>CM076676.1:132185143-132785143 GCA_038501925.1 Xenopus petersii | reverse complement strand
TATAAAGTCCAATAAGGATATTACAAACTCAATCGGCGGACCCTTATACAGGTTGTTCCCACTCATCAACTCCCGTGCTGCTTCAATCCCAGCTGTATGTGGTATACACGTATAAAGACTATGTACATCCATAGTAACAAATAAAAAATTAGGGTTATCAAAGTTCACACTATCTATAACCCGAAGGAAATCCGATGTATCCTGTAAGAAAGAGCCAGTCTCCCGTATCAAAGGTTGCAATAGTGTATCGACATATCGTGCCACTTTCTCAGTCAGGGACCCCACCGCCGATATTATAGGTCTACCAGGTGGCTGTACAGGATTTTTGTGAATTTTAGGGAGTGTATACATAACAGGTCTTACCGGAAATTCAACATAAAGTCCATCTCTCAGGTCCTTGGTTATCCAGCCACTTAAATAGGCTTCATCCAACATCTTCTCAAGTTGCAACTGAAATGTATTAGTGGGATCAAAAGTTAATTTTTGATAACAACTGGAATCCGACAATTGCCCAAGTAGTTCAGATTTATAATACTGGTAATCAAGAACCACTACCGCTCCACCCTTATCAGCCGGTTTTATTATGATATCTGATCTTTCTTGTAATATTTTTAATATTGCACGCTCATCCTTAGTGAGATTGCCCCTATGTTGTATAACCTCTGGGGCCTGTAATATTGTATCATTAATCATACGAGAATATGTACGCAATGAGGTATTGTGAGTACCTGGATCAAAGTCACTTGGGGATTTAAAACTCGTGCCCGCATCACCTTCCTGTCTCACCATGGGTGCTTTATGCTTAAAGTACTCCTTCAAACGCAGAGAACGTGAAAACTTGTAATTGTCCACAACATATCTGAACTTATGCGGCTTCGCTGTTGGTACAAATGATAACCCCCGTGATAGAACGCTTACCTCTCCTTGGGTGAGTTGGTATCCCGAGAGGTTAATTACTGCTTGCTCTAATTGGCCTTCGCACCCCGTCGTGGGGGTCTCCCACGCACTTTGCCTCTTGCGGTGCTTTCTGCCACCACGTCTGGGTCTGGTTTGTTTGCCCCTTCTGTGGCCTGCTCGCTGCCTAAAAAAACTTTTTCTTGCGAGCGTGTAGCTGCGTCCACCTCTTCCTCGGAATCCCCACTGCTTGACACATAACCCATCGGTCTGCGCGGCTTACGTGACGTCATCATCCTGCGCCTGGGTCCTCCCGGTCTACCTCCATGGCGCCAACGATAAACATAATTATCCTTATAATCCTGCTGAACTCGCAAAAACTTGGAGCGTTTAAATGCAAGTATTTCGTTTTTGAGAAAGGTCCCAGTGGGGACCGAAACGTCACGTTGGCTGGAACATGCTTTACTAACTTACTAAATACACTTTTCTATTGAAAAAAACCTGTGTTGCTGGTTCATTCTGGAAATATATGAAAACTTTAACCGTGCAACTGGGTGCAGTCGAGAAGCGGAGTGCCACCCATCTTATCAATATATATATATATATATATATATATATACTGTTCAAATGACTAGCAACTCCAGAGGTTTCAATGAAATTTTTTTTATGTGTTTAAGTAAGTGCAGATACAGCCAACGTGACGTTTCGGTCCACTCTGGGACCTTTCTCAAGCACCCGGGTAATCGATGTGATACGGTGTGCCACCCAGACAAATACGTATCTATATATATATATGGTGCAATTATGAATTGTTACAGGCCTCTTTTGCACTGTCAGATGTCGTATTGGTGCAATCTAATTTAACTCAAAACTTTAGATGCCACTACATAAATCACAAAGTATAAGAAACTTTGGCAGTTCCCAGGAAATAGGATTATACCGTATGTGGCTGGATCTAATATCCCTGACTAAAAGATTTAGATACGGAACTAAATACAAGCCCTAAGTTGCTCCGCACAGACATAAGCGCATAATCAGAGGTTACGTGGAACAATTGTGGTCAGTGGTGTAACTATTGATGACCAACAATGATCCTCAACAGGGTCAGTGTGTCAAAAGCCCAAGGTTTTGGTGACATATTTTCTTAGTGATTTTATTCTCATCATGTAGCATGTTGCTCATTTAGAAATCATTAGGGTTCAGCAATACTTACAAATGTCTCTTGCTGTAGAGTTGGTAGCTCTAGAACCAAACTGGCAATTTAGTTCCTGGCCGGCAGTCGTAGCCCTATCAGCTCCTTGCTGCTTTTAAATCTCCTACTCAGCCCCTGATTTGCTCCATGTTGATGCAGTTATTAAAAAAACTTCAACTTCAATAGGCTAACAAGGCAGGCTGCAAATTAGGAAATCTGGACAGGAATTTAAAAGGAATGGAGCTGCAACCAGCCAATTGGTGATCCCCATGTCATAACCTCACACCTAATGACATGTGCACACCCCCTGACCGGCACCTGCTCTGCCGTCTGATGTCATATGCCTGTCCCCTACATCACCGAGATCACCCCAGACATCATTGGGCCTGCCCCCCACCCAGTCTTCCACTCGGACGAAGGTGGAAATCCTAGTCAGGATTGTGCATAGCAGTGACACCTTTCTTGCTATATGTATTACAAAATAGAAGTTTATTACATTTATACGTGCCCTATCAATACAAAATGGTATATAGAAAAAATAAAACTAAAAACACACATAAAAGTTTATATTTTTATTTAAATGTCAGTATAAAAATATAGAATTTATATGAAAATACAATATTAAACGTATATATAAAAAACAATCTCCCTCCAATTCTGTGAATGTCTATAATTCCCACACAGTCTTTTCAGTGCAGAATTGAGGCCTTGGTCTGCGTTACAGACTGACGAATTATGAAGGGGTTTTGATTGCTTCTCCAAACAATGAAGATCAAATTTCTGTGTCACAGCCCTGGATGTTCTGTTCAGTTTGTCTGCAGGAAAAATGGAAATTTGTATTACTTTAGAAGAAAAGTAAACAGGCACATAGTACATTTATTTTATTACAGGGGAACTGTCATCAGGCGCATTTCTGGCAGCAATGGCGGCTCCCCACTGCCCGTTGCGCTTACCTTAGAATAGCCGACAGGGGTCAGAAGGAGGCCGCATTGATATTGAAATTCCGCTCACTGCGCTAGAAAAGCCATATTTCTGGTTTAAAAACTCGAAATTCGGCTCTTAAAGTTTCCAGGAGCGGCTTTTTGTCACCCCTGGTAACTTCTGGGGAGCTGATGTCTGAGGCAAGGTGCTCACCTATGCCTCATGGCAGAAATGCCCCTGACTGCCATACAGAAATCAAGATAATAAGAAGTAAAGGATCATTTTATTGTACCAGAACTCCTTACAGCACCCCTCTGTTCCACTACACCCCAAATTACCTGGTTATTTCTGGCTGGTGACAGCTATTGGCTTTTCTGCCTTTATCTGTTTCTCCTTTATGCAATATGCCATTATAAAGAATAATAAGGATCCAATCACTGCCACCAATGGTAAAAATGCCAGCGAATACTGCATACGGCTCAGCTTAGTGGCATGAGGACTGATCTGCTGTATTTCTGCAGAGACCTGTGAGACATAGAAAAAGAGACAGAAATAAGATTTTACTGCAGGTTATGTGGGAACATTATTTTAGCAAAGAAACTGCTGCTAATTCCATAAGATGTACCCCCATATGTATTTAAAGTCACTAAGTTGCCCAGGAGCAGTAACCCACAGCAAACAATAAGATATTTGCTTTTAAACAGGTGACCAATAAATGCTACCAGTTGATTGGTTGCCCTATTCACTAGACCAGAGGTCCCCAACCTTTTTCACCCGTGAGCAACAATCAGATTTAAAAAGAGTTGGGAAGCAACACAAGCAGGTAAAATGTTCCTGGGTGGTACCAAATAAGCGCTGTAATTGGCTATTGGTAGCCCCTATTTGGACTGGCAGCCTACAGGAGACTGTTTGGCATGACACCAGGTTTAAAATTGGCCTCCAAGCCTGGAATTAAAAAATAAGCACCTGCTTTGAGGCCACTGAGAGCAACATCCAAGGGGTTGGAGAGCAACAGATTGCACGCAAGCTACTGGTTGGGGATCACTGCACTAGACCTTACAATAGAAGAGATAAAAGATTCTACTTACCAATTTAACAAAGAATATGTGCCCGACAGTTCCTAACAGCTTAGAGAAGAACTGATGGAAAATATTGGCTGTCCCACGTAGTTTTGGGCTCACTATGTTCTGGAGAGAGAGAAGACAAAGGGTTAGGATCATATTTCACTGATTATTTTCAGAAGTACTTAATGCCAAAAAGGCATAGGAGCTACAGAGTCCTTCATTCATTTCTATAGGAAATGAGGAACAAGAAAAAATGACTGTAGGGGGAAAAATAGTTTGGAGGTAAAATATAGAACAGTAAAGTTTACACTACCAGTTTCATGTTAAGCAACGGGACTTGGCATATAGCTTGAAATGCTCCAGAGATGGCAATGAAAACCTGGAAAAATGAAAAATGGAAGAGTAAGAAGAATTGACAATTAATATAATCTAATTTCTCATAAATAGCAGATCAAATATAACAGGAGAAATCCATGTGCATTATTATATATAAGTGCCTCTAAATTTACAGCCATATAGAACAGACAGATAATACTCACATAGGCAATGGGAATGTTGATCCCTGGGAAGAATATAAACAGCATAAGCATGGGGGCACAGACGATGAGCCCTATTCCACACAATACTGCGTCTATTTTAGGAGTCCACTTCTTGTAACGCTTGCTTAATTCCATGCCAATAAGAAGTCCAATTAGATCCGTTACACATTTGATGATTCCATAGAAGAGGCTAGAAAAATAAATTACATATAAGCAAGGGACCAGAATGAAAAGCGAACAGAAACCAGAACAAATTCTCGAAAAATCAGCAAGAACCAAATGTAGAAAACTGGAAGGTTTGTCTTTGTTATACTATCATATCAACATCGGTTACCAGTTTTCAATGTATATAAATTATGTTACTGCTAAAGCTTTGTATCAACTCTGACCTAACGCACTGGTCATTACGAAGTTATTTTGCCTGTTTAAAAATCTGCATTGTACTACTGATAAAGGTATCCTACCTTTACAAATTATTGGTCAGTAATTTAATACAAATCTCCAGGTTTTCTGGGGTAAAGGAAAGAATTGAACTAGTGTCAGACATATTTACACAGGGCCCCTTTACCTTTACTAGAAACCTGATAGGTGACTTCACCGGACATTAAGGGGCCCCTGTGTTGCTGCATAGGCTGCAAAATGATATGTCTGCACTAGAGTTGGACATAATTCTCTGTATGTGATGGAATACACATTAATACATCTATCTTTACTTAATAAAAGTAGAACTTACTTGTCATCATAGTTGCAGCCTGTGGTCAAACACTGTGTCTCGATAAGTAGCTCTTGCCGGGTTTGTTTAACTAATTTGCGGACCCAGCTATTCTTTGCACCATACACAAAAACATAGCATAATGCTCCAGCTGTGTAGGTGAGAAAGCTACAACTGAAAGACAAGAGTTGAAGTTAGTGACCAACATGTTTTTTTTTACATTTCTCGTGTTATTTATCTCACATTAAAGGACCAATAAGAAAAAAAACAATGTTGTTTCTATCAAGTTAAAGTTTTTATTCTTATTTAACGTGAAGAGACACTCACTTGCTCAGCAGTTGCTTTAGGTCCGAAAAACAGGAACATCTTAATTCAGTATCTTCACTGTCATCCTCCACTTCGTCCATTCCTTCTGGTTGAGGATCCTTCATTATAATTATTGCCAGCACCAGACCCAACAGGCCAAGCCCTGGGGTTGTCTGTATTAAAATGAAGATGCCAGTTATTAGTGATAATACTAGGATAACATCAGGCCCGGACTGGCAATCTGTGGGTTCTGGCAAATGCCAGAGGGGCTGCTATAAGGTCCCATAGAAAGTCAGTATTTAGTGGGCTGATGGAGGCTGTTTGGGCCTCTGTGTGGGCTGATTGGGCCTCTGTGTACCTGAAATGCCAGGGCCTATTTTAATTCTCAGTCCGGACCTGGATAACATCATTATTATCCTTGGGTCATATTATATACATGACTGTACAGAGAGTTACTCTCTCATCTTATATTTATTGATGCACTGCCATCAAATGAGACAGTCCAGGTTTGATTCAGTGGCTGCAGTAGGTGAATTAACTTTAATGCTGAAGATGAGAAACCATTATCCATTTAGTTATGCTATAAACTATGATTTTTATATATCATATATTTATAGCATATTAATAGAAGTTTTCCTTAGTTTGAATATTTGAATCTCTGAGACCCAATAAAAGCAGCTTAATGTTTAAAAAGAGGTGTTTTACTTACCCATAGTGCATAACGCCAGTGTAAAGATGCCAATTCAACTACGGGCGTTCCAAAGAGGCAAGCAAGCAAACTGTAAAAGACAGATAATAAAAAAAGACATAAGTATGAGTGTACACATGCATTCATGAGAGGAGTCTATGGGAATTCAGTGTTAAATTGAGTTTACAACATAAAAACACCCATGTACAGGCATGATCTAGAACTTACCAGCAAACTGATTTAGTACAGGTGTAAAAACCTAGTACGCGTGTTCTCTGGTCTGGACAAAATAGATCGGCAATCACCAAAGGAACCGTACTTAAGAAGCTTTCCGCCATTGAAGCCATAAATAGTCGTGTGAGCATGAAGAGCCAGAACCCCTAGAGTTAGGAAAGGCACAAACAAATACAACACTTTATTAAGATTCAGAAATCCAAAAAGGAATCTTTATGCAGTTAATGCCAAAAAAGGGGAGCTTCTGGCCCTCCTCATGCTTAAGGCAGAGGTCCTTATATTTCCTCCCAAAACTGATTGCAGAGAAAGTGCCATAACACTCTCTGAACTAAATAAGCTAAAACCAGTCATAGGGGGAGGGGAGGATTTGTCAAAATAATATTACAAGGGGAGAAAACAATTCTAAAGTTTACAGAAGGTAAAATAGAATGAAGGAATAGTAAATAAGCACAAGGTTACCTGCTGGGGAATAAATGTGCATCCGAAGGAGAAAAAGGAATAGAAGAATAGTCCGATGCACGTCACCATCTTACGATCATAGCGAGATGTGGCACAGATTATAAATGGTGAAAGGATCGATCTAGTGCCCAGATACGCTGTTGGGAAAAAAAACATTGTGAGAGAAGAGACTAACAGAGATATTGTCAAAACCCACATGTAACAGCTGGCTGAGTTGACAGATGCACAAATATGGGTTAAATAACAGTTGCCCCCCCAAAACGTTTCACATTATGATATTATGGGGGTTACGTAAGTGCAAAGTTTGCTACAATCAGGGCTGGACTAGGCCGGCAAGAAACCAGGGAAAAAGCCTGGTGGGCCCCACAGACTATAAGGTACTCAAGGGGGGAGGTGGGGGTTATGGCTGGGGCAGGGGGTCCAGGGGTTGGGAGGGATGAGCGACCCCCTAAGATGGCAGCCTCAGTGGGCCCTGGACCCCCCCACAAGTTGCTGGCTACAGTTATAATGGCTTATAGCAACCAATCAGCAAGTAGCATTTACTGGTCACCAGGGCAAAAAATGTCTTTAATTACATATACTGGTGTGAGTTAAAAGAAATCACAGAAAGTGACCTTATAGATAGACATAGGATAATATAGTAATATAGGATAGGATATTATAAGTTAACAAGGAGTTTTATGACCATATAGAAACACAAGGCAGAAGGCTGAATGTCTTTATACAGGTCATGGAACTCGGAGGTAACTTCTAATATCAGTCCATGTATTGGTCAGCGCTGAATTGCGGGCGATATGGACTGATGCAAGTTCCGCTTTGGATGTGCCGGCTTACCGCATGATCATAAACCTACAGGAATATTCTACAACACTAGAGAGAGGGTGTGAGCTCCGCTTCATTTCATTACCCCTATTGAATTTGTGTAACTTCTAATATCCTCTTATTTTGCAACATGAGGTACTTTATTTATTATAATACACAAGTTTTAGTGAGTCGTGTGACAAAAATGACATCACTACTCACCATTTATAACCGATGACATCAGAACTCACCGTTTATAAGGATATAATTTACAACATATTCATTGCTTTTGTATATTATATATATATATAAAATTGGAGTTATATAATATAATATTATAATAATAAGTGCAAAGTTTGCTACAGTTATAATTGCAGAAAGCAGCATTTACTGGTCACTTGGGCAAAAATGTATTTTATTACATATGGTGGTGTGAGTTGAAAGAATTTATAAACAGACATATAGAATAAAATGAAAAGTTTTCTCATACCTATAGATATAAATTGTGATGTATATCCGACAACATGATAGTCTTGTTTTATAACCGGTACAATTGCTATAAAATGAGAAAAAAATACAGATTTTAATTTTACACATTTTAATACAGATTTTAATTTTTCAGATGCTCGGGACCACCTTGTGTCATTATGTAGCCTCTCCATTACCTACACTTCCACTCAAACCTCAGAAGGGAGATTTCTCTAGTGTAGATGTTATTTTGCTCTCCTATATTTAATATTAGTGTTAAGAAAATGAGAAGTTCATCTATAAAATGACGTCCTCCATGGGAGCAAAGCTAACTCTTCCTGCAGGCAGCCTTTTGCTACCCTTGGGAAATGTCACCCTTACGGCCTTGTCTTATGGGAGAAATACCCCTGAATATGCTTTATGAATTAAAACTGATGTCTTACAATCTAAAACTATTGTAGTCATTGATGACAGATAAATGTAGCCTATAAATGATAACCTTACACACATAGTGATTATGGAGCTATTTCATGGCTTATGATATCCTTACTAAGATATCACAGTGGGGGCAACACAATACAGCTAGTATACATACACTAACTGGATAATGAGGAAGAAACCTAATTGAGACAAAACATGTCCTAATACAGTTATACAGCACACATTGAGCACAAATGTGGTTGAATCGCTTACCCACAAATATATACTGGTCCACAAAGGCAACAAAGTGTAGGTAGGCAAATAATGCCACCATCAACACGGCACGTTTATAGGAGATTTGATGGGGATCCTTCGTCTCTACTCTCTGCTCATCTTTCTGCTCTTCGCTTATTACATTTCTCTCTATGTCTGTTTCCTGAAGACTTTGCTTTGATTCTTTGTAATGTCGAAATAAGTTGAAAAAGTTGAATGGAAATCCAGAGTAGCTGAAAATACTGAAATGACAAGACAGATAATATTATTTACACAAGAGCCATAAATATCCTGCAAATGATATCCTTCTAAATGGTGCTTAGTGATGTCATCACTTATAATCAGTGCTTAGTAATGTTATTTATTTCACATATAATAATGGACCCTCATTGTATTATATGAGGATGTTAGGGGGGTTGTTTATCAAAGGTTGAATTTTGGAGTTATGGGAGCTTTTTAAAACCATAAATGAACTAGAATAAACCCAAAACTTGAATGGTTTATTATTTAAGAAAAAACTCTAATCAGCGAGTTTGGGGTTAATTAATCTAGTTTTCTGCAGGGAAAAAACTTGAATCACTCAAATTGATTGATTTTGCGAGCGAAACCCACCGATAAAACCCAAACATTAGATGGTGTATTTTTGGATTTGAGCTATTTCCAAAAAAACTCACATTTTTTAATCCCCCCCCCCCGAATAATGGATTTTTAACTGAAAAATCACCTCAAAACACAACTCCCTGAAAACACAACTCAACCCTTAATAAATCTGTCTCTTCAAACGTTATCTCAGATTTTAATAACCTGTGCAAAACCATTATATGATCGAAATGCTTCTCACTGACTTATAATATCCTTATATTTTTCAATAGGGGTACATTTTTATATTTTATTGTATTTTTTATATATATATATATATATATACACACATATACACACACACATATATTGGAAAAAGTGCTATGTTAACCCAAGTTTAAATTTCAGTCTTTAACCAAGGTCATAAAACCCAGAATATTACAGTTACCATAATAATAAAAACAATTTCTACAATATGAAGGAATCACAAGGTAATTTCCCTACAAAGGAAAGCAGAAAACTGATTTATTAGACCTCAAATCTTTGACTTACCCGGAAGACATCTTGCTCTTCACAGTATCACAGCTAAAATGTGAATGATTTATAACTGACCAGCTGTGTAAACAACATCAGCACCCTTTATGACATCACTATGATGTAACAATGGAAGGTCATTCACTGACAATGCAGCTAAGACCTTAAAAGTTATCTCAGAGTTTAATAACCTGTGCAAAACCATTATATGATCAAAATGCTTCTCGGTGATTTATAATATCCTTATATTTTTCAATAGGGGTACATTTTTATATTTTATTGTATGTTTTATACATATATATATATATATACATACACACATATATTAGAAAAAGTGCTATGTTAACCCATGTTTAAGTTTCAGTCTTTAACCAAGGTCATAAAACCCAGAATATTACAGTTACGATAATAAAAACTATTTTTACAATATGAAGGAATCACAAGGTAATTTCCCTACAAAGGAAAGCAGAAAATAGATTTATTAGATCTCAAATATTTGACTTACCCGGAAGACATCTTGCTCTTCACAGTATCACAGCTAAAATGCGAATGATTTATAACTGACCAGCTGTGTAAACAACATCAGCACCCTTTATGACATCACTATGATGTCACAATGGAAGGTCATTCACTGACAATGCAGCTAAGATCTTAAAGGGGAACTGTCATAAATATGTAAATGCAATAACAACTTCATCGTACTGAAATAAGAAAATGTCTAAATATTATCAATTCAAAATTCTGTACTGTTTCTGAAATCATCAAGTCACTCTTCACTCTTTCCCTCTCAGCAGTCTGTATTTACATTGATGCAGTTTTCATGCAAGAATTTGAGTCAGATTTTGATTGACAGGACTAATATGGGTGGGCTCCCTTTGCCTAGAAGATGTATTAGAGCTCACTCTTCAAAATAACCGACTTTAACAGAAACACTGCCTCTCTGCTTGCAACATGTGTGTCAATTCAGTCATTTTATTTGTGCTGTAGTTGGTTAATTGAGTGAGCTCTAATACATCTGCTAGGAAAGGCATCATCCCTGTTTCATGGTGGAGGCACTGGGCTCCTGTAGTGCCGTATAGGGGAGTAAATAAAGGAACTGTATTAGAATATTCTTGTACACAATTAATCAGACGGCCTCAAGACACACTTCATAGAGCTAAATAGAACTATATACACCTATGGGGAAATAATTCCAGAGAGTGACTTCTCCGACTCAAAGCAATGTTTATGAAATATGCATGTTGTGGGGTGCTCAAGTTCACTGCTGATAAGTGAACACACCCTTAAGTTCAAATGTAGCATCTGTTGTATTATTGTCCCTCTACAGCGGTATGGTTAGGGCACAGCTAACCCAAGGGGCTTTAACAACCAGGGCAAGTGTAATTATGGGCCCCCTTAATAGTATAATCTCATCATTACCTGCAGCCTGAAAGAGTTAGTGGGGACACAGACATGGAGATACAAACAGGTCTAATGATGTGTGTCTTAAATACTGTGCTGCTGTGCATAATGCACTACAAATATTTTCTGGATCTTCGGCTTGAAATAAAAGTATTTTCCATTTTTTATTTATATATATATATATATATATATATGCATAGAATGGACCAGCACACCGTTTTCTTCAATCAAACGTGTTTATTCAATACACACTGATGCACAGTGTGTATTGAATAAACACGTTTGATTGAAGAAAACGGTGTGCTGGTCCATTCTATGCATATATAAAGACTTTGACCGAGCACCCGGCCTGGAGAAAAAAGTGGACAGAGTGCAGGTGTTTGTACTATTATATATATATATATATATATATATATATATATATATATATATAAATTGCACGTGGTACCGGCACTCACAGGGTTTGCATGAAAAATCAATCGTTCAATATGGTTAAATAGGAAAAAAAGGTTTATTGAATCCTATTTTTTTTTTCCTATTTAACCATATTGAACGATTGATTTTTCATGCAAACCCTGTGAGTGCCGGTACCACGTGCAATTTCTATCTATTATTTAACCAGAGCACCCAGGTTTTTTGATGTATTTGAAGGTGTGCAGCTTTTACCCACCTTTCCCTATATATATATATATATATATATATATATATATATATATACATACAGTGTATATATATATATATATATATATATATATATATAGCAGGATTATAGAAAAATACCCGCACTCCTTCACATATGCTTTTTTGCCGGGTGCATGGTCAAATATAGTCATATAAAAAAGGCAGAAAGGACCAGCACTCCGTGTTCCAAAAAAATCAAAATAGTTTATTCAAAACTCACAGTGTCTCCAACGTTTCGACCCTCTTTGGGGTCTTTATCAAGGATGATAAAGACCCCAAAGAGGGTCGAAACGTTGGAGACACTGTGAGTTTTGAATAAACTATTTTGATTTTTTTGGAACACGGAGTGCTGGTCCTTTCTGCCTTTTTTATATATATATATATATATATATATAAAATCCAAGCAAGGGCACACGCTCACAGGACTTCTGAAAAAGTTTATTTACAGCAAAAAAATAACTGACATTTCGGATAGCACTCTAGCGTTTCTGAAAGTGCTCAAACAAATGAAAATCAAACTTAAATAACACTAAGGAGCATATTTACCAAGGGTCGAATTTCGAATTGAAAAAACTTCGAAATTCAAATTCAAACAGACCAACCGAAATTAAGTCGAAGTTTTTTTTTGGTCGAATAGGTCCGTATTCTGCTGAATTTGAATCATACGAATTGAAGGAATAGTGCATTCCCAAAAAATCGTCGTTTTTTCAAAGTCCGCCAATTGACTCCAAATAGGTTCTAGGAGGTCCCCCATAGGCTAAAAAAGCAATTCAGCAGGTTTTAGATGGCGAATGGGTGAAGTCGAATTTTTAAAGGGACAGTACATGATAAATTTTGATATTCAAATTTTTGAATTTTTTTCAAATCCGAATCGAATTAGGACTATTCCCTAGCCAAAGTACACAAAAATAGCTCAAAATTCTATTTTTTTTTCATTCACTCACAGGACGATCTTCTGGTCACGAAGGACAACCCCACGCCAACATTAATGATGATAGACTCACATTTCTCACCACCTACTCACCTAGTACAAGTTCATTTGAATTTGAATCATACGAATTGAAGAATAGCGCATTTGATCGAATTAGATTTGAAGTTTTCCCCCCAAAAAACTTTGCTTTTTCATAGTCTGCCAATTGACTCCAAATAGGTTCTAGGAGGTCCCCCATAGGCTAAAAAAGCAATTCAGCAGGTTTTAGATGGCAAATGATCAAAGTTTAATTTTTAAAGGGACAGTACATGATAAATTACGATATTCAAATTTTTGAATTTTTTTCAAATCCGAATCAAATTAGGACTATTCCCTAGCCAAAGTATACAAAAATAGCTCAACATTCTATTTCTTTTCATTTACTCACAGGACGATCTTCTGGTCAAAACCTTCCCACCTCCATTTAAGTTACCCCCCAGAGTGGCCTATAAGAGGGAAAAGATTTGATGTCATCACACTCCCTTGTCTGCCACTGGTGTTATTTAAGGCTGATTTTCATTGAGCACTTTTGAGAAAGGCTAGAGTGCTAACCGAAACATTAGTAATTTTTTTGCTGTCAATAAACTCCTCTGATCTTTCCTGTGAGTGCGTGCCCTTGCTCGGATTTGAAACTTAAAGGGATACTGTCATGGGGAAAAAACATTTTTTCAAAATGAATCAGTTAATAGTGCTGCTCCAGCAGAATTCTGCACTGAAATCCATTTCTCAAAAGAGCAAACAGATTTTTTTATATTCAATTTTGAAATCTGACATGGGGCTAGACATTTTGTCAATTTCCCAGCTGCCCCATGTCATGTGACTTGTGCTCTGATAAACTTCAATCACTCTTTACTGCTGTACTGCAAGTTGGAGTGATTATCAACCCCTCCCTTTCCCCCCCAGCAGCCAAATAAAAGAACAATGGGAAGGTAACCAGATAGCAGCTCCCTAATACAAGATAAGAGCTGCCTGGTAGATCTAAGAACAACACTCAATAGTAAAAACCCATGTCTCACTGAGACACATTCAGTTACATCGAGAAGGAAAAACAGCAGCCTGCCAGAAATCATTTCTCTCCTGAAGTGCAGGCACAAGTCACATGACTTGGGGCAGCTGGGAAATTGACAAAATGTATAGCCCCATGTCAGACTTCAAAATTGAATATAAAAAAATCTGTTTGCTCTTTTGAGAAATGGATTTCAGTGCAGAATTCTGCTGGAGCAGCACTATTAACTGATTCATTTTGAAAAAAATTTTTTTTCCCATGACAGTATCCCTTTAAGATTTGGCTATTTACACCCAGGCATTTATTTCGAGTTGTGCCGCACAAAAAATGGGACATTAATATATATATATATATATATATATATATATATATATATATATATATATATATATATATATATATATATATACTGTTCAAATGACTAGCAACTCCAGGGGTTTCAATGAAATTTTTTTTATGTGTTTAAGTAAGTGCAGATACAGCCAACGTGACGTTTCGGTCCACTCTGAGACCTTTCTCAAGCACCCGGGTAATCGATGTGATACGGTGTGCCACCCAGACGAATACGTATATATATATATATATATGGTGCAATTATGAATTGTTACAGGCCTCTTTTGCACTGTCAGATGTCGTATTGGTGCAATCTAATTTAACTCAAAACTTTAGATGCCACTACATAAATCACAAAGTATAAGAAACTTTGGCAGTTCCCAGGAAATAGGATTATACCGTATGTGGCTGGATCTAATATCCCTGACTAAAAGATTTAGATACGGAACTAAATACAAGCCCTAAGTTGCTCCGCACAGACATAAGCGCATAATCAGAGGTTACGTGGAACAATTGTGGTCAGTGGTGTAACTATTGATGACCAACAATGATCCTCAACAGGGTCAGTGTGTCAAAAGCCCAAGGTTTTGGTGACATATTTTCTTAGTGATTTTATTCTCATCATGTAGCATGTTGCTCATTTAGAAATCATTAGGGTTCTGCAATGCTTACAAATGTCTCTTGCTGTAGAGTTGGTAGCTCTAGAACCAAACTGGCAATTTAGTTCCTGGCCGGCAGTCGTAGCCCTATCAGCTCCTTGCTGCTTTTAAATCTCCTACTCAGCCCCTGATTTGCTCCATGTTGATGCAGTTATTAAAAAAACTTCAACTTCAATAGGCTAACAAGGCAGGCTGCAAATTAGGAAATCTGGACAGGAATTTAAAAGGAATGGAGCTGCAACCAGCCAATTGGTGATCCCCATGTCATAACCTCACACCTAATGACATGTGCACACCCCCTGACCGGCACCTGCTCTGCCGTCTGATGTCATATGCCTGTCCCCTACATCACCGAGATCACCCCAGACATCATTGGGCCTGCCCCCCACCCAGTCTTCCACTCGGACGAAGGTGGAAATCCTAGTCAGGATGGTGCATAGCAGTGACACCTTTCTTGCTATATGTATTACAAAATAGAAGTTTATTACATTTATACGTGACCTATCAATACAAAATGGTATATAGAAAAAAAATAAAACTAAAAACACACATAAAAGTTTATATTTTTATTTAAATGTCAGTATAAAAATATAGAATTTATATGAAAATACAATATTAAACGTATATATAAAAAACAATCTCCCTCCAATTCTGTGAATGTCTATAATTCCCACACAGTCTTTTCAGTGCAGAATTGAGGCCTTGGTCTGCGTTACAGACTGACGAATTATGAAGGGGTTTTGATTGCTTCTCCAAACAATGAAGATCAAATTTCTGTGTCACAGCCCTGGATGTTCTGTTCAGTTTGTCTGCAGGAAAAATGGAAATTTGTATTACTTTAGAAGAAAAGTACACAGGCACATAGTACATTTATTTTATTACAGGGGAACTGTCATCAGGCGCATTTCTGGCAGCAATGGCGGCTCCCCACTGCCCGTTGCGCTTACCTTAGAATAGCCGACAGGGGTCAGAAGGAGGCCGCATTGATATTGAAATTCCGCTCACTGCGCTAGAAAAGCCATATTTCTGGTTTAAAAACTCGAAATTCGGCTCTTAAAGTTTCCAGGAGCGGCTTTTTGTCACCCCTGGTAACTTCTGGGGAGCTGACGTCTGAGGCAAGGTGCTCACCTATGCCTCATGGCAGAAATGCCCCTGACTGCCATACAGAAATCAAGATAATATGAAGTAAAGGATCATTTTATTGTACCAGAACTCCTTACAGCACCCCTCTGTTCCACTACACCCCAAATTACCTGGTTATTTCTGGCTGGTGACAGCTATTGGCTTTTCTGCCTTTATCTGTTTCTCCTTTATGCAATATGCCATTATAAAGAATAATAAGGATCCAATCACTGCCACCAATGGTAAAAATGCCAGCGAATACTGCATACGGCTCAGCTTAGTGGCATGAGGACTGATCTGCTGTATTTCTGCAGAGACCTGTGAGACATAGAAAAAGAGACAGAAATAAGATTTTACTGCAGGTTATGTGGGAACATTATTTTAGCAAAGAAACTGCTGCTAATTCCATAAGATGTACCCCCATATGTATTTAAAGTCACTAAGTTGCCCAAGAGCAGTGACCCACAGCAAACAATAAGATATTTGCTTTTAAACAGGTGACCAATAAATGCTACCAGTTGATTGGTTGCCCTATTCACTAGACCAGAGGTCCCCAACCTTTTTCACCCGTGAGCAACAATCAGATTTAAAAAGAGTTGGGAAGCAACACAAGCAGGTAAAATGTTCCTGGGTGGTACCAAATAAGCGCTGTAATTGGCTATTGGTAGCCCCTATTTGGACTGGCAGCCTACAGGAGACTGTTTGGCATGACACCAGGTTTAAAATTTGCCTCCAAGCCTGGAATTAAAAAATAAGCACCTGCTTTGAGGCCACTGAGAGCAACATCCAAGGGGTTGGAGAGCAACAGATTGCTCACGAGCTACTGGTTGGGGATCACTGCACTAGACCTTACAATAGAAGAGATAAAAGATTCTACTTACCAATTTAACAAAGAATATGTGCCCGACAGTTCCTAAAAGCTTAGAGAAGAACTGATGGAAAATATTGGCTGTCCCACGTAGTTTTGGGCTCACTATGTTCTGGAGAGAGAGAAGACAAAGGGTTAGGATCATATTTCACTGATTATTTTCAGAAGTACTTAATGCCAAAAAGACATAGGAGCTACAGAGTCCTTCATTCATTTCTATAGGAAGTGAGGAACAAGAAAAAATGACTGTAGGGGGAAAAATAGTTTGGAGGTAAAATATAGAACAGTAAAGTTTACACTACCAGTTTCATGTTAAGCAACGGGACTTGGCATATAGCTTGAAATGCTCCAGAGATGGCAATGAAAACCTGGAAAAATGAAAAATGGAAGAGTAAGAAGAATTGACAATTAATATAATCTAATTTCTCATAAATAGCAGATCAAATATAACAGGAGAAATCCATGTGCATTATTATATATAAGTGCCTCTAAATTTACAGCCATAAAGAACAGACAGATAATACTCACATAGGCAATGGGAATGTTGATCCCTGGGAAGAATATAAACAGCATAAGCATGGGGGCACAGACGATGAGCCCTATTCCACACAATACTGCGTCTATTTTAGGAGTCCACTTCTTGTAACGCTTGCTTAATTCCATGCCAATAAGAAGTCCAATTAGATCCGTTACACATTTGATGATTCCATAGAAGAGGCTAGGAAAATAAATTACATATAAGCAAGGGACCAGAATGAAAAGCGAACAGAAACCAGAACAAATTCTCGAAAAATCAGCAAGAACCAAATGCAGAAAACTGGAAGGTTGGTCTTTGTTATACTATCATATCAACATCGGTTACCAGTTTTCAATGTATATAAATTATGTTACTGCTAAAGCTTTGTATCAACTCTGACCTAACGCACTGGTCATTACGAAGTTATTTTGCCTGTTTAAAAATCTGCATTGTACTACTGATAAAGGTATCCTACCTTTACAAATTATTGGTCAGTAATCTAATACAAATCTCCAGGTTTTCTGGGGTAAAGGAAAGAATTGAACTAGTGTCAGACATATTTACACAGGGCCCCTTTACCTTTACTAGAAACCTGATAGGTGACTTCACCGGACATTAAGGGGCCCCTGTGTTGCTGCATAGGCTGCAAAATGATATGTCTGCACTAGAGTTGGACATAATTCTCTGTATGTGATGGAATACACATTAATACATCTATCTTTACTTAATAAAAGTAGAACTTACTTGTCATCATAGTTGCAGCCTGTGGTCAAACACTGTGTCTCGATAAGTAGCTCTTGCCGGGTTTGTTTAACTAATTGTTGGACCCAGCTATTCTTTGCACCATACACAAAAATATAGCATAATGCTCCAGCTGTGTAGGTGAGAAAGCTACAACTGAAAGACAAGAGTTGAAGTTAGTGACCAACATGTTTTTTTTTACATTTCTCGTGTTATTTATCTCACATTAAAGGACCAATAAGAAAAAAAACAATGTTGTTTCTATCAAGTTAAAGTTTTTATTCTTATTTAACGTGAAGAGACACTCACTTGCTCAGCAGTTGCTTTAGGTCCGAAAAACAGGAACATCTTAATTCAGTATCTTCACTGTCATCCTCCACTTCGTCCATTCCTTCTGGTTGAGGATCCTTCATTATAATTATTGCCAGCACCAGACCCAACAGGCCAAGCCCTGGGGTTGTCTGTATTAAAATGAAGATGCCAGTTATTAGTGATAATACTAGGATAACATCAGGCCTGGACTGGCAATCTGTGGGTTCTGGCAAATGCCAGAGGCGCTGCTATAAGGTCCCATAGAAAGTCAGTATTTAGTGGGCTGATGGAGGCTGTTTGGGCCTCTGTGTGGGCTGATTGGGCCTCTGTGTACCTGAAATGCCAGGGCCTATTTTAATTCTCAGTCCGGACCTGGATAACATCATTATTATCCTTGGGTCATATTATATACATAACTTAAGATGAGAAACCATTATCCATTTAGTTATGCTATAAACTATGATTTTTATATATCATATATTTATAGCATATTAATAGAAGTTTTCCTTAGTTTGAATATTTGAATCTCTGAGACCCAATAAAAGCAGCTTAATGTTTAAAAAGAGGTGTTTTACTTACCCATAGTGCATAACGCCAGTGTAAAGATGCCAATTCAACTACGGGCGTTCCAAAGAGGCAAGCAAGCAAACTGTAAAAGACAGATAATAAAAAAAGACATAAGTATGAGTGTACACATGCATTCATGAGAGGAGTCTATGGGAATTCAGTGTTAAATTGAGTTTACAACATAAAAACACCCATGTACAGGCATGATCTAGAACTTACCAGCAAACTGATTTAGTACAGGTGTAAAAACCTAGTACGCGTGTTCTCTGGTCTGGACAAAATAGATCGGCAATCACCAAAGGAACCGTACTTAAGAAGCTTTCCGCCATTGAAGCCATAAATAGTCGTGTGAGCATGAAGAGCCAGAACCCCTAGATATAGGAAAGGCACAAACAAATACAACACTTTATTATGATTCAGAAATCCAAAAAGGAATCTTTATGCAGTTAATGCCAAAAAAGGGGAGCTTCTGGCCCTCCTCATGCTTAAGGCAGAGGTCCTTATATTTCCTCCCAAAACTGATTGCAGAGAAAGTGCCATAACACTCTCTGAACTAAATAAGCTAAAACCAGTCATAGGGGGAGGGGAGGATTTGTCAAAATAATATTACAAGGGGAGAAAACAATTCTAAAGTTTACAGAAGGTAAAATAGAATGAAGGAATAGTAAATAAGCACAAGGTTACCTGCTGGGGAATAAATGTGCATCCGAAGGAGAAAAAGGAATAGAAGAATAGTCCGATGCACGTCACCATCTTACGATCATAGCGAGATGTGGCACAGATTATAAATGGTGAAAGGATCGATCTAGTGCCCAGATACGCTGTTGGGAAAAAAAACATTGTGAGAGAAGAGACTAACAGAGATATTGTCAAAACCCACATGTAACAGCTGGCTGAGTTGACAGATGCACAAATATGGGTTAAATAACAGTTGCCCCCCCAAAACGTTTCACATTATGATATTATGGGGGTTACGTAAGTGCAAAGTTTGCTACAATCAGGGCTGGACTAGGCCGGCAAGAAACCAGGGAAAAAGCCTGGTGGGCCCCACAGATTATAAGGTACTCAAGGGGGGAGGTGGGGGTTATGGCTGGGGCAGGGGGTCCAGGGGTTGGGAGGGATGAGCGACCCCCTAAGATGGCAGCCTCAGTGGGCCCTGGACCCCCCCACAAGTTGCTGGCTACAGTTATAATGGCTTATAGCAACCAATCAGCAAGTAGCATTTACTGGTCACCAGGGCAAAAAATGTCTTTAATTACATATACTGGTGTGAGTTAAAAGAAATCACAGAAAGTGACCTTATAGATAGACATAGGATAATATAGTAATATAGGATAGGATATTATAAGTTAACAAGGAGTTTTATGACCATATAGAAACACAAGGCAGAAGGCTGAATGTCTTTATACAGGTCATGGAACTCGGAGGTAACTTCTAATATCAGTCCATGTATTGGTCAGCGCTGAATTGCGGGCGATATGGACTGATGCAAGTTCCGCTTTGGATGTGCCGGCTTACCGCATGATCATAAACCTACAGGAATATTCTACAACACTAGAGAGAGGGTGTGAGCTCCGCTTCATTTCATTACCCCTATTGAATTTGTGTAACTTCTAATATCCTCTTATTTTGCAACATGAGGTACTTTATTTATTATAATACACAAGTTTTAGTGAGTCGTGTGACAAAAATGACATCACTACTCACCATTTATAACCGATGACATCAGAACTCACCGTTTATAAGGATATAATTTACAACATATTCATTGCTTTTGTATATTATATATATATATAAAATTGGAGTTATATAATATAATATTATAATAATAAGTGCAAAGTTTGCTACAGTTATAATTGCAGAAAGCAGCATTTACTGGTCACTTGGGCAAAAATGTATTTTATTACATATGGTGGTGTGAGTTGAAAGAATTTATAAACAGACATATAGAATAAAATGAAAAGTTTTCTCATACCTATAGATATAAATTGTGATGTATATCCGACAACATGATAGTCTTGTTTTATAACCGGTACAATTGCTATAAAATGAGAAAAAAATACAGATTTTAATTTTACACATTTTAATACAGATTTTAATTTTTCAGATGCTCGGGACCACCTTGTGTCATTATGTAGCCTCTCCATTACCTACACTTCCACTCAAACCTCAGAAGGGAGATTTCTCTAGTGTAGATGTTATTTTGCTCTCCTATATTTAATATTAGTGTTAAGAAAATGAGAAGTTCATCTATAAAATTACTTGTCCTCCATGGGAGCAAAGCTAACTCTTCCTGCAGGCAGCCTTTTGCTACCCTTGGGAAATGTCACCCTTACGGCCTTGTCTTATGGGAGAAATACCCCTGAATATGCTTTATGAATTAAAACTGATGTCTTACAATCTAAAACTATTGTAGTCATTGATGACAGATAAATGTAGCCTATAAATGATAACCTTACACACATAGTGATTATGGAGCTATTTTGTGGCTTATAATATCCTTAAATATCACAGTGGGGGCAACACAATACAGCTAGTATACATACACTAACTGGATAATGAGGAAGAAACCTAATTGAGACAAAACATGTCCTAATACAGTTATACAGCACACATTGAGCACAAATGTGGTTGAATCGCTTACCCACAAATATATACTGGTCCACAAAGGCAACAAAGTGTAGGTAGGCAAATAATGCCACCATCAACACGGCACGTTTATAGGAGATTTGATGGGGATCCTTCGTCTCTACTCTCTGCTCATCTTTCTGCTCTTCGCTTATTACATTTCTCTCTATGTCTGTTTCCTGAAGACTTTGCTTTGATTCTTTGTAATGTCGAAATAAGTTGAAAAAGTTGAATGGAAATCCAGAGTAGCTGAAAATACTGAAATGACAAGACAGATAATATTATTTACACAAGAGCCATAAATATCCTGCAAATGATATCCTTATAAATGGTGCTTAGTGATGTCATCACTTATAATCAGTGCTTAGTAATGTTATTTATTTCACATATAATAATGGACCCTCACTGTATTATATGAGGATGTTTGGGGGGTTGTTTATCAAAGGTTGAATTTTGGAGTTATGGGAGCTTTTTAAAACCATAAATGAACTAGAATAAACCCAAAACTTGAATGGTTTATTATTTAAGAAAAAACTCTAATCAGCGAGTTTGGGGTTAATTAATCTAGTTTTCTGCAGGGAAAAAACTTGAATCACTCAAATTGATTGATTTTGCGAGCGAAACCCACCGATAAAACCCAAACATTAGATGGTGTATTTTTGGATTTGAGCTATTTCCAAAAAAACTCACATTTTTTAATCCCCCCCCCCCGAAAAATGGATTTTTAACTGAAAAATCACCTCAAAACACAACTCCCTGAAAACACAACTCAACCCTTAATAAATCTGTCTCTTCAAACGTTATCTCAGATTTTAATAACCTGTGCAAAACCATTATATGATCGAAATGCTTCTCACTGACTTATAATATCCTTATATTTTTCAATAGGGGTACATTTTTATATTTTATTGTATTTTTTATATATATATATATATATATATATATATACACACATATACACACACACATATATTGGAAAAAGTGCTATGTTAACCCAAGTTTAAATTTCAGTCTTTAACCAAGGTCATAAAACCCAGAATATTACAGTTACCATAATAATAAAAACAATTTCTACAATATGAAGGAATCACAAGGTAATTTCCCTACAAAGGAAAGCAGAAAACTGATTTATTAGACCTCAAATCTTTGACTTACCCGGAAGACATCTTGCTCTTCACAGTATCACAGCTAAAATGTGAATGATTTATAACTGACCAGCTGTGTAAACAACATCAGCACCCTTTATGACATCACTATGATGTAACAATGGAAGGTCATTCACTGACAATGCAGCTAAGACCTTAAAAGTTATCTCAGAGCTTAATAACCTGTGCAAATCCATTATATGATCAAAATGCTTCTCGGTGATTTATAATATCCTTATATTTTTCAATAGGGGTACATTTTTATATTTTATTGTATGTTTTATACATATATATATATATATATACATACACACATATTTTAGAAAAAGTGCTATGTTAACCCATGTTTAAGTTTCAGTCTTTAACCAAGGTCATAAAACCCAGAATATTACAGTTACGATAATAAAAACTATTTTTACAATATGAAGGAATCACAAGGTAATTTCCCTACAAAGGAAAGCAGAAAATAGATTTATTAGATCTCAAATATTTGACTTACCCGGAAGACATCTTGCTCTTCACAGTATCACAGCTAAAATGCGAATGATTTATAACTGACCAGCTGTGTAAACAACATCAGCACCCTTTATGACATCACTATGATGTCACAATGGAAGGTCATTCACTGACAATGCAGCTAAGATCTTAAAGGGGAACTGTCATAAATATGTAAATGCAATAACAACTTCATCGTACTGAAATAAGAAAATGTCTAAATATTATCAATTCAAAATTCTGTACTGTTTCTGAAATCATCAAGTCACTCTTCACTCTTTCCCTCTCAGCAGTCTGTATTTACATTGATGCAGTTTTCATGCAAGAATTTGAGTCAGATTTTGATTGACAGGACTAATATGGGTGGGCTCCCTTTGCCTAGAAGATGTATTAGAGCTCACTCTTCAAAATAACCGACTTTAACAGAAACACTGCCTCTCTGCTTGCAACATGTGTGTCAATTCAGTCATTTTATTTGTGCTGTAGTTGGTTAATTGAGTGAGCTCTAATACATCTGCTAGGAAAGGCATCATCCTTGTTTCATGGTGGAGGCACTGGGCTCCTGTAGTGCCGTATAGGGGAGTAAATAAAGGAACTGTATTAGAATATTCTTGTACACAATTAATCAGACGGCCTCAAGACACACTTCATAGAGCTAAATAGAACTATATACACCTATGGGGAAATAATTCCAGAGAGTGACTTCTCCGACTCAAAGCAATGTTTATGAAATATGCATGTTGTGGGGTGCTCAAGTTCACTGCTGATAAGTGAACACACCCTTAAGTTCAAATGTAGCATCTGTTGTATTATTGTCCCTCTACAGCGGTATGGTTAGGGCACAGCTAACCCAAGGGGCTTTAACAACCAGGGCAAGTGTAATTATGGGCCCCCTTAATAGTATAATCTCATCATTACCTGCAGCCTGAAAGAGTTAGTGGGGACACAGACATGGAGATACAAACAGGTCTAATGATGTGTGTCTTAAATACTGTGCTGCTGTGCATAATGCACTACAAATATTTTCTGGATCTTCGGCTTGAAATAAAAGTATTTTCCATTTTTTATTTTTATATATATATATATATATATATATATATATATATATATATATATATATAAATTGCACGTGGTACCGGCACTCACAGGGTTTGCATGAAAAATCGATCGTTCAATATGGTTAAATAGGAAAAAAAGGTTTATTGAATCCTATTTTTTTTTTCCTATTTAACCATATTGAACGATTGATTTTTCATGCAAACCCTGTGAGTGCCGGTACCACGTGCAATTTCTATCTATTATTTAACCAGAGCACCCAGGTTTTTTGATGTATTTGAAAGTGTGCAGCTTTTACCCACCTTTCCCTATATATATATATATATATATATATATATACATACAGTGTATATATATATATATATATATAGCAGGATTATAGAAAAATACCCGCACTCCTTCACATATGCTTTTTTGCCGGGTGCATGGTCAAATATAGTCATATAAAAAAGGCAGAACGGACCAGCACTCCGTGTTCCAAAAAAATCAAAATAGTTTATTCAAAACTCACAGTGTCTCCAACGTTTCGACCCTCTTTGGGGTCTTTATCAAGGATGATAAAGACCCCAAAGAGGGTCGAAACGTTGGAGACACTGTGAGTTTTGAATAAACTATTTTGATTTTTTTGGAACACGGAGTGCTGGTCCTTTCTGCCTTTTTTATATATATATATATATATATAAAATCCAAGCAAGGGCACACGCTCACAGGACTTCTGAAAAAGTTTATTTACAGCAAAAAAATAACTGACATTTCGGATAGCACTCTAGCGTTTCTGAAAGTGCTCAAACAAATGAAAATCAAACTTAAATAACACTAAGGAGCATATTTACCAAGGGTCGAATTTCGAATTGAAAAAACTTCGAAATTCAAATTCAAACAGACCAACCGAAATTAAGTCGAAGTTTTTTTTTGGTCGAATAGGTCCGTATTCTGCTGAATTTGAATCATACGAATTGAAGGAATAGTGCATTCCCAAAAAATCGTCGTTTTTTCAAAGTCCGCCAATTGACTCCAAATAGGTTCTAGGAGGTCCCCCATAGGCTAAAAAAGCAATTCAGCAGGTTTTAGATGGTGAATGGGTGAAGTCGAATTTTTAAAGGGACAGTACATGATAAATTTTGATATTCAAATTTTTGAATTTTTTTCAAATCCGAATCGAATTAGGACTATTCCCTAGCCAAAGTACACAAAAATAGCTCAAAATTCTATTTTTTTTTCATTCACTCACAGGACGATCTTCTGGTCACGAAGGACAACCCCACGCCAACATTAATGATGATAGACTCACATTTCTCACCACCTACTCACCTAGTACAAGTTCATTTGAATTAGAATCATACGAATTGAAGAATAGCGCATTTGATCGAATTAGATTTGAAGTTTTCCCCCCAAAAAACTTTGCTTTTTCATAGTCTGCCAATTGACTCCAAATATGTCCTAGGAGGTCCCCCATAGGCTAAAAAAGCAATTCAGCAGGTTTTAGATGGCAAATGATCAAAGTTTAATTTTTAAAGGGACAGTACATGATAAATTACGATATTCAAATTTTTGAATTTTTTTCAAATCCGAATCAAATTAGGACTATTCCCTAGCCAAAGTATACAAAAATAGCTCAACATTCTATTTCTTTTCATTTACTCACAGGACGATCTTCTGGTCAAAACCTTCCCACCTCCATTTAAGTTACTCCCCAGAGTGGCCTATAAGAGGGAAAAGATTTGATGTCATCACACTCCCTTGTCTGCCACTGGTGTTATTTAAGGTTGATTTTCATTGAGCACTTTTGAGAAAGGCTAGAGTGCTAACCGAAACATTAGTAATTTTTTTGCTGTCAATAAACTCCTCTGATCTTTCCTGTGAGTGCGTGCCCTTGCTCGGATTTGAAACTTAAAGGGATACTGTCATGGGGAAAAAACATTTTTTCAAAATGAATCAGTTAATAGTGCTGCTCCAGCAGAATTCTGCACTGAAATCCATTTCTCAAAAGAGCAAACAGATTTTTTTATATTCAATTTTGAAATCTGACATGGGGCTAGACATTTTGTCAATTTCCCAGCTGCCCCATGTCATGTGACTTGTGCTCTGATAAACTTCAATCACTCTTTACTGCTGTACTGCAAGTTGGAGTGATTATCAACCCCTCCCTTTCCCCCCCAGCAGCCAAATAAAAGAACAATGGGAAGGTAACCAGATAGCAGCTCCCTAATACAAGATAAGAGCTGCCTGGTAGATCTAAGAACAACACTCAATAGTAAAAACCCATGTCTCACTGAGACACATTCAGTTACATTGAGAAGGAAAAACAGCAGCCTGCCAGAAATCATTTCTCTCCTGAAGTGCAGGCACAAGTCACATGACTTGGGGCAGCTGGGAAATTGACAAAATGTATAGCCCCATGTCAGACTTCAAAATTGAATATAAAAAAATCTGTTTGCTCTTTTGAGAAATGGATTTCAGTGCAGAATTCTGCTGGAGCAGCACTATTAACTGATTCATTTTGAAAAAAATTTTTTTTCCCATGACAGTATCCCTTTAAGATTTGGCTATTTACACCCAGGCATTTATTTCGAGTTGTGCCGCACAAAAAATGGGACATTAATATATATATATATATATATATATATATATATATATATATATATATATATATATATATATATATATATATACTGTTCAAATGACTAGCAACTCCAGGGGTTTCAATGAAATTTTTTTTATGTGTTTAAGTAAGTGCAGATACAGCCAACGTGACGTTTCGGTCCACTCTGGGACCTTTCTCAAGCACCCGGGTAATCGATGTGATACGGTGTGCCACCCAGACGAATACGTATATATATATATATATGGTGCAATTATGAATTGTTACAGGCCTCTTTTGCACTGTCAGATGTCGTATTGGTGCAATCTAATTTAACTCAAAACTTTAGATGCCACTACATAAATCACAAAGTATAAGAAACTTTGGCAGTTCCCAGGAAATAGGATTATACCGTATGTGGTTGGATCTAATATCCCTGACTAAAAGATTTAGATACGGAACTAAATACAAGCCCTAAGTTGCTCCGCACAGACATAAGCGCATAATCAGAGGTTACGTGGAACAATTGTGGTCAGTGGTGTAACTATTGATGACCAACAATGATCCTCAACAGGGTCAGTGTGTCAAAAGCCCAAGGTTTTGGTGACATATTTTCTTAGTGATTTTATTCTCATCATGTAGCATGTTGCTCATTTAGAAATCATTAGGGTTCAGCAATACTTACAAATGTCTCTTGCTGTAGAGTTGGTAGCTCTAGAACCAAACTGGCAATTTAGTTCCTGGCCGGCAGTCGTAGCCCTATCAGCTCCTTGCTGCTTTTAAATCTCCTACTCAGCCCCTGATTTGCTCCATGTTGATGCAGTTATTAAAAAAACTTCAACTTCAATAGGCTAACAAGGCAGGCTGCAAATTAGGAAATCTGGACAGGAATTTAAAAGGAATGGAGCTGCAACCAGCCAATTGGTGATCCCCATGTCATAACCTCACACCTAATGACATGTGCACACCCCCTGACCGGCACCTGCTCTGCCGTCTGATGTCATATGCCTGTCCCCTACATCACCGAGATCACCCCAGACATCATTGGGCCTGCCCCCCACCCAGTCTTCCACTCGGACGAAGGTGGAAAACCTAGTCAGGATTGTGCATAGCAGTGACACCTTTCTTGCTATATGTATTACAAAATAGAAGTTTATTACATTTATACGTGCCCTATCAATACAAAATGGTATATAGAAAAAATAAAACTAAAAACACACATAAAAGTTTATATTTTTATTTAAATGTCAGTATAAAAATATAGAATTTATATGAAAATACAATATTAAACGTATATATAAAAAACAATCTCCCTCCAATTCTGTGAATGTCTATAATTCCCACACAGTCTTTTCAGTGCAGAATTGAGGCCTTGGTCTGCGTTACAGACTGACGAATTATGAAGGGGTTTTGATTGCTTCTCCAAACAATGAAGATCAAATTTCTGTGTCACAGCCCTGGATGTTCTGTTCAGTTTGTCTGCAGGAAAAATGGAAATTTGTATTACTTTAGAAGAAAAGTACACAGGCACATAGTACATTTATTTTATTACAGGGGAACTGTCATCAGGCGCATTTCTGGCAGCAATGGCGGCTCCCCACTGCCCGTTGCGCTTACCTTAGAATAGCCGACAGGGGTCAGAAGGAGGCCGCATTGATATTGAAATTCCGCTCACTGCGCTAGAAAAGCCATATTTCTGGTTTAAAAACTCGAAATTCGGCTCTTAAAGTTTCCAGGAGCGGCTTTTTGTCACCCCTGGTAACTTCTGGGGAGCTGACGTCTGAGGCAAGGTGCTCACCTATGCCTCATGGCAGAAATGCCCCTGACTGCCATACAGAAATCAAGATAATATGAAGTAAAGGATCATTTTATTGTACCAGAACTCCTTACAGCACCCCTCTGTTCCACTACACCCCAAATTACCTGGTTATTTCTGGCTGATGACAGCTATTGGCTCTTCTGCCTTTATCTGTTTCTCCTTTATGCAATATGCCATTATAAAGAATAATAAGGATCCAATCACTGCCACCAATGGTAAAAATGCCAGCGAATACTGCATACGGCTCAGCTTAGTGGCATGAGGACTGATCTGCTGTATTTCTGCAGAGACCTGTGAGACATAGAAAAAGAGACAGAAATAAGATTTTACTGCAGGTTATGTGGGAACATTATTTTAGCAAAGAAACTGCTGCTAATTCCATAAGATGTACCCCCATATGTATTTAAAGTCACTAAGTTGCCCAAGAGCAGTGACCCACAGCAAACAATAAGATATTTGCTTTTAAACAGGTGACCAATAAATGCTACCAGTTGATTGGTTGCCCTATTCACTAGACCAGAGGTCCCCAACCTTTTTCACCCGTGAGCAACAATCAGATTTAAAAAGAGTTGGGAAGCAACACAAGCAGGTAAAATGTTCCTGGGTGGTACCAAATAAGCGCTGTAATTGGCTATTGGTAGCCCCTATTTGGACTGGCAGCCTACAGGAGACTGTTTGGCATGACACCAGGTTTAAAATTTGCCTCCAAGCCTGGAATTAAAAAATAAGCACCTGCTTTGAGGCCACTGAGAGCAACATCCAAGGGGTTGGAGAGCAACAGATTGCTCACGAGCTACTGGTTGGGGATCACTGCACTAGACCTTA
Source organism: Xenopus petersii (assembly GCA_038501925.1). Classification (NCBI taxonomy): domain Eukaryota; kingdom Metazoa; phylum Chordata; class Amphibia; order Anura; family Pipidae; genus Xenopus; species Xenopus petersii. The sequence continues at coordinate 132,755,333 of CM076676.1, read as the reverse complement.
CAATAGAAGAGATAAAAGATTCTACTTACCAATTTAACAAAGAATATGTGCCCGACAGTTCCTAAAAGCTTAGAGAAGAACTGATGGAAAATATTGGCTGTCCCACGTAGTTTTGGGCTCACTATGTTCTGGAGAGAGAGAAGACAAAGGGTTAGGATCATATTTCACTGATTATTTTCAGAAGTACTTAATGCCAAAAAGACATAAGAGCTACAGAGTCCTTCATTCATTTCTATAGGAAGTGAGGAACAAGAAAAAATGACTGTAGGGGGAAAAATAGTTTGGAGGTAAAATATAGAACAGTAAAGTTTACACTACCAGTTTCATGTTAAGCAACGGGACTTGGCATATAGCTTGAAATGCTCCAGAGATGGCAATGAAAACCTGGAAAAATGAAAAATGGAAGAGTAAGAAGAATTGACAATTAATATAATCTAATTTCTCATAAATAGCAGATCAAATATAACAGGAGAAATCCATGTGCATTATTATATATAAGTGCCTCTAAATTTACAGCCATAAAGAACAGACAGATAATACTCACATAGGCAATGGGAATGTTGATCCCTGGGAAGAATATAAACAGCATAAGCATGGGGGCACAGACGATGAGCCCTATTCCACACAATACTGCGTCTATTTTAGGAGTCCACTTCTTGTAACGCTTGCTTAATTCCATGCCAATAAGAAGTCCAATTAGATCCGTTACACATTTGATGATTCCATAGAAGAGGCTAGGAAAATAAATTACATATAAGCAAGGGACCAGAATGAAAAGCGAACAGAAACCAGAACAAATTCTCGAAAAATCAGCAAGAACCAAATGCAGAAAACTGGAAGGTTGGTCTTTGTTATACTATCATATCAACATCGGTTACCAGTTTTCAATGTATATAAATTATGTTACTGCTAAAGCTTTGTATCAACTCTGACCTAACGCACTGGTCATTACGAAGTTATTTTGCCTGTTTAAAAATCTGCATTGTACTACTGATAAAGGTATCCTACCTTTACAAATTATTGGTCAGTAATCTAATACAAATCTCCAGGTTTTCTGGGGTAAAGGAAAGAATTGAACTAGTGTCAGACATATTTACACAGGGCCCCTTTACCTTTACTAGAAACCTGATAGGTGACTTCACCGGACATTAAGGGGCCCCTGTGTTGCTGCATAGGCTGCAAAATGATATGTCTGCACTAGAGTTGGACATAATTCTCTGTATGTGATGGAATACACATTAATACATCTATCTTTACTTAATAAAAGTAGAACTTACTTGTCATCATAGTTGCAGCCTGTGGTCAAACACTGTGTCTCGATAAGTAGCTCTTGCCGGGTTTGTTTAACTAATTGTTGGACCCAGCTATTCTTTGCACCATACACAAAAATATAGCATAATGCTCCAGCTGTGTAGGTGAGAAAGCTACAACTGAAAGACAAGAGTTGAAGTTAGTGACCAACATGTTTTTTTTTACATTTCTCGTGTTATTTATCTCACATTAAAGGACCAATAAGAAAAAAAACAATGTTGTTTCTATCAAGTTAAAGTTTTTATTCTTATTTAACGTGAAGAGACACTCACTTGCTCAGCAGTTGCTTTAGGTCCGAAAAACAGGAACATCTTAATTCAGTATCTTCACTGTCATCCTCCACTTCGTCCATTCCTTCTGGTTGAGGATCCTTCATTATAATTATTGCCAGCACCAGACCCAACAGGCCAAGCCCTGGGGTTGTCTGTATTAAAATGAAGATGCCAGTTATTAGTGATAATACTAGGATAACATCAGGCCCGGACTGGCAATCTGTGGGTTCTGGCAAATGCCAGAGGGGCTGCTATAAGGTCCCATAGAAAGTCAGTATTTAGTGGGCTGGTGGGGGGGCTGTTTGGGCCTCTATGTGGGCTGATTGGGCCTCTGTGTACCTGAAATGCCAGGGCCTATTTTAATTCTCAGTCCGGACCTGGATAACATCATTATTATCCTTGGGTCATATTATATACATAACTTAAGATGAGAAACCATTATCCATTTAGTTATGCTATAAACTATGATTTTTATATATCATATATTTATAGCATATTAATAGAAGTTTTCCTTAGTTTGAATATTTGAATCTCTGAGACCCAATAAAAGCAGCTTAATGTTTAAAAAGAGGTGTTTTACTTACCCATAGTGCATAACGCCAGTGTAAAGATGCCAATTCAACTACGGGCGTTCCAAAGAGGCAAGCAAGCAAACTGTAATAGACAGATAATAAAAAAGACATAAGTATGAGTGTACACATGCATTCATCAGAGGAGTCTATGGGAATTCAGTGTTAAATTGAGTTTACAACATAAAAACACCCATGTACAGGCATGATCTAGAACTTACCAGCAAACTGATTTAGTACAGGTGTAAAAACCTAGTACGCGTGTTCTCTGGTCTGGACAAAATAGATCGGCAATCACCAAAGGAACCGTACTTAAGAAGCTTTCCGCCATTGAAGCCATAAATAGTCGTGTGAGCATGAAGAGCCAGAACCCCTAGATATAGGAAAGGCACAAACAAATACAACACTTTATTATGATTCAGAAATCCAAAAAGGAATCTTTATGCAGTTAATGCCAAAAAAGGGGAGCTTCTGGCCCTCCTCATGCTTAAGGCAGAGGTCCTTATATTTCCTCCCAAAACTGATTGCAGAGAAAGTGCCATAACACTCTCTGAACTAAATAAGCTAAAACCAGTCATAGGGGGAGGGGAGGATTTGTCAAAATAATATTACAAGGGGAGAAAACAATTCTAAAGTTTACAGAAAGTAAAATAGGTTGAAGGAATAGTAAATAAGCACAAGGTTACCTGCTGGGGAATAAATGTGCATCCGAAGGAGAAAAAGGAATAGAAGAATAGTCCGATGCACGTCACCATCTTACGATCATAGCGAGATGTGGCACAGATTATAAATGGTGAAAGGATCGATCTAGTGCCCAGATACGCTGTTGGGAAAAAAAACATTGTGAGAGAAGAGACTAACAGAGATATTGTCAAAACCCACATGTAACAGCTGGCTGAGTTGACAGATGCACAAATATGGGTTAAATAACAGTTGCCCCCCCAAAACGTTTCACATTATGATATTATGGGGGTTACGTAAGTGCAAAGTTTGCTACAATCAGGGCTGGACTAGGCCGGCAAGAAACCAGGGAAAAAGCCTGGTGGGCCCCACAGATTATAAGGTACTCAAGGGGGGAGGTGGGGGTTATGGCTGGGGCAGGGGGTCCAGGGGTTGGGAGGGATGAGCGACCCCCTAAGATGGCAGCCTCAGTGGGCCCTGGACCCCCCCACAAGTTGCTGGCTACAGTTATAATGGCTTATAGCAACCAATCAGCAAGTAGCATTTACTGGTCACCAGGGCAAAAAATGTCTTTAATTACATATACTGGTGTGAGTTAAAAGAAATCACAGAAAGTGACCTTATAGATAGACATAGGATAATATAGTAATATAGGATAGGATATTATAAGTTAACAAGGAGTTTTATGACCATATAGAAACACAAGGCAGAAGGCTGAATGTCTTTATACAGGTCATGGAACTCGGAGGTAACTTCTAATATCAGTCCATGTCAGCGGTGGTCAGTCGTGTGACAAAAATGACATCAGTACTCACCGTTTATAAGGATATAATTTACAACATATTCATTGCTTTTGTATATTATATATATATATATAAAATTGGAGTTATATAATATAATATTATAATAATAAGTGCAAAGTTTGCTACAGTTATAATTGCAGAAAGCAGCATTCACTGGTCACTTGGGCAAAAATGTATTTTATTACATATGGTGGTGTGAGTTGAAAGAATTTATAAACAGACATATAGAATAAAATGAAAAGTTTTCTCATACCTATAGATATAAATTGTGATGTATATCCGACGACATGATAGTCTTGTTTTATAACTGGTACAATTGCTATAAAATGAGAAAAAAATACAGATTTTAATTTTACACATTTTAATACAGATTTTAATTTTTCAGATGCTCGGGACCACCTTGTGTCATTATGTAGCCTCTCCATTACCTACACTTCCACTCAAACCTCAGAAGGGAGATTTCTCTAGTGTAGATGTTATTTTGCTCTCCTATATTTAATATTAGTGTTAAGAAAATGAGAAGTTCATCTATAAAATGACTTGTCCTCCATGGGAGCAAAGCTAACTCTTCCTGCAGGCAGCCTTTTGCTACCCTTGGGAAATGTCACCCTTATGGCCTTGTCTTATGGGAGAAATACCCCTGAATATGCTTTATGAATTAAAACTGATGTCTTACAATCTAAAACTATTGTAGTCATTGATGACAGATAAATGTAGCCTATAAATGATAACCTTACACACACAGTGATTATGGAGCTATTTCATGGCTTATAATATCCTTACTAAGATATCACAGTGGGGGCAACACAATACAGCTAGTATACATACACTAACTGGATAATAAGGAAGAAACCTAATTGAGACAAAACATGTCCTAATACAGTTATACAGCACACATTGAGCACAAATTTGGTTGAATCACTTACCCACAAATATATACTGGTCCACAAAGGCAACAAAGTGTAGGTAGGCAAATAATGCCACCATCAACACGGCACGTTTATAGGAGATTTGATGGGGATCCTTCGTCTCTACTCTCTGCTCATCTTTCTGCTCTTCGCTTATTACATTTCTCTCTATGTCTGTTTCCTGAAGACTTTGCTTTGATTCTTTGTAATGTCGAAATAAGTTGAAAAAGTTGAATGGAAATCCAGAGTAGCTGAAAATACTGAAATGACAAGACAGATAATATTATTTACACAAGACCCATAAATATCCTGCAAATGATATCCTTATAAATGGTGCTTAGTGATGTCATCACTTATAATCAGTGCTTAGTAATGTTATTTATTTCACATATAATAATGGACCGTCACTGTATTATATGAGGATGTTAGGGGGGTTATTTATCAAAGGTTGAATTTTGGAGTTATGGGAGCTTTATAAAACCATAAATGAACTAGAATAAACTCAAAACTTGAATGGTTTATTATTTAAGAAAAAACTCTAATCAGCGAGTTTGGGGTTAATTAATCTAGTTTTCTGCAGGGAAAAAACTTGAATCACTGAAATTGATTGATTTTTCGAGCGAAACCCACCGATAAAACCCAAACATTAGATGGTGTATTTTTGGATTTGAGCTATTTCCAAAAAAACTCACATTTTTCAATTTCCCCCCCCCCCGAAAAATGGATTTTTAACTGAAAAATCACCTCAAAACACAACTCCCTGAAAACACAACTCAACCCTTAATAAATCTGTCTCTTCAAACGTTATCTCAGATTTTAATAACCTGTGCAAAACCATTATATGATCAAAATGCTTCTCACTGACTTATAATATCCTTATATTTTTCAATAGGGGTACATTTTTATATTTTATTGTATGTTTTATACATATATATATATACATACACACATATATTAGAAAAAGTGCTATGTTAACCCATGTTTAAGTTTCGGTCTTTAACCAAGGTAATGAAACCCAGAATATTACAGTTACGATAATAAAAACTATTTTTACAATATGAAGGAATCACAAGGTAATTTCCCTACAAAGGAAAGCAGAAAATAGATTTATTAGATCTCAAATATTTGACTTACCCGGAAGACATCTTGCTCTTCACAGTATCACAGCTAAAATGTGAATGATTTATAACTGACCAGCTGTGTAAACAACATCAGCACCCTTTATGACATCACTATGATGTCACAATGGAAGGTCATTCACTGACAATGCAGCTAAGATCTTAAAGGGGAACTGTCATAAATATGTAAATGCAATAACAACTTCATTGTACTGAAATAAGAAAATGTCTAAATCTATCAATTCAAAATTCTGTACTGTTTCTGAAATCATCAAGTCACACTTCACTGTTTCCCTCTCAGCAGTCTGTATTTACATTGATGCAGTTTTCATGCAAGAATTTGAGTCAGATTTTGATTGACAGGACTAATATGGGTGGGCTCCCTTTGCCTAGAAGATGTATTAGAGCTCACTCTTCAAAATAACCGACTTTAACAGAAACACTGCCTCTCTACTTGCAACATGTGTGTCAATTCAGTCATTTTATTTGTGCTGTAGTTGGTTAATTGAGTGAGCTCTAATACATCTGCTAGGAAAGGCATCATCCCTGTTTCATGGTGGAGGCACTGGGCTCCTGTAGTGCCGTATAGGGGAGTAAATAAAGGAACTGTATTAGAATATTCTTGTACACAATTAATCAGACGGCCTCAAGACACACTTCATAGAGCTAAATAGAACAATGTACACCTATGGGGAAATAATTCCAGAGAGTGACTTCTCCGACTCAAAGCAATGTTTATGAAATATGCATGTTGTGGGGTTGTGAAAATCTTTTTTTTTTCTAGAAAAAGTGGCAACCCTACCTGCGAGGTGCTCAAGTTCACTGCTGATTAGTGAACACACCCTTAAGTTCAAATGTAGCATCTGTATTATTGTCTCTCTACAGCGGTATGGTTAGGGCACAGCTAACCCAAGGGGCTTTAACAACCAGGGCAAGTGTAATTATGGGCCCCCTTAATAGTATAATCTCATCATTACCTGCAGCCTGAAAGAGTTAGTGGGGACACAGACATGGAGATACAAACAGGTCTAATGATGTGTGTCTTAAATACTGTGCTGCTGTGCATAACGCACTACAAATATTTTCTGGATCTTCGGCTTGAAATAAAAGTATTTTCCATTATATATATATATATATATATATATATATATATATATATATATATATATATATATAAAAATCTGAGCAAGGGCACACGCTCACAGGACTTCTATTTACAGCAAAAAAATAACTGACATTTCGGATAGCACTCTAGCCTTTCTCAAAGTGCTCAAAGAAATGAAAATCAACCTTAAATAACACTAAGGAGCATATTTACCAAGGGTCGAATTTCGATTGGAAAAACTTCGAAATTCGAATTCAAACAGACCAACCGAAATTAAGTCAAAGTTTTTTTTTGGTCGAATAGGTTAGTTGTTTATCGAACAGGTCCGTATTCTGCTGAATTTGAATCATACGAATTGATGGAATAGTGCATTCCCAAAAAAACGTTGTTTTTTCAAAGTCCGCCAATTGACTCCAAATAGGTTCTAGGAGGTCCCCCATAGGCTAAAAAAGCAATTCAGCAGGTTTTAGATGGCGAATGGGCTAAGTCGAATCTTTAAAGGGACAGTACATGATAAATTTTGATATTCAAATTTTTGAATTTTTTTCAAATCCGAATCGAATTAGGACTATTCCCTAGCCAAAGTACACAAAAATAGCTCAAAATTCTATTTTTTTTCATTCACTCACAGGACGATCTTCTGGTCACGAAGGACAACCCCACGCCAACATTAATGATGATAGACTCACATTTCTCACCACCTACTCACCTAGTACAAGTTCATTTGAATTTGAATCATACGAATTGAAGAATAGCGCATTTGATCTAATTAGATTTGAAGTTTTCCCCCCAAAAAACGTTGATTTTTCATAGTCTGCCAATTGACTCCAAATATGTTCTAGGAGGTCCCCCATAAGCTAAAAAAGCAAGTCAGCAGGTTTTAGATGGCAAATGGTTGAAGTTTAATTTTTAAAGGGACAGTACATGATAAATTACGATATTCAAATTTTTGAATTTTTTTCAAATCCGAATCAAATTACGACTATTCCCTAGCCAAAGTATACAAAAATAGCTCAACATTCTATTTCTTTTCATTTACTCACAGGACGATCTTCTGGTCAAAACCCTCCCACCTCCATTTAAGTTACTCCCCAGAGTGGCCTATGAGAGGGGAAGCAATTTGATGTCATCACACTCCCTTTCCTGCCACTGGTGTTATTTAAGGTTGATTTTCATTGAGCACTTTTGAGAAAGGCTAGAGTGCTAACCGAAACATTAGTAATTTTTTTGCTGTAAATAAACTCCTCTGATCTTTCCTGTGAGTGCGTGCCCTTGCTCGGATTTGATACTTAAGATTTGGCTATTTACACCCAGGCATTTATTTCGAGTTGTGCCGCACAAAAAATGGGACATTAATATATATATATATATCTATATATATCTATATATATATATGGTGCAATTATGAATTGTTACAGGCCTCTTTTGCACTGTCAGATGTCGTATTGGTGCAATCTAATTTAACTCAAAACTTTAGATGCCACTACATAAATCACAAAGTATAAGAAACTTTGGCAGTTCCCAGGAAATAGGATTATACCGTATGTGGTTGGATCTAATATCCCTGACTAAAAGATTTAGATACGGAACTAAATACAAGCCCTAAGTTGCTCCGCACAGACATAAGCGCATAATCAGAGGTTACGTGGAACAATTGTGGTCAGTGGTGTAACTATTGATGACCAACAATGATCCTCAACAGGGTCAGTGTGTCAAAAGCCCAAGGTTTTGGTGACATATTTTCTTAGTGATTTTATTCTCATCATGTAGCATGTTGCTCATTTAGAAATCATTAGGGTTCTGCAATGCTTACAAATGTCTCTTGCTGTAGGGTTGGTAGCTCTAGAACCAAACTGGCAATTTAGTTCCTGGCCGGCAGTCGTAGCCCTATCAGCTCCTTGCTGCTTTTAAATCTCCTACTCAGCCCCCAGATTTGCTCTATGTTGATGCAGTTATTGAAAAAACTTCAACTTCAATAGGCTAACAAGGCAGGCTGCAAATTAGGAAATCTGGACAGGGATTTAAAAGGAATGGTGCTGCAACCAGCCAATTGGTGATCCCCATGTCATAACCTCACACCTAATGACATGTGCACACCCCCTGACCGGCACCTGCTCTGCCGTCTGATGTCATATGCCTGTCCCCTACATCACCGAGATCACCCCAGACATCATTGGGCCTGCCCCCCACCCAGTCTTCCACTCGGACGAAGGTGGAAATCCTAGTCAGGATGGTGCATAGCAGTGACACCTTTCTTGCTATATGTATTACAAAATAGAAGTTTATTACATTTATACGTGACCTATCAATACAAAATGGTATATAGAAAAAAAATAAAACTAAAAACACACATAAAAGTTTATATTTTTATTTAAATGTCAGTATAAAAATATAGAATTTATATGAAAATACAATATTAAACGTATATATAAAAAACAATCTCCCTCCAATTCTGTGAATGTCTATAATTCCCACACAGTCTTTTCAGTGCAGAATTGAGGCCTTGGTCTGCGTTACAGACTGACGAATTATGAAGGGGTTTTGATTGCTTCTCCAAACAATGAAGATCAAATTTCTGTGTCACAGCCCTGGATGTTCTGTTCAGTTTGTCTGCAGGAAAAATGGAAATTTGTATTACTTTAGAAGAAAAGTACACAGGCACATAGTACATTTATTTTATTACAGGGGAACTGTCATCAGGCGCATTTCTGGCAGCAATGGCGGCTCCCCACTGCCCGTTGCGCTTACCTTAGAATAGCCGACGGGGGTCCGAAGGAGGCCGCATTGATATTGAAATTTCGCTCACTGCGCTAGAAAAGACATATTTCTGGTTTAAAAACTCGAAATTCGGCTCTTAAAGTTTCCAGGAGCGGCTTTTTGTCACCCCTGGTAACTTCTGGGGAGCTGATGTCTGAGGCAAGGTGCTCACCTATGCCTCATGGCAGAAATGCCCCTGACTGCCATACAGAAATCAAGATAATATGAAGTAAAGGATCATTTTATTGTACCAGAACTCCTTACAGCACCCCTCTGTTCCACTACACCCCAAATTACCTGGTTATTTCTGGCTGATGACAGCTATTGGCTCTTCTGCCTTTATCTGTTTCTCCTTTATGCAATATGCCATTATAAAGAATAATAAGGATCCAATCACTGCCACCAATGGTAAAAATGCCAGCGAATACTGCATTCTGCTCAGCTTAGTGGCATGAGGACTGATCTGCTGTATTTCTGCAGAGACCTGTGAGACATAGAAAAAGAGACAGAAATAAGATTTTACTGCAGGTTATGTGGGAACATTATTTTAGCAAAGAAACTGCTGCTAATTCCATAAGATGTACCCCCATATGTATTAAAAGTCACTAAGTTGCCCAAGAGCAGTGACCCACAGCAAACAATAAGATATTTGCTTTTAAACAGGTGACCAATAAATGCTACCAGTTGATTGGTTGCCCTATTCACTAGACCAGAGGTCCCCAACCTTTTTCACCCATGAGCATCAATCAGATGTAAAAAGAGTTGGGAAGCAACACAAGCAGGTAAAATGTTCCTGGGTGGTACCAAATAAGCGCTGTAATTGGCTATTGGTAGCCCCTATTTGGACTGGCAGCCTACAGGAGACTGTTTGGCATGACACCAGGTTTAAAATTTGCCTCCAAGCCTGGAATTAAAAAATAAGCACCTGCTTTGAGGCCACTGAGAGCAACATCCAAGGGGTTGGAGAGCAACAGATTGCTCGCGAGCTACTGGTTGGGGATCACTGCACTAGACCTTACAATAGAAGAGATAAAAGATTCTACTTACCAATTTAACAAAGAATATGTGCCCGACAGCTCCTAACAGCTTAGAGAAGAACTGATGGAAAATATTGGCTGTCCCACGTAGTTTTGGGCTCACTATGTTCTGGAGAGAGAGAAGACAAAGGGTTAGGATCATATTTCACTGATTATTTTCAGAAGTACTTAATGCCAAAAAGACATAGGAGCTACAGAGTCCTTCATTCATTTCTATAGGAAGTGAGGAACAAGAAAAAATGACTGTAGGGGGAAAAATAGTTTGGAGGTAAAATATAGAACAGTAAAGTTTACACTACCAGTTTCATGTTAAGCAACGGGACTTGGCATATAGCTTGAAATGCTCCAGAGATGGCAATGAAAACCTGGAAAAATAAAAAATGGAAGAGTAAGAAGAATTGACAATTAATATAATCTAATTTCTCATAAATAGCAGATCAAATATAACAGGAGAAATCCATGTGCATTATTATATATAAGTGCCTCTAAATTTACAGCCATAAAGAACAGACAGATAATACTCACATAGGCAATGGGAATGTTGATCCCTGGGAAGAATATAAACAGCATAAGCATGGGGGCACAGACGATGAGCCCTATTCCACACAATACTGCGTCTATTTTAGGAGTCCACTTCTTGTAACGCTTGCTTAATTCCATGCCAATAAGAAGTCCAATTAGATCCGTTACACATTTGATGATTCCATAGAAGAGGCTAGAAAAATAAATTACATATAAGCAAGGGACCAGAAAGAAAAGCGAACAGAAACCAGAACAAATTGTCGAAAAATCAGCAAGAACCAAATGCAGAAAACTGGAAGGTTGGTCTTTGTTATACTATCATATCAACATCGGTTACCAGTTTTCAATGTATATAAATTATGTTACTGCTAAAGCTTTGTATCAACTCTGACCTAACGCACTGGTCATTACGAAGTTATTTTGCCTGTTTAAAAATCTGCATTGTACTACTGATAAAGGTATCCTACCGTTACAAATTATTGGTCAGTAATCTAATACAAATCTCCAGGTTTTCTGGGGTAAAGGAAAGAATTGAACTAGTGTCAGACATATTTACACAGGGCCCCTTTACCTTTACTAGAAACCTGATAGGTGACTTCACCGGACATTAAGGGGCCCCTGTGTTGCTGCATAGGCTGCAAAATGATATGTCTGCACTAGAGTTGGACATAATTCTCTGTATGTGATGGAATACACATTAATACATCTATCTTTACTTAATAAAAGTAGAACTTACTTGTCATCATAGCTGCAGCCTGTGGTCAAACACTGTGTCTCGATAAGTAGCTCTTGCCGGGTTTGTTTAACTAATTGTTGGACCCAGCTATTCTTTGCACCATACACAAAAATATAGCATAATGCTCCAGCTGTGTAGATGAGAAAGCTACAACTGAAAGACAAGAGTTGAAGTTAGTGACCAACATGTTTTTTTTAAACATTTCTCGTGTTATTTATCTCACATTAAAGGACCAATAAGAATAAAAACAATGTTGTTTCTATCAAGTTAAAGTTTTTATTCTTATTTAACGTGAAGAGACACTCACTTGCTCAGCAGTTGCTTTAGGTCCGAAAAACAGGAACATCTTAATTCAGTATCTTCACTGTCATCCTCCACTTCGTCCATTCCTTCTGGTTGAGGATCCTTCATTATAATTATTGCCAGCACCAGACCCAACAGGCCAAGCCCTGGGGTTGTCTGTATTAAAATGAAGATGCCAGTTATTAGTGATAATACTAGGATAACATCAGGCCCGGACTGGCAATCTGTGGGTTCTGGCAAATGCCAGAGGCGCTGCTATAAGGTCCCATAGAAAGTCAGCATTTAGTGGGCTGGTGGAGGCTGTTTGGGCCTCTGTGTGGGCTGATTGGGCCTCTGTGTATCTGAAATGCCAGGGCCTATTTTAATTCTCAGTCCGGACCTGGATAACATCATTATTATCCTTGGGTCATATTATATACATGACTGTACAGAGAGTTACTCTCTCATCTTATATTTATTGATGCACTGCCATCAAATGAGACAGTCCAGGTTTGATTCAGTGGCTGCAGTAGGTGAATTAACTTTAATGCTGAAGATGAGAAACCATTATCCATTTAGTTATGCTATAAACTATGATTTATATATATCATATATTTATAGCATTTTAATAGAAGTTTTCCTTAGTTTGAATATTTGAATCTCTGAGACCCAATAAAAGCAGCTTAATGTTTAAAAAGAGGTGTTTTACTTACCCATAGTGCATAACGCCAGTGTAAAGATGCCAATTCAACTACGGGCGTTCCAAAGAGGCAAGCAAGCAAACTGTAATAGACAGATAATAAAAAAGACATAAGTATGAGTGTACACATGCATTCATGAGAGGAGTCTATGGGAATTCAGTGTTAAATTGAGTTTACAACATAAAAACACCCATGTACAGGCATGATCTAGAACTTACCAGCAAACTGATTTAGTACAGGTGTAAAAACCTAGTACGCGTGTTCTCTGGTCTGGACAAAATAGATCGGCAATCACCAAAGGAACCGTACTTAAGAAGCTTTCCGCCATTGAAGCCATAAATAGTCGTGTGAGCATGAAGAGCCAGAACCCCTAGAGTTAGGAAAGGCACAAACAAATGCAACACTTTATTAAGATTCGGAATTCCAAAAATTAATCTTTATGCAGTAAATGCCAAAAAAGGGGAGCTTCTGGCCCTCCTCATGCTTAAGGCAGAGGACCTTATATTTCCTCCCAAAACTTATTGTAGAGAAAGTACCATAACACTCTCTGAACTAAATAAGCTAAAACCAGTCATAGGGGGAGGGGGAGGATTTGTCAAAATAATATTACAAGGGGAGAAAACAATTCTAAAGTTTACAGAAGGTAAAATAGGTTGAAGGAATAGTAAATAAGCACACGGTTACCTGCTGGGGAATAAATGTGCATCCGAAGGAGAAAAAGGAATAGAAAAATAGTCCGATGCACGTCACCATCTTACGATCATAGCGAGATGTGGCACAGATTATAAATGGTGAAAGGATCGCTCTAGTGCCCAGATACGCTGTTGGGAAAAAAAACATTGTGAGAGAAGAGACTAACAGAGATATTGTCAAAACCCACATGTAACAGCTGGCTGAGTTGACAGATGCACAAATATGGGTTAATAACAGTTGCCCCCCCCAAAACGTTTCACATTATGATATGGGGTTACATAAGTGCAAAAGTTGCTACAATCAGGGCTGGACTAGGCCGGCAAGAAACCAGGAAAAAGCCTGGTGGGCCCCACAGACTATAAGGTACTCAAGGGGGGAGGTGGGGGTTATGGCTGGGGCAGGGGGTCCAGCGGTGGGGGGGGAGGTGTGACCCCCTAAGATGGCAGCCTCAATGGGCCCCACAAGTTGCTGGCTACAGTTATAATGGCTTATAGCAACCAATCAGCAAGTAGCATTTACTGGTCACCAGGGCAAAAAATGTCTTTAATTACATATACTGGTGTGAGTTAAAAGAAATCACAGAAAGTGACCTTATAGATATATATATATATATATATATAGTGAATAAAGTACCCCCTCTTGTAATATAGGATAATATAGTAATATAGGATAGGATATTATAAGTTAACAAGGAGTTTTATGACCATATAGAAACACAAGGCAGAAGGCTGAATGTCTTTATACAGGTCATGGAACTCGGAGGTAACTTCTAATATCAGTGCATGTCAGCGGTGGTCAGCGCTGAATTGCGGGCGATATGGACTGATGCAAGTTCCGCTTTGGATGTGCCGGCTTACCGCATGATCATAAACCTACAGGAATATTCTACAACACTAGAGAGAGGGTGTGAGCTCCGCTTCATTTCATTACCCCTATTGAATTTGTGTAACTTCTAATATCCTCTTATTTTGCAACATGAGGTACTTTATTTATTATAATACACAAGTTTTAGTGAGTCGTGTGACAAAAATGACATCACTACTCACCATTTATAACCGATGACATCAGTACTCACCGTTTATAAGGATATAATTTACAACATATTCATTGCTTTTGTATATTATATATATATATATATATATATATATATATATATATATATATATATATATATATAAAATATACAAAAGCAATGAATATAATATATATATATAATTGGAGTTATATAATGTTATAATAATAAGTAAAAATATATTTTATTACATATGGTGGTGTGAGTTGAAAGAATTTATAAACAGACATATAGAATAAAATGAAAAGTTTTGTCATACCTAAAGTTATAAATTGTGATGTATATCCGACGACATGATAGTCTTGTTTTATAACTGGTACAATTGCTATAAAATGAGAAAAAAATACAGATTTTAATTTTACACATTTTAATACAGATTTTAATTTTTCAGATGCTCGGGACCACCTTGTGTCATTATGTAGCCTCTCCATTACCTACACTTCCACTCAAACCTCAGAAGGGAGATTTCTCTAGTGTAGATGTTATTTTGCTCTCCTATATTTAATATTAGTGTTAAGAAAATGAGAAGTTCATCTATAAAATGACTTGTCCTCCATGGGAGCAAAGCTAACTCTTCCTGCAGGCAGCCTTTTGCTACCCTTGGGAAATGTCACCCTTACGGCCTTGTCTTATGGGAGAAATACCCGTGATTATGCTTTATGAATTAAAACTGATGTCTTACAATCTAAAACTATTGTAGTCATTGATGACAGATAAATGTAGCCTATAAATGATAACCTTACACACATAGTGATTATGGAGCTATCTCATGGCTTATGATATCCTTACTAAGATATCACAGTGGGGGCAACACAATACAGCTCGTATACATACACTAACTGGATAATGAGGAAGAAACCTAATTGAGACAAAACATGTCCTAATACAGTTATACAGCACACATTGAGCACAAATTTGGTTGAATCGCTTACCCACAAATATATACTGGTCCACAAAGGCAACAAAGTGTAGGTAGGCAAATAATGCCACCATCAACACGGCACGTTTATAGGAGATTTGATGGGGATCCTTCGTCTCTACTCTCTGCTCATCTTTCTGCTCTTCGTTTATTACATTTCTCTCTATGTCTGTTTCCTGAGGACTTTGCTTTGATTCTTTGTAATGTTGAAATAAGTTGAAAAAGTTGAATGGAAATCCAGAGTAGCTGAAAATACTGAAATGACAAGACAGATAATATTATTTACACAAGAGCCAAAAATATCCTGCAAATGATATCCTTATAAATGTTGCTTAGTGATGTCATCACTTATAATCAGTGCTTAGTAATGTTATTTATTTCACATATAATAATGGACCGTCACTGTATTATATGAGGATGTTAGGGGGGTTATTTATCAAAGGTTGAATTTTGGAGTTATGGGAGCTTTTTAAAACCATAAATGAACTAGAATAAACTCAAAACTTGAATGGTTTATTATTTAAGAAAAAACTCAAAGATTGGGGTTAATTAATCTAGTTTTCTGCAGGGAAAAAACTTGAATCACTTGTATTGATTGATTTGTCGAGTGAAACCCACCGATAAAACCCAAACATTAGATGGTGTATTTTTGGATTTGAGCTATTTCCAAAAAAACTAACATTTTTCAAGTATTTTTTACCCAGAAAAATGGATTTTTAACTGAAAAATCACCTCAAAACACAACTCACTGAAAACACAACTCAACACTTAGGGGCCGATTCACTAACTTCGAGTGAAGGATTTGAAGTAAAAAAACTTCGAATTTCGAAGTGTGTTTTGGGCTACTTCGACCATCGAATGGGCTACTTCGAATGGAACTATTCAAACTAAAAATCGTTCGACTATTCGACCATTCGATAGTCGAAGTACTGTCTCTTTAAGAAAAAAATTCGACTCCCCTAGTTCGCCATCTAAAAGCTACCGAACTCAAAGTTAGCCTATGGGGAAGGTCCCCATATTCGAAGTCGAAGGATTTTAATTCCCAGTCGAATATCGAGGGTTAATTAAGCCTTGATATTCGACCCTTTGTGAATCGGCCCCTTAATAAATCTGTCCCTTCAAAAGTTATCCCAGAGTTTAATAACCTGTGCAAAACCATTATATGATCAAAATGCTTCTCGGTGACTTAAAATATCCTTATATTTTTCAATAGGGGTACATTTTTATATTTTATTGTATGTTTTATATATATATATATATATATATATATATAAAACAAGAGAAAGTTGTGCTCACCACTACTTTTTAAAACCATTAGGCGGGGGTGCAATGAGGGTGTGACCACAAAATACATATAGACAAATACAAGATTCCTCTGCACTCAACCCATTATCAATATATTTAAGACAGAGACATTTTGTGCATACTGCTACTGAAAATGCCTTACCCTTTAAACAAAACAGGGATTGTTTGTCCATATATTGCAATATATGGACAAACAATCCCTGTTTTGTTTAAAGGGTAAGGCATTTTTCAGTAGCAGTATGCACAAAATGCCTCTGTCTTAAATATATTGATAATGGGTTGAGTGCAGAGGAATCTTGTATTTGTCTATATATATATATATATATATATATATATATATATATATACACACACATATATTAGAAAATGTGCTATGTTAACCCATGTTTAAGTTTCGGTCTTCAACCAAGGTCATAAAACCCAGAATATTACAGTTACGGTAATAATAAAAACAATTTCTACAATATGAAGGAATCAAAAGGTAATTTCCCTACAAAGGATAGCAAAAAAAAGATTTATTAGATCTCAAATCTTTGACTTACCCGGAAGACATCTTGCTCTTCACAGTATCACAGCTAAAATGTGAATGATTTATAACTGACCAGCTGTGTAAACAACATCAGCACCCTTTATGACATCACTATGATGTAACAATGGAAGGTCATTCACTGACAATGCAGCTAAGACCTTAAAAGTTATCTCAGAGTTTAATAACCTGTGCAAAACCATTATATGATCAAAATGCTTCTCTGTGATTTATAATATCCTTATATTTTTCAATAGGGTTACATTTTTATATTTTATTGTATGTTTTATATATATATATATATATATATATATATATATATATATATACATACACACATATATTAGAAAAAGTGCTATGTTAACCCATGTTTAAGTTTCGGTCTTTAACCAAGGTCATAATACCCAGAATATTGTTACGATAATAATAAAAACTATTTTTACAATAAGCATAAAATAGATTTATTAGATCTCAAATCTTTGACTTACCCGGAAGACATCTTGCTCTTCACAGTATCACAGCTAAAATGTGAATGATTTATAACTGACCAGCTGTGTAAACAACATCAGCACCCTTTATGACATCACTATGATGTCACAATGGAAGGTCATTCACTGACCATAAGATCTTAAAGGGGAAATATCATAAATATGAAAATGCAATAACAACTTCATCTTACTGAAATAAGAAAATGTCTAAATATTATCCATTCAAAATTCTGTATTGTTTCTGAAATCATCAAGTCACTCTTCACTCTTTCCCTCTCAGCAGTCTGTATTTACATTGATGCAGTTTTCATGCAAGAATTTGAGTCAGATTTTGATTGACAGGACTAATATGGATGGGCTCCCTTTGCCTAGAAGATGTATTAGAGCTCACTCTTCAAAATAACCGACTTTAACAGAAACACTGCCTCTCTACTTGCAACATGTGTGTCAATTCAGTCATTTTATTTGTGCTGTAGTTGGTTAATTGAGTGAGCTCTAATACATCTGCTAGGAAAGGCATCATCCTTGTTTCATGGTGGAGGCACTGGGCTCCTGCAGTGCCGTATAGGGGAGTAAATAAAGGAACTGTATTAGAATATTCTTGTACACAATTAATCAGATGGCCTCAAGACACACTTCATAGAGCTAAATAGAACTATATACACCTATGGGGAAATAATTCCAGAGAGTGACTTCTCATGCATTCTCCTTTTCAAAGCAATGTTTATGAAATATGCATGTTGTAGGGTTGTGAAAATCTTTTTTTTTTCCCAGAAAGTGGTCAAGTTCACTGCTGATTAGTGAACAGTTCAAATGTAGCATCTGTTGTATTACTGTCTCTCTACAGCGGTATGGTTAGGGCACAGCTAACCCAAGGGGCTTTAACAACCAGGGCAAGTGTAATTATGGGCCCCCCTTAAGAGCCTGTCCCCCCACCCAGTCTTCCACTCGTACGAATGTGGAAATCCTAGTCAGGATGGTGCATAGCAGTGACACCTCTCCTGCTATATGTATTACAAAATAGAAGTTCATGACATTTATACGTGACCTATTAATACAAAATGGTATATAGAAAATGTAAAACTAAAAACACACATAAAAGTTGATATTTTAATTTAAAATGTCAGTATAAAAATATAAAATGTATATAAAAATATAATATTAAATATATAAACATAAAAAAAATATCTGTTGATCACATTCAAGGCAGTTCTGCGCATGTTCTATACTGGTGACGTACAACTGTTACATAATGAAATCTTCACAGGGAATACTCAGTCTCCCTGCAATTCTGTGAATGTCTATAATTCCCGAACAGTCTTTTCAGCTCAGAATTGAGGCCTTGGTCTGAGTTATGGACTGGCGAATTATGGAGGGGTTTTGATTGCGTCTCCAAATAATGAAGATTAAATATCTGTGTCACAGCCCTGGGTGTTCTGTTCAGTTTGTCTGCAGGAAAAATTAAAATAGTGGATTCAGTGAATCCCTAGTATGTATTACTTTAAAAGTAAAGTACACAGGCACATAGTACATTTATTTTATTACAGGGGCACTGCCGTACAGAAATCAAAATAATATGAAGTAAAGGATCGTTTTATTGTACCAAATCTCCTTACGGCACCCTGGTTATTTCTTGCTAATGACGGCTATCGTCTCCTCTGCTATTTTCTGTTTCTTCTTTATGCGATATGCCGTAATAAAGAAAAATACTCCTCCAATCACTGCCACTACTGATAAAAATGCCAGAGCAAACTGCATACTGCTCAGCTTAGTGGTATTAGGACTGATCTCCAGTATTTCTGCAGAGACCTGTCAGACATAAAAAAAAGAGGCAGAAATAAGATTAACTGCAGAGCTGCTACATACTAACCCCAAAAGGCCTACAGCTGTTATTGCTGCCAGTTGGCTTGTGCTGTACATACATATTCTGACTATAGTTTTTATTAGAAATATCTATGGTTTTTGCTTTTTATTGCACTAAGCAGGACAAAAAATTAAAGTAAAGTCATATTGTACCATTGAGAAGCCCTTTGAGGCAGCACGCTGTGGGAAGCCTGGATTTACCATTACATTTGGGGTGGCAGTAACTTTAGGGTTTCACAACATCAATAGGTGCGCAATTCAAGAGAAGAGGCAGAAGGCACGTAGTGGTATTTAGCGCAACTATACGGAAGTGCAGGAATCCTGTTTGGATGTTTTAATAAATAGTGTCAATAAGTACAATAATTAGCATCACCACTGTGTTTGTAAATGACCCCTTGTGACTTCTTGCCCTGTTTAGTGCAATAAATAACACAGAACTTACATACTTCCTAATTAAAACAAGTGCCTACAAACTTATTTTCAGCAATTACCCCTTTACACTTGTTGCAACGGGAACCATTGACCCTAGGCTGTAGTATGAATGGGGGACTGGAAGAGGAATAGGAGATTAGTTAAACAAAATGCCAGACCCTGCATTTATATTAAACAGGAACTCCACACAAACATAACTTTGGCTTTTTGAAAAGTAAACATAATTTCAAGTAACTTTGCAATATACAATTAAAAAATATGCAGACTTTTCATGATTTTTAATGGTTTGAATCAGTTCCCTATGCCTAGCCCCCTGCTCTCCTGCTGATCTGTCCGACTACTTTGGTGAGCTGGCTGACTACTGTTACTTTGTATCAACAGCCATCTGTCCTTAGCCTGCATCCTCCATACCCCACAATTCCCTACACACGTGATTTAAATAAGGAAAGGAACATCCCAGTGCAATGCATTGTGGGTTATGTAGTTCCTGCATGCTGTCTGTAAGCTATGAGAAGTTGTTAAAATTTGTAACATCCGTGTTTAGTCCCTCCTTCCTTGCCAGGATTTCAAATGATGCAGAAAGAGAAGAACTGTTAAACAGCTGGATTTCAGCATAGAAAATGGCATTTATTCATACGTTTTGAAGAAACAGGTAACTGTGATGCGTATATTAGGGGTTTCTGTTGTATATGGGCCTCTTTTTCAAATTTTGGTTTGGAAGCCGGAATTCCCCTTTAATAACATTTCTGTTACATGCAGCTTTGTGTCAGAGTTAGTTATATGAATATTCCACCCTTACAAAAGCTGAACTTTATTTATTCCTATAATAACTTTATGCAGTGTTGTAAAGACTTGCTTAGGCACCCTGAACACGGGGAGGCACATTTATGAAGGGTCAAATTTTGAATTCATGTGAGTTTATTTTAACTCCCTTAAATTTGAATGAATTCTAAATTCAACCTGGCGAAATGTATTAATAAAACTTTAAACGACCCGAAAACTCGAATCTAATTCGATTCGATCAAACTTGATTTGTGTTTTTTCTCCGAGAAAAATTTGAATGTCAGGAAGGCTGCAAACATCTCCAAATTGATCCCTGGACCTCTGCCATTGACTTAAACAGTAATTCGGCAGGTATTATGTGGTGAATAGTTGAATTCGAATTCTTAAAGTGGACCCGTCACGCAGACACAAAAATCTGTATAATAAAAGTCCTTTTCAAATTAAACATGAAATCCAATTTCAATTTTTTATGAAAGCATTCATAACTGTTGTAAACGCATTTAAAAATCTCAGCTGTCAATCAAATATTGTCTGCCCCGCCTCTATGCCTAGGCATAGAGGCGGGGCAGACAACTGCTTTCACTTTCCATTCAGCACTTACTAGATGTTACTGCTCTCCCCACATTCTCCAGTTCTCTTCACCGTTTAATTGTGTAGCCAGGGCATGGGGATGGACATCAGGTTCCCTATTCTGAGATGATACAAGGCTTGTCTTAATAACAGTGTCCCCAAAATGGCTCCTGCCTGCTTGTTATAATTATGAATTCCCAGACTGAAGGAAACAAGATTCTAATAATTTATATAGTGTAATTAAAGTTAATTTTACTTGACTAATGTGATAAAATAGGATTTTGAATAATTTTTTTGGGTGACGGGTCCACTTTAAATGGCCCGAGTATGATAAATCTGGAAAATCTATTTTTTTTTTTTGTATAATTCCCTAGTTGAATTTGACACTTTTAATCATAAATTTCCAATTGGACCCTTAATAAATCAGCCCCTTCGTGTTGCTGTTTTTGGGGAACATGGCAATAAAGGGACATGCTAAGGCTACAAGGAGCTAGTTGGTACTATCAGTCCACTAACCAAAGACCCATTATTTCCGATGTCTATTGCAACACAGAAACACACAGGGATTAATTCAGGGAGCTGACTGGCATATTGGACATAGAAATGTATATGTTCCTAATACATAAACATGCTGCCCTCCAGTGTCAGAAATTCATTGCAACAAACAATGAGATTGCAGGGGCCAGTTAATCTCAGTACTGATACGTTTTAAAGCTTACATAAGGTAAGCAGGCAGACTTTCATGTGAGGGCCACACAAGGAAGGGGTCGCAAGCCAGATGGGCTACCAGTTGGACAGAACTGATTTATGGAACCCTGCAATTATATATGCTGAGAGTAGTTCCATCCCCATTCTAAAAAGTTAAACCACATTGCTTTGGTTTTTTTTGGTGTTCTTTGATCTTTCAGGTGTACCAGTTTTTTGTTTCAGTGCGTTGCTTGACACTTCTTTGGATAGTTACACTGCATCATTGTTATTGGATTATTGGAAGAGTTTATATACCAGTCACCTGAACTGAAGAAGCTGCTCGGATGAGTAGTGAAACGTCTAATCAGCAAGTCCAGTTGCTCTAGATTTACTTCTACTAGATGTCATTTATAGAGCTAACATAACCAACTGTAAGTCCCTGTTTTTGAGACTGTCCCTGGGAATTTTTGACCCTGAAAAGGTCCCTAATTTTTTTTTAAAAAAACTGACCAGTACAGAAGTATTTACATACCTCCCAACTGTTCCGTTTTTCGCACGAGTTTCTCTTTGATCTCCTGCACTGACGCCAGAAAAAGATACGTTTCTGAAACTTATATAAATAAGAGGCTTTTGGCAGTGAGCGGTTTTGACCAGGACAGCTCGGTATTTTAAAGGGCTGCGCAGGTCAAAATCCTGCCCGGTTTTCCTAATTTTGACATAGCATGATTTACATGGCAATCAGCTAATCGTGATCGCTGCGTCATAGACCCGCCCTCAATGTCATGGCACCACCCCCTCCCAATCTGCAACCGGCCCAGGCCCCGCTGCTGCCCTCTATTTATAGACCCGCCCTGCAGTGACAGGCGGGCGTCTGCGACCTGAAGATTTTGTGCAGGAGTCGACCCGAACCCGCAGGTTTCGGGCCGGCCTACATCACTACTCCCTGGTCTCCACCAGGGGAAAAGGTGGCAACCCTATAGCCAACTCAGCACCTGCACCTAGATACAATTGTATTGTAAGCAGGTCTCTTGGGGAAACTGTGACTTCAATTCAACTTTATTAGCAAAACTGTAATAACATAAAACATGACCCTAAAACTCCCAGAAATATGTTCAAACTTTCCGCAACCTGCCAAATGTTGTAAAATGTACCTGGAGTTTTGGGGGTGTGGCCACAAATTGGGCGTGGTCAAACCAGACCTTTTTGTCCCTCATTCAGATGTTAGGAGGTATGATAGTATTATTATCAGTTCCTTTCTGAAAAGAGGTGATTAAAACTTTCAAGATCGTGTTTACCAATACACTGTGCAATTTTCCCCAAAATTCAGTGTAATATATCTGTTGCCTGGGAAACAAGCTCCAATTTGCGTCCACCTTGATAAAGTTGACGTGCTGGGCCTGGGGTTTCAGATTGACTGCGGGCACCACACTCAGCAATTGAGCAAAGCCAAATGAAGTCCACGCAAGCAGTAAAAGCATGTATAGGCGCCAGGGCTAGCCTAGAACTCATGATGTATCCATGGTTACGAAACACTGAAACTTACGGCGCACGTGGAGTTCAGCCAGTCAGAGGGAAGCCACATTTGTTACTGGCAAACCTCTCCCGCAGAACAAAAGGAGCGAAGCCGACGCGCCGATTTGCTAGCGGAAGCGGAAGCTGGCTGTCAAGCATCGCGACGGAAGCCCCTGTTTGAGCTTAGACACAGGAGAGATAAATAGTAAGTACAGATCAGTCATGTGTGATACATTGAAATAACTGTAAGTGTTGTACTGTAATTGCCGCATTGTCTCGCATGCTGCTTGCTTGGGGTTTCTGGTCTCTTGCATTGTCTTTACAAATGTTTGTCTTTGTGTCTAAGGGGGGCTGCCATACTCCTTGCAACCGGAGCTCATTATTCTCATCTATTGACTCCAGTTTGTACTTTGTCATGAGCCATATTACATGGAGGTTACAATGTAAGCCTAATACCTTCCCTTTCTGTAACACTCCAGAGCCCAGTTCTCAGTCAGAATCATTTCATTCCTGTTATGTGCTCTGTATTTAAAGCCATAGTTATAAGACTGATACATGAGTATATATATATATATATATATATATATCCAGAATGCTCCGGACCTGGGGCTTTCCAGATAACAGATCTTTCAGTAATTTGGACCTTCATACCTTAGGTCTACTAGAAAATCATGGAAACATTTAATAAGCCCAATAGGCTGGCTGGTTCTGCCTCCAATAAGGATTAATTATATCTTAGTTTGGATCAAGTACAAGTTACTGTGTTACTGTTTTATTATTACAGAGCTTTTTGGATAAAGGGTTTCCGTTTAAAAGATCCCATACACACACACACACACACACACACACACACACACACACACACACACACACACACACACACACACACACACACCTCTCTCTCTCTCTCTCTCTGTCTCTCTCTCTCTCTAGGAGTTTGCCTTGGGTGCAAGGTAAAAAGATTAAATAGTAAAAAATGACAGCAACACACACACACATAGATATATATATAATATATATATATTAGGGATGCACTATTCCACTATTTTGGATTCGGCCGAACCCCCGAATCCTTCATGAAAGATTTGGCCAAACATCGAACCGAATCCTAATCATTTTTACTACTTTGTTTTGTGACAAAAAGTCACGCAATTTCCCTCCCCACCCCTAATTTGCTTATGCAAATTAGGATTCGGTTCAGCCGGGCCAGAAGGCAGAACTGAATCCTGGATTGGGTGCATCCCTAATATATATATATATATATATATATATATATATATATATATATATATATATATATATATATATATCGAAAATAAACCAGCACCAAGGGTCTTAATGGTATGTATAACTGACCCACTTGGGACCCTTTTCAAAAGTGGGAACGAAACGTCGGTTATACATACCATGGAAACAATATAAGAATTTTTTTCACATTAAGACCCTTGGTGCTGGTTTATTTTGGTTTATATCTATCAATTACATAAATTGCATAGGGGCAGCTTTATGAGAAGTGGTGCTGTCCAAGGATATATATATATATATATATATATATATATATATATATATATATATATGTTTATTTTTTCTGTACGTTGCGTGCCTCTTTCTGCAAGTAAGTACCTGTAAACCTCTATATTGTTGCCCTTTCAGGCTGCAGTTATGGAGCCAGAACTGTCTGATCGCTATGACCATGCTCTGCTGGGAATTTTGCAGCATGTAGGAAACATCCAGGACTTTCTAAACATTTATTTTGGCTTCTTGTACCGCAAGACAGACTTTTACAGGCTCCTCCTCAACCCTCAGGACCGCCTTGGTTTTCCCCCAGGAGCTGCTCAGGCCATGGTGATGCAGGTAAGTATTTGTTGCTATTTACTTTGCTGCGTTGTTGGGCCTGGTGCTGGCAGTGAATCTCACCTGCTCCCTCCTAGAATTTTAAAAACTTTGAGAGACTGGCACTGAAGGACCATGAGCAGAGGACGCATGACCTGCAGGAGAAATTAAAAAAGAGGCAAGAGAAGGAGGCAGAGAATGAGGCCATACCACCTCCAGTCCAGGAAGTCATCATTGAGGCTCCTGCAGAGGAGGCACCACTGGAACAAGACAAGCCAGAAGGAGAACCACAAAAAACAGATGCAAAAGGAAAAACAGAAGAACCAGAAACCAGTGGTGATGGCACAGGACAAGCAGCTGCAGAGCCCAAGTAAAACTTGTTGTCCCCTGATAATGTTTGTTTGGTGGTATCTTTCTAAACAAAGTATGTTCAGCCCTCTGTAGACTAGCTGTTGAATAACTCAACTCCCATATTATTTGAGTTGTAGTCTTAAGGAAAACTATACCCCCCAAACAATGTAGCTCTCTATAAAAAGATATTGCATAAAACAGCTCATATGTAAAATCCTGCTTCATGTAAATCAACCATTTTCATAATAATATACTTTTCTAGTAGTACGAGCCATTGGGTAATCATAAATAGAAAATTGCTATTTTAAAAAATAAGGGCCGCCCCCTGGGATCATACAATTCACAGTACACACAAACAAATCATACATGTTAGGTCACATGAGCCAATTAACAGACAGAGTTCTGTCTTTTGCTTCTAGACTTCTTCCTGTTACAGTTAGAGTTGTAGTATTTCTGGTCAGGTGATCTCTGAGGCAGTACACAGACCATCACAAAATGGTGGCTCAAGGCAAGAGATGTAAAAGGACAATATTTACTTAAATATATATTTAAGTTTGGTAAGATTCTTTCATATGCCACTTAATATGATATAAACTATCTGTTGCTTAAGCGTTCATTTTCGGGGTATAGTTTTCCTTTAAAACAGCAGGAAACAAAGGTTTCGTTGTTTCCTGTTTTTTTTACTTGCTGTTTGTTTTCCTCCATTCTTTGTACGTTATTCATTGTTCCTGAATCCTTTTGTCTTGCTTTTCCATAGATCTTTGGTGCATTCTAATGTTTCTCTTTTTTTATTCCTATATCTGCTTCTCTTTTTATCCTCTTGATCTCTCTCTTGACAGCAGGGGTTGTCTACCTAAGGTCTGCCAGAGGTTGTTGGACTATAACTCCCATTATCCCTTATTAACTTCTGTAGGCTTGTAGTTTGACTGTTTCTGCTCTCCATACTTGCCCTCTTAATATTTTTTTTTCTCATCTTGACCCCCCTGCCTTTAATCCTCTCCTTTTGTATGTTGAATTGTTTGGTTTCAGCAATTAAACGTCAACTCTAAAAAATATAAGTGTATAAATATTTGCATCCATTCAGGGGACAGGAAGAAAACCAAGTTGACCCTGACAGTTACAATGGAGCCGTACGAAAGAATTACATCTGGTCTCAGGATTACACTGATGTAGAAATTAAAGTTCCAGTGCCTGAAGCTGTAGTGAAAGGTCGTCAGGTAAGCAGCACCGTATTTATTCTGTGCCTCGTGTTATTCAGGTGGGCAAATGTGTATAACAAAAATTCGAGGAGAGACAAATCTCAAGGACATGTGTCCTGTAGGGGGCAGTGTAAGCAAATTTATGGAAATGATGCCAACTGGGAAGGTTTGCCTGCAAGACCCAGATTCCCAACAGAGATCAATAGAATGAAGGATCTAGAAACAGCTTTGGGAACGGAAATAAATAGAATGTTATGCTGCAGTGTGTAAGTGGCCCGTTCTGCGTGGCAGACATATACTCTGGCACAGTTAGTATTAAAGACGTATACCAGGTATGTGATCCATTATCCAGAAAACTCAAAAACAACAGCGCCATTTTCTATAGCGTTCCATTAAAAAAACAGTTTTTCATTTTTAGGCAATCTTCCACCAGGCAGATAAATTCAGAGTGAAGAGTTTAATGTGTCCACAGCCTTACGCGTTTTGTGATAAACACAATCATAGGATAAAGATTTTGTGATTAAGTGTTTATCACGAAACGTGTAAGGCTGTGGACACAATAAACTATTCACTTTGAATTTATCTGCCCGGTGGAAGATTGCCTTCATTGAGTGCCTGCTCCAAAAGTTTTTTTTTCGGTATGTCCGCTCCCCGTGCTGAGGGTGAGTGTGTGGTGAGTTATCAATTTCTACTTGCAGACCTTAAACTACAGATTTATTATTAGTTTTAAAGTAATACAAATATAATCTAGTGTTGCCCTGCACTTGTAAAACTGGTATTTGTTTCAGAAATACTATTGTTTATATAAATAAACTGCTGTGTAGCAATGGGGGCAGCCATTCAAAGGAGAAAAGGCTCAGGTTACACAGCAGATAAGCTCTGTAGAACATAATGGTGTTATCTGTTATCCACTATTTAACCTGTGCCATATAGTCTTTTTTTCAATTTCTACACAGCAGGGCCCATTTACTTAGCTCGAGTAAAGGAATAGAAGAAAAAAAAGTTCGAATTCCGAATTATTTTTTTGGCTATTTCGACCATCGAATTCGGATCGAACGATTTGAACTAAAAATCGTTTGAATATTCGACCATTCGATAATCGAAGTACTGTCTCTTTAAAAAAAACTTCGACCCCCTACTTCGCCACCTAAAACCTACCGAGGTGCAATGTTAGCCTATGGGGAAGGTCCCCATAGGCTTTCTAACAATTTTTGGGTCAAAGAAAAATCGTTCGATCAATGGATTAAAATCCTTCGAATTGAAGGATTTAATCGTTCGATCAAACGGTTTTTCGTTAGATCAAACTATTTGCGGTAAATCCTTCGACTTCGATATTGGAAGTCGAAGGCTTTACATTCGGCAGTCGAATAGTGACCCTATGTAAATCTGCCCCAGCATCTTGTTTATATAAACGATAGTAGTGTTTCTAAATGCAAACACGCCAGTTGTACCAGTGCAGATCAACAGTACACACTGTTTCATTACTTTAAAACACTTTCATTTTTTGGCGTTACTGTTCATTTAGGTACGGCGCTCTTCATTTTAAAATGACCCCTTATCCTTAAAACCCCTTCCCAAGCATGTTAATTATAGATCCTATACCTGTATCTTTTATCAGGTCATAATGTGACACTGATGGTCCATTACATGTTTAAATACTAAACTGCAATTTTAATAAAAATACATTTTAATATAAACAAAGACTAAACTTAATATTATAATTGAATAAACTATAATTTAATATTATAACTTAATATTAAAATATTTATATTTTTTCAAGTATAAAACTAGGAATCGTCTTGTGGAAGATACACCTTCCTGTATATGTATTGCAAATGTGTTCACATCCCTCACAGTGTACTTACTGCTGACATAAATACCAACATACAGAAATAACCTCAGCATTTGCCATTGATATTCAGAGGTATAGAGGGAACAGAGATCCCTGGGGAGATAATGTGTATCTATGCATATTTATCTGCCTTTATGTAGTGCTGTCTGTACCTGCAGTGCTGTACAGTTTTGCAGCCCATTGCACAATGTCATGTTAGCTTCCTTAGGGTAATGTCACCTGTCTTCTTTTTTTCTTGCTGTGATCCTTCTCAAGAATAGCCTTAGTCTTGTTGATGGAAATCACCCATAAGTGCAGCACACGGACCCAGTTATTATTTAAAACTGCCTCCACCTGCAGTCATTCCCACAAAGCATACCTAACTGTCATCTCTTTCATTATAATGGGGGGATGTCCAATGCATTTCTCTGTAGGCCATTACTGGCGGGGGCAGTGCATAAATATCTAAAACCAAAACCTTATATAACAGAATCATTGTATAATGTTATCCCTACTTCTGTACTTCCTTTACTTCCTTCAATCCCTCCAGTCACTTTAGCAGGATTAGTCTCTTAATCGTGCAAAAATTTTCTGGGCAAATGTTTGTATGTTTGCATAATGAAAGAAAATATATTTTTAAGTAACCTTCAAATATAATATATTGCAAGTATGGTTAGTTTATCACTTTTCACTGCTACTTTTACAAATAAAAACCACACAACGCTGTTAAAGGGCATGTAAAGGCAAACAAATAAAATCCTATTTTTACTTTCTTTAATGAAAAAGAAACCTATCTCCAATATACTTTAATTAAAAAATGTCTACCAATTTAAAAGAAACCTGACTGTATGCAGTAAAATTCTCACTTCATAGGAATTGTCAGACGGCCCCTAACTGCTCTGCAAGGAAACAATCATACTTATGAACAGCAGGGGGAGCCCCCACCTTACATCCCAGCCATGCAGAACTCAAGCAGCTTTGTTTGTTTCCCTGTAGAGCAGTCGGCGACTGTGTAGAGATTCGTATTCAATTTTATTTTTGCCTTTACATTTTGTGGTGCAGTAAGTTCATGTTTATGTTTAGTATACAAAATACAGCATTTCTAGCCTTATTCTATTGTAGACTTTACTTCCCCTTTAATGGCTGCATATCTGGCCATAATGTTTCAGAACAGAACATACAGCCATATTCACTTGCAGTATAAATGTGTCCAGAGGAAAACAAGCAAGTGGCTGTGGGAAATACATTGGATCGAATGGAACGAGAATGAGAATATAAAACCTGGGTTCAATTCCAGATTCATGTGATGCTTAGCAGCTCACGTGATTATTCTGTGTTTCAGCCACCAAAATGAGCTTATAAACTGTACCTAAATAATAATGGTATGCCCTGCCCACACACAGCTAACATGGGGATTCAGAATTAGGGAAGGCAAGTTGCATATTATTGTATAGTGAGACTTTAGGCTTATGGGAGAGTTAATTAAAGGAAAGCGATACCCCCAAAATGAACACTTAAGCAACAGATAGATTATATTAAATTAAGTGGCATATTAAATAATCTTACCGAACTGGTCTATATATTTATTTAAATATTGCCCTTTTACATCTCTTGCCTTTAACCACCATTTTGTGATGGTCTGTGTGCTGCCTCAGAGATCACCTGACCAGAAATACTGCAGCTCTAACATATGGTTTGTTTGTGTGCACCGTGAATCCTACGATCCCAGGGGGTGGCCTTTTTTTTTTTTTTTTTTTTAAAATAGCAATTTTCTATTTATGATTACCCAATGGCACATATTAGTGAAAAAGTATATTATTATGAAAAGGGTTTATTTACATGAAGCAGGGTTTTACATATGAGCTGTTTATGCAATATATTTTTTATAGAGACCTACATTGTTTGGGGGGTATAGTTTTCCTTTAAAGGGGTTGTTCATCTTTAAGTTAACTTTTAGTATGATGTAGAGAGTGATTCTCTGGAACAGTTTTCATTTTTTATTATATTGTGTTTTTTTGAGTTGTTTAGCTTGTTATTCATCAGCTCTTCTGTTTGAAGTTTAAACAATATGGTTGCTAGGTTCCATATTACCCTAGCAACCATGAATTGATTTGAATAAGAGACTGGAACATGAATAGGAGAGACCTGAAAGATGAGTAATAAAAAGTAGCAATAACAACACATTTGTAGCCTTACAGAGCATTTGTTTTTTTTAGATGGGGTCAGTGACCCCAATTGAAAAGTTGGAAAGAGTCTGAAAAAAATGTAGGACCAATTGAAAAGTTGCTTAGAATTGGTCATTCTGTAACATGCTAAAAGTTAACTTAAAGGTTTGGAGAGGACTTGCCTCCCCTTTCCCAGTTCATGTGTGCGGCTGTATTGGGTAAAGAGCAGAACATTGTTTGATTCTAATGAGCTTCATGACTGCCCTGTGTCTGCATCTTCTTCCTCAGGTGTCCGTTGACCTGCGCAGTAGCTGCATCCGTGTGTCCGTGAGAGAAGGAGGAGGGGAACGTGTTCTGATGGAGGGAAATTTTACTCACAAAATAAATGCAGAGACATCTCTCTGGAGCCTGGAACCTGGGAAGTGTATTGTGGTAAGACAATGGGTGTCTAAAATAACATGAATCTGACTTCAGTGTGCAGCTTCTAAAGGCAAATATCATCTCTATGAATAAGCAGGGTTTTTTTGTTTAATTCATTTGTGGCGTCAATCACAAACTGAATTAATCACTTTCCCATCTGTTCTTTCATGCCACTTTCTTGTCATTTTTTAGGTCAGTTTATGGGAACAGTTTCAGAAATGTCTTAAAAGATGACAGTAACCATAAACTCTGCTATACACATTCCTCCCTCTGTTACTGCTATACACAAGGTCCCACCCTGCATATAGATCACATCTTAAAGACCCTCGTCCATGGTTTAACCATAAGTTATTACAGGTATGGGATCCGTTATCCGGAAACCCGTCATCCAGAAAGGCCATCTCCCATAGACTAAATTTTATCCAAATAATCCAAGCTTTTAAACACGATTTTCTCTGTAATAATAAAACAGAACCTTCTGCTTGATCCCAACTAAAATATAATTAATCCTAATTGGAGACAAAACCAGCCTATTGGGTTTATTTAATTTTTATTAAACTTCTAGTATGATGTAGAGGGTGATATCCTGAGATAATTTGCAATTGGTTTTCATTTTTTATCATTTAAGGTTTTTGATTTATTCAGCAGCTCTTCAATTTGCATTTTAAGCAGTCTGGTAGCTAGGGTCCAAATTCCCCTAGCAACCATGCATAAGAGACTGGAATATGAATAGGAGAGGCCTCAATAGAAAGATGAGTAATAAAAAGTAGCAATAACAATACATTTGTAGCCTTAAAGAGCATTTGTTTTTTCGATGGGGACAGCGACGTCCATTTGAAAGTTACAAAGAGTCAGAAGAAAAAGGCAAATATTTAAAAAACTATAAAATATAAATAATGAAAGCCAACTGAAAAGTTTATTTAGAACTGACCATTCTGCAACATACTAAAATTTACCTTAAAGGTGAACCACCACTTTAAGGTATGAAGATCCAAATTACAGAAAGATCAATTATCCAGAAAACCCCAGGTTCCAAGCATTCTGGATAACAGGTCCCATACCTGTACCAGCTTATTTGGAGTTAACAGGACCACACTACCCAGAAAACTCCATTCATCTCATTACTACTGGTCAGCTCCTTGGTTACTGCCACACTTACTCCTATAACCTTTGTAGTTATGGGTGGATGTGTTTGAGCAGCAGTTTTTTAAGAAAAATTAATTTACACATTATAAATACCTAATAGTTTTTATTTCATTTCATGAGTTGTTTTTTTTTAATAATGATTCCCAAATTTGCACCTTCATTGCTTCTGTCCTATATAAATAGCTACCACTGGGTGGAACTAGGCATGCATCAAATCCACTATTTGGGATTCCGGCGAATCCTTCATGAAAAATTCGTATATGCAAATTAGTGAAGGGAAAAAGTCGAAAAAACGTTTACTTCCTTCTTTTGTGACAAAAAGTTACGTGATTTCCATTCCTGTGTCTAATTTGCATATGCAAATGAGGCTTCAGATTTGGTTCAGCCAGGCACAGGAATTTGGAACTGCTGATAAAGCCGAATCCCGAACTGCATCCCGCATTCGGTGCATCCCTAGATAGAACATAGAAATTAATAACAGTATAAATGAGATTGTGGAGTAGATAATTGGGTTAGATACATAGGTCAGACCTTGGTTAGAGAATAGATAAAAAAAAAAAAAAAAGACCCATAAAATACACAGGTGAAACCAATCGTTATGGCCTGAGGTTTATTCCACAGTTAACACTTTAGAGGCTCATTTATCAACACTGGGCAAATTTTCTGGTGGGCAGTAACCAATAGCAACCAATCAGCGCTTGGCCTTTTGTTTCCAGGCAGCTGCAGGTATAACAATGAATGCCATTGCCATGGGTAACTGTCCACGGGCAAATTTGCCCAGTGTTTATAAATAACCCCCTTTGTGTTATTTTCAGTTGTTTTGGGTATTAAGCGCATGTCACATTTCTGCCATACACTACAAGCACACTATGGTTGGTACATACAATATTTTTTTGAGCACACATCATATACTTCTGGGTTTTTAGTCACAGTACAATTGGCATTAAATGTAAGTTTCCCTAAACTTAGACCTGTTGTGCTTTGTAGAAATTCTATGTTTTTGGCTTTTCCATGAAGCTTCCAGGTTCTCTAAATGAACATCCTCCAGCATTTCTCTCAGCCACCTCCCTCGCTCCCCAGATTTCATTTTCAGGAACTCCTGTTGTTTTTGTCTTTCCAACATAGTTTGAGTGAAGTCGTATCTAATGGCAGATTCCACCAAGATTTTATTCACTCCATAATCCTGACACATCTTGATTTGCTGCAGTCCCCTGCTGTCTGGTCTTCCACCCTGCACACTGTCTGCCTTGCTGTCTACAGTGAATCTTGCTGTTAAGCTTATTTATCTTGATAGTTCCTCCTCCTCCTCCTCCTCTGCAGCCCTTCTCTGACAATGCCTCCAAAGTCCTCTCAGAAAATTAAATGTGAAAAACTCCAATGCCTTCTTAGTTTTTGCATTCCACTAAATCATCAGTTTCTGTCCATCCCATGATATGATTCTTTCCGTTTGTCCAACCATACTCCATTATACCTTCCAGATGTTTTCACATTCTCTACCTCTCTAGGTCCTTTGTACAAACAATATCATTTCCTGCATTGTCCTGGTTTTTTTTCCACCCTGACGAGGCAAAGTCAAGTAAATCATTCAGCCAACACTGGAAATATGTAACTTTAGGATATAATCTTCAACTTTTGAAGGTTGAAGCTCTTGTGAGGACCATAAGAAGCGCATTATGAGGCGCCAGCTAGAAGTTCTATGTCAAGGTGCAAAATGGTTGCTTCATCCCTGCTCTTCCTCATTCTTTGTACATTAACAATCCATACGCAGCTTTGCAATAAACACATTCTTCTTCGTTATATAGCAGCAACACATTCTGTAGAGATTTATATTATACATCATTCACATTAAAGGGTTACTGTCATGTTTTTTTTTCAAAACAGTTAATAGTGCTGCTCCAGCAGAATTCTGCACTGAAATCTATTTCTCAAAAGAACAGATTTTTTTAAATTTAATTTTGAAATCTGACATGGGGCTAGACATATTGTCAGTTTCCCAGCTGCCCCCAGTCATGTGACTTGTGCTCTGATAAACTTCAGTCACTCTTTACTGCTGTACTGCAAGTTAGAGTGATATCACGCACTCCCTTCACCCCAGCAGCCTAACAAAAGAGCAATGGGAAGGTAACCAGATAACAGCTCCCTAACACAAGATAACAACTGCCTGGTAGATCTAAAGGTGGCCATACACAGGGAGATCCACTCATTTGGAGATGTCACCAAATAAGCGGATCTTTCCCCAATATGCCCACATTGAAGTGGTTGATATCGGGCTGATCCGATTGTGGGCCTAGGGCCCAACGATCGGATCAGAACGGAGGCCAAACGGGAGGTCGAATCATGGGACCAAATCAACGAAAAGGTGCGGCCGCAATCTGACGGGGATTTTCTAACCTCCCGACTTTTTGCCGTCGGGAGGCTCTATACATGGGCCTATAAGCTGCTGACTTGGCTTGCCTTAAGAACAGTACTCAATAGTAAAATCCAGGTCCCACTGCGACATCAGTTACATTGAGTAGGAGATACAACAGCCTGCCAGAAAGCAGTTCCATCTTAAAGTGCTGGCTCTTTCTGAAAGCACATGACCAGGCAACATGACCTGCATGGCGCCTACACACCAATATTATAACTAAAAAATACACTTGTTGGTTCAGGAATGAAATTTTATATTGTAGAGTGAATTATTTGCAGTGAAAACAGTATAATTTAGAAATAAAAACTATATCATAAAAATCATGACAGAATCCCTTTAATAACTGTCCAGTGGAGCTTACGATCTAAGATCTCTGTACTATTCACACATACATTATCCTGAGCCAATTAACCTGCCTGTATGTTTTAGAGTTTGAGAGGAAATACCCTAAGGAAAGTCACGCAGTCATTGGGATAGAATGGTCATGTCTCTCACATACCCTAATTCTACAGATTACACCAGTGATCTCCGAATCTTGTCTTGAGTTATTACTGTAACCCCTCCATGTATTGTACAGCACTGCAGAACTTGCTGGAGCTTTGTAGGCCATTTATAACGAGTGTAGGGGCTAACTTCCCACAGATCAGCTTGAGTAAGTGCGGAGAGGTTTGGTGGAACGCCATATTGGAAGATGAAGAAAAGATTGACATAGACAAGATCAACAAAGAACGCAGCATGGCTACTGTGGATGATGAGGAACATGCCGTTTTGGACCGACTGACATTTGATTATCACCAGAAGCTTCAGGGGAAGCCTCAGAGCCATGAGCTGGTAAGTCCTGAAAACAAAGGTTATATGATCCACATACATTTCCCTCCTTCTGTTCATTTATTGATTTTACATGTGAGTTGGTGTGTTGGGGGGGGAGGTTGTTTTATATTCTTAAAGCTCACTAGATTCCATTTCCACATCTCTGCGTATGTATTCCTTACTAAGGATGCACCGAATCCACTATTTTGGATTGGGCCGAACCCCCGAATCCTTCGTGAGAGATTCGGCCAAATCTGAATCCTGATTTGCAATTAGTGGGGGAAAACATTTTTTACTTCCTTGTTTTGTGACAAAAGGTCACATGAGTTCCCTCCCCGTCCCTAATTTGCATATGCAAATTAGGATTCGGTTCGGCTAGGAAGAAGGATTTGGCCGAATCCAAATCCTGCTGAAAAAGGCTGAATCCTGTATTCGGGGCATCACTACTTTTTACTATCAATATGTCCGATGGGATGGCAAACGACTGTATAGGTGTACCACAAAAACAGGTGTTGGTGTTAACTGAAAATATGTAACAAATACATAATGTGTTTTTCTGTGTCAATTTGCACAAGCTGACAGTGCTGAGTGGTATTTTCCTTCACTTAAAGGAACAGTAACATCAAAATAGTGTTTTAAATAGGGATGCACCAAATCCAGGATTCAGCCTTTTTCAGCAGGATATTATATTTTCCCCTTCCCACCCCTCGGTATTCGGCTGAATCTTTCGCGAAGGATTCGGGGGTTCGGCTGAATCCAAAATAGTGGATTCAGTGCATCCCTAGTTTTAAAGTCATAAAAATATCATGTAGTGTTGCCCAGCACTGGTAAAACTGATGTGTTTGCTTCAGAAACATTACTATAGTTCATATAAACAAGCTGCTGTGTAGCAATGGTGGAAATGGAAAAAAGGCTATATGACACATGTTAAATAGTGGATAACAGATAACACCATTATGTTCTACGGAGCTTATCTGCTGTGTAACCTGAGCCTTTTCTCCTTTGAATGGCTGCCCCCATTGCTACACAGCAGCTTATTTATATAAACAATAGTAGTGTTTCTGAAGCAAACACATCAGTTTTACCAGTGCAGGACAACACTGCATTATATGTGTACTACAGGTATGGGATCCGTTATCCAGAAAGCTGGAATGGCCATCTCCTATGGAATCCATTGAAATGAAATAATCCAAATTTTTAAAAATTTCCTTTTTCTGTGTAATAGTAAAACAGTAGCTTGTACTTGATCCCAACTAAGATATAATTAATCCTTATTGAAAGCAAAACCAGCCTATTGGGTTTATTACATGATTTTCTAAAGGGCAGATTTATCAAAGGTTGAAGTGAATTTTCGAAGTAAAAACCTTCAAATTTTTGGGTACTTCGACTAGGGAATAGTCTAACTTTGATTCAAATTTGAAAAAACTTTTTTTTGAAGTACTGTCTCTTTAAAACTTCAACGTCAACCATTTGCCACCTAAAAGCTGCCAAAGTGCTGTTTTAGCCTATGGGGGACCTCCTAGAACCTGTATGGCGGCAATTGGGGCGAGTTTAAGAGATCGAAAGTCGAAGTTAAAAAAGCTTCGACCGAAGTACAATCGTATGATCCGAAGTAGGCCTAATTTGGCCCACTTCGCCCCCAAAAAACTTCAACCACCATTCGATTAGTCTTTTGGAATTCGCAGTTCGAAGTTTTTTTAACTTTGACCTTTGATAAATATGCTCCTAAGGGTCTGGCGACACAAGCAGATTCGGGGAGATTAGTTGCCCCAGCAAAGTTTCAACTTCGGGCGACTTCGTAAAACAAAGCGCCGCGTGTGCCTTCTCCCAGGAGATTTTCATTTTAGCCGGCGTAGGGCAGGGAGAAGGCAGTTCGGGGAGATTGTCGTCCAGCTGGGCCGACTAATCTCCGCGGATCTGCTTGTGTGGCCTGATCCTTAAGGTATGAAGATCCAAATTACGGAAACATCCATTGTCCGGAAAACTCCAGGTCCCATGCATTCTGGATAACGTCCAATACCTGTACTTTAAAACACTTCAATTTTTTGATGTTACTGTTCATAGGGATGCACCGAATCCACTTTTTTGGATTCAGCTGATCCCCCGAATCCTTTGTAATAGATTGGGCCGAATACTAAACCCGACCCCTAATTTGCGTATGCAAATCAGTAAGGGGGAGGGAAAAAGAGAGCCGTGTGCGGGGAAAATTTTTTAATTCCTTGTTTTGTCATGAAAAGTCACATGATTCGGTTCGACAAGGCACAAGGATTCAGCTGAATCCAAATCCTGCTAAAAATGGCCTGGATTTGGCGCATCCCTAATTTTAATACCCTATCCCGTGAGCTAGAAATCATGTGGGCAGAAAAGTGCTTCAATTGCCATTACCCTTAACTGAACAAATTCCACAATTTTCACATCATTTTATTTACTTGGACTTGTATTAAAATGCATAAAAACTAAACTGCCAAAAAGAAATGCATTTATTAAAATTAATAATAAATATATATATATATATATACACAAACATACACTAAACATAGCTTGAGTCAATCCATAATTAAAGCAGACTTGTGAATATCATCCTCTGGTTGTCCCTAAATCTCTCCACAGTCCCTCAGTTTGTTGCCATTCCTCTTGCCCCCGGCATTGGCCCTACACATAGACCTGTTGTCTCCTATGTTATATTAGCATTGCAGCATTCAGATGTCTCCTCCTGTGTTTATCCCTGGCAGAAAGTGCATGAAATGCTGAAGAAAGGATGGGATGCAGAGGGATCACCATTCAAAGGGCAGAATTTTGATCCGAGCATGTTCAACATCTCGTCAGGGGCCGTTCAGTTCTGAGCTCAGAAAACACCTACTGGAAATCATCGGTGCCCCGGCATTAGTTTACTGCTTCCCAGCTGGGATACGATTGCCTTTTCTTAACCAAGTTTCATGTCTTTTGGTAAACACGTGACTTTGGTGCTTGCTGAGACTGGATGACTTTCTACCTGAACCTGATGTTGTGTATCAGAGCAGTTACACACGCATATGGGTTTTATTTAACTAGTTATTCATATAAGGAGAGGTCTGATCAGTCTGTATAGAATTATAATGTAACCCTACCGGGGGCTTTGTCCTATATCACTGGTGTGCCACAGAGTCATTTTAGCATTTGACATGCCCTTAAAGGAGAATTTATTCCCTTAAAGGAGAATTCAACCCTAAACCTAACAAACCCTACCCCCCTGCCCTACATAGACCCCCTCCTCCCTCCAGCCTAAGTGTTACCCCGGCAAATCCCCCTAACGTTTTACTTACCCCTCGGGGCAGATTCAGACATCAGAGTTCACGGGCACCATCTTGAGCCGCTTCAGTAATCTTCAGAATGAGACCAGCATGACGGCACATGCGCAGTTGGAGCAATTTTCTGTTTTGCAACAAAAATTGCCGAAGCGCCTGTCTCATTTCGAAGATTACCGAAGCGGCTCAAGATGGCGCCTGTGAAGTCCGATGCCTGAATCTGAACCACGGGGGTAGAGACCAATTTCTAAGACCTGAACCTGCAGCCCGCGACCCAAACCGCAACCTGCATATTTACCCACTTTGGTCCGCTACCAGACACGGACCCACAGCTGCCTTATCCACAACCTGACCCGCAACCCGCCAACCACCATCAAACAGGAAGTGATGGTGCTGCAAACCGGAAGTGAAGGCATCAAAAGTGGGCGAGGACAGAAACAAGTTTTGTAAAACTTTAAAAATATATAGACAATATTACATAAGATAAGAAATTTAGATCAGACCCACATTTATACCCGCACTTGAATATCCTCCCCTCATTCCGCATGGTGCCCGCTTTTTTTGCGGGTAACCCGTGGGTACCTGAGCCGCTGCAGGACTCTACCGAGGGGTAAGTATAACGTATGGGGCATTTGCCAGGGGTAACAATTAGGCTGGGTGGAGGGGGGTCTATGTAGGTTAGGAGGGTAGGGTCTTTTTCCATTTAGGGTTGAATTCTCCTTTAATAGGAGCTAACAGCAAAAACAATTTCTGACACAGGAAGGGTCTTCTGATGCTTGTGTGCTCTGTCACGTGGCTCCTCTTTGACTGAGCAATAGAACAGAGGACACTCCTGTTACACATTCATGATGTAACTAATATGCTCTCAAACAACAAAAAAACACAAGCTGCAAATAGTTAGTCAATTACAAAAGTGGCCAGAAGAGCAATTTTACAGTAAGTTATATGGTTGAATAGATTTCCTCTTAGATATTTGGCAGGCAGATGGGAGCACACTGGATCAAAAATGATCTCCTAAAGCCGTTTACAGACGTTAATGCCACACTACATGATGAAAACAACATATTTCTATATCTTGTGAAGCGTTCACTATGGGTAACATTGTATTCATAAAGATAATATAAGAACCCTATGGTCTGACATAGTGTTTACATGTATTCAAAGGGGAAATACACAACTTTGTTTATTTTGAGCCAATAAATAAGAATTGTGATGGAAATGTATTCTGACAATTATTTGTTACCAAAAAAAAACATATTTGTTGTTTCAAACAGCGCAAATGATGAATAGTTAGATTTTACAGTTAATCCCCTGGTTCCTTATTGTAAATGTGAATGTGGCTGTCTTACAAAAAGAGCTGCTCGGTTGTCAGTTGTCGATACCCATGGCAACCAATCAGATTTTGCTTTTCATTTTTCTTTGTAATAGGTTGTTCAAAAATAATTTTGATTGGCTGCTGTTGAAAAGTTTAGTTCAGGTTATGGGACCGTTATCCATAAAGCTCTGAATTACGGAAAGACCATCTCCCATAGACTCCATTTTATCCAAATAATCCACATTTTAAAAAAATGATTTCCTTTTTCTCTGTAATAATTAAACAGTAGCCTGTACTTGATCCCAACTAAGATATAATTATTACTTATTGTAAAAACCAGCCTATTGGGTTTATTTAAATGTTTACGTGATTTTCTAGTAGACTTAAAGTATGAATATCCAAATCATGGAAAGATCCTTTATCCGGAATACCCAGGGGCGCTCCACCAATAAGGCGAGTTGAGACACTCGCCTCAGGCGACAATGCCCCCTGGTTTCCAGGGGCAGCAAAAATGCTGCTCCTGGTAACTAAGAGCCGAATTTCCGTTTTTCAACCTGGAAATTGCGCTCTCTGCACTAGCAATGTGGAATGCCCCCGACCCCTTCCAGTGCAGCGTGGACCGCCCCCGACCCACTCCGGCGCTGAAAAGGTGAGTGCCGTGGGGAGGGGGGCAGCAAAAATGGAAGGCCTCAGGCGGCAAAATGCCCAAGATTGCCCCTGGGAATACCCTAGGTCCCAAGCATTCTGGATAACAGGTCCCATACCTGTACTTGTTTGTTTGTAAATGAACCCTATTGGGTCAGATTCTAACTGTATTGTATATTTTTCTCGAGATAAAGGGATAGCAAGGAAGATGTTTATTATACAGAGGTTTCATATATCCCCATAAGGGAGTAAGGATTAAAACAAAACTATGATCCATTAGCTGCTTTAAAGGAAAACTAAAGCCTCCTATAAGATATATAAACATGTATAATGGCTCCACTCTAAAAGAGACATGTCAGGCTTCCTTACCTTTTTGACAGGGGCTTTGTAATCTATGATGGCAACATCACTGCTTTTTCCCCTAGTTCTGGTTATTGAGTAGCGGGGAGTTGACTCTCCTCTGCCCATGGGCATTATGTTTCCTCTGACTCCCAGGATGCATTTGGACTAGAGTATGAGCAGGTTATACATTTCCCAAGATGGCTGCCTGCTGCTGTAGGGCAATGGAGGATGGATTTCAACACTGAATCCCTTGTGCAGATTTCGCCTTCTCAAATGATGAGTGAAAGGTAGAATACATTTTCAATACGGTGTATTTATTTGGTTCATGCTGAGGGTATGCAGTTCCTGCCTTCAAATTCATGGAAAAATTAGGGGGTGATAATACCAGACCCAGAAATTCAAGTTACTAAATCTGAGTTTTACAGCCCACCAAACTGACATTGCTGCCAGTTAGGAACGCTGTAGTACTGTGCCAAGTCCTGCAGGCCACTGGCTTACAGCTTCATGACTGAGTGCTTTTATTGAGCTGCTGGGAAAAGCAGACGTTTTTTTTTTCCCTTTGAATGTAAACAAAGATAATAAATGAGCCTTGAAACTGCCAG
This sequence comes from Xenopus petersii, assembly GCA_038501925.1. Classification (NCBI taxonomy): domain Eukaryota; kingdom Metazoa; phylum Chordata; class Amphibia; order Anura; family Pipidae; genus Xenopus; species Xenopus petersii. Next base: position 132,713,328 of record CM076676.1, on the reverse strand, counting down.
CGACTTGCCTGTTGAAGTAACGTAATGGATATAAATGTATAGAGCTCAGTAGCTAAACATCGATGTCTATACTGTCCCGTATTCTTCAGGACTTTGAAGTGTTTTTTTGGGTGATTAGTAAGGCCAAGCTAATTATATCCTAAGCATGGATTTGTCCTATTGCCAATCAGTGTAATAGAATATACCCAGTAAAAAAAATTCCTACAATATAATTCAGCATGTTCACATAGGTCATTTAAGTTAGTGTTCAACACAATTCCAATAAGGGTCAGGGCACCCGAAGTTTCCTCATGAGGCAACTTCGAGCGACTTCGGAAAACAAATCGCACCGAGTGCCATCCCTTCTAGCAGGCGGGAGGCAGTTCGGGGAGATTAGTCGCCCCAAAGAAGAGGAGATTTGTCGTCAGGCTCCCCGAATCTAAGCGTGTGCCCTGACCCTAAGGGCTCTTACAGACGAGCGTTTGAAGTTGCGATTCCCTGTGTTCCGGTTTTATGCGTTCAGCCGCAGGGGAGCGCAGGAGTAGACGCATTCAGTTTTTTTCAATGGGGCTGTACTCACACAGGCGCATGTAGACACCGAACGCAGGAAAAATGAAGCATGTTGTGTCTCAACCTGCGTTTGGCGCCTGTGTGAGTACAGCCCCATTGAAAAAAAATGAATGCGTCTACTCCTGGGCTCCCCTGCGGCTGAACGCATAAAACCTGAACGCAGGGAATCGCAGCTTCAAACGCTCGTCTGTAAGAGCCCTAACTTGGGATCAGGCCACTAACTTCCCGTTCTACTTATAAGCTGCCTATAAGCTGATTGGTCCTTCAGCAAAGTGCACATGTGGAAGAAACAATCAGGGTTAACATGGGGATTACTGGCTGAACATGAAAACCATCTCAAGCAGGCCCAAACTGGCCATCTGTGGCTTCTGGCAAATGCCAGAGGGGCTGCTGTAAGATGCCATAGACAGCCACTATTTATTTAAAAGAACGCAGAGGAGCGCAGCTTCAAACACCCGTGAGTACGGGCCCATAAAGCAGTGTGCATTGCTTTTGTATAAGAAACAGCTCTGCCTAAGAACAGAGGCATTATTCAGGTCAGCTGATGGTGGCTATGCATGCTGGGACATGTCGTTTATACAACTACTAGAACAAGATGAATGTGATGTTTCCAACATAGGGCAACCAGTGGTCCTCAACGTTTTTTTGCCCCAGGGACTTTTTTTGCCCTAATTGTTTTCAAGGAGGTTGGGGCTTGAACTGCGCCTCAGCAGTCCAGTTCAAGTATGTCCGTGGCCTGGCAGTTGGGGACCCCTGAGTTCCACCATCTGTGGCTCTTAAATGTTACTAGGTAGCACATACAGGGAAATTGTACAGGGAAATCTAACAGCAAAGAAAACATACCAGGCCTCATCTACATAAACTACAGAGCTGTTGTGACCACAATGGTGCCCAGCACTGAACCAAGTGTTCCTGAGCCTTCCCCTGCCATAGGCAACATATTTACTATTTATCTGAATGGGAAAAGAGCAGTTTAATGGCTGCAATACTACCAGGGGCGTAACTACATACAGGGCCGGATTTACATAGTTGGCGCCCCTAGGCCAACTGCCGTTGTCACCCCTCTCCCCTCCAGGGGAACCGGAGCAATGGGGATTGGCGCATGGGAAATTAAAAAAATGACTGTATCTCCTGCGCATCCCCAGTGTTTTTTAACCAATGTGGGTGTGGTTGGGCAGCATGCCACCCCCCTAAAATCCTACCACCCTAGGCCAGGACCTAGGTGGCCTTCCCACAAATCTGGGCCTGACTACAGAGGAAGCAGACCCTGCGGCTGCAGTAGGGTTGCCACCTGTTTTGACCCAAACAGTTCGGTTTTTTAAAGGCCTGTTCGGGTCTCAACTTTCTGTTCGGTTTTCAGCCTTGTGGAACTCGAACATTAATCTGGCCAAATGAAAACCAATTAAAGACCAAAATACTCACCTTGACGTGGCTTAGTTATTATGAAATTCAGTTCATTTCTTGTTATTAAAGAAACAGAAAAAAGCAAATCAATCAAAAATATGAAATAGTTTTTCTAAATGAGCATTGCTGTGTTTCAGAGCTTTCTGGATAACTGATTTCTGTATAATAGATCCCATACCTGTAGTTAAAGGATTGGTTATACTCAGAATGAATACCGGTAGGGTTTTCAGCCGTGTGGGTTTCAACTGGACATCTCAGTTTGTGAAAGGCCTGTCCGTGCAAAACTTTCTGTTTAAGGGTAGGACTACACGGACGTTTTCTGAGCGACAAATCGATGTCCAACGCGACAATGTGTCTGCATCCGACAGTTGTGTCGGATCAATGCTGCGACTTCATCCAACATTTCTATCTCTTACCTTATTTCCGTTGCATGCGATTTGTCGTATGTTTTTGTCGCAGCCTGTCGGATGGCACCAAAAACGTCTGTGTAGTCCTACCCTAAGACATTGGGAACACTGGACAGAAATCCATCCATTTGCATATAAGCGATATAATAACCCTGACCCAGCATGATAACTCTACGACATCATTGTGCCTACCTCTGATGTCATTATGCCCACCCCAAGATCACTGCTATCTGCCCCACCCCTTTGTTCGGGTTTAGCCACCGGCAAAGATGGCAACCCTGCGACTGCAGGTGGGCACAGAAGGTATAGGGGCCCCACTAGGCCCTAATTAACAAGCAATTTCAACATGTATTGGTAAAACAGGATTGCCTCTGGATATTTTGGGGGCCATAAAATGTATTTGCTGTGGGGCCCAGTAACATCCAGTTACGCTACTGAATTTTACCTTAGAGTGGGAATCACCTTATGTAGGTCAGAATATGACCTGAAAAAAATCTATGGCAGGAGATCGAGCTGCTGTGTTTGGAGCATATTACCCAAGCAAGCACACGTGAGAGCTGTTTGTTAAATGGGTGGTTCACCTTTAAGTTAACGTTCAACATATTATAACATGGCTAATTCTAAAAAAAACTTTCAAACTTCATTTTTTAAAAAAAAAAAAGTTTTTAATGATTGGCCTTCTTTCCAGCTTTCAAGTGGGGGTCACTGATCCCATCTAAAAAAAAAGTAATGCTCTGTAAGGCTACATGTTAATAATGTTACAGCATATTATTGTTATTGCTACTTTTTAATTACTCCTCTTTCTATTCAGGCCTCTCCTATTCATATTCCAGTCACTTATTCAAATCATTGCATGGTTGCTATGGTAATTTGGACCCTACCAAACCCATTGCTGAAATTGCAATCTAGAGAGCTGCTGAATAACTCAGAAACCACAAATAATAAAAAATGAAAACCAATTGCAAAAAGTCTCAGAATATCACTCTCTGCATCATACTAAATGTTAATATAAAGGGGAATAACCCCTTTAATAGAAAACGTTCAACTCTTAAAAAGCTGGACGTGTAGAGCTAATGTAAAAGGGCTTATTTACAATGCAACACATAGGGGCAAATTTACTAAAGGTCAAAGTGACTAACGCGGTGAAAATTCATTCTGGTACTTCGCCGATTTACTAACGGTCGCTGGAGATAGACTCTAGAGGTACTTTGCTCCCTAACACCTGGCGAATTTGCGCTCTGGCGAATGGACGTAACTACGCAAATTCACTAAGATGCGGCTTTTACTGAACGTTACCTCTTGTGCCAGACTTGCCACCTCAGACCAGGCAAAGTGCAATAGATTAGATAGGACTTCCTCAAAAAATAGTTCAAAATAGTGTAACGCTTTCTTGGCCTATTCTGCCAATTAGGAGTTAAGGGTGACCAGCTAGGTAGTGAGCATGGGTTACATTGCGAATCCTCACCCAGGGCAGAGCCTTCGCCAAATGGAAGCTTCCCCTTTAAACTGTAGTTGAACTACAACTCACAGGCATATAAGTACAAAAGTAGAATAATGGACGCCAGGAGGTTCTTTAAAAAGGTAAAACAGGAGCAGATTTATTATGCCAGAGGCAAATGACCACAGGTTTACTTACAATAGTTCTGAGGACACAGCATGTGGAATCACTTTGGACAGTAAAGGTTCACAGTCAAACAGATACGACTCCCAAAAGATATTGCAGACAGGTGTACATCAAATCCCAGTTCGACCGACGTTGCACAGTGAGGGGATCGGGATCAATCAGGTAGGGTTCAGGTAGTCCTTTGCTCACCTACTGCCCTAACAACTGAGGTCCCTGCTCTAAAGGCAAACAGGCCTTGTGGGAAGCTACTTCCTCCTACAATCCTTGTTGGAGCGACAGCTGCTCTTTCTGCTACACCTCTCTGTCTTTCTCTCCTAGAGAGACTATAACAGTATCTTACTATGCTAGCTGGTCCTCGTTCACGGGGTTACCTGGTCCCCGACTCAGCACTAAAGGTGTCAGGTCCCTTTAGGGTAAAGGCTTACTGGGGCCTATGGTGATCCCAGGCTCAATGGAGATTCACCTAGCAGCAGCACCAGGAGCCAAAGAGGAAGAGGACACTCCCTGCACAACACTATATAGCAGTGTGGCAGGGGAGTGTCATTACACTCTTTGTCCAATAGGTGTGGTTGTTACACTTTGCCAGTTACAAGGGCTTGGCCCAATAACAGGGGAAAAGAGAACTTCATACAAAAGGTAGGGGATTAACTCTATAGGGATAGGATATCCTATAGGTCCCTACATACACCCGGGGGAAAAATCCATTTCGTCCCGACAATGGTGAAAGGATATAAACACAATAGCAACAAAGTGAATATATAAGTGCAAACCAACAATACCATTGAACATCACTCTTCTGGTACCCTCTCCTGAGGAATACCTGGTAACAATGGGTACTGTGGAGAAAAGAACAGTAAAGAGCAAAAAGTGCAATACTGTATTGGATAAGTTTCAGTGCAAATAACATCAGTTGCATAACTTTATTACATTCATGAGGTCCTTAAAGGAACACTCAGGCACTTGACTTACGAAACTTGAACCCTCCATAGTGTATCAGGAGGTCCAGGCACAGGCTTGGCTGAAAAGAAAATTTTAGCATACATTTCTTTTCACAATTGAACACTCATTTTCAGTGCAGTTGAGTTACATGACCCCACCATAACCAAAAGCTTTATTCCATAGCACACCCCCCCTACCCAAGTGTACCAAGTCCCTGAGAGCCACTTGGGGAGTAGTAAGGCAAGGAAATAAAGGTGCTACTCAGTGAGTAGTTAGAGGTAGAAGAGTTTTGGTGGGGGCTCAGCAGTCTTTGTCTCATGAACCCAACTATTTACAGTTCCAGACAATGTTCAGAAGTCCAGAAATGGAGCAATGAGTGAACAAACACAAAATGAAGAAGGCCCAAATCTTGGGGCATCAATCTTGAAGAACAATGAAGAAGGCCCAAGCTTGGGGCAAATCAAACGACGTCCTCAAGTGTAAACAAGACATCTCTAAGAGGAATACTCACTCATAGAGGCATACTGAAAATGTTACAACACACAGGGTCCAGCCGGATCCACTGTGGACAGCTTAAGAAATCATACCATATTTTTCCAGGGTATGTTCATAGGATAGATAGTAGGAAGGGTGAGGCTTCTCTACCTTCCCTCCATTAGGCAGAGTGGACGCCAAGCTGAAGAAGCGGTCCTCTTGAAACTTCCCACAACTTTTAACATGGTGCTTTAAGATGGTACGCCCATACCACCATTCGCTGAGGGTGTCACAGAGGAAGACCATGTCACGCTGCCGCTTCTGTGGATCACTCTGGAACAATCCCTTGGGTCCCACATCTGTTTTCTTTAACAATTCTCCATACAGCCATTCTTCCAAATTCTTCTCCACTTCGTCATAAACCCACTCAGGTGCATAGGGCATTGGATACCCCCAACGGTCACGGACACGGGCATTGATAATACGTTGCACCCTTGAAACTGTGCGTGCCTTCTTGGGGTCGGCCCTTCCCTGAGCGACCCAGAATCCTTGAGCCTCTGGAGAAAGCAATGGTTTAGACAAGCAGGCAACAGGCTGCTGAGAACTGGAATACTCTGATGGAACCACTGTGGATGAAGCCTCATCCTCAGGTGCAGTGGTTGGCTTAGGAGTAGCAGGCCTAGGCATGGCAGGCTTGGGTGTGGCCGGCCTAGGTACAATATCAGGGTTCCTGCGCATAGTACTCCCCCTCCCTCTGGAAGGAACACGTGGCTTCCCCCTCAGTGAGGCTGCATCCCCACTAGCGCCTACTCCCTGTGACTGGGAAATAGACAAAGCCTTTAGAGGTGTGGGCAGGCTCTGTATGCTGGGTGGCCGCACTGAGGAGAGGTGATGAGGATATGCGGGAACAGGTGCAGGAGCAGAGTCTCCTGACACTGAAGACAGTCCATCTGTGTCTGTGGCGATGGATTTGGTCTTTATGCCCTTTTTAGGACCAGCATAAAGTACATAGGGACCTAACCAGCACTCGTGAAAACAATGGGGGCACGAAGAGTGGAAATTACAGGTCTCTGTGGATAGTTCACGGGTACAGTGCCCGCAATAGGGAACAACTATCCGGTTATAGTGGACATTGAGCTTTTCACCATATGTCCCGGCCCAAATATATCTAAGGCCAAAGTCTACATCTTCTATGTCCTCATCCGAGAACAGCGGGGCCCCAGACAGGTTTTCCTCCGCATCCGCCCAACCTTCCCAAGAATGGTCAGCCATAATAATGGAAAAGGGTTTTACCGCAAGAAGAATGTAGATAGTAAATCCTCCACTATACCCGCAGCCGCAGGGTATTTAGCAGTGAGGTCCGGAAGGTCTGCACGTGGATGGGCCACAGCCGTGGTCCGTGATGGTGCAGTACCTTGAACAGGAGCGATGCTGAAATCCTCCGGTTTGCTGAAATGAGAAACGGTAGCAAGCAGGTACCGCTTGGCGTGAAGGGTGGAAGTGCGGGGAAACTTTCTAGGCAGTCGCCGGAAGTCCACAGGCACAAACAGGTGGAGTAGTGATGCACACGTCCTCTCTCTGCAAAGTCCCTTCACAAAATGGCGGCGGGACGTGACGTCAGGGACCGCCTTAATCCCAAAGCGCGCCAACAGTTTACTGCGCGGGAAAAAGATTGGCGCCAGCGAAATCTCGCGCTAGCGAGACTTGAGCTATGGCGCAGGCTCGTGTATCGGGAAATAGAACCTCCAAGCCCGAACCCACGGCCCTGAGATACTAGGGGAAAGTACCTAGTAAATTTAGTAGCAAGACGTGCAGGCAGCCTTTTGCCAATCGGGTCCGCCGCCTGTCACGAAAATTTAAAGCGACAGTGCACAAAAACACTAAATCACAAAAATACAAAAATAGCCTGGATTTAGGGGCGTGGCCCCACGTTGGGCGCCAAAATGTAACGCTTTCTTGGCCTATTCTGCCAATTAGGAGTTAAGGGTGACCAGCTAGGTAGTGAGCATGGGTTACATTGCGAATCCTCACCCAGGGCAGAGCCTTCGCCAAATGGAAGCTTCCCCTTTAAACTGTAGTTGAACTACAACTCACAGGCATATAAGTACAAAAGTAGAATAATGGACGCCAGGAGGTTCTTTAAAAAGGTAAAACAGGAGCAGATTTATTATGCCAGAGGCAAATGACCACAGGTTTACTTACAATAGTTCTGAGGACACAGCATGTGGAATCACTTTGGACAGTAAAGGTTCACAGTCAAACAGATACGACTCCCAAAAGATATTGCAGACAGGTGTACATCAAATCCCAGTTCGACCGACGTTGCACAGTGAGGGGATCGGGATCAATCAGGTAGGGTTCAGGTAGTCCTTTGCTCACCTACTGCCCTAACAACTGAGGTCCCTGCTCTAAAGGCAAACAGGCCTTGTGGGAAGCTACTTCCTCCTACAATCCTTGTTGGAGCGACAGCTGCTCTTTCTGCTACACCTCTCTGTCTTTCTCTCCTAGAGAGACTATAACAGTATCTTACTATGCTAGCTGGTCCTCGTTCACGGGGTTACCTGGTCCCCGACTCAGCACTAAAGGTGTCAGGTCCCTTTAGGGTAAAGGCTTACTGGGGCCTATGGTGATCCCAGGCTCAATGGAGATTCACCTAGCAGCAGCACCAGGAGCCAAAGAGGAAGAGGACACTCCCTGCACAACACTATATAGCAGTGTGGCAGGGGAGTGTCATTACACTCTTTGTCCAATAGGTGTGGTTGTTACACTTTGCCAGTTACAAGGGCTTGGCCCAATAACAGGGGAAAAGAGAACTTCATACAAAAGGTAGGGGATTAACTCTATAGGGATAGGATATCCTATAGGTCCCTACAATAGTTTAAAAAAAATAGTTAAAAAAAGAAAAAGTCCCAAAAACGCTGGCGTCTTTACCTTTTTTCAGGGTGATAGCCTGAAAAAAGAGCGTAAAATATTTTTGGGGTACCCGGCTTCCCCCCTACATTTCCTAACATATGGCACATAAACTATACACTGGGCTCATGTGTAGGGCAATATAACAACTTTGTTTTATTTTTATTAAGGTTTCCCGGGCTTGTGTAGTATAATTTAGTGTATTTGCTGCAACATATACGTCCATTCAACTTTAACTTCCCGCCCATTGCAAATTAGGCAACGCTAGCGCAACTTCGCTTCGCTTGGCACAATAAAACTAGTGCAACTTCGCCAGCGTTTGGTGCCCTGGACGCAACTTCGGATTTTAGTGAATTAGTGTTGTCTTGGCGAATCTATGCCTGGCGAAGTGTTGCGCTGTGAGAGAAGCTGTCGCTGGCGAATTTCCGGAGGTTAGTGAATTAGCCCCCATAGTGTGCAAAGTGCATAAAAAGACCACAGTTGCCATTGTTTTGCACTTTGCCCACTGTTGGGTATTATGCAAATAGTTGCAGGCCTTAAGACCTGAGCAGTTCTGCATTCAAGAGGGATGGGCAGGGGAAGACATATATGCACTAAATATCCTCTTTATCAAGGGAATTCCTTTGTGCCGCAGTACTGGGGGGCAGAAAGAGTGGCCCCTGGGCAGAAATGATGCACACACACGTTTAAATTTTCTGTACAAAAGGAACCTGCAACTTTGCACAAATCCCCATGTGTTTTATCCATGTACAGGCAGCACTGCACCATATTCCAGCCTGGCTATTTATCACTGTGCAGAAATACTATGCCCTAGTGCCGTATGTTCCTAACCTGCAGTGTAGGTACTCGGTTTTATTATACACAGCATCCTGCTCATTACTGGTTACTAAAAATACTGAGTGTCATTCCTGGGAGCCGCATGTTCATGATGAATGTATCTGCTCGGTACATGTGCCAGAGAGATACCCAGTATCATTATATTGAGCACAGCCCTGTGCAGGCTTCCTAGTTTCTCTCCCTGCCGGCTCTGGGAAGGCAGCTAGTGACTTTTGCGTATAGGGGGGCTACAATCTGTGTGGGGGAGGGAGAGGCATGAGGGGGTGTATGAGAGCCACAGTATTACAAATCTGTCTAGTTGTTGTCATGACAACCAGCCACTGCTCTCCATTTCTGATTGTGTGTTTGAGTGAGTGTTGCACCTTAGGATAAACTAAAGAAAGGAAAGATTCTCCTGTCTGTGCTGTGTGCGGTAATAACCCCTATAAAGTATGCCATTCATAGGGTGCCAGTGGATTTATAGGCATAATGGGCATATTAAAGTAAGTACAGACTGGAGGATGAACATTACATGCATGATGTGGCAGAATGACACGCATGATTTGACATCCAGTGCAGAACAAATCTTGCATATACTGAGTTAGACCCAGCGGCTCAATATCTGTTCTGTATCACAAACAAGGGTGCCATGCCCCTCCAGTCAATGCCAGAATGCCAGCCTGACTGTAACCCAGGGATGCGCCCAGTTTTATCATCCCAACCCATAGGCAGATTTATAAGAGGGGAGAAGAAAAAATAACATTACATAAAGGGGCTCTTCGGGGGAAAGTGTCACAAAAACATTAGGCCTTATCCTATGTCTTTCAGTAAGGCAAATTCACCCCTAACATACTAAATACACCCCTGTTTCAGGAAACTGTTGGAGGGTGCTCGGAGTTATGGCTGGAGGGTTGCACAATGCCTTAATTTAGCACCACTGTATTCATGAGTCAGGTGGGGTGATCTACATAGGCATTCCTCCTTTCAACCTTCTAAATTGCTGGCCTTTCAGAGTGTAGGTGATTTTGAACCCCTTATCTCTTGCACTTAAATCCATTGCATTATTAAATGACCCCTAAGATCGCTTTCTCAGCAGTTTCAGTCAAATATGGGTCATCCAGGGTGTCCCTCCAGCTACCTAGGTCTATCTAGAGCTATAGTTGTGGGAGGGATGATGGATGTATCTCCTTGGTTCAGGGTCACTGACCCACTTGTGGCTCAGCTTCCGTTTATAAATTGACGAGCTGGAATTCTCCTCTGGTACAAAAGCTGGGTTTGTGAGGATTCGTGGTCTCATTAATCACGGATAACCTTGATGTTCTGAAGGTGGCAGAGCTAACAAAACCATGATACCTCCACTCGCTTGAAAATCACCATGCAACGCCTAAAGGAGCCTTATATAGAGGAGATTTCTCAGAAAGTTCTGTGAGTTGTCTAAAAGCTTTTTGGTGAGCCAGCGTCAGGCAGAATTATTCTATTTAGAGAACTGTGGTGCCTTCTCAGCTTATTTCCAATGCAGTTTTTTCCCTAATGATGGATGAACTCTTCCATCAGCCCCAGGAAAAGAGGTCTAAAGAACCAAAGATATTCTCTCAACATTTGTAGGCACTTTTACTGTTTATTCCTGAGGCAATCCTGGCAGAAAGAGCCCTTCTGGGCATAGTCACTAGAGTAGTTAGCTTTATTGACTTACAGGCTAGCGGTGCATGGACCGAGCACAGGCCTTTTAGAACATCTCTTCTAACCCTATCCAGAGAAATCAGCATCAGGTCCTCAGAAATGTCTTTTAACAGTAGAGTTTCTCACTACATTTTGTTTTGAGAAGAAAACCAAAGCTTTCTGGGTAGTAAACAGAAATTATTCTGGAAATTGATTATGTAAAAAACTGTAAAAAAGCATGAACTATTTCAAGACCTTCTCCAGAGACCTTAATGTTCTTATGTCCACTACACTTGATGTTAGCAAGTAGATTGAGGCCTGTGGCACTAAATCTCATCTCCCTGGATGTCAACTGCCGTACAGATTCAAGCTGACCTTTAGACACAAGGTTCAAGAAATTCATTCATTCATTCATCAATGAAAGGGTACTTTATGGTGGGAGACCCAGGAATACTCAATGTCTGGAAAATACAACAATGCTAATTTGGAGCCAAAGAACATGCCTGAACATGCCAATATACTTCTGGGGGAATGTCCTGAGGACAGATGAGATTAAAGGTTTTATATAACAGTGAAACAGGTCATTGTTTACAGGTAACAAATGAAGCCTTCAAAGAAAGAAACACCATCCATATAATGCAACATACATGAAGGTTTTGCTGATACTTTGCTGCTCATTGAGTCTGTGCCAGACTAGCCTTAAAGGAACAGTAACACCAAAAAATGTAAGTGTTCTAAAGTAATGAAAATATCATGTACTGTTGCCCTGTGCTGGTAAAACTGGTGTGTTTGATTCAGAGACACTACTATAATTCATATAAACAAGCTGCTGTGGAGCAATGGCGGAAATTGAAAAACGGCTATATAGCACAGGTTAACTAATGGATAACAGATAACACCATTAGACAGACAGAGCTTATTTGCTATCTGCTGTGTAACCTGAGCTTTTTCTCCTTTGAATGGCTGCCCCCATTGCTACACAGCAGCTTATTTATATAAACAATAGTCGTGTTTCTTAAGCAAACACAGCAGTTTTACCAGTGCAGGGTAACACTGCATTATATTTTCATTACTTTAAAACACTTTTATTTTTTGACATTACTGTTCCTTTAAACTGTGTTGAATTTTTACAGTGTGGATTTCAGTGTTGTTGAACATTGATGGCTCCTCCCGCTGATAGGCGTAACCAGAAATTTGCTGGTAAATTAGGTTCCTTGTTTAAAATGAACACAGAAACATATATTACATATAAAATGCAGTCAGAGTCAGGCCTGTCTAAACATAAGGATCCGTTATCACACATGAAGCAGGGTGCAAAGTGCAAAAAACAGGTACCGGTACTTCACGCTTTGCACCCTAACCCATGGGTAAGTAGCCAAAGGTGGAGGTCCTAAATTGAGCACTTCCCTGCTGAAGGGAGATGGTTTCCCATTGTTTTTGAACAGCCCTTGTATCTGGGTGCCTTGAGTGTCTGTAGGACTGGCTTTGGGCTGATTTCACAAATTTTGCTCAATCACACGCTAAGGAAACCCTGACATAACCTACAGCTCCAGGCTGATATTAATTCCATGATTGGGCCCTGTACCTTGTACTTGATCATAATATCAGGCTGAACAAGGGCAGTAATGCATGTCACAAAGAACTAAGGAGTGTGCATAGGCAGACCCAGTGGCTGCAGGGGGCCCAGAAGGCCTTAAATCATATACAATTACAATAAATTATTTGCTGTGGTGCACAGTAACACCTTGATCACTGTGTTTAGGTGTAACTTTGTGAATAGCACCTATTTTCATGCTTTGCCATTGCATTTGCCTTCATAAATTAACCCTCCAGCCCTATTTTATTAACAAGTATATATAGTCACATGAAAAAGTCTGGGAACATGCTAACATGCGTTATGGAAACAGTAGTGACATAACGTTTATTGGATGAACAGAAAATATGAATTATGCACCATAACAAAATTAGACAGGTGCATAAATGTGGGCACCCCAACAGAGATATTACATCAATACTTAGTTGAGCCTCCTTTTTGCAAATGTAACAGCCTCTAGATGCCTCCTATAGCCTTTGATGAGTGTCTGGATTCTGGATGGTGGCATTTTTGACCATTCGTCCATTCAAAATCTCTCCAGTTCAGTTAAATTTGATGGCTGCTGAGCATGGACAACCTGCTTCAAATCATCCCATAGATTTTCCATGATATTTAAGTCAGGGGACTGTGATTCCAGAATATTGTACTTCTCCCTCTGCATAAATGCCTTTGTAGATTTCCAAGTGTGTTTTGGGTCATTGTATTGTTGGAATATCCAACCCCTGCGTAACTTCAACTTTGTTACTGATGCTTGAACATTATCCTGAAAAATTTGTTGATATTGGGCTGAATTCATCCGACCCTCGACTTTATCAAGGGCCCCAGTCTCTGAACTAGCCCCACAGCATGTGTAATGAAGTCTCACCCTGGTGGTCTAGTGGGGGGACGGCAGGGACGCTTGCCGCCCCCTCGACGGGGACTCCCGTCACGCCGCGCCGAACCTCTTCTTGTGCCGGCTCTCTCCTAGTGCACGCGCGCATGCGCACTTCCAGAATTAAAGGCGCATGCGCGCTGACGTAATGAAGTCAGTGCACAATGGCGCCAAATTCAAAAGTATTAAAGGGGCATTCCCACAGTTTGTCATTGCCCGTGATACGATTTGTTCCTGGTGCTTTAGCTGTTGCTATTCTGCATAAATCTGATCCTGATCATCCTCTTTGCCTGCTCCACTTGTACCGTGACCTTCGGCCTAACTGACTTTTACTACAGTCATGCCCCTTTGCTTGCCAGAACTCCTCGCTTTGCTCCTCTCGAAAAGTCCAGGTGGCATCCGAGTACGCTGAGGGCTCCTCCCGAAGCCAAAGGCGGTCACACTACTGGTGAAGCCGAGCCGAGACCAGGGAGCTTGGCATTAGTTCTGGTTTAGGGTGCCGACCGTGACAGCATGATGGAACTTCCACCAAATTTGACAGTAGGTAGCAGTTGTTTTTCTTGGAACGTGGTGTTCTTCTTCCGCCATGCAAAGTGCTTTTGTTTTGACCAAGTAACTGAATTTTTGTCTCGTCATTCCAAAGCACTTTGTTACAAATTGACTGTGGCTTGTCTAAATGAGCTTTTGCAAACAACAAGCGACTCTCTTTGTGGTGTGAGAGCAGAAAGGGCTTCTTTCTCATCACCCTGCCATACAGATGTTCTTTGTGCAAATTGCGCTGAATTGTAGAAAGATGTACAGATACACCATCTGCAGCAAGATGTTCTTGCAGGTCTTTGGAGGTGATCTTTGGGTTGTCTGTAACCATTCTCAAAATCCTACGCATATCCCGCTCCTGTATTTTTCTTGCCCTGCCAGACTTGGATTTTACAGCAACTGTGCCTGTGGCCTTCCATTTCCTGATGATAGTTGAAACTGACAGTTTAAACCTCTGAGATAGCTTTTTGTAGCCTTCCCCTAAAACATGATACTGAACAATCTTTGTTTTCAGATCTTTTGAGAGTTGCTTTGAGGATCCCATGCTGTCACTCTTCAGAGGAGAGTCAAACAGATGCACAACTTGCAATTGGCCACCTTAAATACCTTTTCTCATGATTGGACATAACTTCCTATGAAATTCAAGGCTTAACGAGCTAATCCAACCAATCTGGTGTTCCCTGTAATCAGTATTGAGCAGTTACATACATTCAAATAAGCACAGCCAGTTTTTCACCTTTGATTTAATTTCATTAATTTCATTTCACCTTTGATTTGTTTCACTACAATTCTTTGTTTAGAAAACATTCCAGTACACAGATGTTCCTTGGAAATGAAAGACATACCACTGTTATCTTTTTGTTGAAAGTGGAGTTAATTATTATGCAGGCTGAGAGGGGTTCCCAAACTTTTTCATATGACTGTGTATATAGATATAATACACAAAAGCCATGAATATCCTGTAAATTATATCCTTATAAACAGTGATTACTGATGTCATCAGTTATAAACGGTAAGTTCTGATGTCATTTTTGTCACATGACTCACTGAATCTTGTATATTATAATAAAGTACCCCCTGTTGCAAAATATGAGAATATTAGAAGTTACCTCGGAGTTCCATGACCTGTATAAAAACACTCAGCCTTAGGCCTCGTGTTTTTATATGGTCATGAAACTCCTTGGTAACTTATAATATCCTTATAATTTACAAGAGGGGGTACTTCATTCACTATATAAATAAATACACTTATCAGGGCAACCCAGTCCAACAGTACAAAACAGCTTAAATCAGCCATGTTGGTGTAATGCAATTCAGCCTGCAGTATGCTCAGCCTGTTCCAGAATAATCACTCTTTAAGCAGCCTGTCCTGTTTCCGAGGAGAGCGGTACTAGCCTTGGTGATCGCTGACCTATATTGAGTGATTATGAATTTGCTCCATGTTCTATTTTTATCTTCATCGTAGCAATCTGAAGATGCCCCAGAAAAGTCTATTTTTATCTGCATTGTAAGGGGATTGGTAAGTTGACATTTTTCTTTCTTTCCCTCCCAGCTACAGAGGAGTAAATAGTGAAATCCATCACACTGTGCCTCGCTGCTGGGTTAACTGGATTTTGCTGTCATTACGGCAACAGGGCAGATTTTAGCACAACACAGAGAGACCAATGGCCCAGGGCTATAAACCTCTAAGGCCAGACCCTTAACCAGTAATCGACTTGGTAAAACCACAACAAAAAGGAACTGTCATTTATTATCTGCTATTCTTATGAATATGAAACTCCCAGAATCCTCTGCTTATTCAAATAGCTCTTGGGAGTCCCAACCTTCACCAGGGACAGATTTACCTTTCTTGCCCCCCTAGGTCCAGCTACTGTGCCGCCCCCCCCCCTCCAAAAAAAAAAAATTCCTGGAGGCAAAACCCTCTTAATCTAGTTCAACATTGTAATTAAATATATTATATTCTGGCTGTTACATTATACTTTTTAAAGAGGATTTAAACGGGCAATCCCATGTATTGCTGGGGGTGGCTTGGGTTATCCTTATTATTGGCTTTCTTTAAATATTAGAGGCCTGCAGCTTGCCACCCGCAAACATATTGCCACCCTAGGCCTCGGCCTTTCCACAAATCCAGGCCTGACCTACACCCTCTATCCTCATTTTGTCCATTAATCTAGAAAGCATTTGGAAATTACAAATGAAGCAGACCTGGTCCATGCGCCGTTGAAGCAATTTTCTCTACAACAGCGCATGCACCGAAACTCACGAAATTGCAGAATCGCCGGGCTCATTCCGAAGGTTATCGAAGTGGCTGAAGATGGCGCTAGGGTTGCCACCTTTTCTGGAAAAAAACACCGGTCTTCCTATATATTTATCTTTTTTCCTTATTGATAACATTGGGATCAACCATAATTTTTGATGGCCAGGCCGGTAAAATACCGGCCAGGTGGCAACCCTAGATGGCGCCCGTGAACTCCACTGGACAGAATCTACATGGAGAGGTAAGTAAAGAGTAGGGGCAGTTGCCTGGGGGGAGGGTCTATGTAGGGTAGGGTTTTTTTTTTTACTAAAGGGATACTGTCATGGGAAAAAAAAAATTCCAAAATGAATCAGTTAATAGTGCTGCTCCAGCAGAATTCTGCACTGAAATCCATTTCTCAAACAGATTTTTTTATATTCAATTTTGAAATCTGACATGGGGCTAGACATATTGTCAATTTCCCAGCTGCCCCAAGTCATGTGACTTGTGCTCTGATAAACTTCAATCACTCTTTACTGCTGTACTGCAAGTTGGAGTGATATCACCCCCTCCCTTTCCCCCCCCCAGCAGCCAAACAAAAGAATAATGGGAAGGTAACCAGATAGCAGCTCCCTAACACAAGATAACAGCTGCCTGGTAGATCTAAGAACAACACTCAATAGTAAAAACCCATGTCTCACTGAGACACATTCAGTTACATTGAGAAGGAAAAACAGCAGCCTGCCAGAAAGCATTTCTCTCCTAAAGTGCAGGCACAAGTCACATGACTGGGGGCAGTTGGGAAATTGACAAAATGTATAGCCCCATGTCAGATTTTAAAATTGAATATAAAAAAAGCTGTTTGCTCTTTTGAGAAATGGATTTCAGTGCAGAATTCTGCTGGAGCAGCACTATTAACTGATGCATTTTGAAAAAATGTTTTCCCATGACAGTATCCCTTTGTTTCTCCTTTAAAGTCCTTTATCTACAGAACTGTCTACTGTCCAGTGGTACTCATGTGTCATGTTTCACCACAAGGATCCAGATCAAGAGCTGCTTCCATTAGTCAGGGAATAGGGTGGTATGCGCCTATAGGTGGTTAGAATACAAATGTCAGGAGTCAGCAGCTCAGGCTCCTCAACCACTTCTGGGCCTCAGCTATAACTGGGCTAGAGGATCTACAGAAAAAGAAGACTTTCATGGCCCTTCATGACTAATACTGCTGACACATTCAGGTTGAGGCTATATCATATATATTCTGTGCAGTTCAATAACATCTTTATGAGCTTCAATCTTTGGAAGACGTAATGCTACCAACATGCCCCCCGGAGCTCTGCTAGTGGGGACAAGCTGAAAGATGCAGTAACTTAACCACCCGAGGCAGCTTATGTTTAGATGCATATTTATATATGTGTGCGCTGCTTTCATTTGAGATGCACGAGTCGCATGTATAAATCATGCACGCCTAATGTATTATGATAAATACAAGCATGTTTCTTTACCCTAGGTTACTCACTAATTACATGCGCATTTACGGAACATATGCAGTTTCTGACTGGAGAAAATTGAAACAGCAACGTCGAAGGCAGAATAACCGATGGGGGTTTACAAATGTATGTTATAGAAGATGATATGTTATGACATTCAAATTAAATAGTACAAAGGCGAACATGCCTACCGAAAAATAAATAAGAGTGAATAGAACCGCAAAGCATAGAACACAATGAGCTAGCGACTAGTCGGTCGGGCTCAGTGATATATAGAGGAGCCGACATCATTTCAATTCCAGTTCATGCGCCATCAGTACTAGAGAGCTGTCAGTTCACCAGGGTGGAAAAAAAGCACCTCCGAAATGTTCCATAAAAATACTGTATATAAAAGCTTGCTGCTCTCAGGAACACAGGATTCATACAGGAACAGTATCATGTGCATCAAAATGGAATTAAATAGTGAAACAGTGCAGCCACCTGAGCCACCAACTCAAGGCAATCTGCACTAGTGTTTGGGGCCTTGAGAGAAAACTTGCATGTACATGGAATCTCATTCAACATAGATAATAAACTAAATGTATAGATGCAATAAAAATAAAGAGATCGCCCTGTACTCCTTAAAAGGGTACTATCACGAAAATTACAATTTAATATAAGCATCATACTGAAATACGAAACTTTGTAGAATCAATTAAACATTCTGCATTGTTTCTGAAATAATCAAATGTATATTCCTCTCCCTCCATCTGTTTCTCTTCATTCTATGTTCATGCAGCAGTTGGGTGTCAGATGAATGATCCAATATATCTTATAGGCGGTTCCCTTTCCAGATGTATTAGAGTTCAATAAAATAACTGATTTCAGTACAACAAAATAACTGCCTTTTGCACAAATCCTGCATGTAGAGAGACATGATGTCTGGTGATTTTAATAGAGTGAGCTCTAATCCATCTTCTAGGCAAAAGGAGCCCCCCTATAAGATAATTTGGATCTAATTGTCAATGACAATCTGACACCCAACTCCTGTATAAAGAGAGAATGAAGAGAAACAGATGCTGAGAGAGGAATAGTAAAGATTAACTTGATTTTTTTCAGAAACGGTACCGAATTTTTAATTGATTGTATTTAGAAAGTTTCTGATTTCAGTTTACTGAAGCTTATTTTACACTTTCATTTTCACCATAGTTCTCCTTTAAGTTTCACTCACCAGGTGCAAGTCAGATTGGTCATGTCCATGGCATTTCCCAAAATAATTAAATTAGAAAAATTACAAAAGTACAAAAAAAATATGATATGACAATGGCCAACTTAATGGGACCTTTAAACATATCATATGTTTTTGATATTGAATCCAGAGTGCATCAGTATACTTTTGTAACTTTTGGAATTGTATATAGATGCAACAGTAATAGTAGTAGTAGAGTATTGTGCATGATATGATTGTACGGCTTACGGTGTAACTGACAGGGGTGATGCGATTGGTTCTCCACCACAGGGTATTGTGATTGGTAATTTTATACTGCTATAATCTTTCTTAACAATAGCAATGTACTTAGTGAGTCACAGGATGGTCTGTCTCAATGTCATCATAAAATCAACAGGGTCTTTTTTTAGATAAGGGATTTTTCCTTAATTTGGATCATCATACCTTATGTCTAAAAACAATAATTAAAAAAATGACTTACGTGTTAATTAAACCCAGTAGGATTGTTTTGACTCTAGTAAGGATTAATTTTAACTTAGTTGGGATCAAGTACAAGGTACTGTTTTATTATTATAGAGAAAAAGGAAATAATTTTTAATTATTTGATTGAATGGAGTCCATGGAAGATGGACTTCCCATAATTAGGAGCTTTATGGATAACAGGTTTCCAGATAACAGATCCTATCTACAACTGTGCTGTGTAGCTGGGCTTCCTGTCACTTACTACATCTTTGGTGGGAACCAAGTGTCTAGGTTTGGTTGGGTTTGGGTCAGCAGGACCCACCATCAATACAGGAGTCGCAGCACACAATTACAAGTACTGTGTAGCTGTGCTCCTTGTCCCTCACTACATCATTGCTGGAAATCAAGTGTAAACCAGACTCTGCCCCCATTAAGTCATCTCTCAAATTGGACTTGCACTGAGAGGTCCCTTAAGGGTTTGGCCTAAGTTACTAAGAAGCGGGATTAGATAGGTGAAAAAGTCGCATGCACTAAAAGTCATGAAAATTTCCGAAAGTCGCAAAAAATGGCACAAAAATTTCTGATTTTTTTTGGAAATTTTCATGACTTTCAGCGCATGCACAGTTCACTCCCACTTGTTCTCTCACACCATTGCATTGGGCCTCCCTAAGATGACGCTTAATAAACGGCAACCCACTGATATTGACACAAGTAGAATCCTATGAGGTTGAAGTAGATGATACTTCCGTGCTCAGTAATGACCCGAATAGAAGGTAAGGAGGCAATTTGCTTTATTCACTAAGGGATAATCACCTCCTTCTAAATCACTCACTTCCATTAAATGCCCAAAACAAAACGGTCATTATTGTCTCCCAGAGGTCTATGCTAATCTCCCCATAATTAGTTCATTACTTTGAATGCATTCATATAGGTATACATGGATGTATTCATAGTATACTAATTACCCACCTGCTTATAATGCCAACTTTTGTTTGTAGGGGGTTTTGTTTGGTACAAACTATTTTCCAATGGGATTTACTACCCTAATGGGGTTATGTAATATAAGGCACTAAGTTTGCCCAGGGGCAGTAAACCATAGCAACCAATCAGCAGGTAGAATTTACTAGTCACCTGTTTAAATGCAAGCATCTTATTGGTTGCTATGGGTTACTGCTCTTGGGCAAACTTAGTGCCTTATATTACATATGGGGGAAACTGTTCAATGTTTAATGGGGCACAATCACATTGAGATTCTAATCTGTATCTAAAAGAGAACTCAAGCTCAACAAATAATTAGGCTAGACATGCTACAACTTGTATTTTGGGCTTCTTTCCCCGCCAAAGACCACCATAGCCCTTTAGTATTGAAGAACTGAACCTTAATTCTCGGCACACGCTCTGCTGGGCAGCTGTCAGTTACCTGAGCTTGGAAACAAGTGCAATCCACATCCAGGGTCAGACTGGAAGTTCCGAAGCCCACTAGGGCTTCCACCACAGGGGCCCCCCACCACCACTCCGGGATCCCCTGCCCCAGCCGCAACCCCCCTCTAGGCACCCCAGCTGCAACCCCCATCCGGGCCCCCTGCACATACCTGTCATCTAGCTGCAGCTGTAATCAGGGTGTGGGTTGGCAGGGCCCTCAAGGGTCAGGGCCCACCGGGTTTTCACTTGGTGTACCACTGGCCCAGTCCAACCCTGTCTATATCAGAATTTGACAAAGCCACGCTCAGTGGCGAAATGGCTGTCGAGGTACAGCGTTGCGGAACTTAGGATCTACCTCCCACTAGCAACTGGAGGATCCGGGAATGCATCTGCCTAAGGACCCGCATTGGTTGTACCAAATAGGAAGGAAGGATTCCGGGAGCCTAAAGGGGAGACACTTACGGTCGGTAAACTTTACAGCATTCTGGGGATGGAAATGGAGATATTTGGAGCTTTGATTGAAACACGATACTAGTTCCCATTGGGGCCACAGCGACTGCTGAGTTGCAAATACGGCTATTGAACTATAAACTGCAACTATGGGATTATTTATCTGACTGAACACCCAGGCAGCATTATATCAATCTATATGCTATCTCCAAGCATTACAGCCCCATATCAATCAGACCATACAACTAAGGCTTATGGGCTGACATCTCATTAGAGAGAACATCCCCCTCAAAACCACTGATTAGTGGAAATATAACTACTCCGGATAATCCCTCAAAACCTTCTATGAACTGGTACAACACTATCCTTACTATTGGGATTTTCCTCTAGGAGCGTTTTCTTATAAACTGTAAATATAGAGCCATCTACAGTGGCCTAAATCAGCTAATTATCTTCAGTTTGCTCATCCTTGACTTTCATCATACTATTGCATGCATCTTTCAGGTGCGATTCTTTTGAATCGCTGAATGAGCACACTCCTAGTGGAGAGGGATCCCTCATTTCCATTGCAGCCCTGCTTCTTTTAAATGTTTTTAACCAGTTCATGGCATGGTGGTAAATAAATATTGCCTTTTATCTTTATCTACAGAATTAAGTTGTAATTCATCATTATTGTATTGGTGGACTAGATAATTGGAGGTGAAGTCCCTTTCTTTAAATAATTATAGAACTGTATAATAATCAGATCAGATGTTGCTTATTTGAGACAACCCTTAAACTTAGCTTCTCAGCAGCAAGCCAGAGCACACTGAGCATGTGCAGAGTCAATGACACTCAAACAAGATCAGAAGACGGTGAGCTGCAGTGGAGAGATTTAAAGGCCTGGATGATAACTGTTATAAGTCTATGGCATTTCTAGCTTTATTCTATTTTAAGACTTTAACGTTATAATCTTTGGTACTGTTGCTTTTTAATTTGGTATTACAGGGAGTTGGAGGTGTTAATTTGTTATATGAAGTAGGTGTCTACCCAGGAATGAAGTGTGAGTGGGTTTCCCCAGGTATTTCTATTGTTCATGTGGCAAGTGAAGTGAAATAAGCAAGAGCACTGGATAACACGGCCGGAGTGAGGAAGAGTCACATTGTCCCTGTGTCATTCTCGGTGCACATGGCAAGATGAGACTTATCAGCTCACATGACTGTTCCCCCCTTAGACTAGGGTTGCCATTTGGCCTGGTCGGTAAAAATGCTTGGTGACAATGTTATTAATAGGGAAAAACCATAAAAATATAGGATGTCCGGTATTTTTTTCCAGATAAGGTGGCAACCTTACCTTAGACATGAAGTTCATGCCAGTGTGGCTCTCATCTCTGAAGTGATGGGTTAAAAAGAAATGATTTTTTACATCTGAAGTGTGAGGTATGCCCACCAGGTCGTCCTAGCCTGAAGAGCTCACACTTGCTCCCTGCTGTTTATGTCACTTTGCAGTCTATTTTTCTCCCTGCCCTGAATAATAATGGTGTCCCCCGCCTCCTCCATAGCTGTGTCCATGGAAACAACCAATAATAGCTACAAGAACTTGCTTACTGTGTTGTGCTGAGAGGGACAGAGCGAGAAACAGATAGAGAGAGATGTGCAGCGAGACAGAGCTAGAAAATGACAGAGACCCACTAATAGACATAAAGTCGATTGACGGCAGGGGCCAAAGTGCCCTCTCAAGCAGCATCTGACACCCTCTACCAGGGCCGCCATTAGAAATCACGGGGCCCCGTACAACAAAATTTTTGGGGCCCCCTGGGCCCCGCCCACACTGACGACCAAGCTCCACCCCATTTCCCGCCCACTCCACATCGCAGTTAAAAGACCACACAGACATCAGCGCTAAAAAAGTAACCCCCCCCACACAAGTTGTAAAAAGCTATTGATGGTCAGGGCCCCCTTATAAAAAATTGGGGCCCCAAAAAAAAAAAAATTAAAATTTTTTTTTTTAAGAAAAACATTGGCGGCAGGGGCCCCCTTACAAGTTAAAAACAAATTGGGGCCCCAAAAAAATTTTTTTTTAAAAAAAAAAAATTTTTTTGAAAAAAAAAAAAAACATTGGCGTCAGGGGCCCCTTACGAGTTAAAAAAAAAATTGGGGCCCCAAAAAAACATGTTTTAAAAAAAAAGATTGGTTGCAGGGGCCTATAGAATATTAAAATAATACATTGGTGGCCAGGAGATTAAAAAAAAAAAAAATACACAAACTGGTGTTCAGTAGAATTGAACTCACGGCTTCAGTACTTCAACTTCACCTCCTTTCGTGACTTCGGGTCTTTGCGCTGCTTCAGGACTTCGGCTTCGGCTGTTTTCGTGACTTCGGGTCTTTTCACTGCTTCAGGACTTCGGCTTCGGCTGTTTTCGTGACTTCGGGTCTTTGCGCTGCTTCAGGACTTTGGCTTCGGCTGTTTTCGTGACTTCGGGTCTTTTCGGCGCTTCGTGACTTCGGCTTTTTCCGTGACTTCGGGTCTTTTCGGCGCATCGGCTTCGGCTTTTCGGCACTTCCGCATTCGGCAGCACAGAGGCAAGACGTACGGCTCGGGCGCTCGTAAGGGGGGCCCGGATCTTCAAAAAATGCAGCGCTGCCGGGCCCCCCTTCATGCCCGGGCCCGGTACGCTTGTCCCCCCTGTCCCCCCCTGATGGCGGCCCTGCCCTCTACCAACATGGGGCCCATGGTTCTCGTGTGGCAGAAAGTTCGTACAAGGCATGGCATGACTCTATGGGGCAAATTCACTAAAAAGGGCATCATTTCACCTGCAATGGCTTCGCCACACTCTGCGCCACTTCACCAGGCACAAATTCGCAACCACTACACTAATTCACTAAAATGCAAAGTTGCGTCTCTGTAGCTGAAAAATGGCGTCGTTTTGCTAGCGTTAATTCGTCAGCACAAGCATTTCGTTGCGAAATTTCACTAATGTTCATTTCTGCTTAGTGACACTTCATTAACACTCTTACACTTAGGTCAGTTAGAATAGGGTGGGTACATATACCTATAGGTAGTATAGAGGTCTTTATTAGAGTTGTTGGTGCAAATGCTTGAAGTGGCCACTTATTACAACAAATGTCCAAGGAAGCAAAATAAAGACAAAAGAGATCCTCCAATGGCCTAGACATGAGCCCACCCTAAAACTAATGTGACACGCTCCTCAAATGGTTGGAAAAAAAATGTTAACACAAAAATCATTAATAGTTTGAACTTTTGAAGGCAATCCCACTTTAAAATATGAAAAAACGCCAGCGTTTTTTAGAAATTGTATGACTTTCCGGCATACAGGATATGATGTCACTGACATAAGATTGAGGAGGTGTAGCTTCATCTTTCCAGTTCGCTTGGTCTAAACTGGCAAAGGAAACTCTGAAGAAAGGGGCAACGTTATAGAAAATTCGCACTTTAGTGAATTTGCGGAGTAACGATCGTTTACCTGAGCGAAAATTTGCTTGGCGATAAGGCGCGAAACTGAGCTAATTTCTCTAAAGAAATTTCCTCTACACCTGTTAGTAAATTGGCGATGTGCCTGGGATTTCTGACGAATTTTCACTAGCAACGGCCACTTTGCTGTTTAGTAAATCTGCCCCTATAAGCCCAGTTATTATATACCAAACAAGTAACTGCAGGCCAAACAACTTTAGTTACTTACCTGACATTATTTTTATATTTTTATATTTTATAGCTGCATAGGTATAAATAGAATATATATTTGCTACATAAACCAGAGGTCCTACAGCTACTGTTGAAGTTCAACTTTAATCCCAAGACTGAGGAGCATGGTTCTTGGGATGGTAGTTCTACAAATGCTAAACATGCCTAACAAACACTGTGTATCTGTATGGCAGTGATTTTAGTCATAGTCAATTAAAGTCATTATAGTATTCTATATCTTCACTTATTTATTAAAATATCTAGTCGTTGACTTCACCAAATGAGCTGTGACCGCCAGTTGGGTTTCTGTTCAAAGCCCTTTAAATGTGTGTGTGGGGGGCATTAAAAGAACTGCAAGTACAGCACTGGCGCAGTAGAACCAGGAAAAATTGTCTATAATCCATCGCCCATTAGCGCTGAGAATATTCTTGCGACAAAATTAACGCCGCTCACGTGTTTACTAAAGTGCAGTGAAACAAATTTGCCCTGTGATAAGTGGTGTTAATTACGCAAACGTAGCAGTTCATTTCAGCGTTATTTCTCCAGGACTGCAAGTTTTTTGGCGCTCCTTTAGGTTAACTGCATAATCTGCTTTAAATCTTGCAGATTTTTTTTTGGCACCATTGCCAGTGGCCACACTAATGAATATATATATATGAATGAGTTTATATAAAATAGTATTTATTACCAGTTATTAAATATACTTATGGCCAATTAAGTACTAGCAGGAATAAATTATTTTCCCATTATATACATTTTTCTTAATAAAAAAAAACATTTGTAAGTATCGTTCTTCCCCAGTGCAATTACTAATTTCCGTTCATTATGTTTATAAAACTGACTATACTTCCCTTTTACTATACAATTTCTGTCTTTTTTTTCACATAACCCCGCTCTCGGGGTGGCGATAAAAATTGGTGACAATTTTGTCTATATTTGGCGACAATTCTGGCGATAATCTTTAGTAAAACTTGTGAGACAACTTATGTAGAATGAAGAGCAAAGGACCTAAATTAATATAATACTGCTTGCATTCGGTATTGCAATATTCAAGATGGAGGTGGCACATGGGTAGAGGTAAAAGCTAAGGAGCACCAATGGGTGCAAGGAGCAAGACCCCATGTTGGAAGGTCCAGTTTGCAACTATGTCCTCGCTGCAAGTGCTATGTAATTGAGCACAGACGGGCACAACTTTATCCTCCTTAGGGGCAAATTTACTAAAGGGCGAAGTGACTAACACGGGTGAAAATTTGCCAGTGTGACGTCATTTCGGTACTTTGCTGATTTACTAACAGGCGCCGGTGTAACTTCGCTAGCGAAGGAGATAGACCCTAGCGGTACTTCGCTCCCTAACACCTGGCGAATTTGCGCTCTGGCGAATGGACGTAACTACGCAAATTCACTTAAGATGCGAATTTTACTGAACGTTACTTCTTGCCCATACTTGCCTCAGCCACCTCAGACAAAAATAGTTGAAAAATAGTTGAAAGTCCCAAAAAACACTAGTGTCTTTTTCAGGGTGATAGGCTGAAAAATAGCGTAATTTATTTGGGGGGTTACCGGCTTCCCCCCTACATTTCCTAACATATGGCACATAAACTAAACACTTGGTTCATGTGTATAATATATAACAACTTTATTTCATTTTATTATGGTTTCCCAGGCAGTAATGTATTTGCTGCAACATATAGGTCCATTCAACTTTAACTTCCCGCCATATGCAAATTAGCCAATGCTAATGCAACTTCGCTTTGCTTGGTGCAGTAACGATAGGGCAACTTGCCAGCATTCGATGCCCTGGACGCAATTTTGAATTATAGTGAATAAGTGTTGTCCAGGCGAATATACGCCTTGCGAAGTGTTGCGCTGTAATCAAAGCCGTCACTGGCAAATTTCCAGGGGTTAGTGAATTTGCCCCACTGTCTCCCAGTAGGGAGTAAATAAGATCCTCTATTTTCTAATGAGCCATCATCTTATATTTATATATTGTAGCTGTATTTCAAAGAAATTCTTTCATATACTCTATTATATAACAGTACTTTGTAGGCATGTGTTTGCTGTATCTGTACACTGACTCCTGTCTATATAAATATACATACTGTATCTGAATACTGACGGATGTCTATATCTGCGGATAATATCCAATTAAACTCATAGGTGTCTCTATAAATAGCAGCTCTAAGCTTGCTCCCTAACGTTAAGCAATAGCAATACCTCATTGGATATGCACAGTCTGATCAGGATCCAAGATCTGTCATGCTCTCCACGGAAAAAAAATACTGGCCCGCCATGACAGTTTTTACCACGCCATATGTGCTTTGCCGTACGTATTCATGCTGATAAATAATTCATGTGCATATGGTTCAAAATGCAATAGTTCATTGGAGCAGGCTGGTTCCTCTGGACTGTATTATCAAATAAACTCGGTTTTCATAAATGGATGCAGTTAAGGGTGCAGATTTGTGTCCCCATTAAAGTGCCATGCACAAAGCACTTGTGCCTATTTGCAGTTTGCTATAGGAGTGCCCTCCACTCATTGGTCTGTTGTGCTCACCTGCAAGTTTCCCTCTCCCTTAGTAAATGGCCCTTTTAATCTCGGCTGTTTTTCCCCTCTCCATACAAAACACTTAATAGAAGATGTGTTTTTTTTTTGTACAGGCTTAAAATATTCACTTCTAAATATAGCTGGATGGAATACAAAAAGAGAATGTTCAGCATTTGCACGAAGAGGGAGAACATTTGGTACCTGTGCATGTAGCATTTAAGACAGGGTACATTTTGGATCGGTAAATGGGCACTGGCTCAGGTCTTGTAATGCGGGATTTGTGTTGATTTCTACACCTGCCATGCTCAGCTATATAAAATCCTAGGTGGAGATATTTACAATTTCTTTCCTGCTGCAAACATGTCGGGATTGAGTCTGACATATCCAATTAAACATATTCTCCTTTGGACAGCTGATATTTGCCTGGTTTCACCATAGGCTGATGGGATTTTCCTTTCTAAATGCAGGTGGGCCTGGCATGACAAGTGCACATTCAGGCCCGGATTTGTGGAAAGGCCACCAAGGCCCGGGCTGGGTTTTAGGGGGGGCGGCATGCTGCCCAACCACACCCACATTGGTTCAAAAACATAGGTGATGCACTGGAGATACAATCATTTTTTAAATCTTCTGTGCGCCAATCCCCATTGCTCCAGTCGAGATAATGAAAATTTGCACAAATAAAGGGAAAGGGACAGGGGCGACGAATGACAGTGGGCCTAGGGGCACCCACTATGTAAATCCGGCCCTGTGCACATTCTCCTCACCCCTATCTTTCCTTTCCAGATATCTATATGATCATTGTTTTATAATCACTTCGTCCATTATGGCTCAGAGTGTTGCAAAGTGAAATTAAAAAAAATTATATAACAGTTCCTACTAGGTGTATGGACCCTACTTAGAGTGTCTTTGTGCAGTTGTAACAATCATGATAACTATGCTCCATATCTAGTTTTGCATTGCCAATCACTGCTTCAGTATAGGGAGAGACTGGGAACTCTGCCTGGACTGAGATTCAGAATACAACCCATGTTAGTCCATTAACACACCACTCTATGGCAACTTACAGCAATTAGGGTTGCCACTTGGCCGGTATTTAACAGGCCTGACCAGTAAAAATGATGGTTGATCCCAATGTTATTAATAAGGAAAAAAGATAAAGCTATAGGAAGGCCGGTATTATTTTCCAGAAAAGGCGGCAACCCTAACAGCAGCCACTCTGGCAATTACCAGAATATCAGTCACAAACAGAAAATTATTAGACTGCTAAACCTTCAGTCTTTCTCCTCCTGCCGGTCCAAATACAATCTCTTCAAGTATCAATACAAAATGTCCAACGAAATGGCGGGAGTAAATAATAAAATATAGAGTGTATGTAATGTAGTATGTTATAAAATAATCAAATCACCCTTTGTGTCTTAAAAAGTTCGAGTTAAGTTGCCCTTTAAAACCTTTATAGAGGCCAGGGAGGGGTTGTAATGTGAGGATCTCAATCATGCGGTATCCTATTTGCCAAAAACAGACAGCACCAATTCATGCAGCAGAATTTTCTACTCTTATACTTTTTCAGATGTGTATTAATAAATTAACTTGCTTCCCACGTGGATCCTTAGCAGCAATCTATCAATAGATTAAAACAGAGGTGCATCGCCCAGAGCGTAAACATTTTTTATTATTTAAAAATCTTAAAAGTAATGCACTTACACTGTGCTTTAAAACAATCTCTTCTCAGTCCCAGAAGTTTTGATGTTCAGGTCAGGTTGATCAGGTTTCTGGCCATTCCTCCCTGGACTCTATTAAGGGTTTAAAGGGCAACTCAACCCAAACTTTTTTTTAAGGCACACACATTTGATTGGTCACAAATGATGATTTGATTATTTTATAACATACTATACTACATGCACTTTATATTTTGTTGTTTACTCCCCCGCTAGCCGTGCGGCGTTGGCCATTTGGTTGGAAAATTAACAGCGTATACAAGTATCTAGGAGTTGCATGACACATTGGATAATCCTATCACAACTACACAGAATCAACACCTCTGTGAGTTTCTTCAGATGTCACCTCTTTGAAGAGTTACAATGTGCCATTGTAAATGGATTAGTGGAAGAGTTTATATGCCGAGAACTTCCCACACCAGTCAGTTGAACTGAAGAAGCTGCTCGGATGAGTAGTGAAACGTCTTCATTGATTACTCAGCAAGTCCAGTTGTTTTTAGATTGACCTATACTAGATAACAGTGTATACAGATTCATACAAGGTATACAGGTAGTACATATATAAGGGAACCAATCATTGGTTGGGCCCTGAGAGCTAATATTTACTGTGCTTCACTACGGCACATGGGGTCCATCATATTGCATTTGTATTGGCCCTTGGTTGTTGATACATGGATTTCTGGTGACTGCCTTGCAGATTACCAGTCCTGGCCTGATCCCAACCGTTTACCTTGTCTGCAATCTCTGTGCCAAAGTTTTTTCCTAAGTCTGCCACTTGTTTGACTAATTTTCTAATCAATAGGACCCCCTAATTCTTCTTCTAGTTTAGTTTCACGTTATCCCCTGCTATAAGGTCAGTATCCCTAACCTACTCCATTATTATCTAATATGCTTGGAACTCTGCCGGACCAATAGGGTATCATCATAAGTCTCCTACTAGCTACTCCTTAACTGTACTATTTGGTACTTATGAATAGTAAGATCTTGACGCTCAGATGTGTGTATTAATTATATGTCAACTCAACACAAGCAAAGAAAGGAAAACTATTCTTATCTAAGTACTTGTCATTGCATCCACTGATTATGGTAAATCTCTTCCAATAGACCTTCAGACTGTCCTATCCCCAAGACATGAATATAGAAAAAAACTCTTGGGCCCTTAGGACTTTCCACCATGGAGATTTATTCAAATAATTATATTCCAGTCTATAAAGGTGCCGTACAGCAGCAGCAGTAGTACATATTGACTCACTGCACAAGTCCCCTCTCTGATCAAGTGTCGGACTGGCCCACGAGGATACCAGGAAAACTCACGGTGGGCCCAGGTGTCAGTGGGCCCTTTTGCTTCTAACTATGTGGCCAATTTCATGGTCATTCCATATTTAAGTTATTTAAGTTTTATGTTTTTTTAATCATTTTTCAATCTCAACATATAATAAACATTATTTTGTTGTCAGGGTCACTGACCCCAACTACATAGAAATTGTTATCTTTGTTACCCATCCAATTATTTTGGTGCCCCAAGTGGTCATCGCCATGGTTTGGGAACTCATGCTCATGTTCAATGGAACATGTTGGAGGTTTATTATCCATAAATGTTGATATTTGACAACACTACCTGATTACACCCCTATTCTTATACAGGGACCCAGAAACCAGTAGTTACCTTTCTAACTTAATAACATGTGGGACAAATACATTGATAGGTTCTTTTGAAATTTATGAACAATGGGTCTACTGAGGGTAGCAATAAAGAAATGTACCAATAGGTGAGCTTATTCCTATAGAGCAGTGGTCCCCAACCAGTGGCTCACAAGCAAAATGTTGCTCTCCAAAACCTTGAATGTTGCTCCCAGTGGCCTCAAAGCAGGTCCTTATTTTGGAATTCCTGGCTTGGAGGCAAGTTTTGGTTGCATAAAAACCAGATGTATTGCCAACCAGAGCCTCAAGTAGGCTACCAGTCCATATAGGGGCTACCAAACAGCCAATGACAGCCCTTATTTGACATCCATGGACTTTTTCATGCTTGTGTTGCTCCCCAACTCTTTTTTACATTTAAATGTGGCTCACGAGTAAAAATGTTTGGGGACCCCTGCTGTAGTGTATATGGGATAAGACTTTTGCCAATTACCCAGGAGCAAACAAAGACAAGAGATCCTCCTGTGTAGGAGATCTTCTACAATATGCTACTAAAATGCCCTCTCCGTTGAACAAAACTTGGTTTGTTGTCCATATATTGGAATATATTCAAGCTGGCAATACATTCCCTGGTTTGGTCAGTCCTACAAAAATGTCTCAATGTCCTAAATATAGTGAATAAAATACCACCTGTTTGAAAACATAAGGATATTAGAAGTCAGTGAGGAGTACCATTGCCATAATAAAATCAGCAGGCACAAGTTTCAGTGAGTCATGTGACATAGTCTAGACTAGAGGATAGTCATGGCTCTTATATACAGTATATGGATAATTAGTTGAGTGCAGAGGACCTCTTGTCTTTGTCTTTATGATCACAGCATCATTGCACCACCACATAATGGTTTATAATTTAGTGGTGAGCTCAACTTTCCGTTTTTTGCTATAATTTACCCAGGACAGGGTTGGACTGGGCCCAGACCCAAACCCCGCCAGCAATCCCCCAGGGCTGGTGGCGATGGCCCCTGTAGAGGGGTGAGTAGCTGCAGAGGGGCCCCCTGGGGGTGCTGGGGCCCCTGGGGCGGCAGGAAAGGCAGTAAGACAGATATTCAGTGAGTTTCTTCATCTTAAGAAGATTCATATTACCAAATGTTACTGATATATATGCTCAGATAGCTTCCAGCTTAATAAGATCTTTGCTAACTGACACAAGGTAAGAGACCCCTCTTTCACCACCATGAATTGGTATCATGGAAGTCAAGTGGGTCTTGCATGCACAAACAGGCACACCTTCTTGCTTCTGTAGACAGTAGTTAGACATAGAGTAGATAGACATTAAAGGGCATGTAAAGGCAAAAAAAATAAAATCCCATTTTTACTTTCTTTAATGAAAAAGAAACCTATCTCCAATATACTTTAATAAAAAATGTATATCGTTTTTATAATAAACCTGACTGTATGCAGTGAAATTCTCCCTTCATTTACTGCTGTGGATAGGAATTGTCAGATGGTCCCTAACTGCTGAGCAGGGAAACAATCATATTTATGAACAGCAGGGGGAGACCCCGCCTTACTTCCCAGCCATTCAGAACTCAAGCAGCTTTGTTTATGACGATCCCTAAGCAGCCCAGACCACACTGAGCATGTGCACAGTCTTAGTCTTGCAAAGATGTTTAACAAAGTTACAAGATGGTGACCCCCTGTAGCCAACTTTGAAAGCATAAATTATTTGTTTGAATAATAGGCTTGTGGTGCAGTAAGTTCATGTTTATATTTAGTATACAAAATACAGCATTTCTAGCCTTATTCTATTTTAGACTTTACATGCCCTTAAACAAGCACCTTAGTGCATAAATAAGGGTCACCTTTCTTCCACAACAAGGTGACCTGAAAATGAATGATCTCCGTTCAATGGACAGGTGGGTATGGATCAGTCAGATAACTCTCTTCCACAGATAACAAATACTCAGGTTTCTCTTGTTATTGTCAGTGCCTTTTGTGTATTTATGGCTCAACATTTATTCCTTTACTTTTACTAAAAGCCACTCTAGAGAATCCTAAAAGGCTTTCAGAAAATTAAATAAATAAAGGTTTATTCAATGGAAAACAATGTACTTGGGCTGCACAGAGAAAGCAGCTTACTTGTAGCTTGTAAACACATTCCAACAAACTCCAGTTAACCAGATCTCTGCCCACGGCACCCTGACCTGGAGTCGGCTACTGGAGAGGAACATTTAGCATGTCTATTTCTAGTACCAGATTCTAATGTTATAGAGGTTACCTAAGTCTGTGAAAGTGGTTCCTATTGGACCCAGAACTCTGTTGTATTTTGTATGTATTTCGCTGGCTACATAATAACTGAATCACTTTTCTTTGGACAATACAGTTATACCTGCCTTTGGACCATAGTTATTCGAGCCCACAGTATGAATGTGACCCCAAATGTGGTCCTAATCCATAGGGCCAGTTCTGTAACAAGATAATCTTCCAAAGACATTTACTTTATTTTTTTTTTTAACAACGCAGGAAGGTTGCTGATTGGAACTTCCCTGAAAAATGGAAACCCACTCAAATAGTCCTCCATTGGTAGGTCCGACACATTCCAACTTTCCAGTCCTGGTAACTTACATTTAATTTAAATCCTTAGATTTAAAGGGATGGTTCATCTTTAAGTTAACTTTTAGTTTGTTATTGAATGGCCAATACTTAGCAACTTTGCAGTTGGTCTTCATTATTTATTTTTTTTTATAATTTATTTTGTTCAATTATTTGTCTTCTTCTTTCAAGCTTTCAGATGGGGGTCATTGACCCCATTTAACACAAATCTTCTGTAAGGCTACACATTTATTGTTATTGTTACTTTGTATTACTCATCTTTCTATTCAGGCCTCTCCGATTCATGTTCCAGTTTCTCATTCAAATGGTTGCTAGGGTCATTCAGATCTTACAATCAGATTGCTAAAAATTGCAAACTGGAGAGCTGCTGAATAAAAAGCTAAATAACTCAAAAACCAAAATAATAAATGAAAACCGATTGCAAATTATCTCAGAATATCCCTCTCTACATCATAATAAAAGTTAACTCAGGGGTGAACAACCCCTTTAATTTATAACTGCACTTCCTTGCAAAGTAGAAAAGCAAAGATACAGCAGTACATCTTTATCTTGGAGTCTGGGGAAGTATTGTACTAAAACTGATGCTGCTCTGATTAAACATATCCTAACAATCTATTTAATGTGTTAGTAAAGGGCATCGCTTTAGTTAGTAAAGTTTACTGGCTATTTTTACATGCAAGACAATTTGAAACTGTCACGTATATCTATGCTATGCGCTAGCAATCCTTTATAAAGGCAGGGGCTGAACAATGCATTGTGCAAAGGTGCTGAGCGATTCTACACCAAGACAAGGGAATGGACCATAATGGAGCGTCTCTGGAATCCTTCACAATGGGAAATAAGCACTTGAGTCCCCAGGCTTGATTTGTCATCCAGGAGTATTTATCCTACTGTTACGCACACAGGGAAGGATGACTCATCTGGCCATATTTGGTTTGTACTACCTGATAGACCACTGTCCTAATGACACTGTCTGCTTACACTATATTCTAATATAGGAGCCCCGAAAATTGTAGTTACCCTTTTGACTAAACAGTAAGGATGCACCGAATCCAGGATTCGGTCAGGATTCAGTCTTTTTCAGCAGGATTCGGATTCAACCAAATCCTTCTGCCTGGCTGAACCGAATCCAAATACTAATTTTCATATGCAAATTAGGGGTGGGGAGGGAAATTGCATGACTTTTTGTCACAAAACAGGGAAGTAAAAAATGTTTTCCCCTTCCCACCACTGATTTGCATATGAAGGTTTCGGTCGAATCCAAAATAGTGGATTTGGTGCATCCCTACTAAACAGCATGCAATATTATAAAAAATGTATGGTATTTTGACATTTGTGGACAATGCTTCTAATGTGGGAAGTGATAAAGAAATGCTCCCCCCGTAGATAAACATGCAAATATACAGAGAAGGTATTTCCCATGTGCTCACAGGGGACATCGAGGGACGATAAACTTTAGGGCAGTGGCTCCCGAACTGGGGTCCTGGAGTTATAACAGGGCATAAGGATACAGCCTGAAGATGTCTGCTCCTCTTCTAGATGCACGTAAAGGCCTTGCATCAAAATATATTTGCTGTCCAAGAAATTCATGAAACTATGGCTGATACACCAATGTTTTTCCTATATCTGTAACCTTGTTATGAGCTAAGGGGAGCCCTAACCAAAAGAATGGACCTCCAAGATTGGCTGCCCAAGTGTAACACTAAATTTACAATGCTGGGCCTACAGAAGAGGAACGTCAAAGTGACTATAAATATACTTTTATTGGTCCTTAAAGTGATTATTGAAAGTTGTGGGTTACCTGTAGAAAGATGATGCAGTGATACATTTTACTAATGCTGGAAAAGGAAAAAATTCTAACTAAACAGAAACGTTGCCAAACTAGAAGGTGAGCTTCAATAATTCCCAGCTACGGGTATGGGATCCATTATCTTGAAACTCATTATCCAGGAAGCTCCAAATTATGGAAAGTCCATTTTATACAAATAATCCAAATATTAAAAATGATTTCCTTTTTCTCTGTAATAATAAAACAGTAGCTTGTACTTGATCCAAACTAAGATATAATTATTACTTATAGGAAGCAAAACCAGCCTATTGGGTTTAATTCATGTTTACATAATTTTCTAGTAGACTTAGAGGCCCATTTACTAAGGGTCTAATTTTAAGGGTTAATTAATCCTCGATATTCGACCATCGAAGTAAAAACCTTCGACTTCGAATATCGAAGTCGAAGGATTTACCACAAATACTTTGATCGATCGATCAAAGGAGAAATTGTTCGATCGAATGATTAAATCCTTCAAATTGAACGATTCAAATGATTTTAATCCATCGATCGAAACGATTTTCCTTCGATCAGAAATAGCTTAGAAAACTTATGGGGAAGGTCCCCATAGGCTAACATTGTAGCTCGGTAGGTTTAAAGTGGCGAATTATGTAGTCAAATTTTTTTTAAAGAGACAGTACTTTGACTATTAAATGGTCGAATAGTCGAACGATTTTTAGTTTGAATCGTTTGATTCGAAGTCGAAGTTGTAGTCGAAGGTCGAAGTAGCCTATTCGATGGTCGAAGTTCCCCAAAAAAAACTTCGAAATTCAAAGTTTTTTTTTTACTTCGAATCCTTCACTACAGCTTAGTAAACGTGCCCCTAAATGTATGAAGATCTGAATTACAAAAAAGAGCCATTATCCAGAAAACCCCAGGTCCCGAGTATTCTGGATAATAGGTCCCAAACCTATATAAGCAGGGGTATAGGAAAGAAATTTTGGCTTAGTATATCATGGGGAATGAACAGCAAACTAAAGACAGAACATGAGTAGTTTCTGAGGGTAATTGTATAGGGTTTGGCCTCTCAATGCTATAAAACCTACCACATATAACATTGACTACACAATAAGTATCTTCTAGATTAGTGTAAATTTGGAGGTGGAGCTGAGGGGGGGGTGGGTTTGAGAGGTACCTGGCTCAGCGTTGGGGAAGGTGACATCATGTGATGTCACCCACCACTGGACATGATGTCACATGCATGTGCAAACCACAGACGGGACACTTGCACTAGTGCAGTAATCTGTGACAACCAATAATAATTTGCTTTCATTGTTCTTCCTACAGCTCTCTGAACAAATCTATTCACCATAATGGGTTACTGCCCAGGTTAATGAGCCCATGTCTGTCCCAAATGACATGATATGCCCTACCTGTACAAAACCTGTACAAAACCTGTATAGGAAGGAGAGGCCCAGGCACTCCTGTACAGAGAGGCCCAATCCGCTCCCCACCAGCCTACTATATGGCAGCCACTCTGGCATTTGCCAGAACTCACAGATTGCCAATCTGGGCCTGGCCTGCAGACCAGTTAAGGTAAGGATTGTGGAGAATTTGATACACTAAAAAGCTCAGCTTGTGGGTGAATTTTGGGTGAATATGTAATTGCTGTCTTCTTGAAACTATGACCATTACACAAATACATTTCTCTATATGTACTGATTTCATGAGCTAAGGTCATTCTGGCCAAAGGATGAACCTTCAAGCAGGGGCGTAACTAGAGAGGAAGCAGACACGGAAGCTGCAGGGGGAGGTCCAGGAGGTATAGGGGGTCCATGAGGCCCAAATAAAGCGCAATCTCAACATATATTGGTAAAACAGGACAATCTCTGGATATTCGGGGTTCCCTGAAATTAATTTGCTGTGGGGCCCAGTAACATCTAGTTACACAACTGTCTTCAACGTGGGGCTTGAACTGAAAAAAATTGGCAACCACCAGTCTTATATATTTTTTTCCTAGTAAGAGAGAATGTGGCAAAGGATGCTAAGGAAAGAAAAAGGACACAAGTATAGGTAGTGTAAATATCAGAATCTCAGAATATCAGAATCTAACACAGATGTTGACTCTATAATCAGCATCTTACATTCCCCACATTAGTGTAGCTGAACATTTTAAAAAGTAATTCATGGTTGGAATATACCTCTTTGCTCTCTGCCCTCCTCCTCCTCAAGCAAACTCATAGAATTCTAAGGGTAAAACTACACAGGAGATTTTGATCAGATTTTTGGGGTCTGATCCCACTATAGCTAAAATGTAAAGTCTGATCAGATAGGTTGTATGGTCTAGTAGTTTGTTTGTGCGTCTATATGTGACAGTCAGTGTGTTTCAATGGAAAAAGAATGGTCAGACACCACCAGATTATAACTCGCCTAATGAAGACGTAACATGCAGCGTTCATGTCGGATGGCAGATTTTCCATGTAGTTTACACATCAGATTTTTGGATCAGTCTTATTATATTTTGACCCATACGACTACATATGACTTGTAGGCTTGCGCTATGTCCATCCCACACCTAGGGGCAGATTTATCAAGAGTCGAATTTGAAGTACAAAAGACTTTGAATTCAAGTTTTTTCATTTGATGGTCGAATTTCAAAGTTTTTTCAACAAATTTGGCAATCCTGCGGTCGAATAAAAATCGTTCGATTTTAGCGATCGATCGAAGGATTTTCCTGCGACCTCTAAAGACTTAGAAAATGGTTG
Organism: Xenopus petersii; assembly: GCA_038501925.1. Classification (NCBI taxonomy): domain Eukaryota; kingdom Metazoa; phylum Chordata; class Amphibia; order Anura; family Pipidae; genus Xenopus; species Xenopus petersii. The sequence continues at coordinate 132,675,555 of CM076676.1, read as the reverse complement.
TAGAAGGTCTCCATAGGCTAACATAGCACTTTGGCAGGTTTAATTTGGCGAAGTATTGAAGTCTAAGTTTTTTTTTAAAGAGACAGTACTTCGATTATCAAATGGTTGAATATTCAAACGATTTTTACTTTGAATCGAAGTCGTAGTATCCTATTCGATGGTTGAAGTATTCAAAAAAATACTTTGAATTTCGAATTTTTTTACTTCGAATTCACTTCGACCCTTAGTAAATCTGCCCCCTAGGGTTGCCACCTTTTCTGGAAAAAAATACCGGCCATATATATTTATCTTTTTTCCATATCAATATCATTGGGATCAACCATCATTTTTACCAGCCAGGCCGGTAAAATACTGGCCAGGTGGCAACCCTACCGACACCATCCAACAAAATCTCCTGTGGAGTTTAGCCCTAAGGTTCTAGGCCCAAGCCCATCTGGTTTTATAGACTTGCAAGGACAGCTGAATCAGCACCTGAATGTTCCATCTCTTGTCCTTTACGCTCTGCAATGACAACACTGGCTGTAGTAGAACATTGCATAATCCTGACCCATTGCCTGGAGGGAACAAATCCTGTTATGAGAACATTTTACAGACCACTGGATTCCTTAATATGGGAAAAAATGAGCACACGTGCGTGCCTCAACAGACCTGACCTGCTCCCCCTCCCCATGTCATGGCTATTTATAGTTACATCTTGACTTTAAGAATTAAACCTTAATTTCTCCCTCCTGACACTTCACTTTACGAAAGGGACTCCCCTCCTTTGTTGCGTGAGGTGGGGGTAGTATATTACGATGTAATTGTTCCAGTAGCTGTTGCCATGGTAACGTGGCACATGCTGCATCTCCATGCATGGTTTGGGCCAAATGCAAGTAGCCACATTCCCAACCCCCTTTCTTTGACTACTAATTGCCTACACTACAAAGAGTTTGGGTGAAAGGTCGCAGTTTAACCCATTTATATATATATATATATATATATATATATATATATATTCCAAATTGCTATAACATTCCTGGGCTAAACTTCTTCTGCCCTAATTTTCTTCCATGGTGGCTACTGTATCAAGTTCTTTGTCAGCCTCTCTGCTTGAAATATAATTTACAGGTATGGGACCTGTTATCCAAAATGCTGGAGGCTTTCCGGATAAGGGATCTTTCTGTAATTTGGATCTTCATACCCGAAGTCTATTAGAAAATAATGCAAACATTAAATAAACCCAATAGGCTGGTTTTGCTTCCAATATGGATTGAGCATAACTTAGTTGGGATCAAGTACAAGCTACTGTTTTATTATTATAGAGAAAAAGGAAATAATGATTAGAAATGTGGATTATTTGGATAAAATTAAGTCTATGGGCGGCGGCCTTTCAGTAATTCGGAGCTTTCTGGATAACAGGTTTCTGTATTACAGATCCTATACCTGTACAGAGCCCTCAAGTGATTTGCATTCAATGTGAAAGCGTCAGTGTTTATGTGAGGAACCCCAGCATTATACAAGCCCATTATCTGTAATTTTGTTCTTTATTATGGAAGCAACAGCTGTCCACTGATCTGATTACTCATTTGTGTATAAATGGCTGGGGAATGCTAGCTGGTGTTACACAGCACCCTGCCATTAATAGGACATGGTCAGAGTTAGGCTAAACTGTATATCCTATATAGATAGGAGGTGCATAATAATTTGGTGTACAGTCTGTGGCCCACTAACAACAGCTCCCTTCATGCTTATTGGCCTTATTTCTCAGGGCAGCAGGTCCCAGATGTTGTTAAACTACAACTCCCAGAACCCACCACAGCCAACACTAGGGGGCCGATTCACTAAATTCGAGTGAAGGATTCGATTGAAAAAAACTTAGAATCTCGAAGTTTTTTTTGGGTACTTCGACCATCGAATTGGTTAAATTCGTTAGAATTCGATCGAAATCGAACGATTCGAAGTAAAAATCGTTCGACTATTCAACCATTCGATAGTCGAAGTACTTTCCCTTTAAAAAAAACTTCGACCCCCTACTTCGGCAGCTACCGAAGTCAATGTTAGCCTATGGGGAAGGTCCCCATAGGCTTGCTAAGCTTTTTTTGATCGAAGGATTTTCGTTCGATCGTTGGATTAAAATCCTTCGAATCGTTCGATCGAACGAAAAATCGTTCGATCATTCGATCGAACGTTTAGCGCTAAATCCTTCGACTTCGATATTCGAAGTCGAAGGATTTCAATTCGAGGGTCGAATTTCGAAGTATTTTTAACTTCGAAATTCGACCCTTAGTGAATCTGCCCCTAGGAGTTGTGTCTGTAATTTAAACATCTCTGCGCTAGGCCGTGGGCACCCATAATGAACCCCCAGAGGCCGATGCTGCAGTGTGTGGTTCTGCTGGACTCTCTGTATCTGCTGGACTGTCTGTATAATGCTCAGATGTATTTATGATCAATAAACAGCGTAGACGTCTATACATTTGCTTGGTTACACATAGGAAAGAGCCTGAGTTAACCCGTCGGTAACTGGAGGGGATCTGGCATACATTATGCTGCAATGCGTTGCAGACCCCAATTTTTTTCTCTCTCCATAGGATGGCACATAAATGGTTGCTTCTGTCCTGTCCTCAATACTTTTTCTCCTGTACCCCCTCCTGTTCTCTTCATCTCCCTGTATCTCTACTCTATCTCTGCCCTCCCTCTCTGCCTCTGTTTCCCTCCCTCCATCCCTCCCTCTTCTTCTCTCAGTCTGAAATTACTACAGGCAAGACACATTCAAAGCTGCTCCTGCCTGTCTCTCCTCTCTTTTTTTTTCTTTTCTCCCATTTTCCCTAGATTTCTAACCAAACCCTTTGTCTCTTTCTTTCTCCATCCCCCTTTTCTGGCTTTCTGTTACCCTACATCCCTTTTTTGGCATTTATTTATTGAGTGAGAGAGTGTGAGTGTGTCTGTGTGCGATAGAAAAGACGCAGAGAGCCCTACGGAAGGTGCAAGAAGGGAAGAAAAAAAAGAAGCAATTAAAGGGCCAGAAGGGGCAGGTAGAACACTCTCTCCAGAGCATCTCACTCCCTGTCACTCAGGACTGAACAGCTTCTGTCCCCAACTAAATCCAAGAAGCACCGCAGAGCCGGGATCTCATACAGACATGGCTGTAACCTGCACTCGCTTCACAGATGAGTACCAGCTTTATGAAGAGATTGGCAAGTAAGTCATCAACCCATTCCTTACCCGCAGCTGGGCATCTGGGATTAGAAACACCCTGTTGGGGGGGGGCAGCAAACCTATCTCCCTGGCTTGGGCTCCCCATTAGGATTATTTACTCCCAACGCCCCCTGGGTGCAAGTGGACTCGGGAAAGGGCCCTGTAGTGTAGTCAGGGTCATGCAGGGTGTCTATGTTTGTTACCCCAGTTCTTGATGTGACTGCAGATATAATTTACTTATGCCTACATGTGTCCTAGATGATTAATCCAATACAGGCATGAGAGTGCATTTTACCCTGCACGCAATGTTAATGCATTTAATAATCTATGCATCTATCTATCTATCTATCTATCTATCTATCTATCTATCTATCTATCTATCTATCTATCTATCTATCTATCTATCTATCTATCTATCTATCTATCTATCATCTATCTATCATCTATCTATCTGTCTAATACATATAGGTATGCTTGCATTTATTATTTTGTATTTGTATGAACAAGTCACATATAGATATACAGGTGCATACATGATTTCTTGTACATTGTTGAGCATATGTTTCTGCAGGAGCACCTATCTAAAATGCTGTGTCTATATAGTGTCTGGGTGCCTGGCAGAGTGTCTGCGTACATTCCTTCTGGGAGGTGTTGTAAGATGCAGGGTGAGGTTTGGGGTGACCGGGACTAAGAAATGCTGAATACTATTCATAGATTGCAGGGGTATCATTTCTGGTTACTGGCAGACACCGGTAGGGTGGGCATGAACCATTTATCTATCTAATATACAGCAAAAATTGAATTTTGGGTTACATTGGTGGATAATCAGTGCATGATGGATGGGTGTTTGTTATAATAGCTGATCTATATATAGGGAGATTTTGATGGTGTGCTCTGGGCGACAGTGAGAGGACCTACTTTGATTTTGGGGGATGGATTACAAAAGTGGAAAATCCAGGGGGGGTTGTGAGTGGAGATTGGTGCAGATGTTCTATTACCTTCTTTTAAAGCTGAAAATACTGACTAAGGGACAGATTCTTCTTGATTTTTGTAGCAAAGCTTTGAAAGATATTCAAAGTGCAGGGTAATTGTAAATCGTTGGTGTGTCAAAGGAACTGGAGTTATTAAATACCTTGGGCAGCTTGGCTTACTGACCAGTATTGACACATATGAATGAGAAATTGGCTGCCTGATATTGTCTACATTATGGTAAAACATAGCAAGCATTTTGTATCCATTAGGGTATTTGATGGATGATTGGTTAGGTAATACTGGGGTTGAAGACTCATGATTTGATTGGCAGGTATATTGGTATCTCTGTGTCCCCCTGGATTCTTACAACACTCCCGCCCGCCCTCGTGTTCCTAGTCCTCTCTCCCCCAAGTGCTGATGTCACACTTGCCTCTCAAATGCATGAGGTTTTCGGGACAGGCCTTGTATGATGTGAGGTCACAATGTCACCAGGATGTTAAGCAGAGCAGAGGAACTGACCTGGCCTAATTTGCTCTAAACACAGACACAGCGGTAGGATTAATTCATTTACACCAAGACAGCGAACAGCTATAATTCCCTGTCTGTCTAACCTTATTACCCTTATTATCTATTTGCTTTCTCTTTCCTGCAACCAGGTATTATGTATCCTATGTAGTGGATATGTGCATGAACCCTGGCAGTGCTGCTTATGACACCCAGAAATATGTGCCCTGCTGTACCCAGAATATGCAGGACTTTTTTTAATAAGACATGCCATTATTGGTTGAATCAGGATATAACTGGAAATGTAACATGTATGGTCACAGTACATGGGAAACGGGGTATATCTGTTCTACAGAACATCCATAAGAATGACGCTACAAGTAGTGCCCACCTATACATGGGCAGCGAGGTTTTGCCCACTAAGGATTAATTATATCTTAGTTGGGATCAAGTACAAGGTACTGTTTTATTATGACAGAGAAAAAGGAAATAATTTTTAATTCATTTTTCATATTCGATTATAACAAAGTCAATAGAAGATGGCCTTCCTGTAATTCAGAGCTTTCTGGTCTGGATAGTGGGTTTCCGGATAATGGATTACATGCCTGTACCTATAATACCCGACTCTCAGCCTTGACCACCTGCAGCACTAAGTTATTGTATGAAGCTTAAAACTATTGTATATGAGCCAGATTTAACTCTTTTAACCCAGGACTTATGCCCAACAGTAACACCTTGTACTGCACCCTGCACCTATAACAAGCCCCCTGCACACATATAGTCTCTGTTTTAAGATAGTAGGAGCTTTCTTGAAGTAATGCAAGGGAATATTAGGATTTATGAATAGGAAGTCTTGACCCTAGTCAAGGATGAAATGAGGCCTCTGTCTATATAGACTGACAATATACAGAATTTCTCAGAAAGACTGTGCAGTCAAACCATGGCTCTATGACGTGTGGGCAGGAAAGCCATTCCCGTTTTATAACTGTCTGTTCCTATATGGAACCTGGAGTATCTGGAAGATTGTGACCATGCACGGATATAACAGTGTAGTTGAACTATAGTACAGAACAACAAGGGATATAATAAAAAAACAGAATCATTTAAATTAAAATTAATTCTATGGGAGATGGCAATTCCATTCAATTTGGAACCCTCTGGATATCGGGTTGCCAGATAAGAGATCCCATACCTGCATCCTATATATATATGTGCCATGTGGAACCTGAATATGGGTACATTATCTCTAATCTCATCCAGGAGATACTGATGCCAAATAAGTCTCTATGCAGCGCTATAATCAGGTAACAGGACTGGTCACTAATGTACTGCTGCTCCCTGTTACCTGATGTCCATAGCAGCAAATACACAGCAGATCATGGGCCTTGATAACATTGCACAAACCCCTGGGTGTATGTGAGCTAATATAATAAGCACTAGATGCTGCTATATGGGCAAATGATGACAGTATTTTGGCAATATCAGTACTTGATTATGCATTTACAGGGAACATATGAAGTTCTATTTAGGCTGTGCATCCCTAGCAAGACATGGATTCATATGCCCATTAATACCTAGGAAAGTGTTGGCTCAGCACTACCCAGCTGGCATTTGCCCAGCGGCACTTACACCCAAAAGGGCAGAGCTCTGCAGAAAACAAAAATCCTCATGCAATGTTTTTTTTTTGCTCAGACTGTCGGTAAAATCCAATGCACTCTGCACCGAGGCTGCGCATGTTTTTTGCTCACATCCAGACACCGATATTAATTTATTCCCCTCTGGGAGCATACAGAATGTGACTACATTGTGGGGTCAATAGAGACCTATATTTAGAATTCTGCTGGATGCGTATAAGGCTGTATCACAGATATCTGCAATTCCCAATGCAAGTGTAGCACTGAACAGCTGTCACCTCTCCCTGCCTCTTCCTGTGGCCGCATCTGCTATTCCAGTGCTGACCCCCCCCCCCGCACACACCACTCTCAGGCTGAGATGAATTAACTGGTGACAAAAACCTCCAGTGAGTTAAAATCTCTCCCAGTCCCTATATAATTCTTTGGAACCCCTTTATCACACGGAAACCGTGTTTGGACACATTGATAAATGGGCTCCTTAGAATCTCCTAGGAATTAGAGAGTCTTGAGTCACTGGAGAGTTTCCCCATGGCTTAATACATCAGTACCTGTCACTTGCAATCCATTCCATCCTGCAACCATCTCTGTTATTCTTTTACTGACCAGGAAAATACACGCCTCTAACTACTTCTCCATCTTCCTATGACTAATGAGCCTCATGCGCTGATTCAAACTCAGCTCCTCAGATATTTTTCTGACCATGCATGCAACTTTTACTTTACCCAAGCTGTTCCCTCCATCTATTACTTCTGCCAACCTTATAAATTCCTACCTATAATTTCTCTTCTTTATTTCCCGGTCCTCAAACCTAAAATCAGTGCTATATAACTGTCTCATTATAATGGGCCAATTATTTACAACACTACAGGTTCATGGACCGATTATAAGAAAATTATGATGTCATCAAAAGAGGTCAATGGAGCACTTGAGCAGTCTGTGAGCCATAAAAACCTCTTTGAGGGCCACATCCAGCCCACAGGCTTCCAGTTGGACATCACTGCCTTAAATCATTCCACCTGATTACATGCTCACAAAAGTGTGTTATATTGTATTCATCAGTAATGGAATGCTTGGGAACAAATGCATTCCAATGATACCACTTTTATGATGATTGGGTCCTTCCACTGGGGTGTGTGAAGATTCCTTGTATTGCTTCTGAATGCTCATGTCAGACATGTAGCCACATGTAAGCAGTGGGCCTAATTTTATGTCATAAAAATAAGTCTATGGACTTATTGGGCAGACAGAGGGTCATAAAAATGTCTTAGAGGACCAAACCTCACAAGGAGGCCAAAGATGATGTAATAAAGTTCTACTTTCTGGGCCAAATGTTTTGGGGATGAGACTTTTTTCTGTAGAACTGCATACCTTGGTCAAGACATTTATCCTGGGATACATGAGGACCACAGGCATCCATTAAAACTCATATGTGGTCAGTGCACTGTAACATCCAAAACGCTTTCTAACAGTTGGACCAAAATAAATGTGGGATGCTGTGTTGGGGAGAAACCACCCCCTAATGTTTAAATGATCAATTCCATTCAGTGTTGTCCAAGTTTTTTCTCAGTTCAAGCAGCTTTATTAATAAACATGGGCTCTAAGTGTTTCTCTTTTCATTCACTGTTGTCCTGTGATCCTTCTTTAAAGCTGTGGTCAGCCACAGATTTGGCATCCCTGGTGCACTTAGTATAGAATGTAGAAAACAATAACATATATTTTTGGACCAAGACAATCAGGGCATGTACTCTATGCCCTGTCCCAGCAGCACTCCTGTTCCATATGCTTGTGGGAGACTGCACTCTGTTTTACCCTTGAGCATCTTGATTTTGACCTGCAGTCTGTCTCTCTGTTATTACTCTACTGGCAGCTGAATCTGTCACTGTATCACATTACCGCCTACCTAAAGTTCACCATGTAATTATTGTAATCCACCCCCACCATAAAAACATGCAAGAAACAAGGTGAATTTGTAATCGCCTACAGGGTTTGACTGGCCTGCCAGAGAATCATATAGTCTTCCCAGGCTTCCTCAGGCTATAGGGGGCAACAGACTAGTAAAATTTGCTTCTTAGCTCTATAAAAGGTCAATATCCTTTAGCATTTTCTATGGCTGATGTTTCTGAGAGGAGCAGCCCTTGATATCACTTTCTTGGTGAGCTCTAGGGAGCCCAGTCTGACGCTGATATGAAACCTTCACTAGTAATGCTGCAGATTTATCCAGTACTGGCATTATTTCCAAAACACAAATTTTAAGAGATTTAGGTTGATGGAGGTGCCTGCCCTGCAGAGCTTACAGTCTAAAGACAGTCAGCACTTGTCAATACAATGTAGAGTTTTAAGAGGGTTGCACAGACACCATATTGCACAGACACCATATTGTTGCAGGTGGGGAGCTTACCCCTTTTATTGTGACCACCTGTGCATCAACGTTTCTGGGGGGTTTAACCCTCCCTTCATCAGGAACAATTCATATTAATGGTGGTAACACACCAAACGGTTGGTGCTCACTGCAGAGATATCACTCATCATCATATTAAGACATACCCTTAAATCCATATACCTCATCCTACCCTGTGGATAACACAACAACCCCCTTTCCCAACACATGATTAAACACCTTGGGGCCCCCTAACAAGTATTTCTAAATGCTAACAAACCCCCACCAGTTTCATCTCCACAGGCAGAGTATGGCACACACAGGGCAGGCAGAGTATGGCACACACATGGAGCATAGGGAAGGCAGAGTATGACACAAACAGGCAGAGAAGGGCACACACAGGGAGCATAGGGCAGGCAGAGTATGACACACACAGACAGAGTAGGGCAGGCAGAGTAGGGCAGGAAGAGTATGGAACACATGTAACATAGGGCAGGCAGATTATGGCACACACAGGGAGCATAGGGCAGGCAGAGTATGGCACACACAGACAGAGTATGGCAGGCAGAGTATGGCACACAGGGAGCATATGGCAGGCAGAGTTTGAGTCACACGCAGAGAACATAGGGCAGGCAGCATACAGCAAAAGACCACTCTACAATGAACAGTTTATACTGTGCTACATACAGTGACACAATGCTGGTGCCCCTCCAGCAGTTTGTATGAGATGTGAACAAGTGAACAACGTGGGCACTTTCCCTATAGGGGTCAGGTGTGAACAGTACAGGGCTTTAGGGGTGTGAACAACAGAGGTGTCACAGGTGTGAACAATGCAGGAGATTACAGTCTGAATATGAGGTATCAACAATGCAGGGGCCAGTTAATCTCAGTACTGATACCTTTTAAAGATGACACAAGGTAAGTAGTCACCGTAGCCAGACTTTCATGTGGGGGGCACACAAATTGGGTTAGGGCCAACACTAGCTAATATCTGCTGTGTCAAACCACCTTTTTTCCTCCTGCAAGATAAATACAGACAGGCCACATGGATAAATAAAGTGCATGCTCCACCTTTGAACTAGAATGAAGAAAATAAAGAGTGCAGATGGTTTATGTAAATGTATATAAGAATTTAACTGGTGTTGTATCTGTCTCTTCCAGGGGAGCATTCTCAGTGGTCAGACGCTGTGTAAAGCTTTGCTCAGGCCATGAATATGCAGCTAAGATTATAAACACCAAGAAGCTCTCAGCAAGAGGTGAGTGGCAACTGCAAGACAGTGTGTTGAGATGCAGTCAGATACAAAGGTGCCTAAAGCAAGCAGTCTTGGTTGGTGATGGGCAAATTTGCGGTGAATTCCCGCCAGCGTACAAAAAAAATGGACGCCGTCAAAAACGAGACGCCGGCGCTGTTTCGCTAATTTTTCGCTGTTTCGCGGGAAATTTGAGAATTTTTCGGCGAAGGGAAACACCCCAAATTTGCCCATCACTAGTCTTGGTATATGGAATTGATTTATGGACCTATTTATATAATGGGTGACAAAATGTGGAACAAAAAGCAGTGTTATAGGAAGCATTATAAGATGATAATGATATGGAGTCATAGGCAGAAACAATAGTTATAGGGAGAGGGGTTTGGAGCCATGAATGAGTAATAGGGGACATAACATACATAAGAGTTCAATAGGGAGACTTAGAGGGATGCAAAAGGGAGAGGTGATATCAATATGAGCTGCTCAGAAGAAGTTTATATCAAAAGATTGGAGGAGTTGTAGGGGGAAGTTACATGGATCTATAGGGGGATTGGAGCCATAAAAGAGAAGTTGGGACATATTTTATGCAGTAGTTATATGGGCCAATAGGAAGATTTACAATGAGAGACCATAAAAAGGAGAGGTAAAAGCAATATGTGCAGCTAAATAGGAGGTTATATAAATAGATTTGCACAGTTATAAGGGAAATGTTACATGGATATACTGTATAGGGGCATTATAAGGAGCAGAAAAATGGGTTATAGGGAGGGGTCAAATGGAACAATAGGAGAAAATATAAGGATATGGTACTGTATATGGATCAATATAATGGGTTATTCGGAGATGGTTTATAAACTAAAATTCTATGGATCATTGATAAGGAACTATGGTGGAATAATAAGACAAAGGTAAATAGCTAAATAAGAGGATTTGCAATGAATAACAGGAAACAGCAAACATGGTTGCATGGAGCTAATACATAGTGCTAAACAGATTCATAAAAAGGATCAACATCAAAGAAAAGATAGTACCGGTATTTGGATACTGTAGGTTGTATTGAGTACAGAAGTAAAGGTTATGGGATGAAGAGATATCAGGAAGAATTAGAAGGAGAACATAAATGGCGCAGTGGGGATAACAACCAAATGGGTCACATGTACCGGCACAAATGGAATCTGAATAATAATGTGCATGATATTCTATATGAAGAAAAAGCCGCCAGGAGCAGTTGATACTGGGATACACAGTTAAGTGTAGATGAAGACAGATTATAGTATTGCTCTTCATTTTACACCATAGCCTTACAGGAGATTAAAACAGAGTATTTGTAGGGTTATTTGTATCTTATATGCAATGATCACTGAAACATATAATTACAGAAATGTACTTGCAAACTGTTAGTTACCGGTCTCAGCATAAGGCAATACTGAACTGCCCTGCCTCTTAAAAGATGTAATACCCGCCTAGGCAGCTGTCTAGGATAATAGTTTTACACATCATTGTCTGCCTGTTTCTGTTTGTATCATTAGGCAGGTCACATGACTAATATTCTCTCTTTGTGGAAATTGTACCCCCACGAGACCCCTTTTCCTTCAACCTTTGCCTTAACCTTAAATAAAAGCGAGATGCTATAATGACTGATGAGAACAGAAGAAACGTCAAAATATGTTTCATAAGTGTCACCCAACTACAGGTTTTATTGGCAACTCTACAAGTAGTCATTTACACAAAGACCAAGAGAAATCTGTATGGTATATGTAACAGAATAGGGACAACCAACAATTAGGGGCCGATTCACTAAGGGTCGAATATCGAGGGTTAATTAACCCTCGATATTCGACTAGGAATTAAAATCCTTTGACTTCGAATATCGAAGTCGAAGGATTTAGCGCAGATAGTTCGATCGAACGATCGAAGGATAATTCCACCGATCGAACAATAAAATCCTTCGAATCGAACGATTCAAAGGATTTTAATCCAACGAGCGAAGGAATATCCTTCGATAAAAAAAAGTTAGCCAAGCCTATGGGGACCTTCCCCATAGGCTAACATTGACTTCAGGTAGCTTTTAGATGGCAAACTAGGGGGTCGAAGTTTTTTTTAAAGAGACAGTACTTCAACTATCGAATGGTCGAATAGTCGAACGATTTTTACTACGAATCCTTCGATTCAAAGTCGTAGTCGAAGGTCGAAGTAGCCCATTCGATGGTCGAAGTAGCCCAAAAAAACCTTTGAAATTCGAAGTTTTTTACCTTCGAATCCTTCACTCGAAGTTAGTGAATCGGCCCCTTAGACTTCAGCCGGGATGAAAAAAAAAATTACCCAAGCACAAAATGATATAGTTTCATCTAATTCAGCCCAGCCTATTTTGTAACTGGTGTGTGTGTGTGGCAATAGGGATCCCAAGATTGATGGTAGCAGAGTTTGGCCAATTAGTAGTCAACAGCCTCCAGCTCCATGGTTAGAGGAGAGAAGCAAGAAATTGACCTAGACCTCACTCTTCTGTCAATCTAATGAGTTTACCCAGATACCTTACGCTAACCCAGTGATCCCCAACAAGTGGCTCTGGAGAAACATGTTGCTTACCAGTCCTTTAGATGTTGCTCCCAGTGGCCGAAAACGTTTACATTTTTGAATTGCAGGTTTGGAGGCAAGTTTTAGTTGTATAAAAGCAGGTGTTCTGCCAAACAGAGTCTTCTGTATGCTGCCAGTCCAAATAGGATCTATCATATAGCCAATCACAACCCTTCTTTGGCACCCCAGGAAATTTTGTCATGCTTGTGGTGCTCCCCAACTCTTTTTACATTTGAATGTGGCTCACGAGTGAAAAAAGGGGGACCCCTGCCCTACCCTATTCCCTGTCCATCTAGAAAGCCAAATGAGGCAATATTGTAAGACTAGTGACAGATTCCCTTTCACCATTTAACAAAGCACTTTCCATTTGATTGATAGATGTCACTTGACCGCATTTAACTGTGGTTAAAGCTGCTCTTATTGTGTACGCTGTACCAAAGATTGTTTGCTGACCTACTGACCACACGTGTGGGATGGGAAGGAGCATGAGGGGTGATGGAATGGCATTCTGGCACGTGCATTTAGTACCCACAGTACATGGGCTAAGCTTCTTGGTGCCAGCAATACAAATGGATCATCAGGAGTGATGTTTTCCTTTCATTGATTGGTAGGATTCTGATGATGTTAAGATGGCCATAGAGGTTGAGATTTTTAAAAGATCAGATTCTGATCGTGAGACCACGATCTTCTCGGAACGATCGTACGAATTTACCATCAACTAAAAAGACCACTTTGCCAGGAAAACAAAGGGGAGCTGCCTGCTTGGCCCTGCAAACATAGATAGATTGCACTGGGACCAACAAAGATTTTTTGACCTGGCCGATCAATTTCCTGACAGACGTCGGCCAAAAAATCATAAGATGTGCGATCGTTCGAATCCCACTAACCGCATGATAATTTCGATGGATTGGTCGGGCTTCCCTAAAATCGGTCGCTCGGCAAGAAGAATCGTCGCGTCTATGGGGAGCTTTACAGTGACAACCAATCACTACATATGTTTGCTGCCATTGAAATCATTGGATTACAGTTCATTAATCCCCCCCCACACACTTGTTTACATCTCACCAGCTCTAACTACCTTCCTTCCATATGGCCCACAACATCGACTTTAATATCTCTCCTGTCAAAAAGGGTTTGCAAGCGTCTACGTTTTCTACAAATAAGTATATTTTCTTTGCTTGACGAGAGACTCCAGATGCAGTTAAAATGCAATGCTTTATGTACACGGGGCTGAAATTACATTAACGTTGCATTGCATAAGGAAAAGAAGGCCTGTGCATATTGTATTGACTGTGGCATTCGTACAATCAAAATGTCACAATCCCCTGATCTTTCTAGACATGTATGTCTATAAACATGTAAATCCCATTCTAGAAAGTGCCTTTTATGATATATTTAAGAAAGGACAATGTTTCATGGGGCCTTTTTGCAGCAAAATATCCCCCTAACATAATAAATCCCCCCACCCCTTTGGATCAAATCAAATAAGGTTGCACCTGCTGAGACACTGGCAGCTCTATATGCACAGCTGATGGGTTGTGAATCACACTTAATGCTGTGAAATTATTCAGGACCTCAGTATCAACATCTCAAGAGCTCCTCTACCCTCCTGTCTAATGCATTCCAAGGCAGTACTGTTAGATTGTAAGCTCTGTTGAGCAGGGTACTCTTTACCTCCTATATCAATCAGTATTTGTATGTAATGTGGTTGATGGATAAGAAGCCCATGGATAAGATAAGGTTGATGGATAAGAAGCCCATAGAGTGCCCCTGGGACAGGTGAAGCAGAGAGAGGCATGACTGAGGGATGAGTAGGACAATAAGGTGGTACCTTGAATGCTAGGCATTCTGGGGATTGTAGGAAAGGGAAAGCAAAAAAGAAGGGGAGGGCCTTAATTATTAAATAGGGGTTTTAGGACCACAAGGAGTAACAGGGTTTTCCTCCCGCCGCCCGACTAGGAAGGTGGGGGGATAAAGTCGCAGCTTGACGTAGAGGGGCCCCCCTACTGGGTAGCCAAAAGGGGGTGGTAGTGTCAAGGTGAGTTGGCCCGGGGCTAGGCCTAGGGGCAAGGAGGCACAGCAGGTATGAAAACAAGTGATGGTGGCTTAGCCTTAGGCTGGAGAACGGGTAGGTGAACAGGAATATTGTTAAGTTATTGCAAGATATTGTTAAATGTTATATGCAGCCTTCAGCGGCTTGTAATTTTACACGTCAACTTGTTACTCATTTGTTTTATAATAATAATAACACTGGTTTGTTGGTGGATAATTTGACCAAGTTTTGAATAAGGTTATGGAATAAAACAAGCTGCGGCCTTTTCACCCAGAAAGTCTTTTGGTTTGATTATTTGGTGGGGTTAATAAAGATTTGGGAACGACATCGAGTCCTACTAAGTCACGCCATAGCAGAACAATCTGGCACTTTATAAATACAGGTCAATGATACAAATATCTCTGCTTACCACAATGGGGTTACAGTAATGAGTATGCAGTTTTTCCTGGTGCCACAATAGTTGTTTAAGTCCATTAGCAGCTGTTTAAGCAGGCACACCTATCCCTTGGCTAAAGCTAACAATATTGGTGCCTTATGCAAGTTGTATTGCTAATTCAATGAAATTGTGAAGAAGCTAGGAAAAGCAAAGCAAGAAGAAAATAATTACAGGTATGGGACCTGTTATCCACAATGCTGGAGACCTGGGGTTTTCCGTATTTGGATCTTCATACCTTAAGTCTACTGGAAAATCATTTAAACATTAAATAAACCCAATAGGCTGATTTTACTTTACAAGGACTAATTTAAGTGATGAACGAAAATTTTCACCAGGTTTCGACGCAGAAAAAAATACCCCTTAGACTCCAATGAGTGAAAAAAATTGTTGTGTATCAAAAAAAAATTGTCACCCATTGAAAAAAATTTTTTTAGCCATTTCTCAGATTCATCCATCACTGCAATTATATCTTAGTTCGGATCAAGTACAAGGTACTGTTTTACTATTTTCAAAATTTGGTCTCAATGGGAGGCCTGCCATTACTCTGGATAACGGTTTTCCAGTTAACGGATCTCATACCTGTACAATGTAATCTCTTAATGCCACCATTACAGAGGTGGGAATTAAAATATGGACCACTGACCTCTAATTTTATTCTGCACCACCAGGTCATGATCCTGAAGCTTTGGGGATAGGGTGCCTGGTACCTTCTAGTTGAAAGTGATGTTAATGGCGGTTAATGGCAGATTTAACTATGCCAGACTTCTGGGACATTACAAAGGGATTACATGACAAGAAGCTGGCTGGTTTCTTTTTCAGCCAGTTAAGATATTGATTTTCCTTGTACAGACTGTTTTCTGGCAATGTTACATGACACCATGAGTGACCATTATAAAGAGCTCTCCAAAATCATAATCTTAGTAATTGCTGCTTTTTGAGGCCAAAGGCTTTATTTTCCCTTGGTAATGGTGGCATTACAAGATTACAATTGCTTAGCATCTTCCCAATTTTATTAGCAATAAAACTTGCATAATACACCAATATTTTTTAGGTTTAGCCAAGAGATAGGGTTGGACTGCTGAGAGGTGCCTGTTCAATGGCTCAGAAGAGCTGTGAGCACCCGGGGCAGAGTGACCTCCCAGCAAGTGCCCATGTGACTGTTTTTAAGCAGAGGTCCATATGTCACCATTACATGTACTTCACACACCACTACTTCTCATTGAGTAGCATTATCAGCAATGACAGGTGGACAGGAACATATTGACTGACATTGTTCTCTGCTGGTGGGCACAATTCCCTTGGGCAATTAGCCATAGAAAAAAATGAATGACAGTTATACCTTTTAAAATTCCCAAAAACCTGGTTTGTCCTATTTGCAACCCTCAACTGATTGTTGCGGGGGTGTGTGTGAGGTGGGTCGGTGGTAACCAAGTGAAATCTGTCCCTGGTGATGTTAGCTCCATGTTACTAGATAAAAAGGGTCACTGGTCTGAAATCACTTTCACTGCAATCAATGACCCTTTACCATTCCTTTTTATCTCTCCAGGGCCATAAAGCAACAATAAGTTATTTCGATATGGAGTCGTTAATTATACAAACCATCACTATCATTCCTGCCCAACCCAAGAATGAGGGAGTTGAGGTTTCACAGCCACCGGTTTCTTGACCGTGACTTAATACAGAAGGCTTGATTTACTTAACAACTCTGGAATTTAGATTCGCAGCATCTTTCAGACCACAATAGTGCCATGTTTAAAGACATTAAACTTGCCCTAATAGTATGTTTTTGTAGCTCTCCATGTCATAAGACGCTTAATCCTTGACATGAAGGCAGCCAATAAAAATAATCAGAAAGCAGGGTTTAAAAAAAATAAAAATAAATATATAATCATAAATAATTGATTTATGATTGTATGTCAATTCGTATTGGTATGAAGCGCCGCATACTGTGTCATGTGATAAAATAGGCTGCAGATAACCCAGGATTAGTGTCTTGCCATTTCTCTTTTATTGGACTAGTTTTAGTGCTGCTGTAGCACATAAACACGTTATGCATTTATACTGAGAAAACACGCACACCTACAGAATATTCTCATATAACATTAGTTCGGGTTTATCTCATATATAAATAAAAGACAGAGTTAAATGGATTTCAAAGGGTTTTGGAGCTTGAGCACTTTAATAAGCAGGGTGGGTAGGAAAGAACGGGGTGCTCCCAATTATGATGATGGTTTTTATGCACCTTGAATTACATGTTGGTAGGTTGTATAGAGCCCCTATGGGTGACAAAAAGCTAAAAATGGTTATTTTCTGATTATATCCATATCACATATAGGGGCTTGATTCTTGCTCCCATAACCTATCATTGGCAATTGTACTAAACTTTTAGAAAGCACAATATAATGTATTTGGAATGGGTGGATAGATTGATTATAGATAGTTAGATGATAGGTCGATAAATAGATTGAGAGAGAGAGAGAGAGAGATAGAGAGAGAGAGGAAGAGAGAGATAGATAGATAGATAGATAGATAGATGATAGATAGATAGATGCAAAGATTATATAGATTATATAGATAGAGATGATAGATAGAGAGAGAGAGTGAGAGAGAGAGAGATAGAGAAAGAGAGAGAGAGAGAGAGATGATAGATGATAGATAGATGATAGATAGATAGATAGATAGATAGATGATAGATAGATAGACAATAAGATAGATAGATGATAGATAGATAGATGATAGATAAATAGATAGATAGATAGATAGATGATAGATAGATAAATAGATAGATGACAGATAGATAGATAGATAGATAGATGATAGATAGATAGATAGATAGATAGATAGATAGATAGATAGATAGAAAGATAGATAGATAGATAGATGGATAGATTGATAGAGTGTCGGACTGGGATGCCAGGGGCCCACCAGAAAACCTCAGACCGTGGACCCACTTTCCAAACTAGAAATTTATTCCTCAGTGATCCACCGTTAGCTTTAGTGAATCAGACTCTTCCACAGACCAATGGAGTAGCCATCTCCACCTCAGTAACATAAAGTAACAAGAAAGTCTGGAGAGTCTTTGCAAGTATGTAGTTTTTATTGTCGCACTACATACTGGTGCATGTTACTTTCCAAACTATTATTCTTCTTTTCCTCACTCAACCTCATTATTCTCCTAGTTTTTTATATTTACTTAGTCTATTCTTCCATTATTAAGCATTTTTCCCATAAAGAAATAAGGAATGACCATGAAACTGGCCGCATGGTTAGAAGCAAAAGGGCCCACTGACACCTGGGCCCACCGGGAGGTTTCCTGGTATCCCGGTGGGCCAGTCCAACACTGGATAGATAGATAATAGAGCGATAGATAGATGATAGATCGACCGATAGATAGATGATAGGTCGATAGATAGATAGATTTTAGATAGGTAGATAATAGAGCGATAGATCGATCGAAAGATAGATTGATAGATAGATGATAGGTCGATAAATAGACAGATAGATGATAGATAGACGAAAAGTGAGAAGATGGGAAAATGGGGGTTATATATATATAATATATATATATATATATATATGGGGCAAGGAAGCAGGTACATTCAAAGACAGATTAAAAGTGAGAAAATGAAAGAGATTAACAGTTAAAATATATATATAATTTATTTAGGGTACAACAAGACGCTAATTCTAAACACTCTGCAGCCGGCTCTGTTTTTTCCAGGCGTTTGACATCTGTCTGTTCCCACCACCACCCCTTCCCCATGAACATTACTGGCAAGGCCTGCTTGAGACCAAATGTTCTGTTGATACTCAATGGAGATCCTCCTGTCCTGGGAAGGATTTCTCTCACCTTAGTAGATATTTCCCAGGAGAGAAATGACAGCATAAAATGTCAAGGCATGTATTAGGAAAGAGGAAGAAATGCACTAATTAGAGATAATACTCTCCAGGCGTTGAAGCTTTGAACCCAGCCCTGCTTTAGGAGGATGCATTTAAACGTATTCTCTTTTTGTTGTTTTTTTTTTTTTTTCACTGTTGCAGGCCCTTTAATGATGCCTGGCTCTGCTGATTCACACCTGTGAATCAGCAGAGCCTGTATGACTTATAAAAATAGAGTTTATGGAATTTAATCGGAGATGTTCTAGAACTTCAACATAATAATACTACTACTAATAAAAGCTTTACATGGAATTTTAAAAATCCCTTGAAAGAAAGATATGAGGCAGTTAAAAAAAAACAGAGAAAGTGATGATTGTGCAGGGTTTAAAATGGCAGTGTATAAAACCAGGGACAAGAGAAATGCCCTTTCTCCGGTTATTCAATAATGTGTATTTTAAATGTATTTAGGTCATTTCTTTATATATAGATGGGTCATTTACAGTATGGTTAAGTGCCCTTCCAAGACAAAAGCCTGATTCAATAGGTCAATACAATAGGTCAGCCGATCGATAGGACATGACTATGAGCCAACTAGCAGGCAGCAAGAGGCAGAACTTTTACCCTGCTACTCGGATTTTATTTTCAATGGTGCACAAGGTTTATATGTATTAAAGAACTGAGAGCCTTACAGAAGTTGGTGCTGACAGTAACAGTGGGGACTGTGGAAATTAGAAAAAAATGCTAAATCTTATTTAGAGGAAATTTAGCAGGAGAGCATTGTAAGCCATGCTTATACAGGTTTGGGATCTGTTATCTGAAAAGCTCTGAATTACAGAAAGGCCATCACCCATAGACATCATATTATCAAATTTATTTCCATTTTCTCCAAAATAATAAAACAGTACCTTGTACTTGATCCCAGGTAAGATGTAATTAATCCTTATTGGAAGCAAAACCAGCCTATTGGGTTTATTTAATGTTTCCATTATTTTCTAGTAGACTCAAGGTATGAAGATCCAAATTACGGAATCCATTATCTGGAAAACCACAGTTCCCAAGCATTCTGGATAATTGGTCCTATAATATGATGCTAGGCAAAAGGCAAGCTCATCTTCTCTTCTAAGGAAAACATAGTTTCTAGGTCCAAGAAGAATGAGGTAGGCCAGAAACTTTATGTACAGTTGGTTATTGAAGACCAAGCATATATATTTCAAGATCGTACAGTTGAACTAGAAAACCTTGTACTCTGAAGCTGAAGCACGGTGGGAATTGGAGCTTGACCAATGTTGACTACCCACAGGTTTCACATCTCTTTAAGTGCAGCAGTTTAGTCAACTCTGTAAGCACATTGGAGATTCTAGACAGCTTTAGCGATAACTTATTTGGGTGTTAAAGATTACAATCAAAATGTATTGCCCAAAGCCAAAAGAGTGATCAAAATAAATTAAACCCAAGACTCCCAAGTTATTGACCATATTGCATTCTTTGTCTCCCCATGGTTTGGTGAGGAGCTCGCTTGGAAGCATAGTTAAAATCTAAGGAATGTTTAACGCTAGAACATTTAATGATGTAAGCTCAAGACTGTAAGATTCTGTTTCACCCATGAAGTGAAATGTATAAATAGCTTCTGCATCCCCAGAGTGTATACAATGGTTTGCATCTGTGAATAAAGCTGTGGTGAAAGACTAAGATTATCCTTGATGGCTATTACTGAAGATATCAACTGTTTCTCCGTGGGTGTTGGTGAGGAAGAAGGCGTGCAGATAGACAACAGTAATTTGAATTATCACATGTTCTCTTTGCAACCCTCAACTGACCATGCAAAGGGCGGGGGGGGTAGGTAACCAAGTGAAATCTGTCCCCAGTGATGCTAGCTCCATTTTAATAGAAAGAAAAAAAGGGTCTGAAATCCCTTTTACCGCAGTCAATGACCCTTTACCCCTTTATCCTTTCTTTTTATCTGTCCAGTGCCATAAAGCAACAATAAGTTATTTAGATATGGAGTCTTGCATTTTACAACCATCACCATCATTCCTGCCCAACCCAAAAAAGAGGGAGTTGTGGTTTTATAGATCACCAGTTTCTGTGTTGGTGAGGAAGAAGGCAATCTGTACCGAGAGCACTTAGACAATGTACAGTCATATGAAAAAGTTTGGGAATCCCTCTCAGCCTGCATAATTGACTTTCAACAAAAAAGATACAAAAAAAAACTGTGGTATGTCTTTCATTTCCCAGGAACATCTGAGTACTGTTTTCTGAACAAAGATTTTTAGTGAAGCAGTATTCAGTTGTATGAAATTAAATCAAATGTGAAAAAATGACAGTGCAAAAATTTGGGTTCCCTTGTAATTTTGCAAATTTGAATGCATTTAACTGCTCAATACGGATTACAGGCAACACCAAATTGGTTGGATCAGCTCCTTAAGCCTTGAACTTCATAGGCAGGTGTGTCCAATCATGAAAAAAAAGATGGCTAATTGAAAGTTGTGCTTCTGTTTGACTCTCCTCTGAAGAGTGACAGCATGGGATCCTCAAAGCAACTCTAAAAAGATCTGAAAACAAAGATTGCTCAGTATCATGGGTTAGGGGAAGGCTACGAAAATCTCAGAGGTTTAAACTGTCAGTTTCAACTGTAAGGAATGTAATCAGGAAAAGGAAGGCTCAGTTGCTGTAAAATCCAGGTCTGGCAGGCCAAGGAAAATACAGGAGCAGCATATGCAATGGATTGTGAGAATGGTTACAGACAACCCAAAGATCACCTCCAAAGACCTGCAAGAACATCTTGCTGCAGATGGTGTATCTGTACATCGTTCAACAATTCAGCGCAATTTGTATGGCAGGGTGATGAGAAAGAAGCCCTTTCTGCATTCACGCCACAAACAGAGTCACTTGTTGTATGCAAGAGCTCATTTAGACAAACCACTGTCATTTTGTATTGTAACAAAGTGCTTTGGACTGATGAGACAAAAATTTCGTTATTTGGTCATAACAAAAAGCGCTTTGCATGGCGGAAGAAGAACACCGCATTCCAAGAAAAACACCTGCTACCTACTGTCAAATTTGGTGGAGGTTCCATCATGCTTTGGGGCTGTGTGGCTAGTTCAGGGACTGGGGCCCTTGTTAAAGTCGAGGGTCGGATGAATTCTATCAACAAATTCTACAAAGGCATTTATGGAGGGAGAAGTACAATATTCTGGAATGGCTGTCTCAGTCCCCCAACTTGAATATCATCGGAAATCTATGGGATGATTTGAAGCAGACTGTCCATGCTTGGCAGCCATCAAATTTAACTGAACTGGAGAGATTTTGTTTGGACGAATGGTCAAAAATAATGCCATCCAGAATCTCATCAAAGGCTATAGGAGGTGTCTAGAGGCTCAACTAAGTATTGATGTAATATCTCTGTTGGGGAGCCCACATTTATGCAATTGTCTAATTGTGTTATAATGCATATTGCATATGTTCTGTTAATCCAATAAACTTTATGTCACTGCTGAAATACTACTGTTTCCATAAGGCATGTTATATATTAAAAGGAAGTTGTTACTTTGAAAGCTCAGCCAATGACAAACAAAACTCCAAAGAATAAAGAGGGTTCCCAAACTTTTTCAAATGACTGTATATAAGAACAGTAACTTGAATTATCACAAACTGCCTTGACTTTGCCAGACTGTATATAAACTGTGCCGTCTGGTCAAAGCTTTACAGCTTTGGACGTACAGAAAGCATAGCACTGACTGGTATATTTGTAGCATCAAGAAGTTCAAGGTCTGAACCACCTTATATATAAAAACTTTTCCTTGCTTACCAATGTAGATGACCAAGTGTTGAAAGCAAGAAGGGGAGTCCTTCCATCAGAGTAGCAATAAACACAGTCAATCTCATCTTTATATTCCTCTCAGGGGGTTACTGTAATTTGGGGAACATTTTGTCAGTAAATCCTATCCTAAGGCCGTATCATTTCTTTATGTTTTGACAGCACATGCATTAGTTTTAATAAGCTGCCATATATATACTGTATGCTTGTACAATAAATGCTTATTGGGTGTTCTTACAGAAGACCTAAAATTAGTGCAAGTTAATCAATCTGGCTGTTCTAGATACCCTTCTCTGCTATTGTGCATCATGTTTCTATTTTTCTAATAAAATCCCTCAACCTACTTACACTTAACACATGTGAAAGTAAAATTTCTGATGTTATCAGCAGTAGCCAACATTACATACTGTGAGACAGGGTGACTCATTGATTAAGTCACTGGACTCTGACTCAGAGGGGCCTGGGTTTCTTTACATGTCAACTCTTGACTTTGGAGAAAGCAAAAGTTCATCTTGAGGTGGGGGCCAAGCTAGAGTCTACAATGTAGCGCTTTAGTGTGGTGGCCTCAAAGCAGGTGCTTATTATTGAATTCCAGGCTTGGAGGCACGTTTTAGTTGCATATAATCCAGATGTACTGCCAAACAGAGCCTCCTGTAGGCTGTCAGAGGCTACCAAATAGTCAATTACAGTCCTCATTTGGCACCACAGAGACAGATTGCAGATTAAAATAAGAATCAGTAAGTCAGACCAGATATAGACAAACTGCATCCCCCTAGATCAGTGATTCTCAACCAGTGGCTTGTGAGCAACACCTTGGATATTGCTCCCAGTGGCCTCAAAGCAGGTGCTTTTATTTTAATTACAGGCTTGGAGGCAAGTTTTGGTTGCATAAAATACTGCCAAATAGAGCCTCCTGTAGGTTGCCAGTCCACATAGGAGCTACCAAATAGCCAATCACAGCCCTTATTTGGCACCTTTCTCATGCTTGTGTTGCTCCCCAACTCTTGTAACATTACAACATTGCTGTCCAACTTCTGTGGTACCTAGGGCCAGAATTTTTCTCAGCTACATGGTGGAGGGCCGATAATGGAAGCCAATGTTGACCACTCCCTGTTTACAAACCACACCCATATTACCACAATAACTTTTAAAACCAGGTCCACATTAATGATGGTAGCACACCAAAGAACCAAATGGTTGGTGAAAAATATGTCATATTAAGACATACCCTTAAATCCATATGCCTTCTCCTCTTCTGTGGATAACACAGCACCCCTGCACATGATTTAGCACCTTAGGGGCCCCTAACAACAATTTCCAAGTGCTAACAACCCCCTAGAACAAACCCTACCAGGCTCATGTTCCACAGGTAGTGTAGGGCAGGCAGAGTATGGCACACACAGGGAGCATAGGGCAGGCAGAGTATGGCACAGACAGGGAGTATAGGACAGGCAGAGTATGGCACACACAGGGAGCATAGGGCAGGCAGAGTATGGCACACACAGGAAGCATAGGGCAGGCAGAGTATGGCACACACAGGGAGCATAGGGCAGGCAGAGTATGGCACACACAGGAAGCATAGGGCAGGCAGAGTATGGCACACACAGGGAACAGGGAAGACAGAACACAGCAGGAGACAGGGAAACCTATCAGGATCACTCTAAGATGAACATTCTGTGCTACATTCAGTGACACAATGCTGGTGCCCCTCCAGCAGTTTGTATGAGGCGTGAACAATGTGGGCAGTTTCAGTCTGAGGTGTGAACAGTACAGGGCTTTTGGGGTGTTAACATTAGAGGTGTTACAGGTGTGAAAAATGCAGGGGGATGAAAGATGTGAACAACGCAGGATTTTACTGTTGAATTTGAGGTGTAAACAGTGCAGGGCCTGTTAATCTCTGTCACAGCAGCCAGAGTTTCATGTGGGGGCCACACAAGGGGGGTCATGGACCACCAGTTGAACAGCACTTCATTGGAATGTAGCTCATGGGTAAAAACAGATTGGGGTCCCCTGCCCTAGATGTTTGAGGCCAAATACAATGATGTGAGCAGTGCTTGCTTTAAAGACCAATACATTCTCATAACTTCTTCCTGAATTAAGTTTAATAAAGTAGAATACATATGCTGAAACATGCTATTATAGCTCTCTGGTCTGTGGGTTAAGAAGAGAAAAGGTTTTGTTGTGCCTGTAGTATTTTATTATTGGTGTTTGGCTGGTCATGACCCTTGTGCTTTGTTCCTTTAAACCACACCTAATGGACTGGTGCATCTAACCTTCTTATTAGATGACTATAACAGTATAGGAGGGGTAAGGCACCTGGTAAGGATGGCAAGGGCCGACCAGTCTAAAACAATGGTAGTAACACCAGCAGTAACTGAGATTAAAATAGTCCCTGGCATTTCAAGTACTCAGAGGCTCAAGCAGCCCATCACAGGTCCAATAAATAGGGACCCTCTATCGCATCTTATAGAAGCATTTTCTGGCATTTGCCACAATCCACAGATTGCCAATCCAGACCTGAACACCATCACAGATGCATCAGAGGGAAAAAGCAAAGTAAATGCAAATTAAAAGTCTTAACCTTTGTTTCAGGCAAATACTTTAGAAAAAAATGACACTTTAATACAAGTAAATCTTGTAATATCTTCTGTGCTGGTGATAAAAAAAAAATTCCCAGCATGCCAAAGTCGAAAGTCTTTAATTTCAATCTTTAATTTACATCTAACACTAACATGCAGTTAATACATATTCAACCTATAGCTGAAATGCACGTTAGCCGATCCAAAAATAGCCTGTTAGTATGTAGTTTATAATGAAAAGCTTATATAGGATGGGCATTTGAGCCATCGACGATTAACCCCGCTCTGATTTCTTTCAGTAATTTACAGGACTGGGTCTGAGGGTAAACACAGACAACACAGTTTTTCGATTATGTTTCTGTGATGGAAAATGAAACAGCCTCACTGAAACCACGGGAAGGTACACTGACTGCTCTAAGGCTTTAGAAAAGTGACAAACACACACGCACTCTTAATAGGAAGTAATGATACCTAATCTGGGTCATTAAATTCATACCATCTGCTGCTCTTATAAACTTTGGATTGATTGAATTCAGGATTCCGTTTCGGAATCCTAGGATATTTTTTGGAATGTTCATATTCAGCCCAGGATTTTGTAGATGATTTTTTATGCAGTTGTCAACAAAAATAGCAACTAAAACCCCAGATCAACATAGAGCAAGGGTCCCCAACCTTTTTTTTTTTTACCTGTGAGCAGTGTCGGACTGGCCCACCGGGATACCAGGAAAACTCCCAGTGGGCCCAGGTGTCAGTGGGTCTCTTGCTTCTAACCATTTGGCCTATTTCATGGTCATTCTATATTTCTTTATGGCAACAAAGAGGCTCAATAATGGAAGAATAGAGAATAGTAGAGAAAAGAGTCTAGGAGAATAAAGAGATTAAGTGAGGAGAGGAGGTATAATAGGTTGGAAAGTGGGCCCTCAACCTAAGATTTTTTGGTGGGCCCCAGGCATTCCAGTCCAACACTGGCTGTGAGCCACATTCAGTCCCGGGGGGGCGGATCAAATAAGGTCAATGAGTGGCTATTGTGGACTGGCAGCCTAAAGGAGACTCTGGTTGGCAGTACATCTGTTTTTTATACAACCACAACTTGTCTCCAAGCCTGGAATTCAAAAATAAGCACCTGCTCTGAGGCCACTGAGAGCAACATCCAAGGGGTTGGGGAGCAACATGTTGTTTGTGAGCCACTGGTTGGGGATCACTGCTCTAGTACCAAGTTCCTTCTCCATAGCACATATGCTATGAGCAGCCTTTGATAGAGGTCACTTGATGTGCCCTGGTATCTTTTTAGCAACTTACTAGTAAAGGACACATGTGCAAAGGTCCAAAACCACCCAAATGGCATAAGGGTGCTGCATGAACAGTAGTGACTTTTATATGAAGCAATGGTGATCTGGTGCTTTAGCATATCTGGGACATGCTGTGGCTTTTTCTTTAAGTGTACAGAAAAAGTTCTTTCACATCTACTAGATGTTTGGCTTTATAGATAAAACTTTGCTAGTGTTCTACTATTAGAGTTAGGGTTACACTACGGTACTGTTACATGGAGTATGCTGATATTTCATTTGAAATCCAGAGAGGGATCTGATACATATAAAACCAAAATATGTTAACTGTAGCTCCTTGTACAGAAAAAACTAAGATCATCTTTGTGAAGTACATGTAAGCCATGACCTGAAGCCAACAGTTGCAGAACATGCAAGAATAGATAATTTCTTACCCTTCTGTATGGCCACATCAGGTCTGGATTGACATTCAGAATAGGCCCTGACATTCCAAATACACAGAGGCCCAAACAGCCCCCACCAACTTAATAAATAATGAGTGTCTATGGCATCTTACAGCAGCCCCACTGACATTTGCCAGATCCCACAGATTGCCAGTCCACCACATAGCCCTGAGCCGGCAATTCATTATACAATGGCTTTACAAAGACTACATCTGTTTTTCAGACTCACAGGATTGCAGTTCCACAGTTGTTTTCCACTGCACTTTGCCTACAGCCTCACCATATTATCAATTTATTTTCAGTTCCTCTGAACACAGAGCGATGGCAGTGACAGACGTTCAATGTTGCATTTAATGTTAGATACATGAAAAAAGAAAATCCCAACCTCTAGGTTGATACGCTGTCCCACTGGAAACAATCTTCTCATGTTTTTTTCCATGATCTACAATTCTTCGGGGGTCTCCTGGCATTTCTGAAAATAAGAATGAGATCCAAGGCTTGTGCCCTTTACAGTTTTATGCGGCTCTCTGTATCTATTACAGTATCTGCTGAAGACATGTCATATGCATGGCTGCACACCTACTGGGCTCACAGAATGAAATGTGGTTTATACTGATCACAGTCTAGTCCATAGACTCCCAACCTGCTGGTTTGCACAACTGAGTGGGGGGCTTCAGCCTGAAAGTCAACTTAGTTGTCGTTAGAGGAAAGGGCTAATGTGCTGTGGTTGTTCCAGGAACTATTTTCACCTCATTAAGAAAGTGCCAAAACTGACATTAGGCTCCACTTCTAAATAGCCAAAAAAAAAAAACTTTGACAAGATGATTTATTTTCACACCTACATTATCCAGAATGTTCAGGACCTGAGTTTTCCAGCTAAGGGATCTTTCTGTAATTTGGATCTTCGCACCTTAAGGGTCAAGGGACACAGGCAGATTCGGGAAGATTAGTCACCCGGCGACAAATCTCCTCTCTTTCGAGACGACTAATCACCCCGAACTGCCTTCCCGCCTGCTAAAATGTAAATCGACGGCAGGATGGCACTCGGAGCAATTCGTTTTCCGAAGTTGCCTGAACTTTCCTCGTCAGGCAACTTTGTGTGACTGTGGAAAATTAATCGCTCCGATTTTACATTTTAATCAGCGGGAAGGCATTAAAGGGATACTGTCATGGGGAAAACTTTTTTTTCAAAATGAATCAGTTAATAGTGCTGCTCCAGCAGAATTCTGCACTGAAATCCATTTCTCAAAAGAGCAAATAGATTTTTTTATATTCTATTTTGAAATCTGACATGGGGCTAGACATATTGTCAATTTCTCAGCTGCCCAAGTCATGTGACTTGTGCTCTGATAAACTTCAATCACTCTTTACTGCTGTACTGCAAGTTGGAGTGATATCACCCCCTCCCTTTCCCCCCCCCCAGCAGCCAAACAAAAGAACAATAGGAAGGTAACCAGATAGCAGCTCCCTAACACAAGATAACAGCTGCCTGGTAGATCTAAGAACAACACTCAATAGTAAAAACCCATGTCCCACTGAGACACATTTAGTTACATTGAGAAGGAAAAACAGCAGCCTGCCAGAAAGCATTTCTCTCCTAAAGTGCAGGCACAAGTCACATGACAGGGACAGCTGGGAAATTGACAAAATGTCTAGACCCATGTCAGATTTCAAAATTGAATATAAAAAAATCTGTTTGCTCTTTTTAGAAATGGATTTCAGTGCAGAAGTCTGCTGGAGTAGCTCTATTAACTGATGCGTTTTGAAAAAAAACATGTTTTCCGATGACAGGATCCCTTTAATTATATCTTAGTTTGGATCAAGTACAAGGTACTGTTTTGAAGTCTATGCAGGGTCGTATTTATATATAGGGGTGCCTATTTTTTCCTTTTTTTTTTTAAACCCTCCCCACCCTCCGCCATGGATTTCCATAGAAAATCCAGTGACGGAACTGAGGGGAGTGAGGGGTAGGAGTGGCCGAGGCAGAATGCGGAAGTGACGTCACACGCACGTCACGCTGGTGTCACTTCCGCTGAATACATCGAGTGACGTCAGCATGCATGATGTAGCCCTGAGTCTATGGGAGACGGCCTTTCCATAATTCAGAGCTCTCTGAACGGGTTTCCGGATAACTGGTCCCATACTTGTACTACAAATAATCAGAACCCCTTAAAGCTGTTAATAATAAGACTTTATATTACATATAACTACACATCAGAGATGAAGAGCAGGTTGGCCAGACTGTAATTACATGACATGTCTTCCAGATGGAACTATTATCAGTCATTATCAAATCTGCATAAAATATTAAGCAATCATCTAAGCACTTTGTACCGGAAACTGACGCATCTAAATAGCAAGAGTGTAACCTTTAAGGGCTGGGCTGTGTCCAATAATGGTTTTGGGCACTGGAGGAAATTAAATCTAGCACTCAAAGAAATCCGTTTATATTTCCAGTAGGCTCTCTTTTTCCTCTACATATCCTGCTCACTCGCCTTTTTTTTTTTTTTCTCTTTTAATAACATGGCTAATACAGAGGTCTGAGAGGTTTTTTATTATATTATGTCTCAATTTAGTACATCAGTGCTTAAGCAAAAAGGGAAAGAAAAAATGAAAGGAAAAAGGGGGTATATAATGTAGAGGTAATGAATTTCCCACTTACCCACTGTATGCATTATAATGATCACAACTGGCGCTTAGTAAAATCTGCTTGTGTTTCCAGGAGGCGTTCTATTTCTCTATATATAACCTGCATGCTGTTTATTCCTTATCTGCTTACATGCCTTATGCAGAGCTTAATTATTATATTTTATTTGAAAACGTTTAGCATAAAGGGTGATTCACCTTTAACTTAACTGTTACAGAATTGGCCACTATTCGCAACTTTTCAATTGGTCTTTATTTTTTATAGTTTTTTTTAATTAATTGCCTTTTTTTCTGACTCTTTCAAGCTTTCAAATGGGGAGGTCACTGACCCCATTTAAACAACAAATGCTCTGTAAGGCTACACATTTATTGTTATTGCTGCTATTTATTACTCATGTTTCTAGTCAGGACTCTCCTATTCATATTCCAGTCTCATACTCAAATCAATGCATGGTTGCTAGGGTAATTTAGACCCTAGCTACCATATGCTGAATGCTGAATTGGCTTTTCGGAGAGAGGAACAAACGTGATATCACTGCTCATTTAGTTCTTCATTTATCTAATTTAATTACCTGTCCTGACACATATAATCTTAGCTCTGAGTAGCTCCTTACTAAAAGGATGTCAGTGGTCTTACTAAATGAGTTTGTTATCAGACCAGGCCAAGCGATTATTGGCCAATAAACCCAAAGAACCTTCTCCTGTGAGTCCTGTTTGTAACACTACCATCACCCACCTCTCTAGTTTCTGTTTGTGTTCAGGAAAAAGATAAATATGATGGCACTTGACTGATATGAACCCATCTATTTCAAGTATATGATCCTACATGTGATGTAGCACTACGGATAACCAATTCTGCCAGCACCTCCTGTTACACCCAAAGTCCCCAGACATTTAGCATCATTGTGCCTGGAGGTTAGGAAACAGTTTGCTGTAAGAACATGTTGTAATGGAGGTTTCACCAAAAACCTACACAGATGCAATACAATTTCTCAACAAAAAACTAGAGCTCTCACCTGTCTCTAATTCCAAGGGATATATCACTGTTTTTGGCTCTTTCCATGCAAATGTCCTCATGTTTTTGTTGCGGACTTTGCACACCAGTATGTCAAGAAAGCTAGACGATGGCTTTCATTTATTAATGGTGGGGCAAAGAACAAAGTGCAAATAAGCAGCCACAGAGCACTTAGCACCTTGCACTATGGGTCTCTTAGAATGGAGACCAGAGCGTTTAATGTTACTCTGCACGCAGGATTGCCTGTATACAAAATGGCGAGTAGGTGGTGGCATTGGTGTGTCCCTTGGAAGGCTCCTTTGCTTAAACATCATAGCTAGGAAGCACCAGGGGTACAGGGCATTGGGAATCCCTATACTTACAGGCAGGCATTAAACAGGTGTCTCCCTTGCACCTGACTGTGGTGTGATCAACACTTTATTACATTTTTGTGCAAGGTGCAAAGTCCAACCTTCATCAATCATTGCCACAGGCACAAGTGCCCTGTCCATGGACCTTCCATGAACCTTAATGTCCCTTTCTAAGGCAAGTCTTACATGATGCACAAGGCTTATTGCAAAGTGTCCAAGAAAAGCAGTTGACTATGAGTTCATTCAACCCTATCCTTTGCCAAGGAAATCATTGTTATGCCCTAGCAATGGATCCAACTGTATTTTAAACACAAATATCTCAACCCTACACACTAGGGACTGGTATATGCAAAATAGAGTCAGACTCTTATTGCAGATCAGTAAGACCGTTCTGTACCATAAAGTCTTTAGGGAAGCTACTAATTGCGTGTGACTAGTAGCACGACGTAGGCATCTTTATCTCCTTTCAAGATGGGTGCTGATTAGCACATCTACTACAAATTTATCAAAGCCTTTTTGGGTTGTCACTAGCCAGAGGGGCTGCTTTTTTTTCACCCAAAAACGTGTCAATTGGTTATTAACATTTTTTCTGTAGGCAATTGAATGTAACGTTAAAAAGAAAACGCCCCCGGCACAGGCTTATAGGATTTCCATTAAAAAAGGAAACAATGAAGAATCCTTGGGAAGGAAACATTATGCCAATTAAGTTAAATACAAATGTATATAAAGATAATGAATCTAAACTCTACTTATAGATTTTCTTTATTTATAGAAACAATGCCAGGGCTACAGCTGGTGACTTACCCAATGTGATGCACTTAACTATATCATGTCAAGCCAATGGTTCATTGCCACATAAGCTCATACATACAGTATATGTAGTTCTCTTATATAGGTGCTAGTGATGAGCAGGCTGACCCAAAGCGTGCAGGACCAATGTGTTTACCCGTCAGTCAGGCTGGTTCGGGTTGACTGCCACACAAAGTTTGCAGGCCGCAGGCGAGCATGACCTCCTAATGTCCCACTTTTGCCGGACATGCTCCTTTTTATATACTCATGTCATCGGGGTGGGCGCGGGTATATACTGTAAATAGGATCTCACATTGGTTTCGGTGTGGGTTTTTTGGGGGTCGGGTGCAGGTCGAGGTTTTCTTGAGCTGCACATCACTAATAGGAGCCCTTGAGGCACTCTCTACTGTTCATTTGAACAGCTCAGCCAATGACTACTAGAAGTTATTAGCGTAATTTTGTTTTAGGGGTGTATGCTATCTCACAGTGAGAGCTGTAGTTTGTTTGAATTGCACAAATAAATGTTTTAAGTTTAAATTTCAACATGCCACGGAAGGCTTATGTGAACTGTAGTTTGTTTGAATTGCACAAATAAATGTTTTAAGTGAGATGCTGTGCATGTCTTTAATTTATATGCAATAAATGACTACTAGAAGGGCAACCCGTCTTTTACTTACACAGATTTTATGTTGCACAAGTACAATTACCAATAGCAACCAATCAGCACTGCTTTTAGCCTTATATAAGTAGTAGTAGTATAAGACTGTTCAAAACAGTTCCAAACTAATTGGTGATTGGTTGCTTGTTGCAATTTGGCACCTATGTCTGATAATCAGCCCCAAAATTTCACACATACTAAATACTCAGTGGATCACTTTTAATTGGCAGCTTGTCTAGTGATCTGCACCTTCTTTCTATGCATTTTCAGATGGGCCATGCATAGTTTATGCAACAAGAGATCAGGGCCAGGCTGGGGTGCCTAGGGAGCCCAGCCGGCCATCTCGCCCTTTTGAATGTGCACGTGCTATAATGATACATGGGGGGAGAACAGGGGCCCAGACCAGGGGTAGCTAAAAGAAGAGTACATGCATAGCACACCTTTATTGTTGCACCCTAGGCATGTGCCTTTTCTACCTACCCCTAGTACCGGCCTTGCAAGAGATACATTAAGTTTCATAATGAATATGAAAGGATTTGGTCTGTGGTTTCATGCTTTTTTTTTTACCCATGTCACCCTTTATGGGTTCTCATATACTTGTATTAAATGGTATGATTGGTTGGATTTGTATGCTCTGCAAAAGTCCTGGTGCGTTTTTTTCAGAACCCAGACTTGATCAGTTCAAGCCTCCTCCAATTATAATAATATATAACAGATATAGGCAGCGGTGTAACTAGATACTACTGGGCCCTACAGCAAACTATTTTTCAGGCCCCCAAAATGTCTATATTATATTTATTTATTAAAACTGTATATGAATTATGGCCTCAAGTGGCCCCTATAGCTCCTGAGCCCCCTGCAGCCTCAGGGTCTACTTGCTCTGTAGTTACTCCTCTGGATATAGGGAAATATTGATGTATCGGTCAACTGAGATCTAAGACAGCATATACATTTTCTACCCAATTATGAGCCATAACATTTAAGCTGGGCTTTCAGGTGTATCTAGGCAAGGGAATAGATGTTGTGCTTAGATCTTCCAC
The DNA here is from genome assembly GCA_038501925.1 of Xenopus petersii. Taxonomy (NCBI): domain Eukaryota; kingdom Metazoa; phylum Chordata; class Amphibia; order Anura; family Pipidae; genus Xenopus; species Xenopus petersii. The sequence goes on along the minus strand of CM076676.1, from coordinate 132,642,079 downwards.
TAAAAGGCATTCAGCCTGAGCCCCCCTGCAACTGCTCACAGCCTCCCCTGGAGGTTAAACCCAAAGTCTGCGAATCATTTGTCTACTGTTATACTTGGTCAAGGACAATCAATTGTTGAGATGTCTTTCTGTATGTTCATATAATTAAATGCTAGAATGATAGAAAGGTAGAAATTTCATATACAAGTCTCAACTTGTATTTTCCTTGAGCTTGTCAGTCATTTTTTCACTTTAACTTTCTCCTCACTTGACATATGCAGAATCTGCTTTCCTGTTGAGATGCCCATAAACAATTCAGTGCACTGACTACTGATTATAAAAATACGACCCCTTTATTTGCCTAAAGGACTAGAAATTTATATATATATATATATATATATATATATATATATATATATATATATATATATATATATATATATATATATATATATAGATATAGATATAGATATATATATATATATATATATATATATATAGATATAGATATAGATATATATATATATATATATATATATAAAATGCAGGGATTGACAGCACTCCACTCTGCACAGAAGCCTTCGTCAGGGAAAGAAAAAAAAAAAAAAAAAAAAAAAATATATATATATATATATATATATATATATATATATATATATATATATATATATATTTAGCAAGCCTATGACTAAGGGAGCTAATCCTCGAAACACGTTTGGTGTTTTACCAGCACTAATAGATTAATACATTTTCCAGAAGTGCCGTCCAATACATTGAATTTGCTATATATATATATATATATATATATATATATATATATATATGTATAGTTCCAAGGATTGCCAACACTTTCGATTAAGTTCAATATGCCTGGGTGCATAGTCAATAAATTATCTACCGTATATACTCGCGTATAAGCCGAGTTTTTCAGCACCCAAAATGTGCTGAAAAACTCAAACTTGGCTTATATGCGGGTCATACCTCCTTCCGCGGCCCCAGCAGGACTGTCTGTGACTGACTGTGTCGCCGCCCGGAGCAGGTCCAGGAGCTCCGGGCGGCGCGTCCTTCCCTGCCGGCGTTCGCTCCCAAAATGGCGGCGCCCATGGCCGCCACGTGGGTAGCGGCGCCAGCCGCTGCTCCGGGCGGCGACACAGTCAGTCACAGACAGTCCTGCTGGGGCCGGGTCACGTTTTACTGTGACAGAGGGAAGAGCAGCAGACGTGAGGGCCGGGGTGGGGAGAGCGACAGATGGGGAGGGCAGGGGGGGGAAGTGGCTGAGGGAAGCAAACATGAAATAGGGGTGGCAGAGGGAAGCAAACATGAAATCCGGGCGGCGACACAGTCAGTCACAGACAGTAACAGGTACCTGCCCAGTGTCCCCCAATTGTTGCGGCCGGGTCACATTCACATTTTGAAATCTGACATGGGGCCCCTAGGCTTATACACGAGTCAATACATTTTTCCAGTTTTCTTAGGTAAATTAGGTACCTCGGCTTATACACGGGTCGGCTTATACACGAGTATATACGGTATATCTATATCCATTGCAAGAAGATCCACACTCTCGGGATAAATAAATAGTAAAGAAAATGTATTGCATGGGACTAATGTTTCGGCCTCCCCACTTTGAGAAAGACCTTGGGGAGGCCAAAACGTTAGTCCCATGCAATAATTTTCTTTACTATTTATAAGTCCTGAGAGTGCGTATCTTCTTGCAGTGGATATATATATATATATATGTATATAAAATGACAAAGTACCGCTCTTTATGGGAATATTTGTGAAAAAAATCAAGATTTATTGGAAAAAAGTATTCCCCTTGAGTGCGGTACTATGTCACTTTATTTACCTTATTTACCAGCACCTGGGCAAGTTGCTAAACAAGTTTAGGGTGTGCTCCTCCATGTTTATATATATATATATATATATATATATACACGTTTGTTTATCGATAGATATGTTAAATATAGCACCCCTATGGCTGGTAATAGGGGTGCTATCACATAAACACATAAATCACATAAACTGGGCCAATTTAAAAGTAAGGGGTTCATTGAGGTAGGTTCTCTGAACCTGCATGGCGTGATCATTGAGTGAGATTCTCTCCGGTCCTTGCTTTTGCCTGTTAGATAATGAATGACCTGTTTTTTTTTGTATTTCAAGAAAATTTTATTCATGAAGAATAGGTAAGTGTGCATTAAACACGAAACATGAAAGAATCATATCTGATCAACATTCAGACATGTAAGCATACACGGCTACAGGATTACATTTCTGAAAATCAACTATTACCGATAATGTCACAGGAAGAAGAAAGTAGAAAAGAAAGAAAAGGGTGGGAGGGGGGTAGGTATTGGGGGTAGAGCCTGAAGGCTAACGTTCCTGCATATTACTATATTTTTACAGTTTGTCATGTGCATGTAAGTAGGAGATCCAGGGCTGCCAGGTCGATATAAAGTTATCTTTCTCCATTAGATATGATGTCAATTCCTCCATAAGCTAAATATCCCTGACATTGGCAACCCATTCCTCTAAAGTCGGGGGAGTGACCTCTCTCCAGTGTCTTGGGATTAGTATTTTTGCCGCTAGTAATAATTGGTTTCGCAGACTATACTTGAATGTATGTTCTGGGATCTCAGTATGAAGCAAAAGGAGTAATTGAGGTGTGAGATCAACCTGATAGCCCAGTGTCTCCCAACATGCCTGTTTTATGTTATAACTTCTCACAGAAAAACCAGATATGAGAAATATTCCCTACTTCCTTATGACATCTCCAACATAGGTTATCCGGTGTCAGATGCATTTGGAATAATTTAGTAGGCGTTCTATACCAATACGATAATGTTTTATAGGAGTTTTCCTGAAATCTGTTATTTATAGAACATTTCGCTAATACCTTATATACTTGCGTATAAGCCGAGTTTTTCAGCACCCAAAATGTGCTGAAAAACTCGACCTCGGCTTATACGCGGGTCATACAGAGGGGAGAGGGGCCGCCAATCCCTCACCTGCCGCAGATACGCTCCTTCCGCGGCCCCTCTCCCATAGCGCAGGACTGTTAGTGTGATCGCCGCCCGGAGCAGGTCCAGGAGCTCCGGGCGGCGCGTCCTTCCCTGCCGGCAGGGAAGGACGCGCCGCCCGGAGCAACTGGACCTGCTCCGGGCGGCGATCGTTACAGTGTTAGAGTTTACAAGGTAATGAATGGAGCCTGTGACATCAGCAATACAGTCACTCTTGTTAAGGCTGCAGAAGATTCTGCATTGTGTCAGTTGTGCGTTGCATGGTGTCGGGCCATCCATTCTTTAATAGCTTAATGAAAAACTCAACATCAGAAAATGTTTATGGATCAGCATGGAACTGATGGAAGGAGCGTATCTGCTCCTGGACCCACACTGGACCTGCACAGACAGTCCTGCGCTATGGGAGAGGCACAGACAGTCCTGCGCTATGGGAGAGGGAGGTGTGTTGGGGCCGCGGAAGGAGCGTACGGTACCTTTTTTCTGCTTTCCTAGGTGCAGCACCTCATTGATCTTCTGAGCAGCCATGACAGGTGGGAGGTCACAGGGAAAACAAGTGGCAATTGTCCAGCTAATAGTTCTGACTCTTTTAAATCGTTTTAGATAGATTTCTATGCCATAAAACATGATTACACATTTACACATTCACATTTTGAAATCTGACATGGGGCCCCTAGGCTTATACACGAGTCAATACATTTTTCCAGTTTTCTTAGGTAAATTAGGTACCTCGGCTTATACACGGGTCGGCTTATACACGAGTATATACGGTAGTCTGAAGATTTTCTCCCATTCATCCTCTGACAGACTTTCTGTAATTCAGATTTGAATGACCTGTTTTATATCTAATGAGCATAAGAGGTAATGTCAGTAATGCACATATGAAAAATGCTTGTGGAAGGGACAGAGGAAGTATATTAGTGGTTCTAGGAAGTATATTAGTGGTTATAGGAAGTATATTAGTGGTTCTAGGAAGTACCCATCAGTGACTGGGGGCATGAAGCAGTGGGTGTGAGTGGGTGGAAGGTGAAGGAGTTGGCAGTAGGGACACTAGTTAGGAGGAAACCCTGGGCAATGTGTATGAAGAAGGAAGAGAAGCAATTCTAGTTGAACAGCATGCTGTAGAATAATGGAGTAATCATTTAGGGCCAGAATTTCTCCTCCACTATATTTATACACAGCACCTACTGTGCCTGTCTCTACAGCTATGACTGCCAGTGCCTGTAGGTAGAAGGTTACATGGCGTAAACATTATTTTAAATGACAGCAAATTAGACTGGATCCCCTTTTTTCCCCCTGGAATGCTCTGGTTGCACAGGATTTTGCATGGCACATTTCCTTCTCAGGCTGTGGCTCTCCAGCTGTTTCTGAACTCCTGGCAACCCCTGCTTTGGGCTAAGCATCCATCACATACCTACATGGCATGATCTATAAAAAAAAGAAGAAATGGAGTGTGGCTCGCTGACGCGGCACGGGTTAATGCCAGCACACATCCGGCTGATTTCCCACATCATCGAGGTGGGGGATGCAGGAAAGAGGGGGGGGGGCACTGTGGGAATCAGCTGGGTGGGTGGGGTGGGGGAGATGGATGTGACAGAATGATCTCCATGGTAACTAGCATCATACGCATCATACAGTCAGCAGAGCATGTGTTGGATGGAGGAATATTTATAACCAGAGATTGGCTCTCATGGTACATCCCTGTGCTGTTCCTCTGCTGACCCACAATGCACAGCTGGCATTAAACACTGCATTACCCCAGCACCCCCTTTATGCCCCAAGGCATTTTCCATGATTTATCTGCTTAACCAACCAAAGAGTTCATGTTTATTCCTCTGTCTTGTCCTGTACATTACTACTCCTATACTGGCCCTGTATCTTGCCTTCTAGCAGTCCCTGCACACCCATTTATTATACATGGATCAAGCCCTCAAATATATATGTATTTGCTACTCCAGTCCCTCCTTCCCCTGCCCTTATGGCTTGGAACAGATCTCTGTTGAGAAGACTTTCTCCAGATACCTCACTGCAACAGCAGAATGTTCCCAGCCTCCTCTCTACGTTGGGATAAAGTGCCAGTTCTCCTCCCAGCACCCTGCGTGTGGGAAGCTGCCCGTACATACCACCATCTGTGCATTTCACCATCTGCATAGCCCAGGTGTGGTATGGATATGGCAACAGGGATGCTCACAGTATCTTATGATATTAAGACATATATACAATATAGCTATGCATGTAGTATTATTATTATCCTTACAACCACCCCCACACTCCCTTATACTGACAGTTGCCTTCTATATATAGTGATGCTGTTGCTTCCCCTCAGTACAAATATGGAGAAATCCAGGGCCCCTTGCCTCCAACTACACTTTCCCTTTTGTTCTCAAGTAATTTTTTCCTGAAAGATGTAATAGATATATCATATAACTCTGCTTCTGTCTGAAAGGAAATGGGCTATGGCTGGATATTTTTATATTCATATTTATTCAGGGATTTACAAAGATTTAGAATCCATGAAAAGAAGCAGTGCATCAGACCAGAACAAATATTACACCATCTACTGCATAATTCATAGATCAGAGGTGAAGAATGTGAAAGAAATGTGACTATTACATAGCAGGTATAGAAGGGCGAGACTGTGCCTATAGTAACAGTAGGATAATAGTCTCTGGGAAGGGAGTGTGACTGTGGGATAGCAGGTATAGTAGGGAGAGATGGTGCCTATAGTAACAGTGGGATAATAGTCTCTGGGAAGGGAGTGTGACTGTGGGATAGCAGGTATAGTAGGGAGAGATGGTGCCTATAGTAGCAGTGGGATAACAGTCTCTGGGAAGGGACTGTGACTGTGGGATAGCAGGTATAGTAGGGAGAGATGGTGTCTATAGTAACAGTGGGATAATAGTCTCTGGGAAGGGACTGTGACTGTGGGATAGCAGGTATAGTAGGGAGAGATGGTGTCTATAGTAGCAGTGGGATAATAGTCTCTGGGAAGGGAGTGTGACTGTGGGATAGCAGGTATAGTAGGGAGAGATGGTGCCTATAGTAACAGTGGGATAATAGTCTGTGGGAAGGGACTGTGACTGAGGGATAGCAGGTATAGTAGGGAGAGATGGTGTCTATAGTAAGAGTGGCATAATAGTCTCTGGGAAGGGAGTGTGACTGTGGGATAGCAGGTATAGTAGGGAGAGATGGTGTCTGTAGTAACAGTGGATAATAGTCTCTGGGAAGGGAGTGTGACTGTGGGATAGCAGGTATAGCAGGGAGAGATGGTGCCTATAGTAACAGTGGATAATAGTCTCTGGGAAGTGAGTGTGACTGTGGGATAGCAGGTATAGCAGGGAGAGATGGTGCCTATAGTAACAGTGGATAATAGTCTATGGGAAGGGAGTGTGGCTGTAGGATAGCAGGTATAGTAGGGAGAGATGGTGCCTATAGTAACAGTGGATAATAGTTAGGGATGGGTGAATTTTTTCGCCTCGTTTTGCTGAAAAAATGACGCCCATAGACTTGTATGGAGACTCGCGACAAAATAACTTCGCCGCGCGACAAATTTTTTTTGACGCCCATAGACTTTAATGGGCGTCTGCGACATTTCGCCAGCGGCAAATTTTTGGCGAAACGAAACGGGTCAAATTCGCCCATCCCTGATAATAGTCTCTGGGAAGGGAGTGTGACTGTGGGATAGCAGGTATAGTAGGGAGAGATGGTGCCTATAGTAACAGTGGGATAATAGTCTCTGGGAAGGGAGTGTGACTGTGGGATAGCAGGTATAGTAGGGAGAGATGGTGTCTATAGTAACAGTGGATAATAGTCTCTGGGAAGGGAGTGTGACTGTGGGATAACAGATATAGTAGGGAGAGATGGTGCCTATAGTAACAGTGGGATAATAGTCTCTGGGAAGGGAGTGTGACTGTGGGATAGCAGGTATAGTAGGGAGAGATGGTGCCTATAGTAACAGTGGATAATAGTCTCTGGGAAGGGAGTGTGACTGTGGGATAGCATGTATAGTAGGGAGAGATGGTGCCTATAGTAACAGTGGGATAATAGTCTCTGGGAAAGGAGTGTGACTGTGGGATAGCAGGTACAGACAAAGCCACTTTATATGAATGTTGGTAGGTACAGTTTTAACTCACTGAAGGAAATGTAAAGTCAAAAAAACTGTAAACAATTAATTAAGCTTTTTATATGATTATGGAATAATCATTTCACAGAAGCAATACGTTATTTTTAATTGCCCTTGTCTCTGCTTGTTAGGGAAGGTGATTATATAACAAAATAATTGGGCATAATCTGGTAGGGAAGTGGTTAAAAAAGAAATCTTTGCACTTGGCTGAGAAATAAATTCAGTCTTGAGCATTTTATTCCTTCCTTACTGAGAAGGGGGAGGTGGTGCAAATTAATATATTCTGTTGGCTCCAAGCAGGATAGAGGTTAATCCCTGAATAAATACCCTGCTCCTCTCTGCCAGTGGGAGGATATTCAGAGTATTCAGAGCTTTCCCTGTACATAAAAGGGTTACAGTGTAGAATACAGAGACTGATTGTCATTGGCAGAGAAATGGTTACAAGGGATATGCCAAGCTCTGCATTGCAGGTAATATGTGGAGCAGCCTCAGAGCATCAGACGGAACATTCCGTGCATAACTAAGAGCCTGATCCAGACAGATCCACAAAGTGCCGGCACCAGGGCACTCTGGCAGACATCAGTTCCCACACATTGCCAATAGCCAGACACCCAACAAACATTTCCCCTGCACTCTGACTGTATTGTGACACTTCTAGCAGACGACTACAGATATCAGTGTGTCACTGCGAAGGGCATCAAACTTCCAGCACTGCCAGCGGTCTGCCATCCGAAACACAAACACCTTAAATATTGCAACCTCCTCATCTGCATTTACCCATCTCATCTACAGTATTGGAGCCCTTGCAGCAGGCCTAAAACACTCACACAGAGGTGAAAGGAGAACTAAACCCTAAAAAGGAATATGGCCAGAAAGGCTACATTTTATATACAGAACTTAATTTATTAGTTCAGAGGCTCGGGCAGCCCTATAGCAGTAACAATCCATGCCTTGATCGGTTTAGGACCGATTTTGAGTGTCAGTGACACTGCACATGCTCAGTGTGCTCTGGGCTCCTGTTGAGAAGTTAAGCAGTGCCCTGATCTTTAGTAATCATCAAAACATTAGCAGAAAGTAATTTACAATTGTAATTGTAATGTGAATGAGAATCAGTAGAATTCATCTTTGTAGTGTGAATATTCTATTGTATATATACTGTTAATGGCGTAACTATAGGAAGCAGTCTGCTTCCTCTATAGCAACAAGAACCCTCCTTCCCCAGCCACTCTCTTACCTGCGGTGGGGAAGCAGAGTGTGTTGGCACGGGCCGAATAGTGGGCGGAGTCTGGGCGTGGGAATGGGGTGAATCTGGGTGGGGAGGGGCGGAGTTTGGGCGGGAAGTGGGTGGGAGGATTGGGATCGGAGTGCGCTGAGCCCCTCTGGGCATACATCTTCACTGCGATGGTCCCATAACATAAGTTGTTTCATTTCTAGCCTTATTCCGTGTTGAGGTTTAGTTCTCCATTAAGAAAAAGTCATGAAAATCTAAGAAGTACTAAAGAAAATCTAAGAAGCCTAAAAAAAGTACTAACATCATATAACACATCAGCAGCTCTAAAGAGGATGGTGGCAGTGTTGGACTGGAGGGGGGTCTGGGCGGGGGAGGTCATGAATTGCTACCAGCTGTGGTGAGTGAGTCTAGGACATGAGAGCTGGGGCCCTCCAGGTTTTTTCCCGGTGTCCTATCGGCCCAGTCTGACCCTGGATGGCGGCACATATTTGGATACAAATAGGCCACACCATCGATTACAGCTCCTGAAGAATGCATACCTCCCAACTGTCCCGATTTCAGAGGGACAGTCCCTCTTTTGACAGCTCAACGAGCATTTCCTCATTTGTACTGGAAAGTCCAGATTTTCTCTGCATGGAACAGCCAGAAAAAGAAACAATGTTTCTAACTTAATTAGCATTTGGCAGAGAGCCCAGAACAGCCACAGCTGCAGATAAAATAGTTTTGTAACAAGTAACAATATAAGATAACAAGTGCCATGGGAGAAGTTAGACTCACAGCTTAAGGGGCAATTCACCTTCCTTAGCAAAACTGTAATAACTGAAAAAAAACCACAGAAGTATGTTCAAACTTTCATAACTTGCCAAAGTTTGTAAAATGAACATGGTAATTAGGGGGTTGGCCAAAAAATGGGCTTGGCCCAAAAACGTTGCCGCATTGCGTGCAACAACTTTTTTGTCCCTCTTTTTATTTCCAAAATGTTGGGAGGTATGTCACAGATTGCCCATATGGTAATCTGCACCTAATCAGTAATCTGCACTTTATCTGCACATTACCATATCTCTGACATTAAAATCTAACCCTGCATGCAATGCCAACACCTGACATTTACATCCACTGCCATCTGAATGGCGCCTGGCCAGGCCTCCAACTGCCAGTAGTGAGGTCACACCCATACTGTTACACAACGTGCTAGAAGTGCAGGAAATAAATATATTTATAATACTTCGGCCACTTGTATATCAATCCATATGCCGTCACGTGATGTGCTCCCTTATAGAAGTACATATGTTTGAAAATGTGTAGTTATATAGCACTACTGTGTACCCAGTGCTGCACATTTAATACATTCATTATACAAACAGGGGGAAGAACTCTGTTAGTAAAATAGATATAGATATATATCAAACTGAAAGATTCATGAATGTCATCTTTATTTTTTTTTCCAGGATATCGCTTCCATTCTTCACGCATAGAATTTGGATTAGGGTTTCCAAAACTGGAATGATCGATATTTATTAAACACAAAGAAAATTAGAAAAACTCAAATGTAAAATTTCAGTGTCTGAAAGCTTGCGTGTTCATGTACAAGTGAATGGAAGCTGTCCTAGGCAATTACTTTTTTTTTTTTTTTTAAAAAATGCAATTTGAGGTTTTCAAATTGTTTGCATTTTTTGGAGACCTTGTAGACCCATTGAAAATGATACGTAGAATTCAAGTTTTTTTTTTTCCCCACGGGTTTTATTCGATCAAGTGTTTTAGATTCCAGTTTTTTGTTAAATAAGCAAACATTTGCGTTTGATGACATTTCAAGTTCATTTGAATTGAAAGAAAAACTCAGATTTAAATTTGTTTAAACTCAAATTTGATAAATGGGCCTCCCCATCTTGGATGTATATGAATAGAATTTAATACATTATCGTTTTATCCTCTACTACTGTTATTAACTCTCTGGGAAGGGAGTTTGACTGTAGGATAGCAGGTAAAGTAGGGAGAGATGGTGTCTATAGTAACAGTGGGATAATAGTCTCTGGGAAGGGAGTGTGACTGTGGGATAGCAGGTATAGTAGGGAGAGATGGTGTCTATAGTAACAGTAGGATAATAGTCTCTGGGAAGGGAGTTTGACTGTAGGATAGCAGGTAAAGTAGGGAGAGATGGTGTCTATAGTAACAGTAGGATAATAGTCTCTGGGAAGGGAGTGTGACTGTGGGATAGCAGGTATAGTAGGGAGAGATGGTGCCTATAGTAACAGTGGGATAATAGTCTCTGGTAAGGGACTGTGGGATAGCAGGTATAGTAGGGAGAGATGGTGCCTATAGTAACAGTGGATTATAGTCTCTGGGAAGGGAGTGTGACTGTGGGATAGCAGGTATAGTAGGGAGAGATGGTGCCTATAGTAACAGTGGGATAATAGTCTCTGGGAAGGGAGTGTGACTGTGGGATAGCAGGTATAGTAGGGAGAGATGGTGTCTATAGTAACAGTGGGATAATAGTGTCTGGGAAGGGAGTGTGACTGTGGAATAGCAGGTATAGTAGGGAGAGATGGTGCCTATAGTAACAGTGGGATAATAGTCTCTGGGAAGGGAGTGTGACTGTGGGATAGCAGGTATAGTAGGGAGAGATGGTGTCTATAGTAACAGTGGGATAATAGTCTCTGGGAAGGGAGTGTGACTGTGGGATAGCAGGTATAGTAGGGAGAGATGGTGTCTATAGTAACAGTGGGATAATAGTCTCTGGGAAGGGAGTGTGACTGTGGGATAGCAGGTATAGTAGGGAGAGATGGTGTCTATAGTAACAGTAGGATAATAGTCTCTGGGAAGGGAGTGTGACTGTGGGATAGCAGGTAAAGTAGGGAGAGATGGTGTCTATAGTAACAGTGGATAATAGTCTCTGGGAAGGGAGTGTGACAGTGGGATAGCAGGTATAGTAGGGAGAGATGGTGCCCATAGTAACAGTGGGATAATAGTCTCAGGGAAGGGAGTGTGACTGTGGGATAGCAGGTATAGTAGGGAGAGATGGTGCCTATAGTAACAGTGGGATAATAGTCTCTGGGAAGGGAGTGTGACTGTGGGATAGCAGGTATAGTAGGGAGAGATGGTGTCTATAGTAACAGTGGGATAATAGTCTCTGGGAAGGGAGTGTGACTGTGGGATAGCAGGTATAGTAGGGAGAGATGGTGCCTATAGTAACAGTGGATAATAGTCTCAGGGAAGGGAGTGTGACTGTGGGATAGCAGGTATAGTAGGGAGAGATGGTGCCTATAGTAACAGTGGGATAATAGTCTCTGGGAAGGGAGTGTGACTGTGGGATAGCAGGTATAGTAGGGAGAGATGGTGTCTATAGTAACAGTGGGATAATAGTCTCTGGGAAGGGAGTGTGACTGTGGGATAGCAGGTATAGTAGGGAGAGATGGTGCCTATAGTAACAGTGGATAATAGTCTCAGGGAAGGGAGTGTGACTGTGGGATAGCAGGTATAGTAGGGAGAGATGGTGTCTATAGTAACAGTGGGATAATAGTCTCTGGGAAGGGAGTGTGACTGTGGGATAGCAGGTATAGTAGGGAGAGATGGTGTCTATAGTAACAGTGGATAATAGTCTCAGGGAAGGGAGTGTGACTGTGGGATAGCAGGTATAGTAGGGAGAGATGGTGTCTATAGTAACAGTGGGATAATAGTCTCTGGGAAGGGAGTGTGACTGTGGGATAGCAGGTATAGTAGGGAGAGATGGTGTCTATAGTAACAGTGGGATAATAGTCTCTGGGAAGGGAATGTGTCTGTGGGATAGCAGGTATAGTAGGGAGAAATGGTGCCTATAGTAACAGAGGGATAATAGTCTGTATTATCCTCTACTACTGTTATTAACCCTTGACTGTACTGCTATTTTATGGAAGATGTGCAACACTGTGCTCCCAAATAGCTCTATATAAATAATAACAGGTACATATTTAAAAGTAAAATGCAGCCTGGACCTATTTCCATATAATTCAGCAAGCTTATCCACTATGCTAACACTTAAATTCCTTAGTTCTACAGTACCTCCTCTTCTTCCTATTATAGTTATTTAATATTAACAATGTCTATAGATATATTTTAAAATAAAGGCTGCAGCACAGGTGTAAATGTGAAGTTAATATTTCAATAGCTAACATGCAAAAACTGCGACTTCTTATAGGTGATGTACTTCTTTGTGTTAACTTTTAGTATGATGTAGAGAGTGATATTCTGAGAAAATTTGCAATTGGTTTTTCATTTTTTATTATTTGTGTTTTTTGAGATATTTAGCTTTTTATTCAGCAGCTCTCCAGTTTGTCGTTTCGGTAATCTGGTTGTTAGGGTCTGAATTACCCTAGCAACATGCATTGATTTGAATAAGATATGGAATATGAACAGGAGAGGCCTGAATAGCAATTCTAACCTTCCTTTAAGAAATATCATATATATGAGTTTTTGAAAGCATAATTCCAACTCCTGCGTTTTAGCTCCAAAAATAAAATTTGATTTGTGGAAAATTCGAATTTGAAACATTGATCACCCCCTAGATATTGAACTGGGAAATCAACATTTCAGCAGCCTTTTCCTGAAAGTTCTTTATTAAAGGGATCCTGTCATCGGAAAACATGATTTTTTCAAAACGCATCAGTTAATAGTGCTACTCCAGCAGAATTCTGCACTGAAATCCATTTCTCAAAAGAGCAAACAGATTTTTTTATTTTCAATTTTGAAATCTGACATGGGGCTAGACATATTGTCAATTTCCCAGCTGCCCCTGGTCATGTAACTTGTGCCTGCACTTCAGGAGAGAAATGCTTTCTGGCAGGCTGCTATTTTTCCTTCTCAATGTAACTTAATGTGTCTCAGTGGGACATGGGTTTTTACTATTGAGTGTTGTTCTTAGATCTACCAGGCAGCTGTTTTGTTGTGTTAGGGAGCTGCTATCTGGTTACCTTCCCATTGTTCTTTTGTTTGGCTGCTGGGGGGGGGAAAGGAAGGTGCGGTGATATCACTCCGACTTGCAGTACAGCAGTAAAGTGTGATTTAAGTTTATCAGAGCACAGGTCACATGACCAGGGGCAGCTGGGAAATTGACAATATGTCTAGCCCCATGTCAGATTTCAGAATTGAATATTAAAAAAATCTGTTTGCTCTTTTGAGAAATGGATTTCAGTGCATAATTCTGCTGGAGCAGCACTATTAACTGATTCATTTTGAAAAAAAAAATTTCCCATGACAGTATCCCTTTAAAGAAGATACAAGTGCAAATTCATGAGAATATGTTGGAGATTTGAGCAGCTGATCACCATTCTGCTTTATGGGGTGCTAGAGCTTTTATCTCCCTCTTAAAGATTAATCATGACTGCAAACGCCACACAGGGATTAAGGATTCTTGGAGCTGTATTGGGCTGCTGAATTTCCTGGGCATGTAAAAGTTTGCATCTGTCAGCCATGTTGCCTTGGAGCAACTGTCCATGTCCCAAACTGAGGGGGTGTCCAGAGAAGAGGAGATGGTAGTGCTAGAAGTGATAGGCGAATCTACACAGTTTCGACAAAAACAATTCGCAAATTTATTGCCCATCACTAAATACTAGTCAATGTCACCTAGTTTAAGAAAAGGGGACATTTTAAGGGGAAGATATGTTTATCTTATATCTTGAATGTTTACTGTATACACCCATTTATTATTAAATTTGGGACACGACAATATTTTTTTTGACGCGGCAGACTTTTTCGGTGTAGTTTCACAAATCAATTTGCTTGCGGCGAAACGCGGAAATTCACCACAAATTTGTGTCTGGCGAATTAATTTGCCCATCACTAAATACTAGTCAATGTCACCCAAGTTTAAGGAAAGGCGACTGTAAGACGCGCCGGGAGATTGCCAAAATCCATTACCTCTCGGCGCGTCTCTGCAAGGTTGCTGGTGCGCGCACTTCCGAGTTCAGGGCCAAAATGACGTCTGACGCCGGGCGTCATGAAAAGGTGCAGAATTCAAATTCTTGGCACCAAAACACCTTTAAAAGGCCAGTCCTCCCTTTTGTGAGTGCCCAAGCTGGTTTCAGTTTACTGTTCCTGCCGAAGCGTTTAAATTGTGACATGAATTCCTGTTTTTTGACTCCTGCCTGACTCTTGACTCCGATTCCTGCCGCCTGCCTTGACCCATTGCCTGATTTTGGACCACATCTTGTCTTGTCTTGTGGTTTTTGAGTTATTTAGCTTTTTATTCAGCAGTTCTCCAGTTTTTTGCCAGTCTGGTTGCTAGGGTCCAAATTAACCGAGCAACCATGCACTGATTTGAATAAGAGACTGGAATACGAATAGGAAATGGCCTGGTCTGAAGAAAAAGGTAAATAATTCGAAATCTATAAAAAAATATAAATTGAAGACCCATTGAAAAGTTGCTTAGAATTAGCCATTCTATAAGATAATAAAAGTTAATATGAGCAATCATGGCTGAGCCCGATCAACTATAATTTCAGTTCTGTCAGCTGAAGGCATCACCGTGCACCCACCCATGTGTGTACAAACTGTAATTTTGACTACTCTATTTAGACATCATGTTCAGGAAATATAGATACATTTACTCCCAATTCTCTAAAGAGCCGTGCCACTCAGAATCTGCAGAGCATGACCTCTTGTTTAGCCAATGTTTTCCCTGGAGTTCTCCTGCCTCCTGCTTGTGCCAAAGGAAAGCAAACTAACTATTCAACCACATATCAGAAACAGTTAGGGGAAAATTTACCTAGAGTCGAATATCGAGAGATAATTAACCCTCGATATTCGACTGCCGAATATCGAAGTCGAAGGATTTAGCGCAAATAGTTCGATCGAAGGAATAATCGTTCGATTTGAAGGATTTTCCTTCGATCAGAAAATTGTTAGGAAGCCTATGGGGACCTTTTTAGTTTGAATCGAAGGTCGAAGTAGCCAATTTGATGGTCGAAGTAGCCAAAAAAAACATTCGAAATTCCAACTATTTTTCCTCTATTTTTTCACTCGAACTAAGTAAATGGGCCCCTTACTGTTTAAGATGGGATCAAATATGCTCTTAGATCAAAAACACCATTAAATATCCCTAACTACAGGCTAATTTTAAATGGACGCTATCGTCACTTTTCCTTATTTGGTTTAGACAATGTCATTATTGTTGGAAACATCTGATATACTTCAGTTCTGAAAAGATTACTGAAATTACTTTTATGGTTTCATATTTTATGGTACAAAGAGACTTTAGATTTAACTTTCCAGTTGTATCATTTTGGCTCAGACTTAACTGAAAAAGAGTCAGCACTACAGGGGTTATTTATCAAAGTCCGAATTTATCTAAATATTTTCTGCTACAAACTCTGATCAAATCCCCTCGGGTTTTTTACGCTTATTTATTATTACATTTTCTCGAAAAAAAATTTGTGTCGGGGTTTAATACATTCCAAAAAAATTAGTGATTTTGAAGTCCGCTTTTTACAAAAAAAAAATCTCACATTTTTGGTGATTTTTGCCCCCTAAATCTCAGACACAAGTTCCCTTTGAAGGAGAACCTTTTGCATCCTCAGTGTTCAAGCACTTGCCTCCAGGGTCATACTGTATGAGCCCTATTATATTTTGGGCTGTTCTGAAGATGCCCCCAGTACCTGTCCTACTTTTCTGCTGACGTACAGTCTTTTCTGCTTGATGATACCCAACAGCCACTAAACTTAGATTCTCAAGGGAAGCCCAGGACACACTGAGCATGAGCAGCATTAGTAAAGATGGTCTTACATTACAAGATAGCAGCTCCTGTGCAGTTTTAAAGGTCTAGATCTGGGGTCCCCAAGTTTTTTTCACCCAAGTCACATTCAAACGTTGGGGAGCAACTCAAGCATGAAAAATGTTCCTGGGGTGCCAAATAAGGTCTGTGCTTTGCTTTTGATAGCCCCTATATTGACTGGCAGCCTAGAGGAGACTGTATGGCAGTACACTTGTTTTTTCTGCAACCAAAACTTGCCTCCAAGCCTGGGATTTAAAAATAAGCACCTGCTTTGAGGCAACTGGGAGCAACACCCAAGGGTTTGGCCTAGATCGTTACTGCTAGACCTCTCCCTGGGGCAGTGGCATAACTAGTGTGGTGCCAGGACCCCCTGCAAAAAATCTTCTGAGGGGCCTGGCACATGGTTATCCCTACCCAGATCCCCCATCTGCCCCCACCCCACCCTGGAGTCTCCCACTCACCTGCGTCCCCCTTATCCACCCACAGATATGAGAGCAGCTACGGAGGGGGTTATTCTTTTCAGCTATAGAGGAAGCAGACCCTGCGGCCTGGACCCGCTAATGTTACTTGACTGCTTGGGGGTACAGTAAGATCAGTATATGCAGTGGTGAAACTACCGGGGGAGCAGGGGGTGCGAACGCACCAGGGCCCGCCCCCCTCTAGTGACGCTACTGAGTATATGAAATACAGCTTCTCTAGCCATATGCATTTTTAGGCTTTCTGTTTCTAACCTTCCCACATTAAGAGCTGTAAAGCACTAATAGCTTGGTGATTTACATAGTGGTCACTGATAATACCAATCTTCTGCCGTAGGGAAAGTAAGAAGGAAACCGAAGTCATAAAGTGGAATAAATGTATTCATTCATGCTGCTAGAAAATGTGTCTATATATTTGAATATAAATCAGTTTTATAACACCAAAGATCTAAACATTACCCGTGGTTTTCCGGTGTAAATAAAACAGGCTTTTTCTGATGATAGCATGCATAATATATGGAAGCTTCTATAGTTCTTTTATTGTACAGGGGATTTTTATGGCCGTGAGATACCCATCAGATTTCCCAACAGCTTCATTATTCTCAGAAAAGGTGTTTATCAGTAAACAACCAAGCAGCACAGAGATTAAGGGTGAACAGTCAGCACATTTAATATGATTCTAGGTCAGATGATTGATGTTCAGCCTACGTATGCTGTACATGGGAAGTAATGTGCCCCTATTGTAAAATGATATATATATATATATATATATATATATATTATATATAAGGATATAGGTCACAGAGGAGTTCCATGACAATATAATCTTTATATTTTTTTTTAACAGAGGGCACATTTTGTAATAAACCAATGGCAGGAAACAGGTGGCATCCAGGCACTCAAGAATCTCCACAAGGGCCAACAAAAATAATATATAAATATTATTTATTGTAGATTAATTTTAAAAAGATCAGTATTTCCATTGGCCCGATGCATTTCATGCCCCCGAGGGCACTTAGGCATGGATACATTTTGTAATTTTCAGTAAGTCATGTGACAAATTGCATTAGCACCAATTATTACTGATGACATCACTAAGCACAGTTTTAAAATAATATTACAGGCTAAGCATGGCTCTAGTATATTACATATCAACAAAGTATAACTTTATACTATTAACTATTAAACAACACTGATAATTACTGCCTTCTGGAATTGGTAGAAAATGAAGTTAGTGCCGATATTGCTCATATAATGAATTTAAAATAACAGCGCTGCCTGCTGGTAATTACTGTCTTCTGGACTTGGTAGAAAATTAAGTTAGCGAAAAAGGGAAATTCTGAGAGAAAGGGAAAGACTGACCAGAAAAACATTCAGGTCTAATTGGGACTTAAACTAAGAACTGGCATTTCAAGTAAACAGAGGGCCAACAAAAATGTAGTTTTTTTTAACTGCTGATATAATTAATTTGAAACAATAGCACCACCCACTGATAATTACTGCCTTCTGGACTTGGTAGAAAATTAAGTTAATGAAAAAGGGAAAGTCTGAGGGAAAGACTGACCAGAGAAATGTCCAGGTCCCAACTTGCTCCTGGCGTTTCAAATAAACAGAGGACAAAAAGCCCGCCCACCAGCCCAATAAATATTGACTGTCTATGGGAAAAAATAAAATTAAGTGCAAAAGTGCTCAGAAGGTCACTATGAGCAATTTTGATTTGTTTCAGTGATTTACAATACCTTTAAAATGTTGCAAAAGTTCTATAGTTATTTCTGAATGTAATTGCTATTGAAAGACTAATGTAATACCTATTGAAAGACCTGCTGTATTTAGGCATGTCCCTTCCCAGGTAGCGCTACCTTTCCCAAAAATACTTCTCCTGTTGGAACTTAGCAGCTGCTCCCACGTAGCAGGTAAATGCACAAGACCTGACCCACGTTTGTATATTTGCCAGTATCCTCCCTTGGGTGACTTACTCACTGGGGTGCTCTCAGAGGCAGTCACACTAGAGATTACAGGTAGCTCTGCAGCGGGATCAATCACACTATTGGCACCTTTCTTCTCCTGAGTCTCTAGCAGCTTGGCAGGGAACACAATGGGCTCTCTCTCACTTCTACAGATGCAACAGCTTGGACAATCTCACAAGAACTGGTTCTGACTGGATGTTGCAGCATACAACCCCTGTTAAGATCTGTTGGAGGCCCTGTACAAAAGGCTCCAAAGTCCGGCACTCTCTCTCCCCCAAGGATGCACTGGGGTGCCGAGCCAATCGGATGGCTCTCCAGCCTGTAACTTGGCTGGATGATGTCAGACAGAAAAACAGGGGAAGGATTTCTCTGATCACCTACCTTTGTATGTAGATACCTAACTAATGGTTTAACAGTCTATTTTTCATAAATATTAATGGAAATAAAGTACAAGTACATGCATATTTTGGGCCACTTGTACAAAGCATATATGAGCGGTTGGTTGGTGGGATAAGGAGTGCCAAAATACAGGAAATATTAGTCCTACATTATCTATATCCCTAGTCTATACAGTAGATAATGTACTTAACGGATAACAGAAATGAGAGAAGTAAAAGGTTGGTTAACGTTCTGATTTGGCTCCCACCAAGGAATCCAAACTTATGGAATTTATTGTGTATAACTACTCTAGGGCTGCCACCTTTTGGGGAAGGAGCATCCCACTAGGGGGCGGGCAATATTGCGAGTGGGTGACATCAGGTCACTGACATTTTGGAGGTTTTGAGAGTGGGCGGTGATATCAAGTGGTGTGGTTATGATGCAGCGACTGGCTGATCACCATGTCACTTTACTTAAAAATCTTTTTTTATTTGGGTACATTATTTATTATAATACACAATTTCAGTAAGTCGTGTAACAGAAATGACATCACTAAGTTCCGATTATAACCAATGACATTACCAAGTACCATTTATAAGGATATAATTCACAAGATATTCATCGTTCTTGAGCATTGGCTTTGTTAAGCAATTTAACAGATGGGGCAGAAATGCCCCATCTAATACAGAGCTATCATTTATGGGTCTGCTGTTGGATGGGCATATATAAACTATAAGAGCTAATGAGATCTTAATTGAACAGTAAACTTGCACGGGTTTGTTTCTTGTACAAGCAAATCATGGCATCACTATACATAATCACATTTGTACACAATTTCCCTGCTGAACCCCTGCACGAGACACTAATTACTATAATTAGCTGCAAATTACTGATGAAACATGAAGGACTACTTACCTGCACATCTGACGTTTTGAAAAGAATGTGATTGGCTGCTGACTCGTTCCAATGCAATCAACTTCTGTTTTAAAAATAAGTGTTTACAACACAGATAAATTAGGAAAAATGTAAGAATTAGATACAATTGGAAGAAAAATACATTATGGAAGGGATATGAGAAATCAAAATGGTAGAAGTAAGAGAAGTATGTAAAAATGGAAAACTGTAGGATCTGAAATGTTTGGAATTAAAGTCCCTGAAATTAGGGATGTATTGAGTCCCGGAGCCTTTATCTGCAGGATTTGGATTTGGCTGTACCCAAGTGCCTGGTCAAACTTATCAAAAACCTTTAAATCATGTGACTTTAGATCTTGAAAAAGTGTATATGGGGCATTGCTATTAGTGATGAATAATCGTTTTGTGTTTCTATTCTGTGTTCCACCTTAAAGGCCCAACGAGAACAATCGGCGCAGTTCTGCAATTATTCTCATGATGTTGTCTTTCCATTTTCCTACAGATCATCAAAAACTTGAGCGAGAAGCTCGAATTTGCCGCCTCTTGAAGCACCCAAATATTGGTAAGATACTATGTTATGCATTTGTTTGTTAAGCATTAGGCACCCCTAAGTGATTGTATTGACTTACCTGAAACCCCGGCCTGGGGTTTTTCTAGCAAGCACCACGGAGAGATCTTCTTCCATCTTCTTCCATCTTCTTCTTCCTTCAAATTTCCCTGGGCAAATGCATGCGCAGTAGAACGAAATAGCTGACTTTTAGGTTAAAGTTCAGCTTTTCATTCCATTGCGCATGCGCAACCGTGCGAAGAAAGAAGAAGACAGAAGAGGATTGATCTGTGGTGCTCACTGGTATAACCCCAGGCCAGTGCAGTTTTCTGGCAATAGGAGCACCAGCCTGGGGTTTCAGGTAAGTCAATACAATCACTTGGCAACCCCAAGTGTAAACAGACTTTCCTTCACCTTAACTTTCCAGAAAGGGGCATATTTATTATGTTGTGTAAAACAAAATTCCCTGAAAAAATGGTGTAAAAAGTTGTGTTACATAAATGGCAAATTTATCATGGTGTGTTTCTTTTACACCATGCGAATGCCAGATCTGTCGCCATTATTTTACATTGTTTCCAGCGGAAGTCACTGTAAGAAAAAACTAGGGAAAAATAAAGATCCAAATCATGGAAAGCTCCCTTTTCTGGAATACACCAGGTCCTGAGCATTATGGATAATAGGTCCTATCAGTGTCGGACTGGCCCACAGGGATACCAGGAAAACTCCAGGTGGGCCAAGGTGTCAGTGGGCTCTCATGCTGCTAAACAATTGGCCTATTTCATGGCCATTCCATATTTCTATTAGAACAAAGAGACTAAATAGATGGAATAATCTCTAAAGTATGTGAAGAAAAGAGAATAGGAGAATAGAGGTTGAGTGAGGGGAGGAAGAATAATAGTACTGAGAGTGGCCCCTGGTCTAAGATTAATTGGTGGGCCCCTGGTCAATGGTTTTCGGGTGGGCCCCTGGTGTCCCAGTCCGACACTGGGTCCTATAAATGTACTGTGGGTGAATGGTGTCAATGTGTGCAACATTACAAATATAGAAAGATATGTATTTTATGAATGAATGCACCTCCTACTTTAAAATATCAAAAATCAACTCAGAGCTCCATTGCTTATATAAAATCACTTTTTCTCATTGTCTTCTTATACCCTTATATTTTACAAATATAAATGAATATAATATATGTGCATTGATTGTGCACTTGAAATAACGTGATTATGTTGTGAATACTAAGACTGCCAAGCTTATAAATAGGATTTGTTGTGATTATAATAAGACTCCATTCTGCTCGGCAGATTATTAAAAGGCTGTATAGTGGGTATAGTATATACGCTGCACAGTTGTATTAAGTAGTTTGTAAGATTATGTACACATACTAATTATGCAATTCTAAGGGGTGTATTTCCTGGAATCTAACAAATTTTATAATGAAAATAAAGTTAACTCCCATCCACGAATTTAACTAATTTATCAAGAAATCAGCTCTAAAAAGTCAGTGCGGGAAAGTCGCAACAAAATCATGTGACAATTCGAATAGTACGAATTGTCGCCCGAATTGAACGATATTTTCGAGTTGTTGCCAGAAAACTTTGACTTTAGCAGATTATGCAGAGCAGATGACAATGTCAAGAAACAAATTCAGAGACATCTGCCCTTGATTTATACATGACCTGGACAGGTTTGAGATGGAGTATTTTCAGATTTGGATTTTTTGAGGTATAATAAATATCTAAAAATCCGAGTGTTTTTTTATCCTCTAAAGATTTGAGTTTTCCCTTTTAAAAACTCAGCCAGAGGCTTCATAAATAGGCTCCTAAGAATAAAGTGGAACCCTTATTGTAGGGAGGTTTGGAATTGTTATGCAATTCTTTATTAACACTAGGGATTCACTGAATCCACTCTTTTGGATTCAGCCGAACCCCCGAATCCATCGCGAAAGATTCCGCTGAATACCAAACCATATGCATATGCAAATTAGGGGCGAGAAGGAGAAACCCTTTTTTACTTCCTTGTTTTGTGACAAAAAGTCACGTGATTTCCCTCCCTGCCCCTAATTTGCATATGCAAATTAGTGTATGCAAATGAGTATATGCAAATTAGTATTAGGTTCTGGCCAGGCAGAAGGATTCGCCCGAATCCTGCTGAAAAAGGCTGAATCCTTGCCGAATCCTGAATCAAATCCTGGATTTGGTGCATCCCTAATTAACATCATGTTGCTGTTTTTAGTCAAAAAGGTAAACAAAAAAAGAAAAAGCCTCTACTTACCCGCCTTCACTGGCGTGCTCCTCCGCTTGTACAATCTATAGGAGAAAATAGGGGTCAAACTTGCACTCCTTATCCACTGTTAAAAATCTATGGGGGGAGTGTAATTAAAGTCGCAAAGAGAAAAACAATTCGCACCAATAAGAATAAAAATCCACATCCCGCAATGTAATAAAATTTGCAAACGGTCTTCCACTGTCGGAAGTGGACGCAAAACAGTTTCCGGGTTCGCAAAAGCTATATTAAATTCACGCAAAGCAAAATTTGTTTGCGCAAAGGCATAACCTTTTGCATTGGGAATAGTTTTTCCGTTACTGACTTTTATTACATTCCCCGCATGTATTGCAAAGTTAAAAAACATTCAACAAGTAGACACAAAGCCTGACGTGTTTCAAGTGGAAACCCTTAATCATAAAGCCTTAATCACAGTTTGATCCCCCATTCCCTATTCATTTCAAATGATAGTGTATTTGTTTTGAGCACTCTACTATACCATGGGCCAGAGTGCAGCCACCTTATATGTGTAAGTGTTTCAGAGTTTTGGAATATAATGTATTCTTGAAGTATCCTCCATATAGTAGGGAATGTGGGAATATGTGGTCCAGAAAATGGTGAGACCATGGTATGGGGTTCATTGAAATGGTTTATAAGTAGGTGAATAGAAATAGTGAAGCACTGAAATATAATAGTATGTAACATAGTAACAAGTTTCTTTTTCTGCAGTTCGGCTCCATGACAGTATATCAGAGGAAGGGTTCCACTATCTCATCTTTGACTTGTAAGTGGGCAGCTATCCTTTCTTTTTTTCTTGTTTGGTTTCCGGTCTTGCCAGTGCCACATACACACTGTTGTACGTGGCATTCCCTTCTGTGATACTGGAAGAATTACAGTAATTATTCTTTGGAAGGGTTACATTTCTTGGTGATGGGCCTATACAGCCTAGTTCTTGCAAGATTGTCTTTGGTCATACACCTAGAGCAGGGGTAACATCTAGTTACTAGAGATCTACAAACCTCATCACCAGACAACTCTAACAGAACATAACTACAGGTTACTGGGAAATAGAGCAATGCAGATCTCGCATGTATATTGATTTGATAATAAATGCAGGAAACTGAATCTTCCTGGGTTGTATGAGCTGGGAAAGGTTAGGTGCTACTATGAGGCTGCCATTGATGGAAGAGGCAGGTAATAAGGTGAGCCATCCATGAATAGTGAGGTCTTCACAAGCTGGAAAGGCTATCAATTGGGAAAGTCAAGGTAGCAGAGAAAAGCAGAGTGTAAGAGAAGTGGAAATACAGGACAGTTTGAAGGGTATGTAGGATACAAAAGCAGATGGATGGGAAGAGATGAGTGCATAGTAGAAATGAAAACAGAATAGGGGATAAAAGAGGGTTTATAGGGGTGCTTCACCTTTTAATTAACTATTATTATTGTAACGCTAATCTGACCAGGCAGACCAAAAAGGGGTTATGTCCAGCTAGTTGTTAGAGCATGGGTTACATGCGACTCAAAACACTTCAGGCTAGGGCCTTCGCTACATGGAAGATTTCCCAGGTGGAGTAGTTTAACTACAACTCTCACGCTACCAAATAGAAATAATGGGCGCCAGGAGATTCATGATATGAACCAAATGAATAACAGTTTATTTGTATAAGACAAATGAGCCCAGGGTTTACTTACAGAGGTACAAGGCATACACAATGCCACACAGCAGGCTGAAACTGGTTACATGAACACAGCAGAGACAGTGACTCCCATCAGGCAAGGTAGTCAGGTAGTACATCCATTTTCTTCTGCAATTTAACTCAGAGTGGTCCGGCTCCCCCCCCAGTGGAGTGGTCAGGGAGAACACCTTTCTAATCCCAACACTGTGGCCCCTTCACTCTAGGCAATTCAATAGCCTTGGGCTACTCAGTACTACAATCCTCGGTGGAGCTCCAGCTGCTCTTACTATCTGTCCTCTCTACCTTACTCTCCTAGAGAGTCTATGACAGAACTAACCCTGTTTAGCTAACCTCATTCATGCGGTTCCCTGCTCCCTGATTTAGACACTAGAGGACCCGGTCCCTCTAGACACATGGCTTTTCTGGGCCTTGCTGTACTGAGACTCCCCTGGGCACACCCAGCCGGATCAGCATCCAGCAGCCACAGAGGAAGATCCACCCCTTCTCTCTCTCTATACCAGAGTGTGACAGGATGTGGTCACAGCTCCTCCTGGCCCATAGCATTGGATATGCAAATACTAGAAATTAGATACATGAGCTTTTCCCCAGTAACTATGGAAAAGGAATAGGGTATTAAAGACCTAGAGGCCTTGTTAACTCTTACATCTTAAATATATATTTGGCCAGTTCAAAGCAACCTTTGAATTGGCCTTCATAGTATTTTTTTATAGTTTTTTTAAATTATTTGCCATTTTCTTCTCTTTCCAGTGACTTTCCAGTGAGGTCAATGACCCCATCTAAAAAATAAACGTTCTGCAAAGCTACATATTTATGGTTATTGCTACTTTTTATTACTTATCTTTTTATTCAGGCCTCTCCTATTCACATTTCAGTCTCTTATTCAAATCAATGCACAGATGCTAGGGGAATTTAGACCTGGAGAGCTGCTGAATAAAAAGCTAAATAACTCCAAAAATAAACAAAACTGAAAACCAACGGCAAATTGTCTCAGAATATCACTATCTACAGCACACTAAGGGGCACATTTAACTAGGGTTGAATATCGAGGGTTAATTAACTCTCGATTTTCGACCGTCAAAGTAAAATCCTTCGACTTCGAATATCGAAGTTGACGGATTTACCGTTATTCCTACGATCGAACGATCAAAGGAATAATCGTTCATCCGAACAATTAAATACTTCGAACCGAACAATTCGAAGGATTTTAATCCATTGATCGAAGGATATTCCTTCGATCAGAAAATTGTTAGGAAGCCTATGGGGACCACCCCCCATAGGGAGTCAGAAAAGAAATTACCCTAGCACACCCTGGCCTTCCTAATCAGAACGAATCCCAGGTGCTCAGTGAAGGAGGCGTTTGGCAACCTCAAAATCCACATGAAAAGCAAGAAAACACTGGCACAGCATGGGTTGCTTCTAGCAGGGAAACCCCTTGCTCATTTATTGCGGATGCAACGTTTCGGGGCGTAACCCCTTTGTCGGTGGCGAACTAGGGGGTCGAAGAATTTTTTAAAGAGACAGTACTTCGACTATCGAATAGTCGAACGATTTTTAGTTGGAATCGTTCGATTCGAAGTTGAAGGTCGTAGTCGAAGGTCGAAGTAGCCCATTCGATGGTCGAAGTAGCCAAAAAAAACATTCGAAATTCGAACTATTTTTCCTCTATTCCTTCATTCGAGCTAAGTAAATGGGCCCCTAAAAGTTTATATAAAGGTGAACAACCCCTTTAAAGGAGAAGGAAAGGCTAAAATTAAGTAAGCTTTATCAGAAAGGTCTATATAAATACACCAGTAAACCCTCAAAGTAATGCTGCTCTGAGTCCTCTGTCAAAAGAAACACCACATTTCTTTGCTTTTATTGTGTACACATGCGCTTCTGTATCAGACTTCCTGTTTTCAGCTTAAACCTCCAGGGCACGGCCTTGAGCATGCTCAGTTTGCTCCTCTCCCCCTCCCTCCCCCCATCCCTACTGTAATCTGAGTTCAGAGCTATTAGTAAGCAGGGAGAGACTCAGGCAGGAAGTGATGTCACACCAAGCATATATGGCAGCTTCTATCCTAAACAAACAGAGACAGTGTCTAGAGCTGTTTACTCAGGTATGGTAAAGCATTCTGCAGAATAAATATAGCGTTCTAGTTTGCACTATTGTGGCTATTCTATTGGCAATAAACTGTCTTGGAGCTTTCCTTCTCCTTTAAAGAAGGGACATTGGAGAAAATGAGAGAATGAAACAAAGGGAAAGGGTGAGAGTAGAACGGAAAAGGGGAAATGTAAATAAGAACTCTTCATTAACAAATATGTCATTGCTGCTAGTATAGACTAAAAAAAATTGTATTGTGGAAAGACTTCATAAAAAATCGATTGAAAACCCGAACTATTTTTTTGAACTTTTCTCCCGAATTACTGGATTTTTTCATAGGAACATCTGCAACTTACACATGACTTCGACAGGTTTTAGATTCAGGCTTTTTGCAGCATTGGGGTATAATAAATCTCTAAAAAAAAATAGTTTTTCCACTAAAAGCCTGACCAGAATAGATTGAGCTTTAATAAACAACCTCCTACATGTTCAAGGTCAACATTGCTGTTATAAAAATAGGATAATAGTCCACAGAACAAATCAGGGTCATGACTCTGATGTTAAAAAAGAAGCCGAGTGTCCTTTTGGGGAGTCCTGTACCTGTTTTTCTGCCTTCCTGTCTGCATTTATATGTCTGCTTGTTATGAGTCTATCCTGTTTTTCGGATTAAAGAGGTATTATACAGTACAGAAGACTGCGGGTACAGGATAGGTGGGTGTTGATTTCATTGTGGGGGTGCAGGCAAAATAATTCAGCTCTCCTTCACACTTTGAAAAGAGAGTTTTGGTGCAGCAAAGAGGGGGACTCATCCTATAAATACAACATGCTGTTTTTGGTGTTGCATATCTGTGGGCGTTAGACAAAGACAAGACATGACAGGAGTTGCTTTTCACTGCACTTTTATACTTCCCCGCTGCCTTACTGTATCTCTGTATTTCAGTGCTAAAATCCCCAGCTCTATACAAAAAGCACAACCCTATAACCACAATCCACACTACAACACTGTAACACACAATGCTGTTCCTGTTGCATCACTTGGATCTAAAGCAATCACTCTGCAAGTGGTGGGGTGCAAAGCAGCAAGCTATATTTCATGCACAATACATGTGATCCTATATACACTATACTGTATACTGACTATACTGTATACTATAGGTAATTAAATTAGTCTAAAAGAACATAATATACATTGGTGGGGGGGGTTGGCACCATTGAAACTAAATAAATGAAACTACAAATTCATGATTTAAAGGAGAAACGAAACCTTGATACTAAGACCCCCCCCCAGCCTAGGTGGTACCTTTGCTAAATGCTCCTAACTCTTTACTTAACCCTCAGTGCAGATTCTGCCTAGCGGAATTCACGGGCGCCATCTTCAGCTGCTTCGGTGATCTTCGGGTCTTTTTCCGGTGCTTCGGCAATTTCCGTGACTTTCGGCACATACGCAGTCGCGCAACAGAAAATTACTCCAACTGCGCATGCGCAGATACGGCACTTACTTCTCTAAGATTAGCGTAGGGGGGGCAGGGAGGGGGTCTATGTAGGGTAGGGGGTAGGGTTTTTTTTAATTAAGGGTTTAGTTCTTTAATGGAACTAAATTACACATTAACTTTGCCCTGTGCCTTCCATCATGCACACATGTTTTTTGCAGAACAGTTCCGATTTTGATAGCCCAACCCGCAGTCCTAGATTGATACTGAAATGTCCCGACTTTCTCTTTGATCTCCTGCACTGAACAGCCCTACACTCCTGCTGTTCATATATACACATGCACAGCTATCATTGCATCCCAACCCTGCCTCTGCGTTATCTGTATACACATAGATCTACACTGTCCCCAAGGCTACTCTTGTACACAGGTTGATCACTGTACCCCAAGCCTGCTCTTGTATGTATATATATGTTATTCATTTACACTCCAGATATATCAATGTACTCTGACTCATTTTTCTATTTAGAAGCATAATGGGACTCGTTTGCTAACAGTGCAAAGTAATGACGTTTTTTTTTTTCTTCTTCAAATATGCCACATTTCTTCCAGGAATTCCAGAATTATTGTGCCTAAGAAATATATTACCTGCACCTATATGCAGGATATAAGGGTGTGAAAGTTGTGCTTGTTAGTAAATAGGGCCTAAGGTGCAGTCACACCCATCGATTTTGCACAATTTCAAGGGAGCAATGAAACAACATGTAGGTGCAGTGGAGCCCTGTACTGTATGGCTGGTTAATGGCAGGACTATAGTAACCCTTGTGCATGGCGGTTTAACCTCTGCAAGGGGGTAGTATGTTATTTCTGCGAGGGTGTGCTCCAATTTTCTTCCACCTTTTAAAACCATACAGGCAGGTTACTAATAATAATATTAATAATAAGCACATTATTAATCATGTGTAATAATTGATGTGATAGGGACCATAATTGCAAGTTCTGCATGAGCATGGACAAATGTGAAAAATGAGCAATCCCTTTGTAAAGTCTTTCATAAATATCCTGTCACTGTATAACTAATAATGATAATAAATAATAATACATTTCGGCACTTACTACTCGCCTCCCTGTCACTACACCTCCAGCCTGCCCTGCAGTCCCCCCTACTAAGATTTAATCCCACACAACTGTCAGCACATCTCTGCCATGCCAGCCACCCACTCTGCTGCTTCTGGACCGGTACCACATGATTGTGTGACTATAGCTCTACCCTCTCTATTACTCCCCTTGGTTAGAGGGCAATGTCCCTTTGTGCTGCACACTGTGTGCTGCTCCCCTCCTTTATTACTTCCACTGATGGCAGGCGTTGCACTGACACATACTGGAAGTCATCATTCTATATATAACGTAGTGTGTAGCTCTGACACAATGCACAATTAGACACAGCCTCTTCATGCCTTCACATCTCTCTCTACACTTTCCTTTCTGCATCCCTCTATCTGCTCACGCCTACATTGCTCATTTAGTCACCAAGTCTGCATTCATCTGTCTGTTCCCACAGTCTCAATCTGCTCTCTCCATATACAACCTTCTTACCTCTCCCCATATACAACCTTCTTACCTCTCCCCATATAAAACCTTCTTACCTCTCTCCATATACAACCTTCTTACCTCTCTCCATATACAACCTTCTTACCTCTCTCCATATACAACCTTCTTACCTCTCTCCATATACAACCTTCTTACCTCTCTCCATATACAACCTTCTTACCTCTCCCATATACAACCTTCTTACCTCTCTCCATATACAACCTTCTTACCTCTCTCCATATACAACCTTCTTACCTCTCTCCATATACAACCTTCTTACCTCTCCCCATATACAACCTTCTTACCTCTCCCCATATACAACCTTCTTACCTCTCTCCATATACAACCTTCTTACCTCTCTCCATATACAACCTTCTTACCTCTCTCCATATACAACCTTCTTACCTCTCCCCATATACAACCTTCTTACCTCTCTCCATATACAACCTTCTTACCTCTCCCCATATACAACCTTCTTAACTCTCCCCATATACAACCTTCTTACCTCTCTCCATATACAACCTTCTTACCTCTCTCCATATACAACCTTCTTACCTCTCTCCATATACAACCTTCTTACCTCTCTCCATATACAACCTTCTTACCTCTCTCCATATACAACCTTCTTACCTCTCTCCATATACAACCTTCTTACCTCTCTCCATATACAACCTTCTTACCTCTCTCCATATACAACCTTCTTACCTCTCTCCATATACAACCTTCTTACCTCTCCCATATACAACCTTCTTACCTCTCTCCATATACAACCTTCTTACCTCTCTCCATATACAACCTTCTTACCTCTCTCCATATACAACCTTCTTACCTCTCCCCATATACAACCTTCTTACCTCTCCCCATATACAACCTTCTTACCTCTCTCCATATACAACCTTCTTACCTCTCTCCATATACAACCTTCTTACCTCTCTCCATATACAACCTTCTTACCTCTCCCCATATACAACCTTCTTACCTCTCTCCATATACAACCTTCTTACCTCTCCCCATATACAACCTTCTTAACTCTCCCCATATACAACCTTCTTACCTCTCTCCATATACAACCTTCTTACCTCTCTCCATATACAACCTTCTTACCTCTCTCCATATACAACCTTCTTACCTCTCTCCATATACAACCTTCTTACCTCTCCCCATATACAACCTTCTTAACTCTCCCCATATACAACCTTCTTACCTCTCCCCATATACAACCTTCTTAACTCTCCCCATATACAACCTTCTTACCTCTCTCCATATACAACCTTCTTACCTCTCTCCATATACAACCTTCTTACCTCTCCCCATATACAACCTTCTTAACTCTCCCCATATACAACCTTCTTACCTCTCTCCATATACAACCTTCTTACCTCTCTCCATATACAACCTTCTTACCTCTCCCCATATACAACCTTCTTACCTCTCCCCATATACAACCTTCTTACCTCTCCCCATATACAACCTTCTTACCTCTCTCCATATACAACCTTCTTACCTCTCTCCATATACAACCTTCTTACCTCTCCCCATATACAACCTTCTTAACTCTCCCCATATACAACCTTCTTACCTCTCTCCATATACAACCTTCTTACCTCTCTCCATATACAACCTTCTTACCTCTCTCCATATACAGCCTTCTTACCTCTCTCCATATACAACATTCTTACTTCTCTCCATATTCAACCTTCTTACCTCTCTCCATATACAACATTCTTACTTCTCTCCATATACAACCTTCTTACCGGACCAAAATATAACTCATCTGTTATCCTATATCCCTGATGTGGTGAAGTGGATCTGAGTAGCACAAAGAAGACTTACAGGGAGGTTATGGAGCATCAGGAGGGTTTAAAAGGAATATAATGGGACAAAAGGAATAGAGAAGAAGAGAAGCTGCATGTGTTGAAGAGAAAGATTTAATTGAGCAATTAGGTAAATGATATATATAGCAATATGGGACTAGAGAAACTACATGAAGAAATCGGCTTTTGTGTTTGTTTATTGAAAATGTCACAAAGAGTAGCTATATAGTTCTTATATGGAGCAATAAAGGGAGTTCTAGAGAACATACATAGAGCAATAAGGGGCATTAAAGGGAAAATATAGGGAGAGTTATAAGATGGGGTTATTTGACCAATGGCAGGAGTATTTTTTAGAGAATAATCTAAAATATGAGAATATTAGAAGTCACTGAAGAGTTCCATGACCAATTAAAGGCACAATTGAGCTATTAGAATAAGTCATTCTATAACAGTCTATTAACTTATAGGTGAACTTCCCATTTAACCAGTAGAGGGAGTTACAGGAAAATATTATACTGAGAACATGTGAATGTAGGCTGTAACCCCCAGTCCTTGTTTGCTGGTCCCCTCCCTTGAAATCTTTGCTTCAGTCCACTTACAATTTATAGCTGTCAGGGTAGGGATTATTGTTCAGCAACAGGCTAGGGCCACTATTTGAAAATCCCTGATTTAGGGTCAGGGCACACGCGAAGATTCAGGCAGATTTAGTCGTTCGGCGATAAATCGCCTCTGCTTCAGGGCGACTAATCTCCCCGAACTGCCTCCCGTCGGCTATAATCTAAATCGCCGGTAGGATGGCACAGCGCTTCATTTTCTGAAGTCGCCTGAAGTTTCCTTGTGAGGCAACTTCGGCAAATGAAGTGTTTTGAGTGCCATCCCACCAGCGATTTACATTCTAGCCGACGGGAGGCAGTTCAGGGAGATTAGTCGCTCTAAAGAAGAGGAGAGTTGTGGCTGGGCAACTAATCTCCCCCCTAAACTGTTTCCTCTTCTTCGTCTCCAGTTGTACAAAATAATTGGAAATGTAGTAGAACACAGTTAATATGAGTACAGAGCAATATGAGTAGGGTTACTGGAAACAAAGACTGGAGTTACTATATTTTACAGTTTTATGCCCTAATTACATTGGCATCCAAGCAGCAACC
Source organism: Xenopus petersii (assembly GCA_038501925.1). NCBI lineage: Eukaryota > Metazoa > Chordata > Amphibia > Anura > Pipidae > Xenopus > Xenopus petersii. The sequence continues at coordinate 132,609,694 of CM076676.1, read as the reverse complement.
CTAAACAAGAGATGTAATAGAATGTAACTGTATAGATACAGTAAGTAAGAGGATACAATTATATAGAGCAATAGGAGTTGGTATAGGATGCAGAGAAATAGAAATGTTATAGGATCCAGTTATAAAGATCGTAAGCCTTTGGATGTGACCCAGAATTAGCTTTGCGACCCAAGCTTAGAATGAATTATGTTTCTCATTTAAACTATAATTTTATATTATATTCGATCATGGCGACCAATCGTAAAAAGCACAATCATTCCTAGGTTAAAACCCTATGTAGTATAGGATGCAGTAATACACAACAATAGGAGATATACAGTAGGAGTATAAAATGCAGTCATATAGAACAATCGTTGACAATATATCATGCCGCTATATAGGTCAGTGGGCGGAGCTTCCCTGCAGTAAATAATAACAATGCCGAAAGTAGAATTTGACATTGAATTTAAAGGGCATTATCCTTCTCTGTTACTATGTTAGTGATGTTAGTGAGGTAACGAGCTTTTTCGTCCACCTTTGCATGTGCCATAAACAAATATATGATTTCTCTCTATGTAAATCATCTTTGTCACAAACGTCTACTTTTTTAGGGTCACAGGAGGGGAGTTATTTGAAGATATTGTTGCAAGAGAATATTACAGTGAAGCAGATGCAAGGTGGGTATCCAGTTACTCCGTAGTACCCCTCAAATCCTTTCTCTCCCCATACCCCCTCCTTGCCATTTTCTTAAAGGAACAGTAACACCAAAAAATGAAAGCGTTTTAAAGCAATGACAATATAATGTAGTGTTGCCCTGCACTGGTACAACTGGTGTGTTTGCTATAGAAACACTACTATAGCTTATATAAACAAGCTGCTGTGTAGCAGCTATTCAAGCACTGGACACACAGTGGATAACGGGTTCTGAAGAATCCCATTGTATACTACAGAGCTTATCTGTTATCTGCTGTGTATCCTGTGTCTTTTCGTAGCTTTGAATGGCTGCCCCCATGGCTAAACAGCAGCTTGTTTATTTAAACTATAGTAGTGTTTCTGATGCAAATACACCAGTTTTACCAGTGTAGCACATCAGTACCTTATATTTCCATTGCTATAAAACACTTTCATTTATTGGTGTTACTGTTCCTTTAAGGCACAAGTTTGGTTATTTGTTTCCAAAAACATAAATGCGCATTACAAATACTAATCGTGCCTGGGGGAGAAATTATTATAGAATATTGCACATACCTGGACATGTCATTTAGGCACATATATACAAAGAGCTATTAGGAATACAAAGCATGCAGGCAGAATGTCTTGAAAATTCTCTTACTAAACCTCTCCAGTTCTCCATTTTCTGCATTTACTTAGGTTAAACTGATTGCTATAGTGGCTTTTTGATTGTGCAATTTGAATGCCCTGTGTGTGCAAAAGCTATACACGTGTATCTGCATTCTAATTACAATAATACAGGCTGGAGTACTTGGAGGGGGGATTATTTATAAAATAGATTTATTTCTTACTTCCAAATATGTGCAGCAGCTGCTTCAGCCTGAAAAGAATAGAACATCATTCGGATGTTTCTGTACAACTGCCTGCGTCCAAAGCAGCCTTCCACTGTCTGTGAGCTGCTGGGATTTGTAGTTTTGTATCACCTGGTAGGCCAGGGGTTTCCCATCCCTTATAGAGAAAACGTGAAGAAGCATTTTTTCCCCCAACAGCTCAACAACAGGCCAAGATGTCAATCGAGCTGGTTTATCTAGTACCAAGTCCAGGACCTGACATTGTGACCTGCACTTGAATCTGACAGAAAATTTACATTTTGGGAGAAACTTGCAGTTACAATAGGCAACTCGATAGGCAGGAATTCTTGTATATATATCTGTCATATACACACAAACATAAGGAAGTTGAGGGCATGTCACAGTCACATATTGGCAGGGCACTTACTATAGGGATCACTCCTCACTTCTCGTACCCCTGTGCATGCTGCCTGTTTACCAATGTGATGGTTTGTGGTGTTAAGACTCTGTGTTTCTCTCCTCTTGTTCCTTCCCTTCTTCCTTGGTTTGTTCTCTGTCTTCCCTTTTTGATCCTTATTTCTGGGCTGATTCCTATTTTTGTACTATTCCATTCTGTATTAAATCTCTTGTCCTTGTTATGCCAATTTCTTACCCGTCATCTTTTGACCTCTTTCCTTCCTACATTAATACCTCCATCACCGCCTACTCAATGTTGTTCTTTGAATTCAATTTCACTTCCTTACCAAATGTTTCCTGTTCGTTTATTGATCATTATTATTATTATTATTATTTGTATTATTGATATTGATGCCTTTTTTGATGTTGTGGTTGTTCCTTTATGTCCACGCCATTCCATTTTCTTTCCCACACCCCATGATACAATGTGTCCCTGTTCTACAAACGGCTCCATTCATCTCACTGTCTATTTTGTGACAATTGCCTCCAACCACATGTATTATGGTCTCTAACTACCGATCTTATGCACCAACCTACTTCCACTGTAAAAAAATATTTGCCCCTTTTTGTACCCTCTGTGCCTCCTCCCTTTTTTTGCTCTTATGTGACCCATTGTTGCTTCTCTTTGCCCCCTCAATGCCCCCTTTGTGCCTCCTGGTTCGCTTCGTTTTGTTTTACAGTCACTGTCTCCATCAGATATTAGAAAGTGTTTGTTTCACACACTCCTGTGATATTGTACACAGGGACCTCAAGGTCAGTATCCATGGGTGGGGGAGCTGTGACATGGCATGGGGGAGGCTGGTGAGGCGTGGAGCACGTGGGCACTGCACCTTTCACCTCCCTATACCATCCCACTCTGGGAACACTGTGCATGGGAAGCGGTGGGTCGGGCAGAGGAATGGGGTTGTGGTGTGCATCCAGCTGGGCATGAAAGGGATCAGCTAATAAACTGTTTGAGGTGCCATGTACACCCTATACATAAATATCTCCAGCTTCACTTACAAAAGAGGAGAGCTCCTGCATCTCTAGAAATACAGTAGTTTAGTTTGCATTTAAAATGCCCCGGCTGTCACATTCCTCTCTCTTTATTGCCTCTGCTCTACCAAAAGTTGTATGCATCTTGCTGTTCCGATTTTTTTTTACAGTACCACTTTATGCTTTAATTTTCCTCCATGTTCTATTCTCTTTTGTCTCTGCGGTTTCTTTATTCTTCTCTTTTTCTGCCACCTTTACCCCAAATTTCTGTCAGAGAAAAAATGAACCTCCACCACCTGACCTGTCAGTGGGAATGCTGGTCCCGGCATGCACTGCTCCATGATGCACCTGCTCAGGGCTGACGGAGCAGTGGGATTTAGGAATTCCCGCAGGTGGAATGCTGCAGTAGATGTGCTCAAAGTATTGCACAGCCTGTAATGCGATACTCTTAAACAAATGCTTGATTTAGGTTACATCCCTTAGGCTTGTCCTGCTTAATTTTCCTCTCCTTCGTATCATCCATCATTCACTGTTGGTTTCATCCCTCCTCCCAATCTTCCCTATTTATCAGGTTCCACTTTTCTGTCATAATTTCTGTGCTCTGTTTCCATTTTCTATATCAACTTGCCAGCTCCTTATATTCTCTGTCTCATCTGTTTCTACCATTCCTTCTACCCACCCCCTCACCATTAATCCCTGCCTTGATTTCCCCACCATGTTTTCCCTTATCTTTCTGTCTCACTCTGCTCCCCCATCCCTCTTCTCCTCTCTGTGTTAATTCTGCTTGTTTTTTTGCTCTCCTTGGCAGATATTTTTAGTCCCCTCTCTCCTCCTCCATCTGTCTCTTCCCTGTCCTCCCCCTCTTGCGCTTTCTCCTGTCCCTTTTCTATGTGTCTCTCATTTTCCTTTTGTGCAGTGTTATCACCTTACTTGCATGGCTGCATCGTCCACAACACTGGCCTAAGGGCTAATGCCCAAGTCAAGGCCAGAAGTCAAAGGGTAAACTTCTGGAGAATCAGGTGTCAGATCTATCTATCTATCTATCTATCTATCTATCTATCTATCTATCTATCTATCTATCTATCTATCATCTATCTATCTATCTATCTATCTATCTATCTATCTATCTATCTATCTATCTACATATCTATTTATCTACATATCTATCTATCATATATTTCTTTCTTCTTATATATTTCTTTCTTCTTCATATATTTCTTTCTTTCTTTTCCTTTCTATCTATCCATCCATCAGCCTATCTCTCTCTCTCTCTCTCTCTCTCTCTCTCTCTCTCTCTCTCTCTCTCTCTCTCTTTATTTCAATCTTCAAAATATGCATTTTTACTAATTTTTAATCTATAAATACTTACCCTTTTACATTGCTCATTTTCTTCTGTCTTTCACCTTTTTTTGGCACACTCTTTCCATTGTCCCCCTCTTGGTTTCCATTTAAGGCAATATCTCTGTCTCCTTTCTGTCTTGTCTGTCTGTCAACTAATGGTCAATTATTCCAAACTATTTTTTTTACTATGGGTATAAGATCTATTATCCAGGAACCCATTATCCGGAAAGCTCTGAAATGTTATTTTCCATGGGATCCCCTTTAAAAAACAAAGCTTAATTGTTCACGGATTCTTTTATTTCTCTATAATAATAATAAGAGAGAACACTGGATTATAAATTAAAAAAACAATCCTGTTGGGTTTTTATACATGCTTAGAAGAGTTAGTAGAGTTAAATAATCATGCTCCACACATTTTGGAAGACTATCATTCACAGATGATTGAAACATTCCACCTAATAGATCCCATACCTGTATCCTGTCTGTGTTTGTGATCTCTGTTATTCCCCACCTGGTTGGTGTGTCCACTTGTGCCCTTAAATATTAGGCTATTCAGATCCCTTACAAGGAAACTTTACATCACTTTGTGGGACACAAGCCTCATTGAGTCTACGTTCCAGAGGAAGACCTATAGTAATTGTGCAGTGGAGAAGTCTTTGCCCTGTGGATGTTTCATTGAGAAGAACTAAATGTATCGGTGAATGCATTTGTTACACAGATAGTCTGCATGATACATAAGCATATACAGAAACACAAATACCAACACAAACATAATTCTTTAGACAGTATCACAATATACAGATGAGATTTAAAACATATAACAGCAAATATAATGCAGAAGGAACAACATAGCTGATTTGCTATGTGTAGCACAATGGATATATGATTTGAGAACATTTATTCCCAGGCTCCACATTTTTCCTAGAATTCTTCAGCCCATAGCTGTATATGACCTGTACCATAGCCTTAAAGTAAGCTTTAGGATAAAGATACATAGCTGTAAGCCTACACATTGTAAGGCATTTCCACTATGAATATATCAGAGAAACTAATGGGCAAATTCACTAAGATGCGAAGTTGCGGCAGGCGCAACTTCGCCACACTTCGCCAGGCGTATTTTCGCCAGCGCTCCGCAAATTCACTAAAATCCGAAGTTGCGCACAGGGGTAGCATAAGTTTTCGAAGTTGCGCTAGCGTTAATTCGCCAAGCGAAGCGATGTTTCGCTAGCGATGGTTCATTTACTTACGGCGCGAAATTCAAATTTCAATGGAGGAACACGTATCAGCACTTCAAATGCCTAGAAAACCTTCAAATCAGCAAATAAAAATTTTATTTTGCCCTACACATGTGCCCACTGTCTAGGTAAGTTGCCATGAGTCAGGAAATGTAGGGGGGAAGGAGGGGAGCCCCAAAAAAAATTAGATCTTTTTCTGCTTTTTTGGGACTTAGAAAAAATTTTTACTTTTTTTGAAACAATCCATATCTACTGTATTGCGCTTCGCCAGGTCTCTGAGGTGGCGAAGGAAGTCTAGCATAAAAGGTAGCGTTCAGTACACTGCGCAAGTTAGTGAATTTGCGTATTTACATCGCTAGCGAAAATTCGCCTGGCATAAGGGTGCGAAGTAACACTAGCGAAATTATGCCAGCGTTCGTTAGTGAATTTGCGCACTAGCGAAAAATGCTAAACGATAGCGAATTAACGCTAGCGTTCGGCGCTTCGGCGCTTAGTGAATTTGCGCCTAAATGTCTGCATACAAGATCCTTGAGGAACTTTCTAGGGACTGCTACATGAACACGGAGTAATGATTTGGGGCCAAAAGAATCCATCTTCAAAATATTTGACATTATTCTTGCTCACATACAATGTAATCCACCCAATAGGAGTCATATGGCACAGTATCAATATGAGTGCTAAGCTAAATACAGAGATACTGCATCAGTTGTTAACACATGGTAGGTATCTATTATTCATGAACCACTTGCACCATCATGACACAGTTCTGGTTGGTAAATGATTGGTTTATGGAAAGCAGTTGCAGATGCAATTAGTGATATGGACACTGTGGGCAGCTAGTAGTGTTCTAGTGACACAGGTACATTATTAGAACATAGTGCTGGCAGTCAGATATGTGAATTTTCTTCATAAAACCAGAAGAGATCAGTCAGTCTTTAAAGGGATTCTGTCATGGGAAAAACAGATCAGTCAATAGTGCTGCTCCCTACTGAAATCCATTTTTCAACAGATTTAATTTTAAATTCTGACATGGGGCTAGAAATGCAGTTAGATTCACAGGTGCCCCCAATCTCACTCCCACCTCAGCAGCCTATCCTGACTACCTACAATAGGAAGGTAACAGGATAACAGTTACCCAATACCTGCATTGCTAAAAATGCTTCCATTCCCCACCTAGTGATAGATAAGAAAACATCACTCAATAGTAAAACACCCAAGCCCAACAGCGGCTCCTCCAGTTACAGTATATAGGAGAAACAATAACTTATCTGAAAGCAGTTTCATCATGAAGTGCTGGCTCTTTCTGAAACCACATGATCAGGCATTATGAACTAATATAGCTGCTTGCACACCAATATTAGAGCTGAAAAAATATTTTATATTACATTATACTCAAAACTAACTAACCAAATCCTATCACAATAATATACAAACTGGCAATACTGTATAGTGGCTAGAAAGAGTACTTGCTTAAAGGGGTGGTTTACTTTATAGAATGCCTAATTCTAAGCAGCTTTTCAATTTGCCTTCATACTCCTGATAGTTGCTCTTTACAACACCCAAGCTACATATTAGAAACATTTACCATAGTTATATATATTGTAGATCAAGAATGATTTGGTGTGCAGAACATAAGTTCCAAAAACTGTCTCAATGGTTATTTAGAAATGATACGCTCCAACCTTTAAAGTAGAGTTGTACAAACAGTATCGTAAATAATAAAACATTATCACTCTGTTAACTCATATACATTCATATGTGTGTGTGTTCTATGCATGTATGATAAATTCATTTAAATTGTATTAGAATAATCCAGTAATTTAAGCAACGTTAACCCTGGACAAGTAACCTTTAACAACCAATAAGGTTTGTGCTTTAATTATTCAAACTGCACTGGATCAGTAACAACTGCTCCTTGGTTACTAATGGTTACAAGACTGCTGATAAACCTTGTTGATATTTCTACACTATTTCCAGGAGTGTATATTTCTCACAATGACATAGAATCATGCAACTAAATAGATATTTCACTTATGATATCCCCCCTATAAGATACATAATCAGCCCTAGCTAGAAGTAGTGTTACAGGTCAAACACAGTTGTGTTATATTGCAGGTAGGGTTGCCACCTAGCCGGTATTTTACTGGCCTGGCCGGTAAAAAACGAATGTTATAAATAGGGAAATAAGAAAAATATATAGAAAGGCCGGTATTTTTTTCTAGAAAAGGTGGCAACCCTAATTGCAGGATATCAGTTAGATATATGGTGATAACAGGTTGAAAGTCCCGTAGGTGTGTGATCTCAGCACTTTGGAAAACTAGAGGCAAACCAAGGAGCCAGATCTCAGCAGAAAGAGTAACGCCCTTTGTAAAGGGGCTGTTTTGGTTGGCAGGCACCCTACCCTTTCTCTCTTGCCCTCCTTCCCTCCATCAGCCCACAAGAAACACACAGAGCTTACTAATGCCCCCCCTGCTGTTTGCACGCAGTCATTGCATCCAGCAGATTCTTGAAGCAGTCCTCCACTGCCACCAAATGGGGGTTGTCCACAGGGACCTAAAGGTGAGTTTTGTATCCCTCTTGCCATCTGCTGTACCATGTGCATGCCAGGTTGGAAATCCCTTAATCCCCCCCATCCTAAACACAGCCTCCTCCTGGTAGTACCATATGCATGCAGGTGATGCGTTGTATTCGGATATGTTTGTGGAAGTGGGGTGCTAGTGTATATCATGGCATGTGGGTGCTTGAGTCTAGTCGTAGGCTGCATTTATTGGTGTTCAGTGCATGGCATGCAGTGGGAGAGTGTAATGACGTCTTTTTGTTAATTAATGTAACATTTTTTTAAAATGTTTCTACCTATATGCTGTGTGTAATCCCGATCCTTAATCATTTGTTTCTCTTTCATTTAATGGCTTTGATCTGCCTGGTATTTCTGTGCCAGCTGGACACCCAGTGGCATCTGTTGTGCCAGGCACTTTGGAGGTGGCAAACTGGCAAAGTAGAGGTCCCAGCCTTATTTTAGTCACAGTGCATTTCTCAGGGGCTCTCAGAGCTGATGCATCTGTTCCTAAAGCAAATGGGTAGCGAGACAGGATCTATGGTATTTTTCTATACACAGAGAAAGCTTTAGACCAGTATACATATGATAAAGAAAATAGCCCAGAGAGATACAATTTAGCACCTGCTTATGCAGCATTTATATTTAGGGGGTTATTTATCAATGTCCGAATTTATCTCAATATTTTTTGTTACAAATTCCGATCAAATCGGATTTTTTTTTTACGCTTATTTATTATTACATTTTCCCAAAAATTTGCTTTGCGGGAAAAAAAAACAGATTTTCACGATTTTTCCGGATTTTTTCATCCGATTTTCACTTTTTTTCCCAGAATTTCCACCTAAAAAAAAGAAAAGAAAAGCTCCAAATTACAGAATAATCCAAATATTTAAAAAATAAAAATCTGTAATAATAAAACAGCAGCTTGTACTTGATCCCAACTAAGATATAATGAATCCGTATTGGAAGCAAAACCAGCCTATTGGGTTCATTTAATGTTTAAGTGATTTTCTAGTAGACTTAGGGGCCGATTCACAAAGGGTCGAATATCGAGGGTTAATTAACCCTCGATATTCGACTGGGAATTAAAATCCTTCGAATATCGTAGTCGAAGGATTTTAGCGCAAATAGTGCGATCGAACGATCGAAGGATTATTCCTTCGATCGAACGATAAAATCCTTCGAATCTAACGATTCGCAGGATTTTAATCCAAAGATCGAAGGAATATCCTTCGATCAAAAAAAGTTAGCCAAGCCTATGGGGACCTTCCCCATAGGCTAACATTGAGTTCGGTAGCTTTTAGATGGCGAACTAGGGGGTCGAAGTTTTTTCTTAAAGAGACAGTACTTCGACTATCGAATGGTTCAATGGTCGAACGATTTTTAGTTCGAATAGTTTGATGCGAACTCGTAGTCGTAGTCGAAGGTCGTAGTAGCCCATTCGATGGTCGAAGTAGCCCAAAATACACTTCGAAATTTGAAGTTTTTTTACTTCGAATCCTTCACTCGAAGTTAGTGAATCGGTCCCTTAATGTATGAAGATCCAAATTACTGAAAGATCTGTTATCCAGAAAACCCCAGGTCCCGAGCATTCTGGATAACAGGTCCCATACCTGTACAAAGAAACCTGTTATAAGGTAGTTAGGGTCCCTCTTCCCTAGCAGTCAGGCAAGAATCTTAATAACAAACTGCAATATAAATAAGAAAGGGTCTAAATAGTAGGATCCGTAAAGCAAATATATTAGTGAGGGTTTTCTGGGGAAACCAGTAGTTTAATACTTTATCAGAAGAAATGCGTAGTGACCGGCATATACCATTTAGGAATGGGAGACAGAAGCCTAGACAGTTTGCCAACTCTAATCTCCTTAATCTATGAAATCCATAGGTTACAGGGCTGAGAACTAATCATTTTTGAGGCACATTGGAAGACTGCATGGAAACCAGTTCAGTCAGCAGCATGCATTATTTATCAGCCCTGCATCAAGCGGATTTCAGTGTTCCAGATAAATAAATGGTTGAGTTGACAAACCCAGGTGGCATTAATTAGTGTCAAACAGGTAAATGTGACACCAAGAAAAAGACCTATATTAATAGGTAAGATAAGAAGGGGCAAAAAAGGGGATGGTGTGCCTTCTACATGGTAACATTGAATTTCTATCAGATTCAACACTTCCAAATAACTAGGAAAACTGTAGCTGAAAAAAAAAAAAAACGTAAGACTAGAAATGCAGTTTTTATTTACTGAAATTACTTTACCAGCCCAGACCAGAGGTTCAGAAGCCCTAAAAATAAAATTCCATTCTGTCCGCAGCAGTTCCCCATCTTGTTACCCCATGTTTGTTGTGCCAGTGCACGGTATGTTCTGCTACTGCTGAAAAGCTGAGCTTAGGGGTCATCCAAAAATATTAAAATGTTAGTGTAAAGTGAGGTTAATTCTGTCATAGAAGCACGGTTCCATGTATTGTGAATCTGATTTAATTACTAACAGTGGTTTGACAATGTGCCGGTGGGCCCCTCAGTCAAAAAAAAAAAATCTTGGTGCTTGGTGTGCGCAATGACCCCAAACCCACCCGCTACCCATTCACACGTGCGCCCTGGCTATTATCCCTCCCCATGAGCTCTCAATAAGGAAAGCAACTGTGGAGGAGAGATTTTCATGTAACTTTAGAGGAAGCGGACCTCATGATCCAGCCCCCTGTTCCCCCTGCAACCTCAGGGTCTGCTTCCTCTATAGTTACACCACTAATTACTAATCAGTATTACATCAAGCATTTCATATCATATATATACAGTTATCTGGCCCCTAAGCTCAGATAACTGACAGCAGCCCAGAACATGCATGGAAAATCAGCCCAAAACAAGATGGGGCACTAATGAGGGCATCTTCAGAGGCACAAATCAACATTACTAAAGAGTTGTGTTAGCCCAGGGCAGGAACAGAAGCCCAAAACATATGGGGTAACATGTCTAGGCTAATTCTTTATTGCGGTTCAGTTCTCCTTTACTGTATAAAAATACCTCATGCAAAATTATTTTGTAAGAGGTTGGATATACTGTAGCGCAGATCATGCAATTTAAACGAGGGCAACATGTTGGACTCGGTTGTATAGATTTCTTAGCCTTGCTAACCACATCTTTGTCAATAACAGCCAGAAAACCTTCTCCTCGCCAGCAAATGCAAAGGAGCTGCAGTCAAGCTGGCAGACTTTGGCTTGGCCATAGAAGTGCAAGGGGAGCAACAGGCTTGGTTTGGTAAGTAAGGAAGAGATTAAAGGGACAAATGCATATCCTTTATAATATATATCTATAATATATCTACAGGTGAAAAAATTACACTCATGTTGTCATGCCACTTACTATTTCTCAAAACAAGAAAACTGGTAAAGGATATATACCGGTATCTGGGGCATGAGAAGTAGTTGCCAAATTTGTACTTTGACTTTAGTGGGAAAGTCCTTGGATGCAGCCAAATTCCTAACTAGGGAATGGATTCTTTATTAAAGGAAAACTATACCCCTCCTACAATGTAGGTCTCTATAAAAAGATATTGCATAAAACAACTCATATGTAAAACCCTGCTTCATGTAAATAAACCATTTTCATAATAATATACTTTTCTAGTAGTATGTGCCATTGGGTAATCATAAATAGAAAAATTGCCATTTTAAAAAATAAGGACAGCACCCTGGGATCGTATGATTCACGGTGCACACAAACCTACCACAAAACTATACGTTAGGTCACATGTCAATAATAAATCTGTAGTTTAGGGTAGAAATTGAAAACTCATAACTCATTAAGTATTTATTACGAAACGCATAAGGCTGTGGACACAATAAACTCTTCACTTTGAATTTATCTGCCTGGTGGAAGATTGCCTTCATTGAGTGCCTGCTCCAAAAGTTCTTTTCATGTTAGGTCACATGAGCCAATTAACAGACAGAGTTCTGTCTTTTGCTTCCTCACTTCTTCCTGTTACAGTTAGAGCTGCAGTATTTCTGGTCAGGTGATCTCTGAGGCAGCACACAGACCATCACAAAATGGTGGCTGAAGGCAAGATATGTAAATGGGCAAAAAATATTTCAGTTTGATAAGATTCTTTAAAGGAGAACGAAAGGCAAAAGTTATACACTAACTCTTTGGAAAGTTCACATGCCAAAGCCTTAAATCGCTATAAGTTTAGCTCACCAATGTGCATATTAAATTAGGGAACTGTCTTTAATGTTCCTAGGTCATTTGGAAGAATGCGGCCGCCATCTTAGGAAAGGAATATAGGCTTCTGCTTTCACTATTGCACATGCGCGAAAAATCACTCCCCTTGACCCAGGCGCGCATCATAGATATTCATGGCCAGAAAACATTAAAAACACTTTGTCCCTTTTGCTGCGCACTTCTAGCGTTTGGCGCTGCCTAGAAGCTCCTGCCTGCATAAATGAGTTGAGTGTCTCCATGGAGATGTGCGTCATGCAAACTACAGGAGAAAGTTTACAGGGGGTGGGATTAGCTTAATTTGCATGCGCGTCATCGTAGAAGTGAAAAAAGCATGCGCAGTGGTATCTATTTTTTCCTAATGCGCCTGAAGGCTGCCTCGGGCAGCCTGTAGAAAGCTTGCTGCGAAAACAGTGACGTCACTGGACTCCTTCACTTTCATTCTCAACAGAGCGCGTTTCCTGCTGCTAGACACCAGGGACAGCGGATTAACTCAGCCCTGTAAGTGCTTCTCCTAACAGCCTTATCAAACAGCTTTAGTTATTTTTTAGCTTTCGTTCTCCTTTAATATGCCACTTAATATGATATAAACTATCTGTTGCTTAGTATTCATTTTGGGGGTAAAGTTTTACTTTAAGGAATAAAGATCCAAATTACAGAAAGATCATTTATCTGGAAAACCCCAGGTCCTGAGCATTCTGAATAACAGGTCCCATACCTGTAATACAATGGACAGGACCCATTTGCAAGACTGATTTATTTAGATCACACACAGACAATAATTCTATGTTCTGTATTCTCTGGGGAGTTACCTGCATATCTCATCTATTCATGGCAATTACTGCAGCTAGAACATAAAAGCTTCAGCTTGTCTTGCATTTGAGATCATACAAATATGTAAATTAGACTGTAGGAGAACACTTGTAATTGCTTACTTCTATACATCTATGTCTATCTCATTGGAGACTGATGAACACAGCCAGGGTGTATAATTTCCAGTAAATTATATTTCATCAGCAATCATCTACATATATTACCTCCCCTGCAATGGCTTTTGCATTATAGTTCTGTCCAACAACACTGGTTGCATATACGTATAAGTCATGGAAGCCCCTCTGCAGTGTCCATATGATAACTCTATATATGGCTAGTAAAATGATGGCGACAACATTTCAAGATGACTACAATTCATGTTTTCACTTTGCTAGGATTTGCTGGAACTCCAGGGTACCTGTCTCCAGAGGTTCTGCGAAAGGAAGCGTACGGCAAACCAGTAGATATTTGGGCGTGTGGTAAGTGGAGAACCTATGCGCTAGAGTTTAAAAAACTCAAGTTCTAGTTAAAAGTCAAAAGTAGTAATAGTAACACACAGCAATAAAAAATGTGATTAGTTAGAATTTGTGAGTACTGAATATTAAATATAGAGGACTAAATTCACTGTGGATTTTTAGTATTTAAATGCCTATACTATCTTCCTATGAGGCTTATCTCAGTGAATGTGGGGTTAAGGTAAGAGTAGGGTGGCAACATATCAAAAAGTATCAGATTTTAAAGAAGAATTAAACCCTAAAATGAACATGGCTAGAAATGCAATAATTTATATATTGAACTTAGTGCACCAGCCTAAAGCCTCAGCAACTATTTAACAGTAATGATCCAGGCCTTCAAATTTGGGCACAGGAACTCCCCATCTTGGATTTTGTTAGGGGTGTCAGTGGCACTGCACATGCTCAGTGTGCTCTCTGAGAGTGATTGGAGATGCTGTATGAAACCTGCTAATTTGAAGTACACGAGAATGGAATAGAAGAAATATAGGGATTTGTTGTGATGACAGTATCACTTTAAAGGGAAAAAAAAACATGTTTTTCACAAAATACCGCTCTTCCAGCAGACTTCTGCACTGAAATACATTTTTCAAAAGAGCAAACAGATTATTTTGAAATCTGGCATAGGACTAGACATGTTGGCAGTTTCCCAGGTACCCTCAGTCATGTGACTTGTGCTCTTATAACTTTCAGTCACTCTTTACTGCTGCACTGCAGGTTGGAGTGATATCAACCCCCCTCCCTTTCCCCCCAGCAGCCAATCAACAGAACAATGATCATGAAACTAGATAACAGCTCCCTGACACCTGCATTCCCGTGCCCCACCTAGTGGTAGATATGAGACCAGCACTCAATAGTAAAGATCCAAGTCCTGCTAACCCAAGTCGCAAAACCTTCAGTTACATTGAGTTACATTGAGTAGGAGAAATAATAGCCATAGCAGTGAAGTGCTGGCTCTTTCTGAGCACATGACCATGCACATGTGGGTTCTGGCAAATGCCAGAAGGGCTGCTATAAGGTGCCATAGAAAGTCAGTATTTAGTGGCTGCTGGGGGCTGTTTGGGCCTCTGTGTACCTGAAATGCCAGGGCCTATTTTAATTCTCAGTCCAGACCGAACCAGGCACAATGATTGAGATGGCTGCCTATACACCAGTATAAATGCATTTATTGGTTCAATAAAAACATTTTAAATGGTAGAATGAATTACGTGCAATGTGCACAGTGTAATTTATCAAAACTGTAACATAAAAATGTTGACAGAATGCCTTTAAGCTCATCAGTGGATGGGAATGCAAGATGTGAGTGACATTAGGGAAGTATTGTTATATTAAATTAATTTGATGACATGATTTGTGACTTTCTCACCAGGTGTTATACTTTACATCCTTTTGGTTGGTTACCCACCATTTTGGGATGAAGATCAGCACAAGTTGTATCAGCAGATCAAAGCAGGCGCATATGATGTGAGTTCAGTTTATGAGTAGGATGCCAATTCTTTATGAAAACATATTAAAGCGGACCTGTCACCCAGACATAAAAATCTGTATAATAAAAGTCCTTTTCAAATTAAACATGAAATCCACATTCTTTTTTTTATTAAAGCATTCATAGCTGTTGTAAACTCATTTAAAAATCTCAGCTGTCAATCAAATATTGTCTGCCCCGCCTCCATGCCTTAGTCATAGAGGCGGGACAGACAATTACTTTTACTTTCCATTCAGCACTTCCTAGATGTCACTGCTCTCCCCACATTCCCCCATTCTCTTCATCATTTAATTGTGTAGCCAGGGCATGGGGATGGACATCAGGTCCCCCATTCTGGTGCACAAACAAGATTCTGAGATGATACAAGGCTTGTCTTAATAACAGTGTCCACAAAATGGCTCCTGCCTGCTTGTTATAATTATGAATTCCCAAACCTGAAGGAAACAAGATTCAAATAATTTATACAGTGTAATTAAAGTTTATTTTACTTGAGAAACATGATAAAATAGGATTTGGGATATTTTTTTCGGGTGACAGGTCCCCTTTAAGAGAAAGTATTGTTCTCTTTTAGTCAATTGCAACTAACCTGCCATATTCTTTTTCTCTGTAGTTTCCATCTCCAGAATGGGACACGGTGACCCCTGAAGCCAAGAACCTCATTAACCAGATGCTGACCATTAACCCAACCAAACGCATTACGGCACATGAAGCTCTCAAACACCCATGGGTCTGCGTGAGTATTCCTTACCAAGGCTCCCAATAAGTATGAGGAAACTGGTAGGAACAGACATAGGGCAAAACTATAGGAACTGCAAAATTAAGATAAGAGTATTTTGCTACTGTTTTCAGGGAGAAACCAAGGCCATTGGCCAGACAGTTAAGGGAAATGGAAACCCTCAAGACACTTTGATATACAATTGCTTAGAGATGCTCTTCTAAGCACTTTTACCATTTACATTATTTTTTTTTCAAGATATTAGCAGTTCTTACAGCAGACAGTGATGTTGTTTCGAATACATTGTATTAGCAGTGTAAAAACTTCTACTATCTTGATAACTGAATGAATTTAAATTGGAAAAATAGCTCAGACATGCATGCTCATATTTTACATCCAATTGTTTGAGGGGTGCGAATTACATTTCCCAGTTGCAACCATATAAAAATATATTAAAATATATTTTCTTTGACTTTCACAGCAACGTTCCACTGTTGCTTCCATGATGCACAGACAGGAGACAGTAGAATGTCTGAAGAAATTCAATGCTCGTCGAAAGCTGAAGGTGAGCCTGGGATACAGCTTTTTCTGTTTTTCCCCGTTCCCATTGTCTTCACCTCTTGTTAACTCATTCTTCCATATTACCCAGAGACTGCCCAGTAATCTGCCATTATTATGTTATTAATTTAGGGGGCCATCCTCACAACAATGCTGGCGACCAGGAACTTCTCTGGTAAGTGTGTACTCACCTAAAGATTTATGGACTCATTGAACAATATTTAAGTTTCAGACTGATGCTTTTTATGCAATATTGCACAGATCTCACGGCACATAGAGACTCACTGCATGGTGCATCATAAATGCAGGCTCAGTTAACATAACAGTGACATTTCTTATACCGGTACAATACACTTCAGATCTAATTCTACGTACAATGATCCACAGTTTGTATCAACCAGTGCATTCTACAGAGTTTTGTTGTACAATGTACTGCAGTTTAAATTAACACAAAGATCTGTTGTTTTGTCTCTTTGCTCAATATTCTGCAGAACGCACATACAGATTTCTTGTATAAGCTTCTGTAGATCTCAGGTTGAGATTCTTTGGACTATGTCAATCTCACACTGGGATTCCATGAGTAGTGCCTTGTGCAGATCAGGCAGAATACAGTAATGCAGATAAAACGGTTCAAGTAATTGAACATTGTTGCACAGATTTCACACACTGATCTAGGTTCTGCAGACTTATTAAGGGTTTTGCAGACGTGATGCGGCAATGCCTTTTCTGTGCTCTGCAGATCTCACAATCAGTTTTCTATGAAATATTCCAGAGATCTCAGAGATTGCTTGTGTTAAGCTTTTCAGCTTTCTTTATAAATGCTCTAGAGATGTAACTTTATGCAATGCTCTGCAGATCTACCATAGGAATTCCATAAGCAGTTCTTTGCAGATCTCAATGGTTTTCTTTTAGCAATGTTATGCACTTCCAGACAGGGACTCCTAGGTGATATTCTTGTGCTCTTCTGCACACCCCAAAGGTTTTGCAGAACTCACATGGATTCCCTGTCTGATTCTTTTCAGATAAAAAAAAAACAACATTTTTCATGTGTCTGCAGTTTTCCTTGAATAGATTCAGTACACTGTGCTCTTCAGATCTCATTCTGGGATTCTTTTTGTTACATGCACATCACTCACTGAGATTTCTCCTGTAATGCTCCTCTCACTTTCCAGAAGTTGTCTCTGGGTTTAATGTGTAATGGTCTGGGGTAACTGTGTTGTGAGGATGCCATTAGCATTTAAAGTCCCAGACTGATGATCTGCAGTCGCTATGTCTAAATGTATGATGATGTTCCAAGTCAAGGATGATGTCATTGGGGTTTCTATGCTCTTTATCTTTTCTCTCTTGTTTTGAGTCTGCTTTATTCTACTTATTGCCTTTCTTCTCCCCCTCCCTTTCTCTTTACATTCCCTGGTACATTAACCTTCACCTCATCTCATCGTTCTCTTTATTATGTCCCTCCTGATGTTTTATTATTTCCATCTGTTATGCATCCATATGTTACCCTTTCTTCCTCCTTCCTACACTTTTTTGCCAAATCTTTATCCTGCCTGTTTCATATCCTCTCCTATTTCTCTCAACATCTATTGTTACACTTTACTTTTTTATTCCTATCACACAAACACACTTATATTTTGTCTCCCCTTCTTTGCATTCTTCCCTCTGCCTCTTCAACCCAACCTTTTTTGCTCTCCCTCCTCTCACAGTGGGCAGACAGACCACAGCTCCTGCCACAATCACCACTGCCGCCACTAGTACAGCCTTGGGGTTGGTGGAACAAGGTAGTTGTGTCCTTAAGGCACTTTTTCCCTCTCCACGTTTGCCCCTTTCCCTCCCTTGAGAGGTGACTGCATGTGGCTGCTTCTTCCCAGCTACCAGCCTGCGTGGGTCATTAGTTGCAGGTGTGATTTGAGGATACTTTGTGAGTTTAAGCAGAGTGCAAGGCAGTGGCATCTGGCATAGTCATATAGCTCTACAAAATAGGGAATGTCCCGTGAGCCAAGATGAAGCTCTGAGTGTGTAGTACAGCTTTGGTATAACTGTGGGAACATGGGAACAGAACTAAAGGTGGCCATAGATGTGCAGATTTACATTCACATCGGACAAACAATTGTTCGGTGCCATCTCCCAACCTGCCACTAACCATTCAGATCAAATAAAGTAGAAAAAGAACAGATCAGCGGATGTTCTGCCCCTGACAGCAATCGTACGAAAGTTTTGCCCGGCAAAAGCTGCAATACATGCAGAGATATTATCGTTAGCCAACAGAAATGTTCTAACTTGTCCGATCGTCTGAACGACCCATCGCCATGGCACGAAAAATGTTGGGACACTCCACTCTATGGCCGGCTAAAGAAAGTAATCACCCAATGGCTTTCTTTCAGCTACTCAATAGTCAGGCCTGCTACACTGTAGTTTTGGATATATTTAGAGAAAACACTAATACTTCCTGCATGTATGATGAACATTTAAGATTCTAATATGGATCATCTATTCAGTCTGATTTAAACAAGATTACATCTTCTTATGGAAACTAAAATGTATGTGCAGGAATCATTGGTTATTTGTGGATGTATGGAACTAGCCAGACCC
Source organism: Xenopus petersii (assembly GCA_038501925.1). Lineage (NCBI taxonomy): Eukaryota > Metazoa > Chordata > Amphibia > Anura > Pipidae > Xenopus > Xenopus petersii. The sequence goes on along the minus strand of CM076676.1, from coordinate 132,590,746 downwards.
TCTTATGCCATAAATCCATAGTACTAAATGCCAGATATTATTTTAGTGTGGGCATATACCCCAGATATCCAACATTGCCCTCTAGCCTTTATAAAACAGCAGCTACTATCATGTTCAGACAGAATGATGGAAGTGATAGTTCTGCAGCAGGACTAGAGTAAAAGATGGACTGGGATGCCACTGGTAGACATAAGTGTAAAGTGGGATACCTATTGTGTGGCATGATAAAAGAATGACCCTGGTGTATAGGAGGTCCTAGCCTGGTGTCTCCTGGAGATGCTGCATGTAGTGTATGTAGCTTGGTGCATGTTGTGTGCCCAGCATGTCATGAGCATGGCATGGGCTGAGAAAGCAACCCAAACCTCCTAAAATCTAGTGTACACGACACTAATAATCCATCATGTACCAGGAGTGAGGCATGTATTTAAGACCTGCTGACTCAGTTTGTTCTCTTCTAGCTTAGCGCTGAGGTACAGCAAATTTAAGAGCTAAAACCAAAATAAGGCCAAATGCTGTAAATAGACATTTTAAAACTTCCCCTGGGGGCTCTGTACACATAGTGAAAATGAGTTGACAATGCTGAGCCTACTTTCTTTCAGTGGTGTGTATGTGCAGCGGTTCTTGTATCCTAGTCCTCTGGGAGGGCTGTGACAAAACAAATTATATTGTGTAATTATAAGGCTTGTTAGAAAAATTTGGAGATGGAGATGTTTGAGAATATTCTTTTTCAGTTTGGACTGAAACCTGCATTATACCGACCAGTAATCATTTTATAAACCAACCCAAACCCCATCATTGATTGATGATTTGTTCAAAAGCTACTTCTTGTAAAGCTGATAAAGCACTCCACCATTTTTATCTCCTAAATTGGCTTATCCAAGGTGACTGTTGACTAGGGGTTTTAGATAAGGATTCCTCATCATAGAAATAAAGGCTACCATCAACCTATGCCAATACGTATTAGACAGAATTAGGAAAAATTACCCAATTTAATTAGATTTTTTTATAACCAGTAATCCTTTATATTACATTACTTCAAACATTGACCAAGCGTTTCAAACAAGAGTCTGCTGAATATCTGAATTAGATAGATTCAGAGGCCTCACCTAGTAACTTCATCAGTGAAATTATGATCAAGTCCTGGTTTTGCCAAGCTAAGTGAAATAAGGTCTTAAAGGGATACTGTCATGGGAAAAAACATTTTTTCCAAAATGAATCAGTTAATAATGCTGCTCCAGCAGAATTCTGCACTGAAATCCATTTCTCAAAAGAGCAAACAGATTTTTTTATATTCAATTTTGAAATCTGACATGGGGCTAGACATTTTGTCAATTTCCCAGCTGCCCCTGGTCATGTGACTTGTGCCTGCACTTTAGGAGAGAAATGCTTTCTGGCAGGCTGCTGTTTTTCCTTCTCAATGTAACTGAATGTGTCTCAGTGGGACCTGGGTTTTTACTATTGAGTGTTGTTCTTAGATCTACCAGGCAGCTGTTATCTTGTGTTAGGGAGCTGCTATCTGGTTACCTTCCCTTTGTTCTTTTGTTTGGCTGCTGGGGGGAAAAGGGAGGGGGGTGAAAGCACTCTAACTTGCAGTACAGCAGTAAAGAGTGATTAAAGTTTATCAGAGCACAAGTCACATGACTTGGGGCAGCTGGGAAATTGACAAAATGTCTAGCCCCATGTCAGATTTCGAAATTGAATATAAAAAAATCTGTTTGCTCTTTTGAGAAATGAATTTCAGCGCAGAATTCTGCTGGAGCAGCGCTATTAACTGATGCATTTTGGAAAAACTGTTTTTTCCCATGACAGTATCCCTTTAAGTGTACAGGACTGACTCACAATCTCCATGGTAATGTGGATTTAGAGGGTTCACAATGCCACAAGCGTGTGTTTAGAGCAGTAATATCAGAGTGGTAATATCAGGCTGGGTTAATTCACTGTGCAGTTGAGATGTGGGACTACCTTGTGCTCTCCTGCAACACCAGCTACAGTATGTATTTATGTTAATGTATCTGTGCCAAGCCATGTATTTTAATGTGCATCCATTTACAGCCTTTGTGGATATTGTATGAATCGAGCTGTGTATTTATGTGTGTGATTTGGTCTGTGCTCAGTCTTTGTGCATGTTTTTATATATAAGTGTGAACTTGCAAGTCTGTGCAGATGAATATATATGTATATGTGTGATTAAAGTACTGAATATGTATGAGTAAACCGTGCATACTTACTGTATTTACAGAACAGCATTTATGTACAACTGTGCAGATGTTTATTTTGCAGTGCATGTTTGGTGGTGTTTATCATGGCAGAATAGTGTCGGTCTATTGGGTTATGGCAAAGCGGTATATCTCTATCTCTGGATTTGTACTTGTATTTGTCCCTATTTATTCCAAACTAGCGGTTTCTGAACAGCGTTAGAATAAATGTCCACATGTAATGTGCCTCCGTATCTGTGCAGATTTCTGTGTCTACCCAGTTACTTGTTGTTGGTCTGTACGCAGGCCCGGACTGGCAATCTTTTGGTTCTGGCAAATGCCAGAGGGGCTGCTATAAGGTCCCATAGAAAGTCAGTATTTAGTGAGCTGGTGGGGGCTGTTTGGGCCTCTGTGTGGCTGATTGGGCCTCTGTGTACCTGAAATGCCAGGGCCTATTTTAGTTCTCAGTCCAGGCCTGTCTGTATGTGTGTACATGCCAGTGTAAAGCATTATGCACTGTATTTGGACATATTGGTACAGTCGTTATGTGATAGGTGCATGAAGAGTATTTAACCTCTCTCTCTATATATATACTTTTAGAGCAATGCACCTGCCTCAAACACTATTGCCCTCAGATAGGTAGTCTATCCATGAGACCTTATGCCAAAAGGCTATTGTAAGCAGTTTGCCGTATGCCCATTGCACCTTTAACATCCACTGATACACCCTAACTCTACCATGGTTTTCCTTATGTTTATCCACTGCTGCCATCTAATGATGCTTTGGTGCAGTCTCACTCTACGAAATACATTTTGGCTTTTTCAAACTCTACCAAAGGGAATATTTTATAGTAACTCCAGCTAGAAACATTAGTGTGCATGTAACAAGATTATTCTCCAGGACACTATATGTTGCTTGTTTAGAGGTCAAGGGGTTGCTGAACCTCAGTGACAAGGAGGCACAATAGAAAATAATTCATGAATTAAGAGCTGAACACAGCAGCCAACACAAACCCCTCCACAAATTCTTCACCACATGCAAGTATGGTGTTTCTTTTTTTTAGTTAGGTCTGACGTTCATTGAGTATGGAGAAGATTTATTGACATTTTTTCTACATTTTATTGGGCCGAATTTGTGTTTCTTGTTTTTGCTTTCTCGTTTGTCCATTGAATTTCCCCAGGAACATTTACTGAGAATAGTCAGGTTTACTTTTACTTTTTAATCAGATAATGACATGTCTTTTTTTTGTTCAAATAGATCTCAGTAGGTTTGAGCTCCCACATTTTTGAAGAAGAAAAAATGCTGGCGAAAATACGCAAAAAAAAAAAAATAAATTAGGAAATAAATAGGAAGCAATAGCAAATATCAATGTATTGAAATTGATTCATCTAAAACATCAGCCCTTTCGTCTAGTCCAGGGGTTCCCAATCGTTTTTACCCATGAGTCAAACTTAAATATTAAAATATATTGGGGAGCAGCACAAGCATGAAAAAAGTTCCTTGGTGGTGCCCAATAAGGGCTTTAATTGGTTATGTGGTAGCCCCTATGTGGACTGACAGGTGGGTCTGTTTGGCAATATGCATGGTCTTTATGCCTCCAAAATTTGCTTCCAAGTTAGAAATCCAAAAACAAGAAGCTGCTTTAAGGTCACTGGGAGTAACATCCAAGGGGTTGGAGAACAACATATTGCTTGTGATCCACTGGTTGGAGATCACTGGTCTAGTCTTACATCTTATACAATGTACCTCCACTTGCCTAGAACCTTTCTTCTAAAGTAACATCACACATACTCTACCTTTATGGCAAAGCAACAATGTGCAATCCTTCATCTACCTTACTGGATTTCTCTTCTTTATTTCCATAGCCACTGGATTTTGCTGTTTACACTTACATTTTAACACATCCTCAGGCTATGTGGCTTCTACTAGCCCTATGCTAGCTCCCTTCTGACTAGGTCCTGTCTTTAACTTCAATTATGTTGTCTGCACAGATCCATTCATCAAGCCTGGACTCTCTGAAGTACCCAAAAGCAAACACAAAATTCCTATCCATAGATCCTGTTATGGTATAACATTTCCTTTGTACTCTGGGTGACATAGATTTTTTCATTGATGGTCTCTTTATTTAGGATGTCATGTTATTTTTGGTTGATTACAGCTCGGTGTAGAACTTTCATTGTTTCGGCATACTAATGTACACATCACAGAGCATCTCCATTGGTGTATTGTTAGTGAGCAGTTTGGGCAGGCAGAGGGGTTGCTGAATGTGCAGTGGCAGTGCATTGGGATAGATATCTCAGGACAGTCGGTACAGCACATACAGTTGGTGATGTACAGCATGAAGCAGAGGATGTAGGTTGTAGGAAGATGTAGATCTGAATGTGTTTGGTTATAGAACCCTTCATGGCTGTGCATGTGATGGGCATCCTGTCTTGCCAGCCTGTTGATGCCCATATATAAACTTGTTTGCCACCTTACCGTGCCCAACAAATGTATCTTATGGCTGTATATTTCTCTCTCTGCCTCCTAACTTTATATTTCTCATTTTATTTATTTCCTTTCTCTCCTTTTATTTCCCCCTGTTATCTTTTGGCTTCTCGTTATTTTGTCTCCTTTTTTTCGGCAATTCTGCTTTGTTTTTCTCTGTTTCTTTTGTCCCCTTCTGCTTCTCTCTCCTTTCTAACAAGGTAAGTTCTTTTTTTAATTTTAATTTAATTAACACTTTGCATTCTTACACTATGCTGTAGGGGTAGTAGAGTATATCAAGGGTTGGGTTATCTTTGTGATATAATTGTATGATTTCTGATGGATTTCACCAAAGTGATTCACCAGAGTTAAGTCCTGACATAAACTGCCTGTAATAACAATTAGTTATGATGGCACAAATCACCAGCAAACTAACACAGAAGGAATATGTCTGAAGGTTTTTATTTAATCAGGTTGGAATATGTCTAAAGCAATTGAACTTCATGAGTAATCATAAAAATGTTTCACCATTCATTCATGCTGCTTCTTCATTTCGGGTCTTCACCAGTTTTGTAATGCCTTAATGGTAATCTAATCACCAACGAGATCCAGGGTACCAATGAGACTGTATCACACTTTTAGACCTGTGGGTTTCAGGTAATACCTACCTGACTAAGGTTAATGGAACCATTAAGATTGTATTCTGGTGACTGTATTACTTTTAAGACTTTAAAGTACTAGGAATTTCCTACCATTTAGCTAAAGATTACTAAGATTATTTTGATTTATCACTACTAGATATTGTAACATAAAGGGACCACCCATGTATTGTATAAACCCAAAATGTTATTCAAACACACACCTAGTTATACAGAAATGCTCATAAATAAATACACTGAATATTTTATACACACAGATCATATAAACAAAGATACCCAATGCTGGGTAAGCACTATTATAGTAACTGACTATATTTCTTCCTCTGGCTTCTCACAGCAGCCAAGAGTTTACTGAATAAGAAGACAGATGTTGGAAAGGTAAGAGCTAGTCCTTATATATTATATATGTAATGTTTTCTTAAGAATTCAAAAAAAATATTATTAAAAAAAATATCATTATTTAAAATTAACCATCATGATATATGATCATGATAACAGTTGCGCCTAAGGCATCGCTTTATGTTTCATCCAAATCAGAGTTTTTGTATTTCAGTCAAAAAATGAATTGTTTCCGGGATCACCAACCAGAGGGTCACCAGCTGAAACACATACAATAATAATACATACAATAATATAACAGATAACCTATAGAAGAGGTAAAGAGGGCCCTGTCTAAAGGAGCTTACAATCTAAAAGATGCAGTGAATAGTTTGCTTTATATTACCCTCCTTCTACTGCTGTTTGCTAGGATTCCTTTTATGCCGCATATAACTTTGCCCTTTGTCCATTTATTTCATTCCTCCTGTTGTTAAACATAACAGTTGCTTAGCACTATTTTTGGATGCCTTTAACTAAGTCTTCCTATCTCTTACAGCCTCAGACAAACAGCACCAAGAATAGCGCTGGAGTGACCAGTCCAAAGGGGCCCATTCCACCTGCAGCACTGGTATGAGGGGTATTGTAGATGGGTAGGCCAGGAAAGAACCAGAACACTTTCTGTACTTGTCATATTTCTACGGGTTAGGGAAATGCACTTGTCGGGTGGGTGATTCTCCGTGAATGACTGCCTTACGCCAAAATGTCTTCCTCACCACCGTCATCCTTTGAGAGCCTTTTCTGCTTCATTTATGAATGGGGTGAAGCCTCCTCCATGCATAGTTTGGTGGAGGACTGTTTTGTGTCTGTGATTTGGATATGTCTATAGTTTGTCTTACCACGGTTGCTTGCTAGGGTGTAAAAGCCCCTTTGTTATTTGTCTGTGACAGAGATTGTAGTCTGTCCTTGGGAAAGTCTGTCACCTGTTTGTGGAGATCGATTTGTGAAAGATTCCTCTTGTTGGGAAGATAGAGATCTGTGCTTTGTGAAGCATCTTGCTCACTGCCTTTCCAGTCTTCCATTTCCTCACTCAGTTCCTCCAGCCTTTAACTTTCCTGATAATTCTCATACCTTCCCTTCCTGGTTTTTTACCCTTTTTTCCTCTTTTTGCCTTATTCTACCCCTTCTTTGTTTCCTGATTTTTTTTTTTTTTTGCTCTCTCCTCCTTCCCATTTCTCATTCTTCCTCTTCCTCTGTAGGAGACTCAAACCACAGTAATTCATAACCTGGTGGACGGGATAAAGGTATTTGCTGTGTCTTTACCTCTGTCTTCACTTGTCATGTCTCACCCACATCTCCCTCTAGTGAAATTCGGTTTGGGGGAGATGTTGGGAGTTCTTTTCCCTTGTGTCTTGAAAGGTTAAACAATTTTCTTATAGAGAGGCTTGCCACTTATTTCTACCAATGGTTACTAGCTTGTTTAAATATGTCAACGTTTTATCTGCATCAACAGTATACCATTTGTGTTATTGTATCATATATTACATAGATTTATTAGTCATTTTGGTTTATGATCATAAATGTTTGAGGCTGAAACAACTAGATTGTTAGTTATACCCAAACCAGACTTGTTTTCTTCCAGATTAAATTTTCACTTTCTAAATATGGTGTTGAGGGTTGATTGTGAAGTATTATATAGTGCGTTATTTTCTCTGTATGTGGCCTGATAGAAGATTAAGGGAATGGGGAGAAGCATAGCCTTGTTCTGGGGGTATACAATTAGGGTTTTTAGAACTGTGTCCATTGTGTCTTAGTTTCTTGCCACCAAGTGGGCACGTTGATGTTGTGTCTTTTAGTGCCGTGTAATAGAAGGTTTACAACTCTTATTTGTGATAATTTTCACTGTTCACAAATGTATGTTTGTATGTGTGTATTTATTTATATATCTATATAACTCTATTGGCATACCCGTGTTTTTGTTTTCATCCTCTCTGATGTTCCCTTCGTTTTCTATTCTTACTTTGTTTACAACTTTTCTTATTATCTCTTATTCATAAAGTGATAACACGCACTGCAGAGCCATATAAAGTAATGATAACTTATCATTGCAGATAGCTAACCGGTTGCAAGAGTGTGAAGAAACACATATTTAAGAATGTTGTGAGGTTTTATATGAAAGAAAGGAGGCACAGATCAAAATAAATAATGAATTATTCTCCCATCCCTTTGTTTTCTCCTCTCAGCACACATTGTAATCTTAAACGTGGTCAGAGCAGTGTGACCCAGTTGTCTAAGTAACTGCGCTCTGTTTTTGCTTCTTTAAATCCTACTTTATTTCATGGTTCTTCTAGTGTTAATGGCTCTGTTGGTGAAACCTTTTCTACTTTTCTGTGTAACTTTTTATTAAAGGGTTTATGTGTATAAAATGTGCCCTTTTTCTCTGTGCCAGTAGCAAAGGCCTGTGAGCTAGAACCCAAACAGGATAAAGGAGGGGGAGACCAGGAGCCCATATATGGTCCCTTGCCCTCCCATTGGTACAGCTGCTTTTAGACTTGCCTGACAATGGTCAGCACTCTTTCAGAAATGAGACACCAGTAGAGACGTTATGTCTCAGTACAGTGTGCTGCATATTCCCTTCTCAGTGCTTTGGATTCATCTGTAATTTGGTTTGTACACATTTTTGAATAACTTTCTTATTGCAGTAAGCTATAGGAATGTCAGACATTAGAAGACTTTGAAGCAGGGTATATGGGGGTTTGGAAATGAGAATCTGTTTAAAACAGACAATAATCAGTCTACTGTTTCTGCTTCTCTCTTCCACCTTCCTCGATCTTCCCTCCCCTTGCACTACTCCATTTCTCTTCTGCCTTCCAATGTTCTCTAAGGAGTCATCAGACAGTACACATACAAACCCAGAGGATGAAGAAATGAAAGGTATTGTGCTCCTTTCTTTGTTTTTTAATCTGACCCCCCCACCACCCGCACCACCCAAGCTCTACTTTATTTCCTATTACACGATGCCCATGCATACAGTGAACTCCATACAACCTCTAATGGCCGTGAGTGCAGGAGAATTTGGAGCCCTATATATAGAAGAAATTTAAGGAGATGAGAGGAAAGGTAGGAGGCTGGGAGAAAGGATGCTGCTTAGGCAGGGCATTACAAGGGAAAAAAGTAGATGAGAAAAAAAGAAAAACAGAGACAGGTAAGCCATAATGGCAAACAATTACATGTATTTGTGTGTGTGTGTGTAAAAGACATGGGAAAGAGATACAAGATGAGGAAAGACTGAAAGGTGCAGAGGGACTATGGAGTGGAAAGCTGTTGTATTGTTGTTGTTGCATGTTGTACAATTTTCTGCAAGGATGGGCTTCCTGTTGTCACTCCGATGTCACTCCGATGTCACTTCCCACTAACCATTTCCTGTATTCACCTGCACCCTCGTATCCCTCACTCTCCTGCCGTTGTCTTGTTTATTACACATTAACACCTTTCTTTGCTTTGCCCTTATCATTGGAGGAGGGAGGCAGCTTTCCAGTAAACTCTGATACTACCCCGTCTCTCACTCACTATGTAATACCACTCGTTTTAATTACATGCTTATGAGCACTTCTCTGTTGTCACACGCTTGTTTATTGAAATAAAGACAATCAGACAAGTAAATTGGTACAATATTTAAACACAAATATACACTTAACACGCATGTTTCATGCTCTGTTACAGTCTCCATACAATTATGCTGCCTGCATTTGGGCTTTTACCCCTTTCTCCTTTCTTATCAAATTTTTGGTCACACTCCCATTATCCCCCACTTCTGACCCATATCACTCCCTGCTTTACTGCCTTTCTTTTCATTTACTTCTTTCTTGCTTTTGTTCCCTTTCCTCTGTCTGTCGTGCTTCACCCCCTTTTCTCTCCCCATTTTCTCTAGTGATGAAGTTCTCAGACATATTAAGCTCAGTGAGAAGGGGCTCGGGGGCTCTGGAAGCTGAGGGACCCCAAGCAGCGGTCGCTCAGCAGCCCCTCTCCCCGTCCTTCCCCCATTCACCTCTCGCACAGCGTAAGTAGGATGGGTATACAGGAAACAAAAATCTATAAACACAAGTAACTTGCTATTGATCTGTAACAAATGCAAAAGCCACAGTCTAATCTTGTGATGGTGTGGTGCTTTTTGTGCTAACTACTAACTTTTCCATTTTACTTATGCCAATGAAACCCAGATTATAAACTGGTGAAGAATGAAGTTAAAGTAAACTAAACAAAATGCATGATACTAATGAGCCCTTTAACATGGGTTTCCTAGTCCAGGAGACATATCATGGCATATAATGAACTCTTCTTGAGAAATAGCAGGCTAGCAATTCCTTATGTCTCTGTCACTGTGATGTCACATTTTGTGGTAGGGGGTCAAGGCCAGACTATATAGCACGGCTGCTGCCTGTCCTGGTGGGGTGGAGTCCAGCACTGCTGTTGCCTGTTGTGTGGTTTGTTTGTGATAGATGTTGTGTACTGTATTGCGTGTCACTCACATTGCTGCTGTGTCTCTGCTCTCTCTGTGTTGATATCTGTTTTCTTATTTATTTATTTTCATTTTGTTATCTGTTTCCTTTCTGCTCCAATTATCTTCCATTCTTTACTTTCTGCTCTGGTCTTTCATTTTTCTCCCCAATCTCTGGCTTCTCTTCCACTGTGTCCCCTTCTTGTCCCTTGTTCCCTTGTCTTTCTCTCTGGTTCCCTTCCCTTTCTTTGTCTCTTTGCCCTTTGTGTTTCTGTCTCTGTTCTGTGCCTTGTCATTCTGTCCCTCTTTCTGTATCCTGTCTCTCTATCCCCTGTATCTGTCATCCTCCCAGCTGCTAGATTTACAGATATATTTAACACAGTCAGACGAGGCTCAGAAGCAGAGGGAGTGCAGTATTCCAACACGCAGCATCGGCTCTCCCAGCCCCACCTAAACTCTCCGTTTGTACAGCGTAAGTAGAGCTAGCACATGCACACAAACCTATCTCCTTTTCTTTTGTGTTCATATAGTATCCTAACTACTACTGTCTTTCTTATTACTAACCTCTCTCTCCTAACCTTTTCATCATGCTAACTCCTACTTTTCCCCCATAATACACTCTTTAAAACTTTACACTCTTCCCACTAAACATTCTGTCTTTCTCAACCTCTTTACGTCCATTAGACATTTAACATCTTCTACCAACATGATCAGTTTCCCCCTAATTTTTTTTCTTATTGTTTTGATTCCGTTTTGCACACTTTCACCATAATGCCAGTCTCACAATATGTGGTATCCTTTTCTGAATCCATTTTTCACCATCAAGTTCACTCTTTCTCAACCTTTCTACCATTATCCTGTGCTTTTTTGTTTTTGCACCCTGGATACTTTCTGACTCTCCTCCATTCTTGTGCTTACTTTGTTTTTTACTTTAACTTGGTTCCTTTATGCAAGGATCATGTCATGAAGTATTTAAGTCTGAATAATGAGTCATTTTATCTCTCTTTGACTGCCTTCCATCAGGTATCCCGCCTTCTGATGAGGAATCATTCATGGATGCCAGTTCTCCCTACTATCCAATTTTTCCCATATACCCAAAGATTTACCTCTTTGTTTTACTCCAGTCAATCTTTGCTTAACTTCCTTAACATTCCCTTTTATTCTGCCATGTATAATTATATGATTTGCTGGTCCCCCTGTGTTATCACAAAGTCTTTCATTTTTCTTTTTTCACATCATGAATGTTTTGTATTTTACCACTGACAATAAAATGTGCCTCTCCAGCTCGGAAACAGGAGATCATTAAAATCACAGAGCAACTGATTGAAGCAGTGAACAACGGGGACTTCGAGGCATATGCGTAAGTGCCTATTGCTTATCTTCATAACAATGTATTAGTAACATCGAATTCATCATTTTAGGCTTCTGGCTGAATACTAATTCTCCTGTAAACATATAGCCAATCATATAGCCAATACCAAACTGAATTCCAATTTGCATATTAGTAATTGATTAATTTGAACACTCAGATTAAGGATATCCTGAGAACAAAGAAATAGCATACTGAATGAGGTATCTGATCTTTCTCGAGATATACATAATTTCTCTCTGTCTCTGTCTCTATCTCTGTCTCTCTCTCTCTATATATATATACATACAACATTGGTACTGTCAATTTATAAATTAATGGCTTAACTGACTCTGTGGTTTTACAGGAAAATCTGTGATCCTGGATTGACCACGTTTGAGCCGGAAGCTCTTGGTAACCTGGTAGAAGGGATAGACTTCCATCGTTTTTACTTCGAAAACTGTAAGAAATTGAATGAGAAATATTAAAGAGAAATTAAATATAAAAATGAGGTTTTTGTTAACAACCAAGAAGAAGGGCTTTTACTACTTCAATTATGTCTCTGTACATAAGAACCAGAGCAAGCAAGGTCTGTGATAACTTTGACAAGTCAACAAAACTGTCTATAAGTCCACAATGTTCCTTTTTCCTTTCTAATACTTTTAGTTAAAAGACACTCTGAGTCCCATCTCCATTCCTCTTAAAAAGGTGTTCTTTGAGATGTACCAATGTTGCCTTTGGTCTCATTCGAGGTTAACAGTATAATACCCTTAATTACTATTAATAATATTCTTACTTCACATTAGTCCTTGCACTTGGAACACTTAAAATCTGATCTTTTGGTCATTCAAGAGTCACATATTTAATTTATCTGTGAATTCAGTTCCATAATATGTTTTATTCCCTCTTGCTTTCAAATTGTAATTTGTATTTTCATATAAAATGAGGCAAAAACTACTTGAGTGACTGAATATGAAAATATTAATTGGAGTTTGTTGAAGTGGTTGAACTTCAACAAAATACAATATAACTGTTAAAAAAAGTTATGTGATGCCAGTTATGACTGTTTAACCTTAGACTAAGGTTAAAACACCTATTTTGATAAAGTGTTTTTTTAAACCAGCCACCCCCAAAAGCTGTATTTGGAATTGTGAACTTGTCCCTAGATACTATAGCATTATTTTTCTGAAGTGAAAGCCCCTATTAGGCTCCAAACACCTGTGTCTATATCCCTGGGCTACCATCTGGCATGATCAGATTGGTTTGCAATCCAAAAGTGTGGCCAAAAGTTGTATTAGCCGATTGCTGGTGAGCTGAATCAACCTATGACAAGGGCATAACATATCAAAGAACTACAAGTGCTTATAAATAGATTACTTTTATAGGGCTAATTTCTGTCATCACTAATTTCTCCTCTGTTTTAACCAACTGTTCTTTTGGTCCCCAGTGCTCTCCAAAAACAACAAGCCAATCCACACCACCATCCTAAATCCTCATGTCCATGTAGTGGGAGAGGATGCTGCTTGTATCGCTTACATTCGTCTGACGCAGTATATCGACACTCAGGGGCGGCCTCGCACCAGTCAGTCTGAGGAAACCCGTGTCTGGCATCGTCGTGACGGCAAATGGCAGAATGTGCATTTCCACTGTTCAGGGGCTCCCGTAGCACCCCTCCAGTGATGGTATAGAGTATTTAAATGTTTCTAGATTTTTTCATGCCAGCTTTAAATGGTCAATGACATATACTGCAGCTCTTTACAGAGATTACACACCATTCACATTGGACCTTGCCTAAATTGAGCTTCCAGTCCCTAACACATTCACACACTATGGTCAATTTCATCAGAAACCATTTAAACGTCCTGCATGCTTCTGGAGTACATAGAGGAAACCCATGCAAACACAGAGAGAACATACTCCATGTGAATAGTCCCTGATTTGAATGGCTTATGACACAGATGGCATTTCCTCTGCAGAAAAAAACATACCTGTAAATTCACTCCACATCGCCTGTGGTCAGTAGCATTTACAGAAATGCCTCCACTTGCCAGTGCATACAAGGTGTAAATGCAATTTCTGTGGCTTGGATTGCCAATCTATGGATTCTGGCAAATGCCAGATGGACTGCTGTAAATTGACATAAACAACCACTAGTTATTGGGCCTCTGAGGAGCTGTTTGGACCTCTGTGTACTTGAAGTGTCAGGACCTATTTCAAATCTCAGTCTGGACCTTCATTCCTATCATTGCTCTTGATCATGGCATAGAAAATCCCTGATGCTTTGAATCTGCAATGCAGCAATGCAAACCACCAATAAATGAAAGTGGCCATACATGGGCCGATAAAATATGGCAATTTAAGAAAAAAAAAAAAAGATGGCAATTTGGTCCTTCTGGACCGAGTCAGTAGCTTAGTGGCATGTGTATGAGTCCCTCCAATTGACTAATATCTTGTCAGATATTATACCATCAAAAAGATGACTTTTCTGAAATGTATCTCACTGAAGTTCTGCGTAATGATGCAAACATCATCAAACATGCATAGATTCCCAGCCCACGTCCATTGGTCCATCTGGCAACTCAGTGCTTATTGTGTTTGAGAATTACAGGTAACACAGTAGCCAAACAGAACAGGAAAATACTAATATGTTCACCTTGAAAGGGCTGCTATACCTTTCATATTCCTCTGGGAATTTAGGGCCCATAAGCTTATTTATTTAGAATAAAGCTCATGTCCCAATCATTCTGCAGAATAGATCCATTACCTGTGCCTATACATTAAAACACAAACATTAGTAACATTGCCTATATTTTACTTTGAAGGTTTTTTTTTAACTGTGTCTGTTTGACTCACCATTAGCATTTCTTTTCAACAGGCTTCATTAACGACCTTCTGGCTTCACCAGAGAAGAGGAAGTTCCAGAGACTTTTGGCTCCGCCGCTCAGAGAGTTCCAGCGGCGAGGAAAAGCACGTGACCGCATGCTTGTGCCGTTCCTTCCCGTCCCTCCTCCCCCCCAACCCCTCCAAATCCAGACTCTTCTATTGTTGCCTCCCTCAACCACCTCAATTGCCCACATTCCCCAGAAATCCACTGCCTGGATTTATGGAGACTAAAATGAAGCAAAAGGACAGGATAAGGTCTTGGTGATAGGTTTTCCCTTTGATCCTTTTTTGCTACAAAGCCGAAGAAAAGAAGGCTCAACATGTATAGCCCTCCTTTAGCAATGAGTGGAGTAACAGTACTCATTGACCTGTTGCAGAAAAAATATTGACCTAATCCACCTTATTGCTTTTCTTTTAGCTTTTATTTGGGGGGGTGGAGGGATTGTCTGAAATCTCGAGGGGTGGGGGGAAAGAACCGTGACCTTTCTGTGGAGCAGTTTCTTCCCATGTGTTTGCGTGTCCAACGTGAAATGAGTTGTCCACACAGAACAACGAGTAAACAAAAAAAGGAAATACAGAAAAAAAACAACAAAAAAGTAAAAAAAGAGAAAAAAAAATTTTTTAAAATTAATTTCCGCAATGGCGTTTTCCTGGGGCCACCGCTGCCGCCCTTTTCTGTTGTTAATTTTTGTTTTTAGGAATGCAAAAAGTAAAAACAAAAAAAAATGTATATTCTAAGATATGACTCACAACCCCTATTCCATTGCACCCCATAAACTATATGATCCATTGTCCGCAGTGGAAGAGCCAGTCCTAAAGCATGACCGGCGCATTTTATGGAGTGTGCTTAATGTCTATCCACTCACAGCCAAGGCCTTTCTCCTCTGACGTGTGGGGTCTGTATTAAGGATTCATCATGTCACATCATAATCCTGAAATAATGTACACACAGTGACTTCTTGCACCAAACCCCACAATTTTTATGACATACCCTTGAAAAATGTAGGGTTTTCAGAATGATATTTTCAGAACTATTTGTTCCTAGGGTAGTGTACTTTTTGTACTTTATGGCATTTTTGCTGAAAGATTTGGATTTATAGGATTTCCTGTGTTTGTAAAGTGGGATTGTGTAACCCAAGGATAATTTTGGCATAACTGACATAAGTGCATATTCTTCAGGAAAGCACTAGATTCCCTTTCATGTGCTGGGAACAAGCAGATCATCACATCTTTGGGGCTTGTGGGGATTGAAAGTGTCATCTTGATTTAGTATCTCATCTTTCGAGGTCATAGAATAGAAGGGCAGAGCTCTCTGCAGAATCTCATAATGAGACAGAGGTGTATAGAATTCATCCCCAAATAGGAATTAGGAAAGCCCTGAATTCGGTGGGTTCCGTGTAGTGACCCCAAGGGAGAGGAGAGGCTCATCTCCAACCTGATTTGTTTTAATTTGTTGCTGTTTAATTTTCTGCATGCCCTTTAAAAAGAAATCCTATAAATAGACATATATACATAAATCTATATATATATATGAGATAACAAGATGACAGCTTGTTCGTTTTATGAATGCCAGTGGGGTTTTTTTGCTGCTGTCTTCCTTTATATTTCTGTTTCCTGTCTTTCTCTTTCACTCTTTAATTTTCTGAGCCTTGTACGTGTTATAAGCTGACACAAAAAGAGCAGAAACAAGATCTTCCTCTTGAATTGTTTCAAATTATTGCAGATTAAAAAAAAAAAAACCAAACCCTGTCTGCTTTTCATTTTTCAATTTTTCCATTTGTATCGCCCCTAGAAGGCTGATTATATTTATTCTTTTGAGTTAGAATTATCTAAACCACTTTTTCATGTGTACATTTGCATGGCACAAAAGATGTGTAATATTTTGAAGCTTGGATTGCAGCCTGAAATCCACCTTATTGTTATCTATGGGCCCTGGACCCATATGAAGATCTTTTTGGTGTAGGGTGTTATACTCTTGTTATGCCACTGCATGTCCTAAGAGTCCTTCCCAAGAAACACACAGAGAATGATGAACTGTGGTTTCCTGTCGGGTCTGCCTATCAGCTGGCTGGAGATTGGCTGGCTTCCCATTATGTATAGAACGGGGAGGTCTATTTATCAAATTTTTAGAATTTGTGGAGTTTTAAAGGTTTTTTTCAAGCTCGACTAAACTTCAATTCCATTTTTTTTAAAAAAAGCATGAATATCTACTTAAAGGGGTTGTTCACCTTTAAATTAACTTTTAGTATGTAGAGAGTGATATTCTGAGACAATTTTGTCATTTTTTATTATCTCTGGTTTTTGAGTTATTTAGCAGCTCTCTAGTTTGCAACCATTCCTAGCAACCATGCATTGATTTGAATACGAGACTGGAATATAATTAGGGGAGGGTCTAAATAGAAAGATGAGTAATAAATATCAATAAATGTGTAGGCTTACAAAGCATTTGTTTTTAGATGGGGTCAGTGACCCCCATTTAAAAGCTGGAAAGAGTCAGAAGAAGGCAGCAAATAATTCAAAACCTATAAAAAAATAAATGATGAGGACCAATTGATAAATTGCCCAGAATTTCCCATTCTATAACATATTAAAAGTTAACTTGAGGGTGAACTACCCCTTTAAAGGCAGCTGATAGAATAGTTGCTAATATTCCATAGATACTGCTGAGAAATGCATCAACTAAATGTTGCAAAATTTTAACAGTTCCGAATCTGCACCTGAATTACTGATCTGCCAGACTCAAGCACCATAGTCAGGGACATTAAATTTGAACTTATATTTTGGAAAAAAAACAGTAAAAAATTCAAAATGGAAAGCAATTAAAAAAAAAGTCTTTATTTCTAGTGAACAATGTGTAATCAATTGAACTGAAAAAAGAACAACCCCTTTAATAAATATCAATTTTGTTGTGGTTAAGAATTAGTTAAATACAAGATATTTAGCTTTCGAAAGTTTGATTCAAAAATTTGAAAGTGAAAGCATTCTATTTTCTGTCTACTTAGAACCTCTGTATAAAAAAACCTTATCCCATTCACTGAACTAATGCTGAAGGAGGTATACTGTCCCTTAAACCCCAGAAGTGGTCACATAAAAATGTTTAATAAGCTATGCTGCACCAGTAGCAGAAAAAAACTTCCTGCTTTTCAGCTTTCTAACTCATCAGTGACTTTAAGGGGGGCCACATAGGACATAACTATTCAGTGAGTTTGCAACTGATACTTAGCATGTAGCTCAAACAGTTATGACCCATGTGCCCCCCTCCAAGTAACTGATTGTGATTGTGGAAACCAGGAGAGCTGCAAAGCAGGAAGAAGTATTCTGGCTATTATGTTAGACATCCAGTCACTCCAGCCTTTATAGCTTAACTATATTGAAAATATAGTTTATTTTGCACAGCCTATTTATTTACCCAGTTTTTATTTGTGTAAGTACATTTTTGTGCAAATACAAAATATCAGTAACACCCCTGCCCTGGGGAACCTGTGTGGTAAGGCCCAATCCAGACACAGTCTTTACCAGGCACAGTCCTACTCCGTATAGATAAAGACAGTCACAGTTCCTTTCCCCCAAGAGCTCTTAACCTTCCCCAGGTAGCACTACCTGCCCAAATACCTCTCCTGATGGACAGGAGTATTTTCTCCCACGTAGCAGGCACATAGACAACGCCTGTCCTCACACAGGGGATACACTCTGGAGGCTTTCAATACCCTCCCTCAGGAAGAGCTCACCGGGGCTCACACAGAGCTGGTCCAGGCATCCACAGTGTTTTTACATCCTCAAGCCGGGCCTAAGTTATCCATGCCGGGCACACAGCTTGCTTTAATATTCAGAGCACAGCACTCAACATTATCAGCAGTGCGAGCACAGCAAAGCCCCCTTTACTGGAATCCATCCACAGGCAGCTCTGGTCACATTGTCTCCACAGCCTTTGAGCTCTAAACCCTCCATGGTTGAGCTTGCAAGGCTTGGGCCCCATAACCCAAGCCCTCCATGGGCATCATGCCCTTACATCTTTGCTGAAATACACAAACTCCCTCCAGGGTGAAAATAGGAAGAAGAGATTGAGCACATGGCAGCTCAGCTTTTTATAGAAATGGCTTAACCTTCTGGCCAAATCTGAACTCTACCAGGGCACACTGCATAGCGACAAAGGACTCACTCCCCCTCCCTTATCCAATTTAGGTCCAACACTTAGCTGGTCACAGCAGGGGACTTCCAAACATGTTGGATTTTCAGACCATAGGGGAACTTAACCCTATGGATCCCTACAAATATAACATGCTAAAATGCAAGACATTGCTGAAACAGCAGCTAGTTCCACACGCACTTTATAGGAGAATACTGAAAGACACAATGTAAGTCACAGTGTGTGGGATAACAATATGATATCTGAAATGGCTGTTATTATTTTCATAGAAATTTTTACCTAAAAGCCAGCAATATCAACAGAGACACCAACCTCCCGAAAACCATTTTTTTTGCCATTCATACGTCATCCTCTTGACTATGAATTAGATTAGACAAAGAAACCCCACCAAATAGTTATTACTATATCATTACCAAGTTAATTAAACACATTCAAATATAAAGCCAACATAGTTAATAGTAGTAATAAATAATAAGGAAAAAATGTGCTATGTAATAATTTATATAAAGTGCTAGTGCAGATAAATTTTGAGAAGCAATTCAGCCTCAGTGGCTAATAGTAATGATTACAGTTGATTGATTACCTAAATTAAAATTATATTACCCTACCAATTCATACAAATTGAACCCATTACATACGCAAATTAATTATTTAATTATTTAGCAAAACTTAGATAATCAAACAGAGTTTGCAGATTGATATTGCAATTAATAGTTGCCACTTGCCAGTAAAGTGCAGTGCAATAAATAGGGTGAAAATAGACTTGGTAATTGATTAAACTAGTTAAAAAGGAGGAATTAAAAATCGACCAAAGTTCAGTGTGGGTTAAAAGGTCATAAGGTCACAATCCATTTACAAAATTCATAGAAAATTGGAAAAATTAGATGGTGGAGTTTTTAATAATCTTTCTTCTACGTCCCTCCATGTCAGTACACATGGGGCATTGCCCCTCCCAGACCTGGAGGTAGGACCTATAACATAGCCAATCAAAATGAATCATGACCTATAAGACCACATGACTTCCTCCTCACCACAGTTATTTTTGTCCTACTGGACAGGGAGGTAGGATCTCCCTCCTCACTTTTTATTTTTTGTTGAATTTTAGAGAAATCAAACACAGTTTTTGTTTTTCTTTTGTATTTTCTTTTTGTTTATTTATTTTTTACCTCTGTGTAGACACAGAGGGATGATTCCCAGGTAATGGAGAAGATTTTACCTGATGCCTCAAGACGCATAATCTATAAATTATCGCTTATTGGGAAGAAATGCAGGTGTGGGCATACCCATGGTCCTAGCCCTGTGCTAAAATAGCCCCCCTGCTATATTCCCAGCGAGGCACAAGATTCAATCTAGTGCTTTTTGGGAAGAGACACAGTTGTGGGCTTCCCACATTACCTGTGAGCCTTTTGTTTTTTCTTCTGTATTTTTATTTATTTATTTATTTTTGCTTATTTTTTACCTCTGTTTGGACACAGAGGGATGATTCCCAGGTAATGGAGAAGAATTTACCTGATGCCTCAAGACGCATAATCTGTAAATTATCGCTTATTGGGAAGAAGTGCAGGTGTGGGCATACCCATGGTCCTAGCCCTGTGCTAAAACAGCCCCCCTGCTATATGCCCAGCGAGGCACAAGATTCAATCTAGTGCTTTTTGGGAACAGACACAGGTGTGGGCTTCCCACATTGTTACCTGTGAGTTGTTTGGACTCCCCTTTTCTTTTGAGTTATGTGAGACTTTACAGAACTCTACAGAACTTCTGCAAAAGGGCCATGGGTATGCATATGGGCTAGTTATAACTGCCTGAAGTTGGTGAGTATGATTCTTCATTATCTACTGTGTGTAGTGCACTGGGAAGTCTGCATGCTAATTAGCTAATTATGTCCCTCAGCTGAGAGCTATTGGGGCTTTTGCTGGAGTTTCCATCCAGCTAATTAGCCACTCTGATAAGGTGCAGGTGTGCCTTCACCCCGTTGCTATTGCTGTTTAATATTTTAAGCCTTGTATGAGTGAACCTGCATCCTTTGTGCAGACACAGAAGTTATATTGGCTCATGTTACTAAGGCACCTCCAGGAAGGGCTAGAGGTTGCACTGAACAAGCAA
Source organism: Xenopus petersii (assembly GCA_038501925.1). Lineage (NCBI taxonomy): Eukaryota > Metazoa > Chordata > Amphibia > Anura > Pipidae > Xenopus > Xenopus petersii. Next base: position 132,570,132 of record CM076676.1, on the reverse strand, counting down.
TATGGCACCTCCTTCCTTCTTATTAGTCTGCTCTTAACAAGCAGTGTTCCACCTGGATATTCCTGCTAACAAGCCTGAGCTATCTGGTAAGGTGCCTGTGTTCCCCTGACTTCTTGTATTATCTGAAGTCTTATGTTGTGAGCTGGCGTCCTCTGTGCAAAATACAGTATTGGCTCTTGCTACACTTTAAGTACTGGCTGGTGAATCACTCTGCCTAAGCGGTGTGGTACCTGAATCCAGAGATTTTGATTTCTCAGTATCCATTGTGTATTTGAAACATTAATTTCATTGGGAAGTCTGCATGTTAATATACTTAATATGTCCCTCAGCTGAAAGCTATCAGGGCTTTGGCTGTAGTTTCCATCAAGCTAACTAGTCACTATCTGGTAAGGTGCAGGTGTTCCTTTGGCCCCTTTGCTATTGCTGTTTAATGCTGTTATTCCTGCTGACAAGTCTGAGCTATCTGGTAAGCTGCCTGTGTTCCTTCTTATATTATATGAAGTCGTATGTTGTGAGCTGGAGTCCTCTGTGCAAAATGCAGTTACACAAGGTACTAAGTCTGCATGTTAATAAGCTAATTATGTCCCTCCGCTGAAACCTATCCGAGTTCTAGCTGAAGTTTCCAACCTGCGGACTTTTCATTGCTATCAGGTAAGGTGCAGATACTCCTCAGTTGGCTACTGTTGTTTCTATTGTCCTCTGTGCAGACACAGAGGTTATATTTGCCTTTTATTACACTGGGTGCTTGCAGGGTTGGCTGGAGGCTTGCACTGCTGAAGCAGTATGGTAGCCCCTTCCTTCCTTACATTGAGTCTGCTCAGTGCTGTAACCTGAGTCATTGGGCCCCACAGCAAATTCATTTTAGGGCCCCTAACATATCCAGAGGTTGTGCTTTTTTACCAATACGTATTGAAATTGCTCTTTATTTGGGCCTCATGGGTCCCTATACCTTTTGGGCCCACCTGCAGCCGCAGGGTCTGCTTCCTCTTTAGTTACGCCCCTGAGTCTGCTCCTTAGAAGCAGTCTGCCACCAAGGATCTGTCTGGATTATTCCTACTGCCTAGTGCATATTATCTGGTTAGGTGCCTGTATTCCTCTGACTTCTTGTATAGTTGTCATCTGAGGTCTTAGGGTTGGGAGCCCGAGTTCTCTGTGCAGACACAGTAGGCAAGTGTGCTCTTATTACACCTGGTATTTCCAGGACCGGCTAGGGGTTTGTTCTGCTGTAGCAGCATTGTGCCCCATTTTTTCCAATGATGTTTCCACACTTAATAGGCAGTGTTCCGAGTTATATGGTGTCTTTTTGTGTGATGTAGGCCTTCTCTTAGATATTCTATTCCCATCTGGTGGCTTTTTTGTTGGGAGCTCAGTTGTAGTTATACTACATCTACTGAGTTTTTGTGACTGTAGGTTTCCCTTCTTTAATTGTTGGTAGATTAAAGGGCACTTACTGTTATGTCTATTGGCACCTTAACATGCTTGAAGCCAGCTTGTAGTCTATGGCCCTTTGTGTGGCCTCGGGCATCTCACCAGGGAGCTGGGTTTGTGTGGCCTCTGGCTTTCATTATGGCCCTTGGCTTGGGTTAGAGCCCTTGTTTTGGTCCATAGCTTTTTACCATGGTCCTCGACTCCTGGGTCTGCTGGCCTTTTACAAGGGCCCTTGTTCTGCTGGCCTGTTGCATGAGCCTTTGGCTCATGTGGTCTTTTACCCTTGGCATATTTGTTTGGTTGTCCTTTTACCTGGGTTATTATGGCTGCGGGCCTGTTTTCATGGCCCTTAACTTAGGTGCTTGCTTGCCTTTTACCAGGGTTCTTGGGCTGTTGGGCTGTTGCCCTTTTCTGTGGCCCCTGGCTAAGGTGGCTGCTAGTTTTTATTATAGTCCTTGTGGGCTTGTGGCTGCCAGTCTTGGCTGTGACCTGTGGTGCATAGGTCACCAGCCAGGCTGTGGCATGGTTACTATTCTTGCTGTGGCCTTTGGTGGGCATGTCTGTTTGCCTTGCGGCAATCCTTGGCAGGACAACAGCCATTGGTTTTGTCTTGTCTGCAATCCTTGCAGGTATGGTTCTGGTTACACCAGCAGTAGGCATGATTGACTATTTGGTTGGATCTAGCATGGGTTTTACCATCAGCTGGTGTTTGCTCTGAGTTTCACAGTCCATAGCTAATTTTGTTGCTGATTGGTATTCAGCAGCTGATGTTGGTCATATGTTGGCTTACAGCTAACCTTTTCTTCTGCCTTACATGCATTGTTTTTGGTCTTGTATGCCACTGCTTATTATCAATAAGGCTGGCTTGTGGACCAGGGTTTTGCAAGTTCAACAACTGACGTGCTCCGTTGTTGCATGTGTGGAAATTGACTTTTGTGTCAGGTGCCAGTGCAGTTGGTTACCTTGTCCCTAAGGGTGGCATTCACAATAGCTGGCTTATTTACTATTGCTTGTGTATTCAAATTCCACTCTGGTTTTTTTGCAAACACTTCAGCTGACGGGCATCTTGGCCTGCTAGTGTGACAATGGCCTTGCACATCTATGTTGGAATACATAATAGCTGGCTGGTCCACCACTGGTTGCATGTATGGTGGCTGGCTCTCTGCCAGTGGATTGTGCATCATTGCTGGTTGGTACCAGTTTTTGTAGGCTATAAGCTTTTGGCATGCCTGATTTTGGATTGTGATCCCAGCTGTTGGCTGGTTCAGTAGCTTCTATGTATGGTGACAGGTTTGGTTCAGTTTTTGCATAAACTGTAGCATTGTGCAGCTTGAGCTGTAGTGGCCTCGGCTTTTGTGGGTGTTTTCTAGAACTGTAATTGGCTTGGGTCCCATTGCTTGCTTGTGTAGCAGTTGGCTGGGGCAACAGCATAACTTACTGGTTGATGGCTTAAGTCACATTGGTTGGTTCAGCAGCTTATCCTTGTGCTGTTGTATACCCAGTTTAGATTTGGTGGTTGGTGGAGCTACTGGGCTGTACCAGCATGGCTCTACAATGGTTACAATGATATGCTGATTTATGATAACCCAGAGTTGGTGTTCATTTAGTTAAGTCTTCATTAGGTATTATTAGCATGGAGTTAGTGGATCTTGGACTGATCTCTGGTGTAGAGGTGCTCCGGTCAGCACTGGTTTGAGCTGCTTCCATTAAGATGCAGGACCAGGCTAATGTGGGCCAAGTCTTTTTAGGGCCACTTGCTATTGCTGAGGATCGTGTATTTCTCCAGCACTGGTGATAGATGTATTCAAGTTGTGTTTAGTTTCTGATCTGATTGATTTCCTGGTGGTTTCTAGGGTGTTTTTAGTTCTGAGATGGCTATTTCCATCATTCTGGTTTTGTCCTAAGGCACCTTTTTTGTTTTAACAGTTGCAGGATTTTTGTTCTTACCCAGGTGGGGTTTTGTCAGATAACCATATTGCAGGTATCCTTTTTAAACAGAATATGTTTATTCTTAATCTGCAATGCTTGATCCTCAAGTACCGGTCTCTGTAATTTTGTGGTTGATTTTGTAGTTCTTGTTAATCGTTTACCATGTCCTAGGACATGTTGTTCTTGTGCCTTTTATCTACCCTTTTCAGGAGATATACATTTTATCAGCTCCCCTGTTGGATGGATGTGATGCTGGTCTTTTCTCAGGGCCTCCTTAGCATCAGTTTGGTTTTTGCATTATGTTGGTTATTCCCACCCCTTGTTTTCGGTGCATGGCTTGGTAGATCCCATGTGTACTGACATGGAGGGACGTAGAAGAAATAGAGAATTTTACTTACCTACTTGACGTAAATTCCTTTTCTTCTAGTCCCGACATGTCAGTACAGGGTTTCCCATCCCAATTATTTATTTTGGTTACTGTACTGCTATGGCAAAAGTATAACTGTGGTGAGGAGGAAGTCATGTGGTCTTATAGGTCATGATTCATTTTGATTGGCTATGTTATAGGTCCTACCTCCAGGTCTGGGAGGGGCAATGCCCCATGTGTACTGACATGTCGGGACTAGAAGAAAAGGAATTTACGTCAAGTAGGTAAGTAAAATTCTCTATATCTCATCTGACCTCATCAGACCTCTACCTATAGTTAAGGTTAAAGGGATACTGTCATGGGAAAAAAATATTTTCTCAAAATGAATCAGTTAATAGTGCTGCTCCAGCAGAATTCTGCACTGAAATCCATTTCTCAAAAGAGCAAACAGATTTTTTTATATTCAATTTTGAAATCTCACATGGGGCTAGACATTTTGTCAATTTCCCAGCTGCCCCTGGGCATGTGACTTGTGCCTTCACTTTAGGAGAGAAATGCTTTTTGGCAGGCTGCTGTTTTTCCTTCTCAATGTAAATGAATGTGTCTCAGTGGGACATGGGTTTTTACTATTGAGTGTTGTTCTTAGATCTACCAGGCAGCTGTTATCTTGTGTTAGGGAGCTGTTATCTGGTTACCTTCCCATTGTTCTTTTGTTTGGCTGCTGGGGGGGGAAAAGGGAGGGGGGTGATATCACCCCAACTTGCAGTACAGCAGTAAAGAGTGATTGAAGTTTATCAGAGCACAAGTCACATGACTTGGGGCAGCTGGGAAATTGACAATATGTCTAGCCCCATGACAGATTTCAAAATTGAATATATAAAAATCTGTTTGCTCTTTTGAGAAATGGATTTCAGTGCAGAATTCTGCTAGAGCAGCACTATTAACTGATTCATTGTGAAAAAAACTTTTTTCCCATGACAGTATCACTTTAAATAGGGTGTATACACTTTTAAGGGTATCCCATTTTGTGTTTTTATCCTCCTGACTATGCCCATTGCTTCGCTCGTCATGGGGTTTAAATACAGAACTGGGGCTGTTTCCGGTCTGAAAGGAGAAAAATACAAAATTCAAATGGATATAAGTAAAGAAAAACACAGAAAGCTTGGGAAATTAAATTTAAAGGATAAGGGCTTCTTTCCCATAGGATTACCCGTATCTAAAATCTAATGAAAAATAACTGGGGTGGATTTGTGAAATATGAAATTGGGCAAATCTTGAGGATCTGCAGAAGTTCGATATTTTCTTTTCCCTGTTCAAGAAAAACCTCTTCTGGCCATCAACATTTTTCAAAAAACATTTTTCAAAAAAGAAATATTGAATCATTTGACACAGTTATCAAATGTGATACCCCAATTCATCAGAATAGCATTGCTCTGAGTTGTGTGATGGGGAGGGCACAACTCTGCCCAATCCTCTAATTTCTGACTTCCTGATGTGCATCTCTTGTGGGGAGAAAGTAATTGGACTATTATTTTCCATGATTGAACAAATCATGGTTTGTTGTTAGTTGTAAAATGTGAAAAGCTCTGTAACTATTGTTACCACCCTGTAGAACTGTGCTTTACCAATGTGTACCAAATGAGCAACCTTTTCAGATCTGAATTTACTGTCATTTTTTCCACTGGTGTTTTTCATCAACAGTGACACCAACGCGTTTGACATTGTGTGGGAGGGGCTTCCATATATTAAAGGGGAACTTAACCCAATTTCTACTCACCACAAGAGACCTGATGTAAAATGAAACAGGAGATATTTATTTGGAATATGAACACCAGGACACTCAACAATCACTCCAGCACACGCTTGTTCAAAAACACTTCCAGTTCAATTACATGAAGGAATCACTGCAGAGTAGGCACACCTGCCATAGGATCTTGGATCACACCTAACCGACTAGTGGTCCGATATATGCTCCACCCGTATCCACCCACTCTCCAATAGTGGCCCAATACCTGTATCCCCCCACTCTCCAATATTATTATTTTTCAAATAACAGATCTTTCTGTAATTTGGATCTTCATACCTTAAGTCTACTAGAAAATCATGGCAACATTAAAAAACACAGTAGGTTGGTTTTGCTTCCAATAAGGATTAAGTACATCTTAGTTGGGATCAAGTACAAGGTACTGTTTTATTATTTCAGAGAAAAAGAAAATATTGTTTTTAAAACACTGGATTATTTTTGTAGTAACCTGCTTGTGAAGACATTCTGGTTAAGGGCATTCTGCTGTTTTGCCATTGCTTGATGATCATTTTCCTGTTCCTGTTTTTGTGCTTCCTGTTAAGCATGGAGCAGGCCAGATCTACCTGCCATGTTCTAATAAATATACCAAAAGTTCCAGGGTGTATCTGACTACTTACCTGAACTAATACAGTAGAATCATTAACCCACTGCTAGCCAGCAGTTTATTACAATTTTGATAAAATGGAGTCTATGGGAGATGGATAATGGATTTCTGGATAATGGTTCCCATACCTGTATTTGAATGTTAGTAATAAGGCGCCTTAGACTGCAGAAATCTGAATCCCCTAGAATATCTTGTTTCATATTGGCAATGAAAATGTAATTATCTTTTAGTGCAAAGGGAAGCATGATAGCTGTGATTTAAGGTGTGTATGTGTGTTATAGAGGGGTAAAGCCTTTCCGTGAGATAATACGGTTACAAGCAATAGGTCCAACTTGATGGACTGGTACCTCTTTCAAAACTTCCCTGTACAAATAATGACATTTTGACAACCAAACACAACAGATATATTTTTCGCAGGCTTGCTGTTTTTCATTGCAGAGAAAATCTCTACCTTGTGTTAGGCACCCCAAGTGATTGTATTTACTTATCTGAAACCCTGGGTTGGTGATCCCATCAGCGGAGCGATCTTCTTCCATCCTCCTCTTTCTTCATGTGGCTGTGCATGCGCAGTAGAGCAAAAAGCCAAACTTTAACTAAAAATTCGGCTTTTTCAATTTACTGCGCATGCGTCTGCCCCGGGAAATTTGAAGAAAGAAGAAGCCAAAAGAGGATCGATCCGTTGTGCTCGCTGGAAGAACCCCAGGCCGGTACAGGTTTCTGCTGATAGGAGCACCAGCCCAGGGTTTCAGGTAAGTAAATACATTGACTTGGGGTGCCTAAAATTTGGCATGCCCAAGGTGTTAACGACTTTCCATCTTCTTTAAAGAAATTTAAATAACCAGTGGATGCCAATTTACTAAGCACCCCTAGCGACTAAAATGTATAGTCTTCTAACCCAGACTAGTTGCATATCATTTAAAAGTGCTGTTTTGCTCCTGGGCACCACCCTGCCATGTTTTCACAGGCCCCATGAGTCCCTTGAGCCAATTTAAGATAATCACTCATACCTGGGACCTGTAAAAAAAAACCTAGTGGCACAGTGTTTTCATGAAAAATAGTCCAGTCTGGTTCAATTTTAAAGAAAGTAGTAGGATAAAGGGTTAGTGATTTCAGTCACTGGGGTGTACCTCCAATGAGATGATATTTCCATCTCTTTGTAGGAACAGTAACACCAAAAAATGAAAGTGTTTTAAAATAATGAAAATATAATGTTCTGTTGCCCTGCACTGGTACAACTGGTGCGTTTGCTTCAGAAACACTACTATAGTTTATATAAACAAGCTGTTGTGTAGTTATGGGAGCAGCCACTGAAAGCCAAAAAGGGAGAAAAAGCACAGGATACACAGCAGATAACAGATATGGGATTATCTACTGTGTATACTATGATATGGTATAAACTGCCATATATTTTTAGTTTTTTTGTGTACAGATACACCTTTTAATTGTATCACATTCTCCTTTGCTATCCTCAGAGGATCTATATAAATAAGTATAGAAAATAATTATTGCCCCCCCAAAATGAAATAAGAAATAAAAGATGTACACAAATCAGTAGGTAATACCATTAAAGGGGTGGTTCACCTTCAATTAACTTTTCGTATGTTATGGAGTGGCCAGTTCTAAGCAACTTTTCAATTGGTCTTCATTATCCATTTTTTTTATAGTTTTTTTTAAATTATTTTCCTTTTTCTTCTGACTTTTTCCAGCTTTCTAGAAATACAAATGCTCTGCAAGGCTACACATTTATTGTTATTGCTACTTTTCATTGTTCATGTTTCTATTCAGATCCTCCCCAATTAATTTTCCAGTCTCTTATTTAAATCAGGGCATGGTTGCTAAGTTAACACTAGCCAGGGCCGCCATCAAAGAGGGACAGGGGACAAGTGTCCCGGTCCCGGGCATGAAGGGGGGACCGTCAGTGCAGCACTTTTGAAAGAGCTGGGCCCAGGCCCGGATTTGTGGAAAGGCCGCCTAGGCCCAGGCCTAGGGTGGCAGGATTTTAGGGGGGCGGCATGCTGTCCAACCACACCCACATTAGTTCAAAAACACTTGGGATGCACTGGATACAATCACTTTTTAAATTTCCCATGCGCCAATCCCCATTGCTCTGGTCCAGATGGGGAAAATTTGCGCGAATAAAGGGGAGGGGACAGGGGCGATGAACAGCAGTGGGCCTAGGGGCGCCTACTATGTAAATCCGGCCCTGGCTGGGCCCCCTTAAAAGCGGCCATTTTTGAAGTACCAAAGAGCAGAAATGTGGAAGTGCTGAACAGCCGAAGTCCCAAAGCCACGAAAGGAGGGGAAAATTTGTGTTTTTTTTTTTAATCCCATGACCACCAATGTATTATTTTAATATTCTATAGGCCCCTGCCACCAATGTTTTTTTAAAAAATATTTTTTGGGGCCCCAAATCAGTGCAGAATTCTGCTGGAGCAGCACTATTAACTGATTCATTTGGGTAAAAATCATTTTCCCATGACATTATCCCTTTTACAATACAAGGCTGATTAGTACGTAATTCGGATTATTGGTACATAGCAGCACAGAAACCAGCATAATTAGCATCATAATTTATTCATCAGCTTCGTAATATCACCTAACATGCTTACCTATTTTCTGATTTGCGAAAACTCCTAAGCTTAGCTTCTAAACAGCTGCTCAAAGCTCACTGAGCATGTGTGTGTAAAAGACTCTCTTAACAAAATCCAATATAGGGAGTTCCTGTGACAAGTTTGAAGTCCTGGATTATTACTGCTATAGAAATGCTGAACCTTTAGGCTGGTTCAATAAGTTTAGCCATATTTAATGTAGTAATTATCTGTATTAAAGGTTAAGGTAACTTGTATTATGTTATAGAACAGCCAATTCTAAGCAACTTTTCAATTGGTTTTCATTTTTTTTTATAGTTTTATAGTTATTTGTTTGTCTTCTTCTTTCTTTGCAGCTTTCAAATATGCCTCACTGACTCTCTTCTAAAATACAAATGCTCTGTAAGGCTACAATGTATTGTTATTGTTAGTTTTTATTACTTCTCATTCCATTCAGACCTCTCCTATTTATATTCCAGTTTCTTATTCAAATCAATGCATGGTTGCTAGGGTAATTTGGACCTTCGTTACTAGATTGTCGGCGTCAATTTCAATGCCAGCGTAAAAAAACTTTGACTCGCGGACAAATTTTTTACTCCAAATTTGCCTGCGGCAAAAAGCAGAAATTCACTGTGATTTCACGCCTGGCAAATAAATTCGCCCATCGCTAGTGATCAGCCTCGTAATATGTATTGTGACCCTAAGCTCAGGTAAGTGACTGGAGCATGTGACCTAGCAGGTTCATCTTAAGAGGCTCAGATTTTCACTGCCTTGGCCTGCAACAGAACCAAAGAACCAACGAACATAATGTGTAGCATTTCCAGCCTACATCTTTGTTAATGCATAAATACACAAAATGGGCAATTAAGCCTATGCAGGATCGGACTGGGGGGTCCGGGGCCCACCGGGACTGGTGTGCAGGGCCCTCCTCTGGCCCCCCGCTACCTACTGTGAGGCAAAGCGATGCTCGGCATACTTGAAAAACTGTTTTGGAGAGGGGGTCTGGTCCGGCGGGGGCCCACCGGGTATTTTCCCGGTGTCCTGCCGGGTCAGTCTGACACTGAGCCTATTATTAAATGAGAAGTAAAGCCTAACTGAAGACATAGGGTAGAAATATTGTACATTATGTTTTGTGCTTCTGTACCAGCCCAAGGCAACCACAGCCCTTTAGCAGTAAAGATCTGTGTTCCACAGATGCCCCAGTAGCTCCCCATCTTCTTTTCTGCTGATTCACGGCACATGCTCTGTGCTGCTGTCACTAACTGAGCTTAGAGACCCACTCACAATATACAGTACACATAGAATAGAAATGTCACAATATAAGGCTGATAGTAATTAATACAGAAATTACTACATGGCAGCACATAAACCAGTGCAATTAGCATCAGAATTTAATAATCAGCCCTGTAGCATCAGCTTATATTACAGATAAACCTCATTTTCTGCTTGATAATTAGCGACAACCCCTAAGCTTAGCTTCTCAACAGCTGCTCAGAGCCCACTGAGCATGTGAGTGTCACAGACACTTTCCAAGATGGTGACCTCCTGTGACAAGTTTGAAGTCCTGGATCATTGCTCCTATTGACAAGCTGAAACTTTAGGCTGGTGCAATAAGTTCAGTATATAAAATATGACATTTTTAGCCCTATTAATTTTTAGGGTTTAGTTCTCCTTTAAGGGAGTGTTTCCCAAAATGCATCAGGCATTAACCAGCAGCCTACTACAACAAACCCACATTTTTTATCCTGAGTGCCGCCTATTTTGTATATTTATGCAGTATCAATACAATGGGGATGCTGTTGGCTGAGCATCTGGGGACGAGATAGGAGCTGCCTGAATGAGAGGCGAGCAGAGAAGGAGCTTGGAGCGGACCGTTAATTTTTCAACTGTATTTCTTTGTTAAACTTTACTTCTTTTTTTAAAGGGTGGTTCACCTTTAAGTTAACTTTTAGTATGTTATAGAATGGCTAATTCTAACCAATTGGTCAATTGGTCTTCATTGTTTATTTTTTTTATAGTTTTTGAATTGTCTTCAAATGGCAGTCACTCCCATCTAAAAAACAAATGCCCTGTAAGGCTACAAATGTATTGTCATTAATACTTTTTATTACTATTCATATGCCAGTCTCTCATTCAAATCAATGCATGGTTGCTAGAGTAATTTGAACCCTAGCAACCAGATTGGCGAAATTGTAAACCAGAGAGCTGCTGAATAAAAAAGCTAAATAACTCAAAAAGCACAAATAATAAAAAATGAAAACCAATTGCAACTTGTCTCAGAATACTGTCTACACCATACTAAAAATTAATTTCAAGATGAACAATCCCTTTAAAACATGACAGATAGGGTGTTTTTTGTCCCTTTGTCCCCTGTGTTTTTCAGAGCCTAAAGAGAAATAGTCAGTGGTTTAATACAATGGAATGAAGTGAAAGCACCTGTGTTGGTGATTCCCAGTGACTCATTGGGAGGTGACAGTTTGAGATTTGCAGCCAGCAACATTTCTGTACATTTCCCTGACCTTAGTACAGTGTGTAAGCGGTGATGTAGTAGATGTGATGCATTGCTCTTTGCCTTTATTCTTCTGTTCACTAAAAGACATCATGTTATGACAATATCTGTCCAAAACATATTTCCAAAATACAGTCAAATTTGAAGAAATTCAAGATGACCTTATCCTTCAGCACAAGGGAGATGACTCATGATCATACGAGATAATTCAATGTGACTACACAATTCTTTAATAATTGTTCCCCAACCCCATACAATTTATATATTCTAGGGATGCACCGAATCCAGGATTCAGTTCGGGATTCGGCCTGGATTTGGCTTTTTTCAGTCGGATTCGGCCGAATCCTTCTGCCCTGATGAACAGAATCCGAATCCTAAACTGCATATGCAAATTAGGGGCAGGAGGGAAATCATGTGACTTTTTGTCACACAATAAGGAAGTAAAAATATTTTCTCCTTCCCACCCCTAATTTGCACATGCAAATTAGGATTCAGATTTCGGTTCGGCCGATTCCAAAATAGTGGATTTGGTGCATCCCTGATATATTCAGTTTCTGGTGTTGTCTGGCAGTGCACACACTTTTTTCTCCATTTGCTTTCATGACCATTCCTTGCCCATTTTTTCCCACCATCCTTAGATGAAGCAATAATAATGCTTACTAAATTAACAATGATTTAAATATTTAAATACTGCTTTCACCAAAGAAAATGCAATTACTGTATATGTTGTTATGAGGCAGCTTAGTTTCTATGGCTCCTGGTTATTGGGATTAGGGATGTAGCGAACGTCGGAAAAAAAGTTCGCGAACATATTCGCGAACTTGCGCAAAAATGCGAGCGGTTCGCGAACGGTTCGCGAACGGTTCGCGAACCCCATAGACTTCAATGGGAAGGCGAACTTTAACATCTAAAAAAGACATTTCTGGCCAGAAAAATGATTTTAAAGTTGTTTAAAGGGTGCAACGACCTGGACAGTGGCATGCCAGAGGGGGATCAAGGGCAAAAATGTATCTGAAAAATCTGCCTGTGTGTGCTTGGAAGAGATAGTGTAGGGGGAGAGCTGTTAGTGATTTCAGGGACAGATGATAGTAAGTTTGCTGGCTAGTAATCTGCTTGATACTGCTCTGTATTGGAACAAAAAAATAAATAAAAGCAGTCCTTACAAGGACTACTGTTATTGCAGCAGTCAGCAGATGAGATCAGAAGCAGGACAGCTGCCCACTGCAGCTACATACAGAGCACTGCAGTAGAAGGTAGATTACTAGCCAGCAAAGCTACCTAAGCTTAAATGTCCCTCAAACCCCTGCAGACTTCTGTCCCTCCAATAACAGAGCAGTATCAACACGATTACTAGCCAGCAAACTTTCAACTGTCCCTGAAATCACTAACAGGCAGCAGCTCTCTCCCTACACTATCTCTTCAGCACACACAGGCAGAGTGAAAAAACGCTGCAGGGCTTCGGTTTTTATAGGGAAGGGGAGTGGTCCAGGGGAGAGCTTCCTGATTGGCTGCCATGTACCTGCTGGTCTGGGGTGAGAGGGCAAAAAAAAGCGCCAACAATGGTGAACCCAAAATGGCGAACGTCGCGCGACGTTCGCGAACTTCCGGCGAGCGCGAACACCCGATGTTCGCGCGAACAAGTTCGCCGGCGAACAGTTCGCGCCATCTCTAATTGGGATGTACTCTCAGCCAGTGTTGGACTGGGATACCAGGGGCCCACCAGAAAACCTTAGGTTGAGGGCCGACTTTCCAAACTATTATACCTCCTCTCCTCACTTAACCTCTTTATTTTCCTAGTCTCTTTTCTCTACATACTATTCTCTATTCTTCCATTATTAAGCCTCTTTATTCCCATAAAGAAATAGAGAATGGCCATGAAATAGGTCAAAAGATTAGAAGCAGGAGGGCCCACTGACACCTGGGCCCACGGGAGTTTTCCTGGTATCCCGGTGGGCCAGTCCGACACTGCTCTCAGCCAGCAGAGAAGTGTCCAAACTTGGGCCGTTCTGAGCAATCCTCCACTAGTAGAAATATGTTGGCGGAGAAACCACTGGGTCTGACATGACCCTTAGCACACAAGCAGGTACCAGGAAACAATGCACATGAAAAACAAAAATAGGAAAGTATTTATCTAATACCATACCTCATACCAGTCATTTCTGACATCCTACGTTTTATTGCTCTTTGTTACTGTCAGTTATTTTATCTGTTGCCAAAGACCCAGCCCAGCTCCCAAAAGCCCTACAGGTACACGTACTGGTATTTTGTAAGAGGCCTATCCTGAATTCTAGAAATAATGCAGAATTAGTGATATTTATTTTCTGGTGTTACTGGCCCTTTAAGCTCTCACAGACTTGTGCCAGGCTTATGTTTAAAAATAAATGGTGAAAGCATTGATTCCTATTACATACCCCCCTCCAAAAAAAGCAGCTAAAAGCTGATTTAAAGTAGAAAGAAAGCAACCGGAGCAGTTTATTGCCAATAGATTAGCTACAATAGTTCAAGCTATAACACTATATTTATTCTGCAGAATGTTTTACCATACTGAGTAAACAGCTCTAGAAACTCTCTGTTTATTTAGGATAACAGCTGCCATATTAGCTTGATGTGACATCACTTCCTGTCTGAGTCTCTCCCTGCTCTGGGCTCAGATTACAGAGAGGGCAGGAGGGAGGGGGAAAAGGAGGGGGCTGGGAGTGAGGAGCAAACTGAGCATGCTGAAGCCCAAGCCCTGGAGGTTTAAGATGAAAACAGGAAGTCTGATACAGAAGCCCATGAGTACACAATAGAAGGAAAGAAATGCTGTGTTTCTCTTGACAGAGGACTCAGAGCAGCATTACTTTGAGGGTTTAATGGTATATTTATATAGACCTTTCTGATAAAGCTTACTTAGTTGTAACATTTCCTTCTCCTTTAAAGAGGCTCTTTATTTAGTTATTATTAGTGCCGTGCCACTTCCCACCAGTTTTTCTTTCCAAACATTGCCGCGCAACAGCATCACAGGGGATTTGCACTGCAGGCAAAACAACAAAGCATCTCCAAAAAAGATATTGGGGGGGGGATGCCTTTTAGTAAGAAGAACACTTCAGTATATATTATAAACAACACTAACACCTGCAAATGGCACTTGGGTACAGTAGTCTTGTTTGACTCACTAAGAAAATATGCCCTTAGTGCTTTGTTTTGCCATATCCATGATTGGCCAGTAAAATGTCTTAACAATCTCCCATTTCAATTTTCCCTTGCAGAACCGAGCTGCCCGAGTGTGAGTGGGTAAATGAGACAAGCCTTATTAAACAATACAGAAACAATAAAATCCACATTAGATTACATGACAACACAGGACCAAGTATAGTCTGTATATTCTGATTATTAATCAGTCTTGAGGTATCGGCTTCTGGCAGATATTATTTGACTTGTGCTGTTTTGATATGACGAGCCCTAAGCAGCCCAGACCACACTGAGCATGTGCACAGTCTTGGTCTTGCAAAGATGTTTAACAAAGTTACAAGATGGTGACCCCCTGTGGCCAACTTTGAAAGCATAAATTATTTGTTTGATTAAGCTTGTGGTGCAGTAAGTTCATGTTTTTGTTTAGTATACAAAATACAGCATTTCTAGCCTTATTCTATTTTAGACTTTACTCATCTGATATAGTGCATTGTTTCAGAACCAGAAGTGCAGAGGACAGAAAGCTGAGTTGCAATTACATTGTCCGATAACATTAATATGTATGTATATTGGACAGTTTAATAAAATCATGACTGGAGGACGGAGCCTTTCTCATGTCTCATTAGGATTGTGTCTGTGCAGATTCTGATTGCACCAGCCTTTTGCTTTTCCAGGTAACTTGGATAGAGAGGGCAGCGCAGCAGAACGCACCGTAGAAGACGTCTTCATCCGCAGGTTTATATTCGGCACATTCCACGGCTGCCTGGCTAATGAGATTGTGATTAAGCGCCATGCCAATCTGCTAATCATCTGTGCTATCTTTATCCACAAGTTGCCCAAACAGAAGTTCTACTTTCTGATTGGCTACACAGAAACACTTCTTTCCTTTCTGTACAAATGCCCCGTCAAAATGGAGGTGCAGACTGTCATTTATAAATATCTGTAATAGCCAATAAGTAGGTGGGTCACATTTTTCCCTGGCTACTTGCACTGCCTGCCTTATCAGGCGACTACAGAATAACTTTTCTTGCAGGATAAAGTGCAATATAATGTAGCAGCCTAAATTGCAGCCTCTTTGCTGCAACATTCACCAGCAGGTTGTTGTTAGAATAGTGTGCAGCAGAAACAGGAACCTTCAGTTTTGTGCCTCCAGCCAACGTCAAGAAGGGGAGAACACTGACATTGTAACATATAATGAATATTCAGAGCTCAATTAAAAACATCACCTGTAAGTAATGTAACAATCTGATGTGGGGCGCAGGCAAGAATAATACGTAGAGTGAATTGTGGGAGGTACTCCATGTTTGCTGGCCAGTTAATATGTTGTGGTTGCCCCAAGTTTATTGACGGCTGTGCTGCTGGTAAATATTTACTGTTCCTTTAAATATAGGCAAAAAAACACTGTTGTTTCTGAAGGTTACAGTCTCCCACGTAGGATGATATTAGAGTTGATTTTGGCCTGATATTATCTGCACTGGCCTTATAAACAAAAAGATTATCAGTAAAAGTTTTAATTGGTTCATAAAAGGGATCAGGGTTGCAGAACAAGTTTGCTCAGGGGTTTGGCCATGGAATCACCAACAATGCTTCTAATCCCTGGCTGTTATTGCTACGGATCAGTGGCAGACATATTCTATATGTCATCATAGCCCATTGTGCCTCACTAAACCTTAGATTGCAACCTTGCCAGGCTTGAATTGCACAATGTATTGTAATTGGATACAGTGTTATCAAAATCCATGTTCACCTTTTAGGGCTATTCCACACGGGGAGATAGCCACGCGTTTGCGGTCGCGGCGTCAAAGCGCCGCGACAGTCGAGGCGACCGGCGCAGGCGACAGTTTTGTATGGGCGCCTATGTAAAAACGCCTGTGCTAACCACACGAGGCGATGCGCTTTTCAACAGTCGCCAGGCTTTTTCAGGCGACTGTTGAAAAGCGCATCGCCTCGTGTGGTTAGCACAGGCGTTTTTACATAGGCGCCCATACAAAACTGTCGCCTGCGCCGGTCGCGGCGCTTTGACGCCGCGACCGCAAACTCGTGGCTATCTCCCCGTGTGGACTAGCCCTTAAACAAAAGGTTCAGCAAACAGCTCTATATTAGTTGCAGTTGGGAAAAAACCCCCAAAAACAGTCAAGTTCTACCCTTTCCAAATGATCATAAAATTGATAAGCCACCATACCACGTCAAGGTAAACCCCGAATGGCGGTCCCTAACTTATTTTATATGTGCATTCTAGCATTACCTGTAATCAGAAGCTGTGGCATAGCTTCAGTGGTTGTAGCACCCCTACCCCCCTTTAAACTAGTGGTGATCCTATGCTTTTAAAATTGGGCGTTTGTTTTGGGAATATCTCTCCTTTAATAGCCTGATTGCTGGCTGGGGAGGATTTAGCCCTCAGTGAAAAAACAGCATTCAACGGACATTGATTACAGGTAATCTTTCCAGACCTCAAGCGGCTTTTGTTTTTCCCTATAAAGCAGCCGGCGACTATGTAAAGATTACAGCATTTCTAGCATTTTTACTTAACTTCCCCTTTAAGGCACTTACAGATAATGTCTTGTTTTGATGCTTTTGCCAGCGTCTTGGCCAGAATCGATACAAATCCAAAAGATTGATGTACGTCTCAGCCGCAGAAACACTTCTCAGAGACCAAGTCGCACTTGCATTTTATATAGAAAACCAAGCGCTTCACAAGGTGAGAATGGGGCAAAGGTCTTTACAATTTGGCAAATAATCAAAGCGATATGAACGGTGACTGACTTCAGGCATTTATTTGTGCAAAATCACCACAGCAATTAATTACAAACTTGTGACCAGGAGGGAGTGGCTGACATGAGGTATGCAGACAGGGAGAAGACACTGCCATGTCGTATGATCCGAGTATATTTTTCACAATTTTGTAATTAATTGGTGCAGTGATTTTGCACAAATAAATGCCTGAGTCACCGTACATATCTGATTATTTGCCAAATTGTAAAACGTCTGCCCCATTCTCACCTGATTTGCCAAGTACTTTAGGACGCCAACATGGTGCTCTTCCATAAATAGTATAGAGTTTTTTTACCATTTTGTAACGGACGGCTTTCTTTGTCCTTCAAACTGTAAAAATCATAAGCAAGAAATTAAAGGAAATCTATACCCTCAAACAATGCTAGCCTCTATAAAAAGAGATCACATAAAACAGCTCATATGTAAATAAATCATTTTGGGCTGAACTCCACAACGTGTCAAGGAGCGACCTGTCGTCGACTGTCGGATGAAGCCATTTTCATCAGACAGTCGGTTTAGTGTAGTTTTTACCCGAGATTTCTCATTCACTTCCTTTGTCTTTTGGACATCCGATCACATGGAGACAGTTTGCTCCTTGGCGTGCCGTTCAGTTCAGCCCTTAAAAGTATGTGCCATTGGATAATCCTAAATAGAATATTGCCTTTTTAAGTACTAATGGCCACCCCCTGGGATCCTATGATTTACGGTGCACACAAAAAAACCAAGGACACACATACTGGTTAGGTCACATGAGCCAATAAATGGACAAAGTTCTGTCTTTTGCTTCCACACTTCTTCCTGTTACAGTTGTAGTATTTCTGGTCAGGTGATCTCTGAGGCAGCACACTTTTTTTTTTTCCCCCCAGTTTGGCAAGATTCTTTAATAGACCACTTAATATGATACACACTATCCTTTGGTTAAAGGGATACTGTCCTGGGAAAAAAAAAAAATCTTCAAAATGAATCAGTTAATAGTGCTGCTCCAGCAGAATTCTGTACTGAAATCCATTTCTCAAAAGAGCAAACAGATTTTTTTATATTCAATTTTGAAATCTGACATGGGGCTAGACATATTGTCAATTTCCCAGCTGCCCCCAGTCATGTGACTTGTGCTTTGATAAACTTCAATCACTCTTTACTGCTGTACTGCAAGTTAGAGTGATAACACCCCCTCCCTTTTCCCCCAGAGCAGCCAAACAAACAAACAATGTGAAGCTAACCAGATAACAGCTCCCTAACACAAGATAACAGCTGCCTGGTAGATCTAAGAACAACACTCAATAGTAAAAACCCATGTCTCGCTGAGACACATTCAGTTACATTGAGAAGGAAAAACAGCAGCCTGCCAGAAAGCATTTCTCTCCTAAAGTGCAGGCACAAGTCACATGACCAGGGGCAGCTGGGAAATTGACAAAATGTCTAGCCCCATGTCAGATTTCAAAATTGAATATAAAAAAATCTGTTTACTCTTTTGAGAAATGGGTTTCAGTGCAGAATTCTGCTGGAGTAGCACTATTAACTGATGTGTTTTGAAAAAAAACATGTTTTTCGATGACAGGATCCCTTTAAGTATTTATAATGGGGGTTTCGTTTTTTCCCATTAAGATGCCTTGATGGAAATGTTTAGCTCAACAAATAAATCAGATTTTTCGTAAAGTGGTTGTTCACGTTTGAGTTAATGTTTAGTATGATGCCAAGTGATATTCTAAGAATATTTGTGGCTTTTGGAGGTATTTAGCTTTTTATTCAGCAGCTCTCCAGTTTGCAATCTAGTTGCTAGAATCAAAGTTACCCTAGCAACCATGCATTGATATGGCTAAGAGACTGGAATATGAATAGCAGAAGGCCTGAATAGAAAGATACATACATAAAAATGTATAGCCCTACAGAGCATTTGTTTTTAGATGGGGTCACTGATCCTCATTTGAAAGCTGGAAAGAGTAAAAGGCAAAAAAAATTAACATTATTTTAAAAAATGAAGGCCAATTGAAAAGTTGCCAGGGATTAGCCATTCTATAACATACTAAATGTTAACGATGAACCACCCCTTTGATTAAAATAATGGCGAAAAGTATGTTCAGCCCAAGCCTTATTCATTGAACTCATGTTGAACACTGTTCCATGGTTATATTTGGGTTTCTGAAGTCAGAAAATCAGTCACAAATGGCTGGATTACTGCGATTTTATTTTGGCTTCACCAGCAGCAAGATCAAAAAACAAACCACTGATATGGACATTGCAAGACTCCAGCTGTATAGTATCAACACCACCCACATGATCTCTCCCCTTCATGTGGCCCTCAGCCCCAAAACAATATATAAAGATTTAAAAAAAAAAAAAAACAAAAAAAAAAAAAGATATTGGATTTATAATAGAAGCACCCACAACAAAGTGATTCCCTCCTTCATTAAAGTCAGTCTTTAGCTGGAGTATCTGTTGGTGTTATCCAATAAGGCCAACCATCTTTACGTATGCAGAAAAGATCTTTTCATTTTGCCTAATCTAGTCCCCTCGGGAAGCGTCTGCCTTGCATTTAGTGATAATTTCACAGACAAAAACAATGGTGCCTAAAGCAATGACGTGGACAAGATATGTTTGTTTAGAGGAGTAAAAGATCCAAATACTGGGTGAGGGTAACGTCAATGTGATATAAAACAAGAGAAAAAGATGTGGAGACATTTACTGGAAGACGACAGCTAGGACAGGCAGTTTTATATACAGAAGGACTACATTAATACTGAGGAATGATTTGTACGTGTACATGAAAAGATTGGGAACAGGATTTGTCAGATTCTGAAGCATAAAAAGCAAGTTTTTACAGCACTGGAGGCGATTCACTTCTTTCTAGCCTGGTCTTATCCTCCTTCGGTTCTTTTTTTAACCCTCCACCTGCCGGACCAGCAGACTGTTAAAGATAATTTGATAGTGCCTCCAGCAGGAGAGGGTAGCAGTAAACTCTTCCACATTTCCCCCCCCCGTACCCACAACATAAGATCTGATGAGCCGCGTGCACTGATCTGTGGTCCTGAGATGATTGTGTGCAGCAGCGATTGATAGAATGTCCTTACACCTTCAGGATGGCGTATTTGAAGAGTGCCATGATGCCGGCGCTGATTAAACCAGAGATTGGCACCGTGACAAACCAGGCCAAGAAGATATTCCTGAAGAGGCGCCAGTCTACTGCCTTCTTGGACCTCAGCCATCCCACAGACACGACAGAGCCCACCTGCAAGAAAGGACAATTAGCATTTCAAGTCATTTACTAGAACGTTTTTCAAGGGGTGGTTCAAGTTTACATGAACTTTTAGTATGTTATAGAGTGGTCCATTCTAAGCAACTTTTTAATTGGTCTCAATTGTTTTTTTTTTTTTTTTTTTTATTATTTGCCTTCTTTTGACGCTTTCCAGTTTTCAATTGGGGGTCACTAACCCCATCTAAAAAAACGAATGCCCTGAGAGGCTTCAAGTGTATTGTTACTTTTTTTATCACTCTTCTTTCTATACAGGCCCTTATTCAAATCAGTGCATAGTTGCTAGGATAAATCAGACCCTAGCAACCAGATTGCTGAACTTGCAAACTGGAGAGCTGCTGAATAAAAAGCCAAATAACTCAAAAACCACAAATCATAAAACATGAAAATCAACGGCAAATTGTCTCAGAATATCACTCTCTACAACAAACTCAAAGCTAAACAACCCCTTTAAACAGATACAAGATACCAATACAAGAAAAATTCCTGCTCACCTTACAGTGCGTTGTACTTATTGGGAGACCGACATTTGAAGCGATTACAACAGTCAGTGCCGATGCCAATTCAATACTGAAGCCACTGAAAGTGAAAACAAATAAAATATAATGTAGTTCAATAGATGCATCTCACATATAGTCCCAAACCATGAAATGAAGGTTATCGTTTGCGCTAAATAGAAATTTACCTGGAGGGTGTGATTGGTGTTAGATCTTTGCCCATTGTCTGAATGACCCTGCGTCCCCAAACCCACAGACCAATGCAGATACCGATCCCTCCATAGAGCAGCAGCCAAATAGGAGTGGCAGCCTTGGTGGCAACATCTCCACTCTCATAAACCAGGTAAAGAGCCACCAGTGGACCAATGGCATTGCTGTATGAGACAAATTAATCATTAGACCAACCAGAACCAACAAGCAATCTTTAGTGGAATATAATTGTACACAGTTCAACAGCATATTTAAAAAAACATCATAAAACAGAAAACAAAAAGAGCAATATTAAAGCCATGTTCAATATATAGTGAAACCTCAATTTTACATCCCCTGATTTTAAAGTTTTACCTCACTTTACATTGTTTTCTGGTCCCAACTATATATTATGCACAATACATTTCCCCAATTTTCCACCATTTTTTCCAGTCCCCTGAAAAATGTAAAATGGGGGTTCTCCTGTAACTGCCAATATATCGGACATTCAAACCACTGGTTGTTGCCAGATTCATTTGGTCCCTATCAGACAACTACTGAAATATCATATATATCAGTGATCCCAAACAGTAGCTTGTATGCAACATGTTGTTCTCCAACCCCTTGGATGTTGCTCTCAGTGGCCTCAAAGCAGGTGTTTATTTTTGAATTCCAGGCTTGAAAGCTGGTTTTAAGTGCATAAAACTAAGTATAGTGTCACGTAGAGCCTCCTGTAGGCTGCCGGTCCACACAGGTACTACCAAATAGCCAATCACAGCCCTTATTTGGCACCCCAACGGACTTTTTCATGCTTGTGTTGCTCCCAAACTCTTTTTACATTTGAATGTGGCTCACTGGTAAAAAAGGTTGGGGACCCCGGATATATAATGTAATAATGATAGAATAAGGAGATAAAACAGCAGATTATCTTTGTATCAAGGTCTACATAATAAATGGCAATATTAAAATGAACTACCCCGTTAAAGGGGATGTAAAGGCAAAAAAGATAAATCCCCTTTTAACCTTCTTTAATGAAAAAGAGACCTATCGCTAATATACTTTAATTAAAAAAGATTTGTTTGTTTCCGAGTCTGCAACTGTGTAGAAATTTGTAGAACCAGTGCAGTCTGTATATTCTGATTATTAATCAGTCTTGCTGTATTGGCTTTTGGCAGAAATAATTTGACTTGTGCTGTTTTGATCATTTAGGACAATCCCCAAGCTTAAACTCCAAACAGCAGCCCAGACCACACTGAGCATGTGCACAGTCTTGGTCTTGCGAAGATGAATAACCAAGTTACAAGATGGTGATCCTCTGCGGCCAACTTTGAAAGCATAAATCATTTGTTTGATTAGGCTTCTGGTGCTGTAAGTTCATGTTTATATTTAGTATACAAAATACAGCATTTCTAGCCTTATTCCATTTTAGACTTCTAAATGGCCTTTTATATATGGGAAGCTGCGCTGAACAGCTGTGTGCATCATATATTTATAGATTAGGAAGAAGATGGGTCACATCATTACAAGGAAGATTCTCTTCCAACTAATTTCTGTCCCCAGAACACCAACAAATAATGTAACATGGGTCCAACACACTAACCTGACATCATTTCCACCATGTGCAAAGGAACCAAAGCATGCTGTGAGAATCTGTAAGAACTGGAAGAGCAGGGACACCTCTGGCTTGTCCTGGTCATGTCGTTCTTCTAGAGAGGAACTGCTGCTCTTCCGGTCAGTAACTACATCTTCGATACATCCTTCCTCTTGCTCCTCAGCTTCAACATCCATGTGTGCGTCTGCCACAGCATTGCAGTAACTGGTGTAGCTGTCCATACGAATTCTCTTCTTTCCATCAGCTCCATGCACGGTTAACTTCTCCGCCTCGTCTGGTCGTGCTTCTGCATCCCAGTTACGGAAGGAGTCGAGGGGCATGCCACAGATTGCCATGGTATAAGAGGTGTAACTATTGTTGCGCCGTAGTGGCTTGTCTCCAGAGTCTCCCATGCAGTCTCCCACCTTAGCCAGATGCAGCTTATGCAGGAGGTCTTTGTAAAGGCCAGAATCCTTGTGCACAGTGTGGTACTGATACTGTCCACTCGAGTTCATCTCGTTACTCACAGTCTGACTGAACTGTACATGGTTCCCATTAGCCAGCTGCACACTCCCTGAAAGGGAAAATATAAAATCATTTGTAAGATTATGTGCTTAAAGGGGAACTCCACACAAATATAACTTAAAAGGTAAAAACCTTTAAACCAGATTCGTTTTTCCCCCCCAAAACAAATCAGTTAATAGTGCTGCCCCAGCAGACTTCTGCACTGAAATCCATTTTTTAAAAGAGCAAACTGGTTTTTTAATGTTTAATTTTGAAATCTGACATGGGGCTAGACAGAGTCAGTTTCCCAGCTGCCCCAGTCACGTGACCGGTGCTACGATAAAATTCAGTCACTCTTTACTGCAACTTGGAGTGATATCGCCCCCCCAGCAGCCAACAGAACAATTGGACGGTAAGCAGATAACGGCTCCCTAACACAATAGAACAGCTCCCTGGTAGATCTGAGAACGGCAACTCCATAGTAAAATCCAGGTCCCACTGCGACACATTTAGTTACATTGAGTAGGAGAAACTACAGCCTGCCAGAAAGCAGTTCCATCCTAAAGTGCTGGCTCTTTCTGAAAGCACATTACCAGCCAAAAATGACCTGAGATGGCGCCTACTAAAATTATAACTAAAATAAATAAAAAAAATTACACTGGTTATCTCAGGAATTAAATTTTATATTGTAGAGTGAATTATTTGCAGTGTAAACAGTACATATCAAAAAAAAAAAAAAAAAAAAAAAAAAAAAAAAAAAATTCATGACAGAATCCGTTTACATCAATTAAAAAAAAACATGGACTTTTCATGATCTTTAATGGTTTTAAACAGTTCCCTAAGCCTAGCTCCCTGCTTATCTGTCCAACTACTTTGCGGAGCTGTCGGACTACTGTTACTTTGTATCAACAGCCATCTGTCCTTAGCCTGCATCCTCCAATCCCTAACATTTCCCTGCACACGTTGCTGAATGAAGCCGTTTTCTTTCTGTTACATCTTGAACACAAAGAGCTTCCAGCAGCGGTCAAAATGTAACAGAAAGAAAACAGCTTCATTCAGCAACATAAAGTCCAGCAATAAACAAAATAGCTTACTTCAGTGTTAAGTTTTCAGTACCCCAAGGTACTATCCCGGCTTGGTCTGTGGGGAAACCACCAGGAAAATATCCCCCTGGCTATCAGGCCCCCCAGGTCTCTCAAAGTACAGTCATTCCAACCAAAAACAGCCCAGCCCTCCTATGCAGCTCCTTCTCTCACACCCTGCACACCTGCTGCTGACTCCCTTAAACACTCCTTGGCTGTCCGGCCCACCTTCTGGCTGCTTAACCCTCTGGTGTTTCTTAAAGGGCACATTCCTAAATGGACGGCTCAGAACCTAAAAACAGGGGATACATATCTGCCATCCACTATAAATCCCGTCCGGCTTGTACACAGTCCCTCTTTCCCTGCCAGGATTTCAAATGATGCAGAAAGAGAAGAACTGTCAGATTTCAGCATAGAAAATGGCTTTTATACTTTTTAAAGAAACAGGTAACTGTGTTGGGTAGATTAGGGGTTTCTGTGTAATGTGGGCCTCTTTATCAAAATTTGGTTTGGAAGCTGGAGTTCCCCTTTAATTACAGCAAGTTTCTCTATACATGAGATAAGCTGGCAAAGAGATATGCATTAGCACATGCCAACCCAATGTGATCCACCTATGATCGTGTAAATCTGAGGTCTCATTTAGCTACACAATATAAGAATTTGAAGGTAGGCCGCAAGCACCAATTCAAGTGCTCTCGCTATTGGATAAAAGTTTAAGATAAAATGTATTACTCTTTTTCAAATGTGCCCATCTGAAAAAGAATAAGCTATTTTACCCTTTAAGAATGCGGATGTGTTGCTCAGCTGCAACAAAAGCACAAATCAGACACTGCGGGGGCCTAGCAGAATAAACTTACCATTCATTGGTTGGTCAATGTTGGTCTCCATACTATTAAGCTTCTCTTTCTCTATAGGGTCATCACAGTCTCCCATATTGAAAGTGACTGTTCTCTCTTCTGTTCTGGATACAGTGACCATATCCAGTATGGGAACCTTTACATCTGCAACAATCCCTCCATCTACAGGTAGCTTGATATTGTCTGGGTCTGGTTTTAGGATAGGGCAGTGGAGCTCCCGATTCTTCTTGTTCATAAGTGGGGACTCTGATGGGCTTGACTTGAATTCACCTGTTATGACCAAGAGGATTATTCTTTGTAAATATGGTAAGAAAAAAAAAAAAAAAAAAAAGTTTAAACTTTCTGTGTAGCAAAGACACCAAGGAGGTAATTTATAAAGGTCCAAAGGAAAGGTCCCAGTGTCTGCGCTGATGTCCGTATCGATATCCGATGATTTTGGCGCAAAAAACTCAGAAAAAAAATCATCTTTTTTTTTTCCCCCCCCGGAAAACTCAGAGTTTTCGGGTAAACCCCCGAAGTTTGCCCGGCCCTATTTTTTTCTTCACAAAGAAGGTCCATTCAGGATTTCGGAGCTGCTCGAAGTTTGATATTAGAAATATGGAGCTAAATTCGGACCTTGATAAATAATCCCCCCCCCAACGGTCACTCCCAGTGGGGATGGAAATTTTCACCATACAGGGTACAACGGATCACAATGTACCCCCAGGTCAGTGGTAAAACAAATTTATTTGATCGAATTAACGGGAAACTATTGCGAAAATGGAAATTTAAAGGAACAGTTCAGTGTGAAAATAAAAACTGTGTAAATAGATAGGCTGTGCAAAATAAAAAATGTTTCTAATATAGTTAGTTAGCCAAATATGAAATATATAAAGGCTGTAGTGAACAGATGTCATATAAAACAGCCAGAATCCAACTTCCTCCTTTTCAGCTCTATAACTCTGAGTTAGTCAGCGACTTGAAGGGGGGCCACATGGTACATTTCTGTTCAGTGAGTTTGTAATTGATCCTCAGCATTCAGCTCAGATTCAAAAGCAACAGATATGACCCATGTGGCCCCCCCTCAAGTCTCTGATTGGTTACTGCCTGGTAACCAGGGTAACCAGTCAGTGTAAACCAAGAGAGCTGAAAAGCAGGAAGTAGTGCTCTGAATGACATGTTAAACATCAATTCACTCCAGACTTTATACATTACATTTTTGGCTAACTAACTATATTAGAAACATGTTTTATTTTGCACAGCCTATTTACCCAGTTTTTATTTTTACACTGAACAATTCCTTTAATAGAAGCTTCGGCATTATGAAATGAGAAACTTTGTAAATACAATCAAATATTCTGTATTGTTTCTGAAATAATCAAGTTTATGTTCACTATCCCTCTCTCTCAGCATCTGCTTCTTTTCATTATGTCTTCATGCAGGAGTTGAGTGTCAGATAGTCATTGACAGTTAGATTCAATAGATCTTATAGGGGGGGGCTTCTTTCCTAGCAGATGAATTAGAGCTCATTCAAGTAACTAGCTAATCCTCTTGGTCATAACAGGTACAAACAAAATAACTTCCTTTTGCACAAATTCTGCATGCAGAGAGAGACAGGAGTTCTGCCAATTTTAATAGAGGGAGCTCTAATACATCTTCTTGGCAAAAGGAACCCCCTATAAGACATTTTGGATCTAACTGTCAATATCCGACACCCAACTAACGCATAAAAAGAGAATGAAGAGAAACAGATGTCGAGAGAGGGATAGTGAACATAAACTTGAGTATTTCAGAAACAATGAAGAATTTAATGGATTGTATTTAGAAAGTTTCTTATTTCAATATGCTGAAGCTTATATGAAATTTTCGAGATAGTTCCCCTTTAACCATCCAGAGTCTTATTCAGGTTTCATGGGTTTAATTTGGTCACAAAACAGGACTGTTATTTTACTTGAGACAGGTAGGTTTTAGCCCTCAAGTACATATTTCAATGATTATTGTGCAAACAAACATGTAAGGTTTTTAAATACTTACACTCAATCTTGCGTTTCATTCTGGGGCAGACGAAGAACCAAACAAACAGGGCACAGGATACTGCACAACCAACGGAGATTAGGATGATGCCCCACAGGGGGACCTTGTCAAAACCCAGCACTAAAAAGAAAAACAACAATCACTTATGAACCCACCCCTGGGAATAACCCAATAAAATAAAACACACACAAAGTATTATTTCATCTTGGCGGCAAAGCATAAATTATGAACCAACCATCACCAGATCTTGAGAACCGCATACCTGAAAAGTTTTAAAGTTAAAAAACAAAAAGCCAAAAGCATAACAGCGGCTTGTTTTGTATTCATCTTTAATTTATGTAAAGGAAGGTCATTATTTAAAGGGGAACTATTGCAAAAAATGACAATTTAATATAACCTTCCTCATGCTGAAATAAGAAACTTTCTAAATGCAATCAATTAAATTCTACATTGTTTCTGAAATAATCAGGTTTGTCTTCACTATTCCTCTCTCAGCATCTGTTTCTTTTCATTCTGTCTTCATGCAGCAGTTAGGTCAGATGAATGATCCAATATTTATTATAGGGGGGGAGGGGCTCCCTTTCCTAGCAGATGTATTAGAGCTCACTCAAATAACAGATTCCAGTACAAACAAAATAACTGCTGTTTGCACAAATTCTGCATGTAGACAGACAGGCTTTCTGGTGATTTTAATACATCTTCTAGGCAAAAGGGAGCCCCCCCATTAGATATATTGGATCATTCATCCAACTACTGAATGAAGACAGAATTAGGAGAAACAGATGCAGAGAGAGGCTAGTGAAGATACATTTGATTATTTCAGAAACTGTACAGAATAGATTGCATTTAGGAAGCAAATATAACATTTTAAGTTTTGCAATAGTTCCCTTTTAGATAGGTTTCTTCTTCTTTTGCATTTGAGACCCACTCCCCAAAGCTAATGTGTTACACAGGGCAGATACCCAGGCTCTGTAAAATAAACAACCCCTCCGATCTCTGGTGTATTTATTTGGCTTGGGTGCAGACCTACCTAAATGCTAAAAAGCATGAATATGCAATTTTGAAACCGACACCCGCTCCACCTAGGCCAAAGCAATGTCTCTAGGTGCAGAAACACCCAAGAGTGGACTGAAGTAAAGGGCCCTTGTGTGGCAGTGCCTAAGCATCAAAGACCCCCTAGGGCAAAATAGTTGGGCTGTAATGCCTCATCTTAGTGGGGGGGGAGAAAGAAAATATGTATTAAAAATCGGAGAGCAAGATGGATCGTTACAATTTTTGCCCCAAAGTTTAATCCTTTAGCTAGACATGTGGCTTTGTGCCACATAACTAACATGTATGAAACATGTTGCCTTCATTTATATTTAGCTTGATTACAAGTTTAAAAAATGCATGGAAGATATACCAGCCAAGGCAAGTAATGGCACAGACACAGTTAAAGAAAAAACCCATAAAGGTACATTTTGTCCACACTTCATAAGCAGATATTTACCACTCCCGAGTCACATGACTGACTGGGATGGGGCTGATAAGGGGGAAAGCATTCAAGTGCAGATTCCAGATTGCCATTTATATAAATTTGACTAGCAAACAGTCACGAGTTCTTATGCACGTGTCTATGTATGTTTGCAGAAGAGAATAGACATTTTTATATATACTGCACAACAAGCCATGGTTAAAGTCATTCCAGTAGACCAAGGATAGCCAGACAGTAGGCTAAAAGCTTGTTACTGAAACAGCAGAATTTCTTACATAGAATACTAAAAGTCTAACACATAATTATGTGAAAGCCATTATATGAAAAGCTGCTATAGGATATTGAAAAGGGTTCTAGTTAAAGTGGATTGTTTTGTTAAAGTGAAGAATCTTGGAGGGACTATTGCTGCATGCTACGGAAGATAAAGGTCTCATGCTATATTATCAATATAGAACAGAACACATTTCAGGCAGTACATCCCTTGGAGTGGGAGCACTGCAGAGACCACATAATGCAGCTAAAAACAAAGCCTCTGGTCTAGCTTTTGTTTGTTTAAAGCTTTCCGATCCCATTCCCATAAATTAATATAAGGACTGCATACTTTAGGATGTTATCCAATATATCTGGTACTGAATGTCCCACTTCTATGTTCAGTCTAGCCTACAGAGAACTTCTTATCAGTCCCTTCCAGTAAAAAAAACAAACAAAAAAAAACTGTATATTCTTATCCCTACTGGTTTTCTACTGACAAATCATTCTGTTCCAGTACAACTGTGGAACACTGTGTGCAGAATAATCCCAGAGTTTTTTATTTGGACAAAAATAGACTATAGCACATTCTTTCTAGGTAAGGTCAGGCCAGACCACTTGTCTTACCTCATGGAATTAAATGCTTAGCTAAGCTTTATTTCCCATAACTTGGGAGTATGTCAGACTTGCTGCTCCCATACCCATGCCTCAAACTGGAAAAGATTAGGTATAGGAATATACAAAATGTACATTTCTAGCTCTTTCATCTTGATTGCTGCATAGTAAAATAACGCTTAACGAGCTTTCCTCATAAACCCCATGCATAAAAAGTAAAAGCTATTACCTCTACCCTACTCTGACTAGCTGTGCCTCACCATAATTAGAAAAGACATGAAAATTAGTGCATATTCTGCTTGACAGAGGTCTACATAGGCAAAACCACTGAAAAGGGAATTTAAAAGTATAAGCCTACACAAATGTATTTAAGATAGCTGAGAGATTCAAATGACTTGAACCTTATCATTGAATATAGTATGATCCAAGAAGATACATTTGAAAGCAAGTTACTAATCACATATTATTTATGCACATATTCTGGTCCTGCCAAAAGCTTAATGATTAGAAAATGGTCTTAATGTGGTTTAGGAAGGCTCTTCTATTTGAAATCAGAAAAGCTAGATTAGAAAATAATTCCCTGACTATGGCTGGGGTTTAAAGGACAATAGCCAAACATTGGAAAAACAAAGGAAATTTCTGGACAGGTAAAATTAACATATTTGATAGCACGGATTATATGACAGTAATCCCATAAATCAATACATTAAAAAGGGCATGTCAAGGCCTAGCTATAGGCTTTGAGCAAGGGGGGGGGAACAACAGTATAGAATAGGTCTTCATTCTTCAGTTTATAATGTAGACATAATGGATACTATATGTTGTCAAATATTGCTGTTGACATTAAAAAAAAAATAATAATTATGCTACACAGGTGCAAAGCAAAATCTCAATATATATTTATATAATAAAAAAAAACAAGTCATTTAGCTCAGGCATTACATGGACACAGAAATAAAAATGCTACAGAAAAGGATCCATTGCAATGCAAACTCTTTAGGACTAGAAGTCCTCTGATGCAGACTTTTTTTCAATTGAATGTGCTGCACTCATGCATGCAAGAAAAAAAAAAATTGTCAAGTTAAAAGTTTGAAGCTGGTGTAGCCACTAAAGGATTGGTCAGGCAGACAGAAAAGCATGAAACTAGCCTCAGTATGAGAAACACGCGCCCAACTTGTTTAACTAATCTGCCTTGGAGCAAGCTACAATAAAATTAAATCTTCTGCAGCATCTTCATAGCCAGGACTGTGCTGAAGGGAAGAAGGTGAGATTGGGACAGTGACAATTTAGCTGCCTTCCTGTAGGAGTTGGGAGGAAAGGGCTGTAGTGATTTAGCCAGGTTGGTTAACTAGCTAAGTTACAACTGTCAGCGTACACTAGCCTGCAGCCTTCTGTAACGGGCACAGGCCAGCAGACATCTAGAAGAGTTGAGTCCTGTAAAGCAAAAAGTGGTAAAATCGTAGGTTTAATGGCATGTCCTTATATTTAAAGCATAGCTAAAAAGACCAACAGCTTTCTAAAAAGTACTCACGTGGTGCGCCAGTGAACATAATGGAGAATAGATTAATGCCAATCGTACAAGCGTAGAAGACTGGAAGAGCTCTTAGACCATTGGGGACAGGGTCAGCCTGTAAAAATAAAAAATAATTTGCAATAAGCCCCAAACTCTTTAACATCCAAAGCCTGATAGAGGCAACACAATAAGAGGGCATAGCTGCATGTATTTTGATTTAGGACTGTCCTGCTATGTTAAGGCCTCTCAGAATAGTGTCGTTCCGATCTCCTCCAAAACCCCACAAAGAGGTTAATTTCCATTTGTCTGGGCAAGAAAAAGTCTTAGAAAGCAAATAACATGGTTTGATTTTCAAAATCAATAAACATCTGTCACCAAACTGGGGTAAACGATTGGAGTAAATTTTGGGCAAAATAAAGAATACTCTAACACAATGAATGTCAATTGTGTCAAATGTTTAGGTTTCAAGAACATAGCTCATAACTTAAATTTACAAAACAGGGAATGTTTTCATACTAAACAACAATCCCTAGGAGACATCTTTTATAACTGAATGGAGTGATGTCTACCACACATCTTAGATATGAGAAGAATGTGTACAAGGTCTTCCTTGTATAAACACACTGTTAACTTTAGAACATGTTATTCAGGAATGTAAAAAACACAAATTACAACTATTTTAAAGTGTTGCAAAACAGTAAATCTGCAAACCTTTCCAATAGATAGAAAACGAAAAATAAGTGACTGTTCACCTTCACAAAATTGTTTGCCAATAGTATTCCAGATATACTTTTATTTATTTACTTTTTTAAAGTTGATTGTTACCGAAGCTCTGATCAAGGTCTAAACTTGAAACATTTCCTAGCAGAAATGTAATGCAGCTATAGACTTTATAAAAGTTCTGGAAACATGCTTGGGACTGAAGCTGCCGCCGTCAAGTAATGCAAGGCTGGTGTATCGAATTGTAAGAGGTTTGAGAATTGGTATCCTGGTTTACAGAGTGGTTTCTAAAATCGTGGTGCTGGCCGGCCTGGGAGGGCTTAAAGGGGATGTAAAGGCAAAAAAAATAAAATCCCATTTTTACTTTCCTTAATGACAAGTTATTGATCTCCAATATACTTCAATTAAAAAAAAAGTGTACCGTTTTTATAAGAAACCTGACTGTATGCAGTGAAATTCCCACTTCATTTTACTTGCTCTGATTGCTGTGGATAGGAAGCTTCAGATGGTCCCCAACTGCTCTGCAGGGCCAGTTGGAGTTAGATTTAGAGTCAAACCAATATTCTTGGAATTGTGGCTTTATGACCGATAGACCAGTACTTTCCTGTATGAGCAATCTTGTTATAAGCAAAGGGGGCCCTGCATTTTATTTTTTAAACAGGAACACAGTAGAAGAAACTAGATTCAATACGATTGCCTAACAACTTGGCACACCACTATGATTCTACCTTTCATTCTACTCATCACATATCAAAACGATGTGTAATTTGTACAGCGCTACGAAATATGTTGGCGCTATAGAAATACATAATAATGAAATAGTAAATATATAGCCAGTCATCGATCTCCTTGCCTTATGCTGTAGCTAGGGTTGCCACCTTTTAACAAAATTTTCAACGGCCAGTGGTGGTGGTGGTGGGGGGGGCCATGATGTCAAAGGGGTGGAGCCAAGGCACAATGGGTTGAAGGCAGCGAAAAGAGTACGTTTTGATCAGATTGGGGGCGGGCCAAGCCCCTTTTTTAGGGGTATTACAAATTTACTACCTGCAGCTACATTGCCGGTAAATTTGTAATACCGGCCCCGGTCATTCTCTGTGCAGCACACTGCAGCAAAGAGAGCGTAGCTAAAATCAACCATGCTCTAAGTACAGACTATTGAACGGATTAGAAAAGTCAAAGTTTATTAGTCTTTAGACTACATAATCCCATTCCAGCATCACAAAGCTGCCTGGGCACACAGTTTTGTTACAGTATGTGAGGCAATGACATAGCTAGATTATGTGACACTGCTTGTAAAGTCATGTATTACTATGGCAGGCAAAACTGTTGGCAGTAAATTAAATATGCACCGGTCTGATCTCTACCCTCCATTCTATTTAGTCTTTGAGAATGAAAAGTAAAAAGGTTAAGCGTTATACGCAACATATAAAATCAGTTTCGAGAAGTTGTTTAATGTTGAATTTGAGGGAACTTAGAAGCCTAAAACAGGGACCAACAATAAAGGCAAATCAGTAACTTTACCTTGCAAAGGATGAACTTTTTAACAAAGAAGAACAGAAGGGCAGACATGATGCCGGAGAGAAGAGGAGAGATGAACCAGGATAAAACTATAATGGGAGACAGAAGGAAAAAAAATACATTATATACATTTTAAATACCCGCATATCAGTCAGTAAATACTTGCTAATTGTAGTATGATAAAGAGAAGACAATATGCCAACTGAATTACCGATCACCCCCCCCCCCCCCAAGAATCAAGCTGCTGTTTAGCCATTGGGCAGCCATTCAAAGCACAGGTTACATAGCAGATAACAGATGCACGCTGTAGCATCCCATTATATTCTATTACAGAGCTTATCTGCTAAGTAAGTGCCTTTTCTCATTTTTTTTTTTTTTAGCTTGGCTACACAGCACCTATTTGTATAAACTATAGTAGTCTTTCTAAAGCAAACACATAACTTTACCAATGCAGGGCAACAGTACATTATATTTAAAAAACGTAATTTTATTTTTTGGTGTTCCTTAAAGACTCTCCAATAGGTCATTTAATATGATATAAACAATCTACTGGTTAAGCATTTTGGGGTATAGCTTTCCTTATATCTGCAGTTCTTTTAAGGGATACGGTCAAAATAAAGACCTACCAATTCTAAGAAGTTCAATCCACTTAACACCTTGTTGTCCTTTAGCAACGAGAGAGAAGCCAATAGTTGCTCCAACAATACAATGGGTGCCAGAGATGGGGAGTTTCAAGAAAGAAGCTGCAAGCTGCCACACAGCAGAACCTGTAATGGAACATTACAAAATGTTATAGCACAATGTATAGACACATTTCTATGGCAGTGTTTTAACAATCACCAGTTACTGCTTTCAACTTCTACTTCTGTCATAGGCATAAGGTTTCAATTTTCTTAAAGGGGTTGTTCAACTTCCAAACACTTTTTCAGTTGAGTTTTCAGATTGTTCTCCAGAAATGAAGATATTTTTTTTTCAACTGCTTTCCATTTTTTACCAAAATCCAAGTTTAAAATTGAATGTCCCTGTCTCTGGTGTTTCAGTTTGACAGCTCAGTAACTCAGGTGCAGATTCTGCATGGTTACAATTTTGCAACATTTAGTTGATACATTTCTCAGCAGCATCTCTGTATTAGTAGCAACTATTGTATCAATTCAAACAGCTGCCTTTAATGAAAGATAAGAAGTGTGCCAATTTTTAACAGTTTAGAGCAGGGGTGTCCAACCTTTTGGCTTCCCTGGGCAACAACATTGGAAAAAGAAAAAAAATTGTCCGGGCCACACATGAAATACACAAAAGATTTGTAAAAGTAAAGAAAATAACATAGAAAACAACTACAATACCAGTTGGAGCTATACACTGGAATATGGGACACCTGGATATAAAAAAAAAAAAAAACACATATCATTTACTCTGGAACTGAACATTTCAAGCTGGGCCACATTCATACCCATCCTGGGCTGCACGCAGCCTTCGGGCCGCAGGTTGGACACCCCTGGTTTCGAGGGTCGGCACCCTCCCCAGAGCCGCTTTAGAGAGGTTCAAAAACTAGAAGGTCACGCATAGAAAATAGAAAGTAACTGGAAAAAGTCAATTTCTGGAGAACTATCTGATACCAACTGAACTTAGTGTTGGAAGATAAAAAACCCCCTTTAAGTGGAAAGTGGTTACAGGTAATCAATGTATTTTAGCCACCTTGGTTCTCCCTGCAAGAATCATACTTATTAACTGGCCCACAACATGGATTTTAAATTCCAAACAGAACTAGAATATCAGAGGGATTCAAAGCAAAAAACATAACATATCAAACCGTGAAGGAGTGTAAGCATGGAATTCTGAAGCACCACAGTGAAAGTGATGGCCCACCATGTGAAGCAATGTAAGACAACTTACCAAACATTGCACTGATGGATCCAGCCATTAGCAGCTCCTGAGTAGAATTGTACATCGTAACGTCAATCAGTCCCTTGCGGATGGTCTCACTCACTTTAGCCCCAAGCAGGACCGAGCCAACTGTCTCAAAGATGGATGCCAATATACAGGCCTGCCGTAACGTGACCACACCGGAGCCCACTGCCGTTCCAAAAGAGTTTGCTACATCATTGGCGCCAACAGAGAATGCTAGCACAAAGGCTATGACAAAACCCAACACAAGCATCCAAAGGTACGGTGCCATGATATGCACATCTTGGATGCCAAGGGCACTGGTAACCGCACTGAAAGCCGTTGTTGATTCCATATTTAGTTTTGGCTTAAGATAAATTGAATATCAACAAAAATAAAATATTTACTATGTAAACAAAAAGTGAGGTATGAAAATAATTCAATAAATTACTATAAAAATTAAATATGCAATAAACTGGAAAAAAAAAAAATTAGGGCCGAGAGTCTCGGACTAAAGTCTTTGCTATTTGCGGATTATCAGAGTCTGTTTTCTAGAGTTCCTTTGACTCAGGTGGGTTAGACATAAGCAAATTTCCATGATGAAACAACTCAGATGAAGGACAGATTTCTCATTCTGTGAAAATAAAGAAAAAAAATGATTAGTGTAAAATGAACGTTACACGAGGGTTTAAACTGCTATAACTCCAGAGGTCATAACTTGCAATATCTTCTTATAGTGATTTATGTTAATATAAGGCAGCAGCAGGCAGTTCTTCACTAATAAACACTAAAGCAAATAGTGTATGTTCAGCAGGTGTCCTATACATCCCTATAGTAAGACAGAAAGTGGTATTTCAACTGCTTACTGCCTGGACACAGGGGGAGACCTATAGCAATTAATTATATACCTTGCACACCCAGTCTATTTTACTTATGGGAAATGCATATGGGTAAGATAGTGAGTTTTTTTAACCTGCCACTGCTTTTGCATTATAAATGAAATGTATTCAGACTTAAGGTCCCCATAGAAGCAAAGATTTCTCTTGCAGAATGAGCGGTTTTAGCAACCAATTCGAACGTCTTACGATTTTTCGGCCGACATCTGTCAGGAAATTCATCGGCCAGGTTAAAAAAATCTTTGTCGGCCCCAGTGCAATCTGTTTGCAGGGCCAAGCAGGCAGCTCCCCTTTGTTTTCCTGGCAAATTGGTCTTTTTATGGGTTGTACAATTCGTATGATCGTTCAGAGATAATGATGATCTGATGATCGGATCTTTTAAAAATCTCAACATCTATGGCCAACTTTATTCAGTTTCAGGTTCCCACCTTTTTGAGCCAATATTTGGCCAGTGCCCTTAGGTTATAATAAAGATCACATATACATGTTCCTGATAGAATCAGCCTGCCCCTTATCTACTGCATGGAGCTCCCCCTGAGCCAGGCTGACAGGGGTGTAACTACATAGGAAGCAGACCCTGCGGCTGCAGGGGGCTCCCGGAGGTATAGGGGCCCCATGAGGCTCTATTAACATATTTTGGTAGAAAAGAGAACCTCTGGGGCAGGCCTGGATAGGAGGTGCTGCTCTGAGATGCCATAGAAAGTCACAACTTAGTGGGCTGGTGGGGGAATATTTGGGCCTCTTTGTGGGCTGTTTTGGCCACTATGTACCTGAAATGGCAGGGCCAATTTTGACTCTCAGTCCAGACCTGCTCTGGGGCCCGAAAATTTGCTGTGGGACCCAGTAACATCAAGCTACACCACTGCAAGACCAGTTTGGGAATGTAGTATACAGAAGTCTGTAGGAGGCCACTGCAGCTCTTGACTGAGAATCAAAATAGGCCCTGGCATTTCAGGTACCCAGAGGCTCAATCAGGCCACACAGCCCCCACCAGCCCACTAAAAAGTGAGGGGAAAAAGTCAGAAGAAATAGTAAGACTGCCTGTAAGGTTTAATCCTATGAAAGCAGTTTTCCCCTCCATGTAGACAAATTCGTGCAGTTGCCATGAGATTAAGAGCATTGTAGGTTATCAGCGAGTATTTACAGGGGGCCCCACAGAGTGCAACTAAAGCAGATAATCCACACAGCAGTGGTCACGTGGCTACAGTATGATGTGCTGGAGCAGGCACTGGTCACATCTGCCCTCACATAGGATTATGGGGGCTGGAATGGGATCCCCGGCTGTTCCTATGGTACCACAGTGCAGCTCGTGCTGACACAAGAGCAATGAGAGAATGAATGCGGGTTACAATAACCCCAGGGAAGGACATGCAGCAGGAAAGCGCCAATAGCAGCCGCGGTGCCCGGGAGCCAGAACTAATTAAATGACAGGAGAGGGCAGACCCCTGTCAGCACCCGTAGCCCATCAAATAGTAGAGCGCCGCTGTTTTCCCGCTCAGACGGCAAAAGTGTCAGCGGCGACTCTTGTTCAATTTGTCTCACGCGGTACTATTACCCAGTGCTCTTCACACTAAACCCTGAGCCGCCTGTCGCGCCATCACTATTATGGACTGATGGTGCTCGCGCCTTACCGTGTGACAGAGACGCTTCCCGGGGGATCATTCGCCGACTGGACGCCGCTTCCCGCTCCTTTCTTCACAAAGAGGCGCTCAGTGAAACTGGGGAGGAAGCGAATCAGGCGCCAAATTTGACTTCGTTCAAACAACCCAGAAAGCACCGCCCCCTCCCCGCCTATCTCTAGGGGACAGACTCGCCGTGGTGGGCGATGTCACCTCAGTGGGGGAGGAGCTCCCGCCAACTAGGCTTTCACCTGTCCCCTCGGCTGGGAACCTTCAGTGTTTCGCGCCGAAAGCTTTGTGACAGACTTCATTCAATATGAAGTGTAATCAGCTAGAGCAGGGCAATGTGTGTCCCCCACACAGATAGAACTGACAGAACTACAGCTCCAGTCAGACGCTAGGGGTGGAATAGTGGATCTGCAGTGACATTATGGGGCAGATTTATCAAGGATCAAAGTTTTTTTTTTTTTAGGGGCACATTTACTAAGCTCGAGTGAAGGATTTGAAGTAAAAAAAAAACTCAGAATTTCAAAGCATTTTTTGGGTACTTCGACCATCAAATAGGCTACTACGACCTTTGACTTCTATCTAAAAATCGTTAGACTATTCGATAGTCGAAGTACTGTCTCTTTAAAAAAATACAGAGGTACAATGTTAGCCTATGGGGACCTTTCCGCATCACTTTTCTAACCTTTTTTTGATTGAAGAAAAATCTTTCGATCGATCGCTTAAAATCGTTCGATTCGAACGATTTTTACTTTGATCGATCAAAGCATTTGCGCAAAATCCTTCGAATTCGATATTCGAAGTATTTAACTTTGAGGGTCGAATTCAAGGGTTAATTAACCCTCGATATTCGACCCTTGATAAATGTGCCCCTTAGTGTAACTTCAATTGTACCCTAACCTTTTAGTTTGTAAACCCTATTGTATTCTGTAATCCTTGTCTGTTATCCACCATTTATTCCCTGTTTGCTTTAACTGCAGTAAAGCACTGCGTATCTTGACAGCGCTATATAAATAAATGATGATGATGATGATAACTAGGGAATAGTCCAAATTCGAATCGAATTTGAAGAAAATTCTAACCGAAATAATGATGTACTGTAGACCAACTATTGGCCATCTAAAACCTGCCAAATTGCTGTTTTTTCCCTATGGGGGGACCTCCTGGAACCTGTTTGGAGTCATTTGGTGGAAAAATTGAAGTTTTTTTTTGGAAAATACTTTCGAACGAACGAATACAGCCTATTCACCCAAAGTTATAAACTGTTGATAAATCTGCTCCTTAGATGAACCCTACTGCAGTCACTTCCAGACAAAATATGACGATGACCCCTCTAAAAATTGTAAAGAAGCTCCCCCCCATAAATTCTTATGGTTCAGGAGTGCAGGGCCCCTCAGGTAATATGAAGATGTGTGGTCCAAGTTACAGTTATGCCATATGCTTAAATCAGTGCCCCATGGGTACCCCTATACATTCTGGGCTCAACATCTTCCTTCTCTGTACAGGAGACATCTTTGCCACTTAAAGCAAATTTAGTTCAGGAAAATGTTCATTTAGGGAAAAGGAGATACATGAAGGGCCAATAAGGGTGTTCCAATAGTGCAATGCAGAAGCTCATTATTAACCAGCATGTCCCATTTCTGGTGGAGAGAAAAATGAAATAATCCTGGGCCACGGCTACATACTCACAAACAATGGACTCCATTTTGAAGCATCAATACAAGTGTTGTCATTATCGTCAAAGTACACATCAGGATGTTTCACCTTCAAAACCCACATCAAAAAGGCCCAATAAGCAGTTTGTATATAGCTAAAGGGCAATGGCACAAAATAAACCCATCTATATACTCTTAAACCATTTAAAAGGTTAAAAATATGTTTATGTCAACATAGTAAACGAACAGTAAGATTTAAGTATAAGTGTTATAAAGGAACGACAATATAATTTATGGTTACCCTGCACTGGTAAAACTGGTAGGTTTGCTTCAGAAATTGCTATGGTTTATATCAACAAAGTGCTTTTAAGCCATGTGTGCAGACATTAAAGCATATGACACACCGTATCTAACAGATAAACACTTGTACAGAATGGGATACTACAGAGTTTATCGGTTATCTGCTGTGTAGCCTGTGTCCGTTCTCTTTTTTTCAGCTTTAAAATGGCTGCCCACCATGGCTACACACCAGTATGAAGTACAGTAAAGTTTCTGAAGCAATTCATTCGTTTTTACTAGTGCAGAGCGACAGTACATTACATTTCTTTAAAACTAATTTCTGGTGTTAATGTTCCTTTATATCCCCATATAGTGTTAATATGGCTTTTATTGTGTTGAAATAAACACTTAACTTTATGGTGCAAAAGTATGTATTTAGGATGCGCATTAGCTCTTTTGGGCGCTAGAGGTTCTTTATGCAATGATTTTGTAGCGGATAAATGGACACTGGATACCCCTATTACTGGTTTTTTTTGTTAAATGCTACAAAAGTGCCACAGAATTACCCTCATTAACTTGCATGTGAATCACATATCTAACCTCATTATGTCATTCAAGAGGTGACCCACTTACCCGTGCAAATTAGAATAAATTGTAACAAAAAAATAAAATAGAAAAAAGTAGAGCTCACGAAAACAAAAGGCAAACCATGCAGCGAGTATGTAGCAACTAGTTCTGTGGGCAAGTAACCAAGGAGATTTTCCAACACACAGGCAAGCTTAGACTAAGACTAAGCTACTTACAGTGATCGGCTGCCTATTAGTTTTTACACAAAATAGAAAAACACTAACCATAATAAGCCGTTTAACTCCTTTCATGGCACCCACTAAAGAAATCTTTGGTGCTGGCATAATGTACCATCATGCAGACTGGTAGATTTTATGATCGGCGAGGCTTCACTGCACACTTTCTGGTAGCACTCAGCTCAGCAAGGTCACAGAACCATAGCACTGAAAGGGTTAAAGCACCAATACGTTATTAAAGCGGGTTGCCAAAACAAGCAGACCTCTGCCCGATTTGACCACCTATGCATTGGACCAAACCATTTGCAAAGATGAAATTGTACTGCGGACTTACGGAGACTTGTCAGGAGAGGACGCAAGAATAGAGTGATCTCTGGTCCTCGCCCGGTGGGATTTTCTTGCCAGATATTAGCGGGGCACCATTAAATCTAGATGGGCAGCAGCTTCCATTGGCCACCTTGTGATCATGAATTGCTAAAAAGCAGCTATTCAAGTAAATAAAGGACTTTGCATTATATAAATAATTATTGCCAAGGAGAAAAGGTATTTACATTAAGATTTTCCAGGTGCCTTAGGGAATATACATTTCATTTTACCCCTGTAATATCATTCTGGCTGTCTCACATATACACCAGCTCCGTACTGATGTACGTATAAACATTCACTGGCCTTCAGCGGACTACTACTCTCAGCATACAAGGCAACCATATCTCTCTTTATAAACATTCCACATTACTTTGAAATAACAGTGTAATACACACTTTCTTCATGCGGTTGCCCGTTAGGAAAAGCTGGCAGAGAGCAAGACGCAAATGAGGAACATGCAAGCATAGCCAAGGCCCAGTCCGACTCATTAATTCAAGGTGACGACACTTCCCCCTATTGCTATAGTCCTTCCCCAGCATCCTTTGCACAAAGACAGCCGGCTCAGTCTGGATGTCCCCATCACCTCCCCCTTCCTCTCTTCGTCGTGGCTTGATAAGTAGGTGCCTCTCCCAAGGGCAAGGTCACATGACAGTAAAACAAAGAGGAAATAGGGGTAGGGGTGTAAGCGAGCCTCAGCAGAAGATTCCACTCGCACTATATTCCTCGAAATAATCTATGCATCAGTGATGTCTGGAACCCCTTAGAGACAATCTCTCCTGCTGCACTGCAGATGCCAGGCAGATACAGATAACAGGCTGGCAAATACAGTCCTCATGATCAGCAGGTTTGCACACAGGGTACATGCTTTGCCGGCTAAATCTACCAATCACCGCTAAAAATGCCACTTTGTGAGCGCAAGTTGCAACAGATGTTATTAATTCAAAGTTAACGGAAGGTTGTGCAGATCTTATGAAAGAACTTTGCCTACAACATGGATAATGAATTCCACGAAAACAGTCAGTGCCCGGAATGCCCATACATATTTCACAATCAAAAACACACATTGCAAAGAGATAAATGACAGAATCCACTTTGTACTGTAGGGACAAGATAGGGTCACCTTGTTCACATTGTCCAATTTCCTCATTTTAAACCGTGTCAAGTTAAAGTGTAACTTATCTGGGAGCTGAATGAGGATTATAAATAAATCAATCCCAGAGCCTGCGCTGGTTATCATGTTGATAAGATGGTGCCATTTATTTATAGGAGTCACAGGTTATATAGCGTTTCATATGCTCAATACTAATCAATCACAATAAAGTCCCGAGATCCTTGATTTATAATCACAATTCATCCCAAGGACATTTCAGAGGGTGTGCTGTACTTGGCCTTCTGCATTCTGGCACGTCCAGGGCCACGCCACTAGACCACTAAGGGTGTTTCAGCTACGTGCTTATTGGGATCACATAGGGAGGGGATGAAAACCTGCCTCAATCCAGCCAATGTTGCACAAGATCTCCCAGCAACCCACTGACAGCCCAAAGCTGTTGGGAGGGAGAAGTGCGAACACAACTTGCGGGTTTTATAACCCCGAAGGTTGAACATTCTTGTTCGTTGCTGGAGTACATTTGCCCAGAGTTGCCCACATACAGAAGTTCCACTTTTTGGATATTATGGTAAAAAAAAAAAAAAAAAAAAAAAAAAAAAAGATTACTTTTCCCCAAAACTGCTATTGACCAATTCCCATAGGGCCTCAAAGGCCACTATGGACCCCTGAACAATTAGCTGCTCGCATACTTGGGTAGCAGATAAGGAATCTGTATGCTGGTTACCTAAGTTATAGCAACCGAGGCAACCCATGCCTTCAACTACATACAGTAGAACCCACATTTTGCAATTTTCAGGGGACCAGAAAAAAAATGGTGTTTAATCTAGGAAAATGTAAAATTAGGGAAATGTATTATGCATAATATATAGGTAGGACCACAAAACAATAATATAAAAAGAGGCAAAACTTAAAAATCAGGGGATGTAAAATTGAGGTTTTACTGTATTAGGCCACATCAATACAGGCAAATGTGACCCTATCAAATGTAGTTCAGATCTGCAGGTAGGTCTAGGATATTAAAGTGCCATTAGCTGGATATAACCCTCTACTAGATTTGTATTGCCCTCCATAAAGGGCCCTTATGAAATCTCTGTATGGTATAATGACCCTAAATGAACATAAATTGCCCACTGCACCAGTCTACTCAATTTGCTTATTCTTGGGGCATTTGGGACCAAGCAAGAGACTCTCTAGATACTCATGCTGACCCTCAATTTGTTTTTAGGGTTTTTTTTTGTGTGTCCGTCAGGCCCAGACTGGCAATCAGGCACTGGCATTTCAAGTACACGGAGGCCCAATCCCCCAGCCCATTTAATAGGGACTTTTTGGACTCCCAGGCCAGTCTGCCCCCACTAGTGTTAAATAGGATAATGGAGATGTTCTACTGCTTATAAGGCAGCATGACAAATATTTTAAGAACAGCTGAAAATCCAGGAGTTTTAAATAGAGCCATGTCAATGCAAGCAAGGAAAACTTCCCCTGCAAATAACTGCCAGTTGCCAGCACCAAATGAAAGATGCCATGACAGTTGCAAGACTTTTACAGGCAGAACTAGAAGCTTCCTTCAAATACAATGCTGTAATCTGAAGCAGTGTGAAAATCTCAGGGACCAAATTATACATGCAAGTGTATTAATCCAACATTCCAGCCACCCGTCCCCCTATTTTAGAATTTGCCCATTAGAGGAAAGAGGGTAGGCGCATATCAGGCTTAAGGCAGGCGGAGGGGTTAGAGCACGTGTTCAGCTCACAGGCCAGAGATTACGCTGCACAGCTGCTGGTGTGTCCTGCAAGTCAAGCCTGAACTGGATATGCTGACTGCACACAGAACACATTATCCTCAGCATTTCTTTGGTCTCTTTCACACTGGAAACTTTGCAAAGCCCAAAGAGAAGGCAGATACATCAGAGGCAGCGTGCTCTGGCCTGATTATATACACTTCAGATTTAACACTTTGTTCTTAAGGGAAAGCGCAAGCCTTCTTTGCAAGAATGCAAAAACAGAAATAAATGGTGTAGGCCACACACACAGACATCTGGTAGGATCTATAGTCATTGCAATAGAATACAGACTAATGGCTGTTCACTTTCCTCATGACTCAAATCAGAGCTCATGCTTTCCTGTATAAAACCACTGCCCTGCCTTGTACTGTTTATACAGGAATTTACACAATCATAGGATGAGTCAATACTGCAAGTGAGTAATCTACCAAGGGAATGCAGGTATCATGGTCCAGGCTGCTGGGGCCGCTCTAGTTATATACTGTGCTTATACAAACTGCTCTGGACCGGAGATATTACGGTTGAGACCCTCCGGCTGTTACCGAGCTGCAGCCCCCAGTGAATTGCTAAAAGGCAGTGATTCAAATAGGACAGAGGGTCACAGGTTTGGGTCCCCAAAGCTTAGAACCATGGATACCCTGACTACGCAGGTCAGAAGATTTAAAGGTATAGGACAGAAGGCGGAGTATTAATCAGACAGCAAATCTGAATACATAGATAACTGTTAGGACATTCAGGGGCCACCTATGATCCCATACCAAGAGGTCACATGATCATTAAACAATGTTCTCTTGCCTATGCCCCCCGACAGTCCTTAAACATCAATTATGGGGCCACAGGACAGACAGTCAGCTACATGGTTATATTTTCTTCACTGCCTATTGGAAACATTAAAGGGAAATATACACACGTTTTCCAGGGTCCGACTGAAGAGAATAAAAGAAGAATATATCTCCGGGGAGTTGCAGAAATGAGACAGGGTTAAGAGTGCCCTATATTATCCGTCTTTAAACTATAGCAGGGATGCCCAACCTGTAACGATTGTTCA
This sequence comes from Xenopus petersii, assembly GCA_038501925.1. Lineage (NCBI taxonomy): Eukaryota > Metazoa > Chordata > Amphibia > Anura > Pipidae > Xenopus > Xenopus petersii. The sequence goes on along the minus strand of CM076676.1, from coordinate 132,525,447 downwards.
ACTACAACTTCCTGCAATCCCTGATAGGGGGATGGTGGGCATGGCGAGGCTGGAGGGCCGCAGGTTGACTATTTTTTACGCTATGAATAATTATGTAGGTCTACATTACAACGTCCCGGGTCCCCAGGTAAAAAATAAAAAGTCCTAAAACTTGCCAACTCCTAGTAGCTACACACAGGGCAATTATGACCATAGGCTCCCCCATGTGATTGAGACATTTGCTTGGGCCTCTGTACCCCAGTTTCCAGTCCCATTTTAACAATTTCCGGTGACTTTCCTTAATTTTGGGGCAAAAAACTGTAGGCCACCTAAATGTCTAGAGGATGACCCGTTTTACCAATATTTATTGAAACTGTATATGTATTAGGGCCTTATGGGTCCTGTACCTCCAGGGCCCCCATCTGTAGTTGCCCCCTGGTGATGGGCGAATCTGTCCCATTTAGTCTTTTGGAAAATTTTGCGAAACAGTGAAAATTTTAAAAAGTCGTAATTTTCACATTTTTTTTAGACTTTTTTTTCCACTACATATATTGCGCTATTTTTGGGCTACCTTTGAAGTGCCTCTTGGCTAGTTTTGGGCTGGTTTTGTAGCGGACTTTGAGAATTAGACCTGACAACCCTGGGTCAGTCCCTCGGGAATGGAATATTCACTAGAACTTCCCTTTCTTGTCCAACACGTGTGGAACCCTGTGTCGTGCCAGTCAGAAGCCGGAACATAAGCTTTATCTCCCCGGCACCGCCACAAAGGATCCCAGCCCTCCCGGTACTATTACATTCACGCATCTCTGTGTAACTCTAAAGCGAATGGCATATCTAGTACTTACCACAAAGTGCCAGCCGCTGTCACGTTAGAGATCTCTCTGTGTTAGTAAAGCCGGTTCCTGCCAACTCACTCCGCCATTCTGACAATGCCAACCTCGTGCGCACTTATATGGAAAGAAGGGGGCGGGTTAGTCGAGCAGTAACCACGCCTCTTACGCAGTAACCACGCCTCTTACCGCCCGTTCCATTCATTCATTAACCCTGCTGCATGCTGGTACCTGCTCACTCGCTCCGGACTGGAAGATGAACTGGATCAGTACCACAGCCCGGTGCCCTCTGAGTTTTCACCCGCGGGAATGTTTGCGGGCAGCTGTGGTTGGCGGAACGGGATTACTTTAATGATGGACATAAGGAAGGCGGGAGGCTGGGAGTCTCGGGCGCTTAGTTGGTGGGGGAAGTACGGCGAGCCGCATGACAAGCCAGGCCCCTCTGTGACCCTCGTTCTGGAAGCTGATTGGCTGTTGACAGGGAGGGGACAAAGGCGTAAGAAAAATCGGATGCGATAGGAGGGGGTGACGTCAGAGAAAAGGGAAGCAGCGGGGAGGCCCGAATGACGTAGTAGGGAGAAGGTCACATAGCAAGAGGGTATGGTGGAAGGGCTTAATTGGTAAAACTGGGGGAGCAAGTGAGTGTGTGTCACTCCTATAGTACACTAACAGGATTTAGTCTTCCAGTGTTGAATGAGTGCTGGGATTGTAATACCTGGAGCAGGCCTGACTGGCAATCTGTGGCTTCTGGCAAATACCAGAGGGGCTTCTGTAAAATGCGGAACATGAGCTCATAGACACTCAACATTTATTGGACCTGTGGGGGCAGTTTGGGCCTCTGTGTATCTATTTTGAATCCCAGTGCGCTCTGTAGGGAAAAGTGGGGTAACTACTGAGATCCCTTCCTTTGTAGATTGTCAACTTCTGACGTTTGATATTTGGAGCTGTAACTAAGCTGAAGGGCCTTGGGTTGGACATCATAGTTAAAAAATGGTGGGGTTATTATGTCCCTATGGCTTATATTTAAATCCACTAGCCCCTCCCTGCTCCCTCCAGCCCAATTGTTACCGTCTGTAAATGCCCCTAACTCTTTACTTACACCCCGTTGTGTAGATTCAGAGCATTGGAGTTCACGGGCGCCATCTTCTCTTCGGTAATCTTCGGGCCTTCTTCTGGGGCTTCGGCAATCTCCGTCACTATCAGCACATGCGCAGTTGTCAAAAACAGGAAGACTGCTCCAACTGTGCATGCGCCATTATGGCGCTTACTTCACTAAAATAACCGAGGCGAACAAGATGGCGCCCGTAAACCCCGATGCGCTGACTCTGCAACGAGGGGTAAGTAAAGAGTTAGGGGAATTTACCGAGGGTAACATCTAGGCTTGAGGGAGCAGGGATAGGTTAGGGGATTTTTATATAAAGGGTTTGGTTTCAGTATTAGCTCTATGTCCCCATGTTCAGTAATGTAACCTTTGCTGCTCCAATCTGTACATCTAACCCCGGAAAACCTCTTTACTTCAGTCTCCTTTACCTGACCTGGCCTGTAACAGTAGGGAGACCAATAGGCTAAAGACATGGCCAAGAGTGGCTAGTTTGGCAGCCAATATTTGTTCCATGTATGGCTAGCTCTACTAGGGCTCGTGCCACACTAGGCTCAGCTCTTTGTACATATTGTTTCTGTACTTAGAGCCAACTTTGTCAGCCATTGTGCTACTGTATATTATAAAATGTTGTGTTTGTCTGTAAGAAAATATATATACACTTATGACACCTGTAATACAAAGCTACATTTGGCATCAGAAGTAAACACATTAGGAATGCAGCAAGTCCAAACTTTATGCATTTGCACATCTATAATACTTTAATTTGTTGTCCAGAGCTTTAGAATCCCATGATCATAAGGATACGGTTGGGTTGAACTCTATAAAACAAAATCCTGGAAAAAGTGCTGAGTTTTAGCTGCATCCAAAACCGAATTCTGGATTTCATGCCATCATATGACAAAATGTATGCTCACAATTAGACCTTGTATACACAGGCAATTCATTGCATTAACATGAGAGCTCATTTTGGGGGAAAGTGTCTTGGTTATGTAATCAAAATCAATGTCATTAGGGCTGGGAAAACAGTGTTTTTATGTTGTGTAACAGTGTAACTGAACAGTGTGATTCACATCCTGTTTCTAAGTGTGTGCGTACATTGGTGGTACAAATTTCTAGGAATCTCTGCAAAATATGTTTTTATTTATATTGAATATGTGTTTCTAGTTTGTCCCCCTGTGTAAACTAGGACCTTAGAGTCTTATAGACAATTTCAAATAAATAAAGAACATTTACAAACATACAACTTTTTCAATGACATTTAAACTTTAAAGGGTAAAGTTTCCCTAATTTGAGTTTCTGCGTAACAGTAGTTCTTGTACCTTTATAGGATTATGATCCATCTTAAATAAAAACATGGAGCCAAAAAGCTGGGAATTTTACGTAACATTCTTACATTTCACTGATTGCAATAAAAAGCAATCTTTGAAAGCCCCAGTATTTGGAATTTAGATTTAAGGTGATCCATACTCTTCAATATCTGACTAGTCAGCCTGCGGCTTAAATAAACAGATAATGTACAAGTATCTGACAGCTGGAATAATCGGAACTGTAGGAAGTCAAAAAGAACTCCTCTTCACCTCTTCATTTGCCAATGCATTGGCCAACATGGTGAAATAGCTGATGACTTTTTCCAAACATGTCTGACTGATAAACCCAACAATATCCATGGTAAAAAGATACTGGTCAGGATTACCCTTCCAATATTCTCAGAATGTAAGAAAGCCAAAAAGAACTTTGTTACATAGAAGTGTATCCGTATTTGTATGTGGCCAGGTTTTAGGCCATTGACACACAGGGCAAAGACCATGCAGAATACAGTATTGTAGAGACCAGTAGCCCTCAGGTGACTAAATGAAAGTTATTTATTATAACTTTTATTTGTCTTTTTCTTGAAAAGCCCAAAAGTGCATGAATTCCTGTCATCAAAGTGTGAACTGCAAAAACAACACAGGGTTTGAAAAACTTCAATTCCATCTGGAAGGGCTCGTTTACTCCCCTACCAAAAGGCCTGCAATGGTCCCTCCTTTGTTTTGATGCCAAGAAGGGTTCCTTTAACTCAGAGCCCCCCCCCCCAAACTAGAAGGCTTGTAGACACCTTTAGACTTTCCATTGCTTCACAGAAAGGCTGTTTTCCCCTTTACCAAAAAGTCGCCCTTGAAGGAGAGCCAAAGGCATGGTAAAAAGAGCCAAACATGACCCATTTAAATCTTAAGGCATGTAAGAAGGCATATACATATGTCAATTGCTATAGAGGCACTTAAGCCTATCATAGGAATGCTAACATGGTTACTCTCCAGCCTTGGGCATTTAACTGCAGTCCCATGGTCACCATGGCAGACATAATAAAATACTAATTGCAGTGTTTCAATTTGTTTATGCTGTCTGAAGCCCACTAATTCAAGGTAACAAAGGTGTGCTTAGATTAGACTCTGATAAACTTAAAAAACAACCTCCCTAATGCAAGATAAGGATGAAAATTATAAAAAGACAAAGCAAGCACTAGGTGGCTGTTCAACCAACAGTAGGATTTAAAAAAAAGACACAAAAGGAACATGATCCTAATCTCATCTTTACTTACCTGGAAGCCTGTTAGAAAATGTCACTGCTCAAGATCAATAATACCATAGCACTTTCTTTGGTTTACATAGACTTACATACTATATAGTTTCTCCATGACTTCAGAAAGACAGATTGTTCTAAAGTTCGCCAGTGGCTCACGAGAAACATGCTGCTCGCTTGTTGCTCCCATTGGCCTCAAAGCAGGTGCTTATTTTTCAATTCCAGGCTTAGAGACAAGTTTTAGTTGTATAAAAACCATGTGAACAGCCAAACAGAGCCCCCTGTAGGCTGCTAATCAATATAGGGGCTACCAAATAACTAAACCCAGCACTTATGTGGCACCCCAGGAACATTTTCACGCTTGTGTGGTCCAAATTCTTTTTATATTTGAATGTGACTCACAGGTAAAAAAAGGTTGGGGACCACTGGGCTCATGGTTCATCAGTGCAGACAACTTTTTGTATAATTTTGGAGGTTGCTAGTATTTGTCATAGCTCGGGTTGCCACCTTTTCTGCAAAAAAAAACACCAGCCTTCCTAAATCTTTATCTTTTTTCCATAATAATAACATTGGGATCAACCATCATTTTTACCGGCCAGGCCGCTAAAATACCGGCCAGGTGGCAACCCTAGTCATAGCATGCATTAATTTCATTCCTGATAACAAAAATACTACATATCTTAAGCTACACAATTCGCCCTTTAATAAATGTGCCCCAATCCATTCAGGACAGTTTCTCAATATAACATTCATTGCCTAATGGATTTATTTACTACACGTAGGGAACCACTTTGTATATGTTTTCTCGTCATGGTACTGTTATGGATGAACCAGGAAAACATAAAATATGAGTCATTTCGATTATATCAAGGGAAAGAAGAATGTATTGCTTGGAAAATTCTGATCTTTCCCATGGTCTGAAACATCTTTTAGGACTTTTAATAGCCATTGTGTCGTTAGCTTTCCAGTATCTGCCATCCTGCCTTGCACCGTAGGTAGTGAGGGGGTCAGGATATTAGGTTGATCATATTCCCACCATGACATAAAACTTGGCTGTGTTTCAGCTTCTGGATCCGGCCGGAGAGGATGCTCTGGCTAATAATTAGTGCCCAGTGTTACACAGTACCAGCCCCGTGATACATTTCACCTCCTGCCTTGTTTGTTTCTGTCTGTCTCAGTGAGCTTAGCAGGTTACTAGGCATTTGTCATCTATTATATAGCATAGCAGCAGAACGGAGATTTAGGCAGAAGAACTTGCCAAACTTTACAATTATATTGAAGCATCCATAAGGTTAACTATGGAAGTTTACTGTTTTATGTGCCGGGTAACATAGGATAGCTAGAGTGGTGTTTTCTGGGTTCCAGAAAAATTGACGTTTTTTTACACATCGCACTTAATCATGGTGAAAGTGCATTTTAAATTCCACTTGAAATTGCAACTACATTTAATAATTTGATGGAAAGCTTAAAATATCCAGGGCTTGATTAGAATTTCTCTGATGGCAAGGACTTAGCTGACTTTTCAGGTACATAGGAAGACATGCAGACATTTTTACTGACAGAGCAACTTATTGATATTTATTCCCTGAGGGGTCCCCATCAGTGGTGTATGGTCTGCTTCGACTAGAGATGTATTGGACCCCAGCCAGTCTCCTAGCAGGCAGGTTGGCCGAAAGCAAGGGGTCATTCCGAAGATTGTTTTCAAATGGGGAGCCCAGCGCCATGTAGTTTTGCTACTGGCTCCCATCCTGTCTTGCCCACCACCAACAGTTTCCATAGGCAGCAGCACAAGTTTACATACGTATAGCTTAAATTTACCACATCATGTGTAAAATCTGGAACATCAAGAAGGGCTGCAATGATATCTAACATAAATGCAAAAAGTTCATCCCAGCAATTTACATATAAAGGAGAAGGAAAGGCTCTATTTACTTTGGAGTGCCAAAAGTTATGCACCCATAAGTGATTGTATTTACTTACCTCACAACCCGAGCTGAAAACTGCACCAGCAAAATACAATTTAGCCAGCACTCACCAGGAACTCAAATCTCCCATTTACCGTATATACTCGCGTATAAGCCGAGTTTTTCAGCACCCAAAATGTGCTGGGCCGGCGCCGCTACCCACGTGGCGGCCATGGGCGCCGCCATTTTGAAAGCGAACGCCGGCAGGGAAGGACGCGCCGCCCGGAGCTCCTGGACCTGCTCCGGGCGGCGACACAGGCAGTCCTGCTGCCGGGTCACGTTTTACTGGGACAGAGGGAAGGACAGAGGGAAGGACAGAGGGAAGAGCAGCAGACGTGAGGGCCGGGGTGGGGAGAGCGACAGATGGGGGGGGAAGTGGCAGAGGGAAGCAAACATGAAATCTGGGCGGCACAGTCAGTCACAGACAGTAACAGGTACCTGCCCAGTGTCCCCCAATTGTTGCGGCTGGGTCACATTCACATTTTGAAATCTGACATGGGGCCCCTAGGCTTATACACGAGTCAATACATTTTTCCAGTTTTCTTAGGTAAATTAGGTACCTCGGCTTATACACGGGTCGGCTTATACACGAGTATATACGGTAGTAGTTAGGTGCACGTCATTCGGTGTCCACTCCAACCGACTCTGAAAATCCACAAACACTGTAGCAGACAGCACCAACAGGAATGTCTGTTAAAAAAGCCTTTATTTTGCTTTTCTTAGGCCTGAAAACTGCACCAGTTCCAGCGAGCACTACGGATCGATCAGCTTCCGGTTTCTTCACGCTATTGCGCATGCGCAGTAGAGTGAAAAGCTGAACTTTAACAAAGTAGTCGTCTATTTAGTTCTACTGAACATGCGTCTTCCCCGGGACATTTGAAGAAACAAGTAGAAGGATGCCAATCGTTCTGTGGTGTTTGCTGGAAGAAACCCCAGACCGGTACAGTTATCTCCTGATTGGAGCACCGGCCTGGGGTGTGTGGTAAGTATATATAATCACTTGGGGGTGCCGAACTTTTGGCATCCCCAAGTGATCAGGCATCCCTGATTTTTCAAATGATCTGATAATTTTAATGGGTAGTTCACCTTTTACATATTCTAATATCGGAGACAGTTTGCAACTTTTTGTTCAGCAGTTCCATCCACTGACTGATTTCAAAGTTTCACAATGAAAATGTTGAACCCTGTCCGACTGTTGGGATGATTTTATCAGAACGATACAATTGTTAATAAGTAGATAATTTTATTGAATCGTGCTAAAATTGTAGAGAATAATAAAAAGTAGCAATAACAATATGGGGCAGATGCATCAAGGGTCGAGGGTTAATTAACCCTCGATATTCCACTGGGGAATGAAAATCCTTCAACTTCGAATATCGAAGTCGAAGGATTTTGCCCAAATACTTCGATCGAAGGAATAATCGTTCGTTCGATCGAACAATTAAATCCTTCGAAACGAAGGATTTTAATCCAACAATCGAAGGATTATCCTTCAACCAAAAAAAGTTAGCCAAGCCTATGGGGACCTTCCCCATAGGCTAACATTGAGTTTGGTAGCTTTTAGGTGGCGAACGAGGGGTTTTTTTCTTAAAGAGACAGTACTTAGACTATCGAATAGTCGAACGATTTTTAGTTCGAATCCTTTGATTCGAAGGTCGAAGTAGCCCATTCGATGGTCGAAGTAGCCAAAAAAAAATTCGAAATTCGAAGCATTTTTACTTCTATTCCTTCACTCGAATTTAATGAATGGGCCCCTAAATGTGTAGCCTTACGGAGCATATAATAATTAAAAACAATTAAATAATTAAAAACTGATGAATAAATAATGAAGACCATCTGAAAAGTTACCTAGAAATAGCCATTCTATAACATACTAAAAATTGGGTGAACTATCCCTTTAGGAATTGAGGCCCTGGATAAAATCTTGCACATGGACCTCTAGCTACAACCCTAGCAGCACACAGTTGAGAAGTTGCCTATCAGGGCCTTAATCTTACCGTGCACCATAGTCATCCTCTGATGAAAAAAAAAGTGTTTCTTGGGAGCAGAGCGAATCTAGCACATTTTTTTTCACATAGAGCTGCTAGCTACTGGAAATTGATTGAGTGAATAACTTGCATGAAAGACAGGTGTGTCACTATTAACTACTAGGCCCCATGGCACAATTTGTTCATGGGTGTGCCCTGCACTTTTATTAGCAATGCACCAGCAGACCTTGTATTGCAGTGTTAGTATATTCAGTTCCACTTCTGAAGTATAACTGAGTTTTCTGCTGTTATGTGATATCACAATCTGCAGTACTACTGTACAATGCCTCACACTTGCCCAGATTTACATGAAATCACAGAGATTAGGGCACAGCAAGATCAATCAAAAAGACCCAGAATGCAATACTGGAATACAGGTAAAGGATTGGTTATCTGGAAACGCGTTATCCAGAAAGCTACGAATTACGGAAAGACCATCTCCCGTAGACTCCATTTTAATTAAATTATTTTAATTTAATAATTAAAAAAACAATACCCTGTACTTGATAAGGAACGAGAGATAGACTATGGTATCTAGGCGTCCATGATAGTAATAGCCCTGAAATCAGAAAGCAACTGAGGCTTTTAGAACCCAAAATATGGCACTGCATGTGAATGCCACATTATTAAACCTTATTTTTGGAAAGCAGATTAGATATTGGATGCTGATACAGCTCATTTTAGCCTAATTTGCAGTCATTCAGTCCATTTATGAGACTAAAACTATCCAAATCGTTATTTAACTGACAAATGATTGGGCCAGGGAGAAAACATCTGTCAACCAAATACTCAGATCTGCCCAATATTTGAGAATCACCCAAAGGTGGCTAATTAATGAGCAGGGTGCACCAAAACTGGATAATATATATGGGGTTGTTTCAAAAAAGGTGTTAAGTCTCAAAAACACTGAAACAGGTATGGGATACAGAAAGCTCTGAATTATGGGAAGGCCATCTCCCATAGATTCCATTATAAGCAAATAATTCAAAATTTTAAAAATGATTTCCCTATTTCTCTGTAATAATAAAACAGCACCTTGTACTTGATCCCAACTAAAATTGAATTAATCTTAATTGGAGGCAAAACAATTCTATTGGGTTTATTTAATGTTTAAATTATATTTTAGTAGACTTAAGGTATAGAGATCAAAAATACTGAAAGACCCCTTATCCAAAAAACCTTAGGTCCCAAGCATTTTAGATAACAGGTCCCATGCCTCTATTATAAGATATTTGCAAAGATATTTTGTTATCGTACCTTTACCATGATATATAGAGGTGTTTTACTGACTTAGCATTGTGCCAATATAATGTTAGAGAGTAAAGTCAGGTGCCACCTATTCCCTAGCATCTACTGCAAACTTTTTTTTGGAGCACCTATGCTTTTATATTGGTAACACTGCATTGGAAACATAGTTTTTATGAACTCAGGGGGATCATAGCTCTAAAATTTAAGTCCATTTATGAGACTAAAACTATCCAAGTCATTATCTAATCTGGTTTGTTCAGTCAATGATTGGGCTAGGCAAAAAACGGATCCGACAGCCAAATGCAGCCCAATATTTCTAATTCAAAGATGGCTAATTAATGAGCAGGGTGCACCAAAACTGGATAATATATTTGGTGTTGTTTCAATAAAGATTTGGTATAAGTCTCAAAAACACTGATACAGGTATGGGATCTGTTATTCGCAAACCCTTTATACAGAAAGCTCCAATTTATGGATAGGCCATCTCCCATAGATGCCATTATAAGCAAATAATTCTAATTTTTAAAAATGATTACCCTTTTCTCTGTAATAATATATTGTACTTATTTCCGACTAAGATATAATTAATCCTTATTGGAAGAAAAGCAATCCTATTGGGTGTATTTAATGTTTGAAATATTTTTTAGTAGACTTAAAGTATGGGGATCCAAATTATGGAAAGATTCCTTACCCAGAAAACCCCAGGTCCCGAGCATTCGGGATAACAGATCCTATACTTGTATATAGTTGTGCAGTCTAAAGTAGGGCTGTTCACCTAGAGATACAGAAAGTTGGACTACAGGTCAAAAAATCACAAGATGCAAAAGCTGGACAGCAGCAATCTAAATGAATCATAGATTGATTAGCAGGGAGTATTTTTATATTTTGCAAACAGTGTAAAGTAAAGGTAACAAGCAATTATGATTGGTTTGATTTCTTACCATTGTGCAATATATAGATTTTCTAAATGAATAGACTGTGATATGGGGTTGATACAAAACAAGTGGCCTCCTGGGGCAAAGGGTGTTGTTTCAAAGATGCAGAATAATGTTTGGGTGATGGAATAAAGACACGCTGATCTGCTGATACTGCAAAACAGGTAGGCAATGCAGATTCTTTACATTATTACTGAAACACAACTGCACCTTTGTAAATATCTGTGCCTTGGCTAGGAATTGTTATTTTTATAGGTCCCTGTAATTTTATACAATATGATTTGGTTGTTTCCAAAAACAGCCAACTTCCCTTTCTACCTTGTTGATGTTTGAACAAACACAGTACTTCCCATTTAGCTTCATATCTAATTGTTTCTCCAAAACTGTGTGTTAATAGTCCAGTTGGTTTGTCTGAGAAAGGAGACAATGCTACCAACCCTGAGATTGACTGAGATTCAAAATAGGCCCTGGCCCTTTTGTAAGTCCCCTCTGTACAACTCACATGCCAGAGCAGTATTGCACTGAAATAATGGGGGTTAACACTGGAAACATTTGGTCTCAGGCTTACAAAGATTGGATATCCCACCAGGGGGCTGTGTAAAGGTTACATCCATATCTGCCTTTTCAGACAATTTAAAATCACACCATTTGGGCAAGAAAGCTGGGGCAGTCAGTTTGTTTTGATCTGTTGATCAAGGAAAGGGGCTGTGAATCTGGAACTGCTGGGGGGGGGGGACCATTATGAGAAAATATATGGATTATAGGAAAGGATCTATATCTCCTCTGTCATAGGATTCACATCCTCATAACTCACATTTTGGTTATGGGAAGGTCATATGATACTTAATGATACTAAACAGGGCCAACCTATACCTATTTTTGTCCTTGTGCGCTAACAAACTCATAGCCCATATGAAAGCTTGTGCCTAAGTGTATGAACTCTTTGTATGTGCCGAAAGGGAAAGTTGCCTATATACATGTTGAGCAAGAAGTACGGCTAGCAGGAAAGTGTAATTGATGCCTTGTTGTAGTGTGAGTTATTATAGAGGGCAGGGGAATAGTCACATTAGGTTTCTATCCCCTGTTAATGATAGATGGTGGCAGCAAATTCATTTTCTGGTTGTTGGTATGTTTCGCGGTGTCTGATGTTAGTCTAACCTGTGTGTAAGGTGATTGAGAGACTTAGTGTAACCCCTTATAGCCAAACCCAAGTGTTACGTGTGGTTGAGAGTCCCATTTTCATGACAAAGAGGATCGGAAGTGGGGCTCATGTTTTTATTTGGGATGGCTAAAAATGCATATCTGACCCTCATCTGGCCCATGTACCACTACAAATTGGGCAGATCCGACTGTTGGCCTGGCGATGTATGGCTCAATTGTAGTCCTTGCCCGCTAGTATTTTATAAATAAGCCAATAAGCTGCAAACTTGGCCTGAAGAAGCTTAGTTGGGAGCTTTTATTGACTCATGTATTGACAACTTAACTCTAGAATGTGAGTAAAAGCAGGGAATATCCCAGAACTGAAGAAGACCCCTGTGGGTCTGGACATCCATCACAAGAAGGAACTTGTATAACAGTAGTACTCTGCAGAGGCTGAGATTTTATCAGAAGTTACTATATAGATCAATTTCTGATTGTGGCTCTTTATGCTAATTGCTTTTTTTTGGAGGGGGAAGCCAAGACTCTCTAATCCTTATAACTCTCGCCCTGTGGGTCTAGACCAATTATACTTGCTCTGTCATAAGAAGCAGGAACTTGCAAGAGAGACGTGATCTGCAGAGGTTGAAATGTCACAGGAGCTGCACGTGTCAGTCCTACAACTCATCTGTTTATGTATAGACTAGTTGGCTTGAAATAGGTGAAACTTGGATTTTGCAATCATAAACACGAAGAGTCGCAGATATGGAAAGAGTTATAAATTTTTTTTTCCTTGTGCCCTTGGAATAGCTTGGATATCTCCGTTTACTGTGACGTTAGATTGAGCACAAGGCTAATATCTCCTGATAAGTACAACATCAATTTAATCACAGGGCAAATTCCAGGGTTCCATCATTGATCCACTGACTCCTTTACTGTTCTCCCTGTTAATCTACATATATATAGAGAGAGAGAGACAATATAAATATAAGTGCTGCCTGGTGTAGTACACATTACATGTGACTTACTCAAACAAAGCTATCTCTAATGGGATGCAGGCATGGGCAGCATGGTAGTGGTTTTTAATTGTGAGATACTGTATGTATACTTGCCCTTGGTTGTCTATATAATAAAATATGGTCCTGATTATTATTATTAATATTGTACTATAGTGATAATACTATTGTCACTATTTAATGGGCTGGTGGGGGGCTGTTTGGGCCTCTGTGTACTATTTTGAATCCTAGTCCAGGCCTGAAGGGACTGCACTTATCCTATTTAGCACCTATGACGTTGGTGTCCACAGAGCAAGCCTTTCTCAAACCAAACAATATATCCATTGCCACGTGTATGCAAACAATATGGTCATTCCCTCACGTGCACAGGTACTTTGTGCAATCTTGCTTGTGTGTATAAATGTAAATACGCAGAGTAGGAATGTTCGTGCATTGAGTAAACTATGCTCTGAGACTTTACTGTCTGTTTATGAGACAATAATCAGAAGATAAGCAGTACCCATCAACGGGTTATATTTTTATTCCTCCCATCACACTCATTGGGTTATTGCTTGTGGATGTTCCTGTCTATTAGATTTTGTTATCTCTGCCATAAAGGACACGTTGTTTATTGTCCATTTATAATTATAGCTTGGAATGTACTATTCTTTTGCAAGATCTACAAATGTTCCCCCCAGAAAACTCCAGGACACAACAGCTAACGGAAACAAATATCTTAATCTGTGTTCTTATTAAATGCGTCAACATCGGGACTTTGGCACCCAATTCCTTCTCCAATGTGGTGACCAGGGGGGTTTATTCCTGACCGGCTTCCTGGGCTTTTCTAAAAAAAGAATTCTAAATGTGACACTTGTAATGAACAGAACTATTAAACATTAATGGGGAATTTCATCAAGTGTGACAAATGACTTCCACATGGATAATCATTTGTGCATTTATGTCCACATTGCAACCGGTGATGTATTGTAATAACTTGGGCAAGACAGTATGACCTTCAAACTTCCCCTTTGCTCTGTGTTATTAAATACTTCTAACTATCCAACTTTGTATTCAAATCACATTATATTTGATGCTGGTGTACTTTCTAGATATATGACCAAATTTTCTAGATATACAACTAATCAGCTTGAGCTCTGGTTTTTCACATACTGGACAATTTACTCCGGGATGTTGCTAGCCAAAATGCACAAACAAAATGATAAGGCCAATTGTCATTTCTACGTTTCTCAGTGATTTCTTATGTGCCTGAATAGGGGTCATTGGATTGCCCAAATTTCAGTTTTGAATGATCAACAGGGATTATGTGTACAATTCATAAGCCTGGTTATAAGGCTATGGGCGCACAGAGCTGTAGGCTCTGCTGATCTCAGCCTGCGAGTGGTTAGAGTTGGGGCACGGGAGATAGAAAGAGGGACTGTGGAGCTGGGAAATGTAGTCACAGAGTGGAGGGTTGGAGTGGCTGACGCCAGGGACCTTGCCTTGGGCACCCATGCTGGTTGGCCTAGCTCTGCCCTGCTCCATTTATCTAAGCCGCTTCCACTTTCTTTTAGTCACACGCAGCGGAGTGGAGGTTTGCTTGAAGATGCCTCCTTTTGTGTATTTGCATAATATACTGTATAACATGGTAAGTTAGGTAAAAAAAAGAAAAATTTCCATCAAGTTCAACCTTTTATGTCTATATATAACCTAACTAACTTCTAGTTGATCCAGTGCAAGGCTAAAGTATACATTAAAGGGCTTATATACTATACCTCAAATTTTTCTGATCAAGCTTTTTGGGCAAAAGCTTTTTCAAGATTTATTTTATATATATATACATACAGATATAGATATATATATATACTGTATATATATATATATACTGCAAGAAGCCCTAATCCGAAAATCTGCCATCTCAGACTTGTCAAGGTCCTGTATAAGTCAATGGGAGAGGCACCTATATCAATTTGAAGTTTTCATGGTCTGCACTGGGCTTAGCCCGAAAATCTGACTTTTTCTCTGTTTTTTCACTTCAATTGGTATCCGTGATCAAGCTGCAGCCTGGTTCTATTACTTCCTTTCTGACTTCTCCTTCTAGACTGTTACTTATTCAAACAAATCCTCTCCCCCTGTCCAACTTAATGTGGGGATGCCTCTAGGTTCTGTACTTCGTCCTCTGTTGTTCTCCTCGTACACTCTTTCTTTATGAGACCTTATATCTTTATTTTGCTTTAAATACCACCTGTATGCCGATGACATTCAGATATATTTAGATACCCCCTCACTAACCACGTTCAAACCCAGATAGCCGACTGCTTAGTAGCTATCTCTTCCTGAATGAACCAACGCCACCTCAAGCTCAACTTGGAAAAGACTGAGCTCATGGTCTTTCCACCCAAACCGAGCTCTTCTCTTTCTTTCACCATTATTATTGATGGCATGACCATTAACCCGGTTAACTCAGCTGCTTGGGGGATCATCTTTGACCAGTCTCTCTCCTCCTCTAATCTTATTAATAATACTGCCAAAACCTGTCGTTTCTTCCTCTGGAATTTAGCCAAGATACTCTGTATGTTGTCCTGATATGATTCTGTATATATTTATTATGTTATTTGTCTTCCCTGTGTATACTTTTATATATATTGTACCAGGGTCGGACTGGCCCACCGGGACACCGGGAAAAATCCCGGTGGGCCCCAGTCCTTGTGGGCCCCTACGACCACATTCCCATCTATTTTTTGCCAGAGCTCCCCTTTTGCAATGGGCCCCGCAGCGCTGCCACTATCACCTGGGCTCCTGGGCTGGCTACTGAACTGCCTGTCAAAGCTGCTACCTGCAGCCTGACTGTGCTTTGCTCTGTGCAGGGTGGTTGTGCGCTGCACTGCTGCGCATGTTTCAGTGTGCGATGCGCCTGATGACGTCACTGACCTGGCTGGCGTCCTTTTCGTAGGGGAAGAGACAGATGCGCGCGTGACGCGTCAGAGACTGGTGCGGTGGGGTGGATCCTCCTGGCTGGCTGCAGTCACTTTCGCTACCTGCTTGTGCCTGGGCTTGGCAAGTATAAGTTGTGCTGACGACCTTAATCACCCTGGGGGGTTGGGGGCAGCTGCTGCTGCTGCTGCTCTGACAGTCTTTGCTCGGCTGTTCTGTTCCCCTGCTCCCTGAATTGATTTCAGGATAGGCGCCGTGCTAGGTGAGTTTCCCCTCTGTGGGTTAACTATATATATATATATACACACACACATATATATATATATATATAGATATATAGATATATATATATATATAAAATTAGGTAAAGAGAGACCCACACATGCCAGCAATTTCTCATAATCTGCCTATAAAAGGAAAGAGTTGGTTAGGCTGCTTTTAAAGGGGCTGTTCACCTTTTAGTATGACGTAGAGAGGGATATTCTGAGACAATTTGTAATTGGTTTTAATTTTTTATTATTTGTGGATTTTGACTTATTTAGCGTTTTGTTTCAGCAGCTCTTTAATTTGCACCTTAACCAATCTGGTAACTAGGGCCCAAATTCCCCTAGCAACCATGCATTGATTTGAATAAGAGGCTGGAATATGAATAGGAGAGGCCTGAATAGAAGGAGCAGTAATAAAACGTTACAATAACAATACATGTGTAGCCTTACAGAGCATTTGTTTTCAGTAGGGAGTCGGTGGCCCCCATTTGAAAGCTGCAAAGAGGCAGAAGAAAAAGGCAAATGACTATAAAACTATAAAAAAAAATAATGAAAACCAATTGAAAAGATGCTTAGAATTAGCCATTCTATAACAAAATAAAAGTTACCTTACAGGTGAACCACCCCTTTAATTGAAAATATTGAAATACAAGGCCAGAATTCTAGTAGTAACATCATACGTTCGGTTACAAATTAAGACTAAGTAAAATATCTGGCTGTAGAATCCATGACAGTTAAGAGTATCGCATATTGAGTAGGCTGTAAGTTTTAAGCCAAATGAATAAAGTGTGCCATGTCTTCAAAAGCATGGCTTGGTGGTGGCAAAACTCCCTCTCCTGTCTCCCAGGTGGCACATCATCATATAACTAACTTGAGGACATTACTGGCTATACTGAAGCCTCAAATTGTGACCCCCTGCTGCAGTACAGGTACTTACCTTGGTCAAAATATAAAGAAAATAAAAATAATTTATTAAAAAATGTGATTATTATTTTTTGTCACACTGTTACTAGGGTGGGGATCAGCAGACAAAAAGTTGCAGGTTTTTTTAACCTCTTAGGGGATAGTGCACCATTTTCTATGTTATAGAATGGACAATTCTTAGCAAGGTTTCAATTGGTCTATTTTGCATAGTTTTCAAATTGCATGCCTTCTTCTTCTGACTCAAACCAATGGCTGAAATGCCAAAAATGCTAAGTAATTACAAAAACCACAAATAAAAAATGAAGACCAATTGCAAATTGTCTTAGAATATCACTCTCTGGGTCATACTATTCTTCTGTCATGCTTTTTATGGTGTAATTTTTATTTCTAAATTACATTATTTACACTGAAGGTAATTTACTTTCATTCCTGAACCAGCAAGTGTATTTAGTTGTAATATTGGTGTGTAGGTGAATCTCCGGTCATTTTGCCTGGTCATGTACTTTCAGAAAGAGCCAGCACTTTAGGATGGAACTGCTTTCTAACAGACTGTTGTTTCTACTACTTAATGTGTTGCAGTGGGACCTGGATTTTACTACTGAGTGCTTTTCTCAGATCTACCAGGCAGCTGTTATCTTGTGTTAGGGAGCTGTTATCTGGTTACCTTCCCATTGTTCTGTTGTTAGGCTGCTGGGGCGAAAGGGAGGGGGGTTAAATCACTCCAACTTGCAGTACAGCAATAAAGTGTAATAAAAGGGTTACCTTATTTGTATTGTATGTGCACTTAATTAAAAGGATTCTGATATGCTTTTGTATTTATGACTAATATTTTAATTTAATATTGTCACAGCCATTCCAGTTTTTTTTTAAATAAAAATGTTAATTTTTATATTTGCGGGCGATTTTGTACAGGAGGGTGGGCCCTTGAGATGAGGTTTCCTGGTGGGCCCCAGGCACCCCAGTCCGACACTGTATTGTACTATGTATATATTGTACACTGTAAAGCGCTCCTTAACAGCACTTTACAAATAAAGTTATACATACATACATCAATTTGTCTGGCAGGGCCAATATGACATTACAGCTTGTGGATTCAAATATAGAATCTCTTCTTGAAGCAGAAATGCCACAGTAACTTTACCGTATATACTGTATATATAAAGGGTGTATTCCACTGTTTATTCTTTTAGTAAATACATAAGAACAAAGGCATTGCACACTGTGAGCACAGAACATTCCTATTTTCCATATCAGCATTCAAACATATGTGTGGGAAATTGCTCTGGTAGAGGACTCCTCCCTAGGGTTCGAAAAATCTTATCATGTATTAATTACTACTATGGCAATTGTTTGTTGAAGTCAGCAGAGCATGACTCAGCTAAGGAAATCAATATGGCAACACCCAAACTTATTTATAAACAAACACATATGTATAAATCTCCCCCCCCCTCCCCAGTAGCAGTCTGTTTTTAAAAGAGCCACTTATTATACAGAGGCTTCCAAGTTGACTGCTAATTTGTTTATCCCAATAAATTACAAAAACATATTTCTTCATTGAAATACTATAATGGAAGTACATGTAGTGGTGACAGTTGCAGACAGAAATGCACAAGCTGAGATGGACATATTAATGGCTGCTGTTTTTCATATGAATGCCGAAAACTCCCTAATGAAGATAAAGTGAAATGGAAGATTATCTTTACAGCGAGTACAGAGAATGGAGCTTATCTGTCAGATAAAATATAATCACAGTATAACTGATACATGGCTTCCTGCAAAAGGGAATGGTGCTTATCTGTGAAATTCTAAACCTGAGCACAACATTGGGGATTGTGACTCATAGTGACTGTTCAGAGCAACACACAACAGTTTTACTGGTTCACTGACAACAATGTAAGGGCTCTTATAGATGAGGGTTTCTTTATGTGTTCCCCTGCGGTGGCTTAATTTAGATGGTTTTTCATGGCAAGGAAACGAATGCATTACCGCAAGCCATTGTTATAACATTTAAGAACATGTGTACAGGAATGCAGTCACAAGTGCCCATGTATAAGAGGTCTACTAATGCTCACTATAACTATAACATGGTGAATGTTATGGCAGTATTTTATGTATCTTCAGTTGATATGAGCAGTGGCAAGGCTAAAACCTTTTTGGGCCTTAATGGGGAAACCCCAAAATGTTTCACAATTTCTATTGTTCACAAATAGAAATTAAGAGAGAGAGAGATATAAGACCTAGAAACTAAGATAAGGATTCAAATAGGGACAAAGAGTAATATACAAACACAGTGCAATATAGGAAGTGCAGTTCCAAATCACAATGTTTTTGTTGTTACCCAAAATGCAGCATTACACCCTAGAATTACAGAATAATTCAGGAGATAAGCTGGCCATAGACGCAAAGATCTGATCACACAAATCGAGGATTCGTACGATTTTCGGACTGTGTGTGGAGAGTCCTGACATTTTTCATCCGACGGAGATCGGTCGTTTGGTCGATCGGACAGGTTAAAAGATTTGCTGCGGGTAATATCTCTGCATGTATTGACAATCATACAATTATCAGAGGGAGACTGTCACTAGCTTTTGTCGGACATAACTTTCGTACGATTGCTGTCAGGGGCAGAATATCAGCTGATCTGTTCTTTTGTACTTTATTTGATCGGAATGGTTAGAGGCCAGTTGGATCTTTGCATCTGTGGCCAGCTTAACATCTATCCCAACTGTGCCTGATGTATTCGTGTGCAGAGGAGGGATTGTTAATCAAGTAAGTGTGGCGTGGCTGGGCCCCCCTTACCCTCAGGGCCCCCCTACAACTCTCCCCCCTGTCCCCCCCTGATGGCTGCCCTGTGTGTATATATATATATATATATATATATATATATATATATATATATATATATATATATATATATATATATATATCAAGCAAAGAGGTCCGCACTCTCAGGACTTACAAATAAAATAAAAATGTTTTATTGAAAATAAAGACTAACGTTTCGGCCTCTCTGAGGCCTTTCTCAAAGTGATTACAGACATCAAGAGAATGCAATAAATACCCCAATTGGCGGGAAAAAATAATTGGCTGACCTCTATGACATCATCAGTTAGTTAGTATTTGCATATAAAACAGATTAAAACAGATTTAGAACACGTTTCTTTAAATATATAGCCACTCCCCTCTGTTAAAAATTAAGACATAGTTAAAAACATACTGTGTACACCTCACTATCATCTCCTCTTAGTTGTTTTTAATATAATACAGTAACCTAAAACCGTTCCATTTATATTACACAGTAAAAGTATTGCACAGTAAAAGTATTGAGTAAGTATATTAGGTCTATTTAAACATGCCCCCTACGATACAATGTAGCATCAAAGTTCCTATCAATGGAAAAAACTTATTGTAGCTTAATCATACTGTTGTACTATGTGCCCTTAGGCTATTATGCCTATAATATGATGCGGATTCTTCGGCAGCGGTGGTTCAGAAGACTCACAGAGTTCTAGGCGTATACGCAGTGCTGCTGTAGCGGCGAAATCCGCTGCTGAGGATACAAATAAGGCTATAATTGACTCGTGCGGGTGAGTTCTATGCATATAAACAGTGTGTGTCATAGCTCTTTCTACCTTGTGGCGCTCCCGCGGATGGTTAGTGCTCCCCGACACGATCAATGAGTCTGATCACAGAGGACGAGTGATCCTCACATTATTTGACCTGCATTGCGGCTACTTACCTCATATCCACAGGTGTCTAAGGGATTATTGAGCCGCTAACTAATATATATTGAACTTACATGCACCAAACTGAGCATTACGCCATAATGAACTAGTGTTCTATCTACGCCCAGACACCCTGAGGATTTCAGTGTTTATGGTGATTTTCATTGGGGACATTTGGACTATTTGAACATTTTTTTGTATATTTTTTTGTAAATTTTTTTGTAAATTTTTTTGTATTTTTTTGTATTTTTTCGCTTTTTATATATTTTTTATTTTTTCACTTAATTTTTTCACTTAATTGTGTATTGTACCAATTATAGTAATTTCTTGCATTTAATATTCTGCACATTTTAATACTGTTGACAGGGATAATACATGTATTACACATCTAGGCTGTGATTTTACACATAATTTATTTAACTTATTTTATGGACACAGGCACAGATCACTGGGAGTGCATATTCACCTATATACATTATACTATTTTAGTACATTGGCACTAAGGTTTTTTTGACACTGAACCAAGGGGTTAATAATAATAGCCTAAGAGGGCACATAGTACAACAGTATGATTAAGCTACAATAATTTTTTTCCATTGATAGGAACTTTGATGCTACATTGTATCGTAGGGGGCATGTTTAAATAGACCTAATATACTTACTCAATACTTTTACTGTGCAATACTTTTACTGTGTAATATAAATGGAACGGTTTTAGGTTACTGTATTATATTAAAAACAACTAAGAGGAGATGATAGTGAGGTGTACACAGTATGTTTTTAACTATGTCTTAATTTTTAACAGAGGGGAGTGGCTATATATTTAAAGAAACGTGTTCTAAATCTGTTTTAATCTGTTTTATATGCAAATACTAACTAACTGATGATGTCATAGAGGTCAGCCAATTATTTTTTCCCGCCAATTGGGGTATTTATTGCATTCTCTTGATGTCTGTAATCACTTTGAGAAAGGCCTCAGAGAGGCCGAAACGTTAGTCTTTATTTTCAATAAAACATTTTTATTTTATTTGTAAGTCCTGAGAGTGCGGACCTCTTTGCTTGATATATTCAAAAAATTTTTGGACACTGCACCCAGGCACATTTAACCTGCTTGACGAGAGTGCCGACTTACCCACATTGTACCATATATATATATATATATATATATATATATATATATATACTGTATATATATATACACATACTTTATATGAAGGGAAAGTTGTGCTCATTTTTTTAAAAACATTAGGCAGAGGGTGCAATGAGGCTGTGACCACAAAATTCACATAGACAAATTCCTCTGCACTCAACCCATTATCAATATATTTAAGACATTTGAGACATTTTGTTCCTTAAGCTACTAAAAAATGACTTACCCTTTAAACAAAACAGGGATTGTTAGTCCATATATTGCATTGTATTTAACCTGGCCAACTATTTCAAAGTCATCCCATATCTGGCCAGTTCATCTGATTCATTAAGAATTCTATTGCTTAATTATACATTTTACACAGGGACTAAGTTTTACCCACAACTTACTAGCTCCTTTCAAGGTTCAAAATCCCAAACTTAGCTGCCCTTTCATTGGCCACCAGTGGGATCACCTTACTATAGTTGGAAAGGGTACAACATAGAGCTGGCCACTGCTCCTGTATAAATTCTAACAAACAAGGGAACGTTGTGCTCACCACTAATTTTTCAAAAACATTAAACGGGGGAGCAATAAGGATGGGACCACAAAATTCATACAGACAAATACAATAAATCCTCTGCACTCAACCCATTAACAATAATGTTAATATATATGTATATATATATATATATATATATATATATATATATATATATATATAATACAGATTAATACAGATGCTTCTTTATAATAGGCAATGTAGTGTACAAAATGTTCACATCATACTAAGCACATTTACTAAGCTCGAGTGAAGGATTCGAAGTAAAAAAACTTCAAATTTCGAAGTATTTTTTTGGGTACTTTGACCATCGAATAGGCTACTACGACCTTCGACTTCAATTGGAACGATTCGAACTAAAAATCGTTCAACTATTCGATAGTCGAAGTACTGTCTCTTTAAAAAAAACTTCGACTACATACTTCAGCAGTTTAAACCTATGGGGACCTTCCCCATCAGTTTTCTAAGGTTTTTTTGATCGAAGAAAAATCCTTCGATCGATCGATTAAAATCTCTGCAGTTTGTCAATAGGGTGTAAAATTCTTAAGATGTCTCTCTCTTGTTAATGGAACTGCTAAACACCTTGTGGACATGCAACTTAAAAAGTTTGGTCTAGGTACTCTTTGACATGGACAAGCCTAGGCTGGCAGTTACGAATCTTATAAATATATAAGACCAACAATCCCTGATTCCATTTTAACCTCTTAAGAAGGCTTTGGTGGTCAAACAGGTCCTCTCTTACCATATAACTTCATTTATTATATGAAAACATTATCTTATCAATAGTCATATTATAGTTCCAATAATATTTAGGATGTTAACCCAAAAGCATACTGACTAGAGCTTCCAAAATCATCTAGCACAGCAAAAAGCATTTGCCTAATTCTTATTAATGTTCAGGCTGGGTGGCCAAACCATTGCTTTTGGCTCTTGGAGAAGGCAAGCTTTGCAGGTTGAGAACCTCTCAACCTCACTAAAATAATATACATTTAGGGGGTTATTTTTTAAAGGTCAAGTTGTGTTTTACCCGAAAAATTCACGTTTTCGAGGGTAGTCTTTAGTCACAACTAGAATTTTTTGGGTTAGAAAACTTACATTTTTCGAGATTTATTATGCCCTGAAGCTGGAAATAGCTCAAATCTGAAATTACTCCAGCAAAAACCTGTTGAGGTCACGTAGAAGACAATGGCAGAGGTCCCTTTAATAATTTGAAGATGTTTTTAGCCTTCATGATGTTCGGGTTTTTTTGGTCTGTCTCACTCAAAAACTTGATAAATTCTGTTTTGTTTTTTTTTTACAGAAAACGCGATAAATGTGACTATTAATCCAAATCATGGTGTTACGCTCTGTAGGTATAGAGCCCAAGGACTGTCATAATTACCCTTTAGGTGTAGTCAGACAACCCTACCTTACTCTGGTTTTCACCGACGCCCTTTTGGGGCCCCGGAACTTACTGTTGCGGAACAGGCAGAGATCCTCAAAACGGCCAAGGTAATCGGAGTTGGGGTACAAAAGGATCAGGCAGAGACAAAGTCATCAAAAGGCAGTCGGCAAGGTACGGAGGTCAAAAGACAGCCAAAAGATCAATAAGATCAATAAGTAATAATGCTTTAGCGGAAGTCAGAAACCTGAGAACCAGCTTGGGCAATGAAAACTAACAAAAAGCGACATTTGAGTTTGGCACCGATACGTGAAGTCAGCCAGTCCGCCAACATCACAACACACCGTTAATGCGCATGCATGCTGATGACGTCATTGCACTTGAGCGTCTTTGCCTAATTGTGGCCAGAGGAACCCAGGGATCGGCACATCTGAAGGTATGAATGCGCGCTGGTCTCTAGTGGCGCCTTACACATGGTCTAGGTGCCATTTATTGGAATGGGTTAAGATTTCACCATTATATAAAACATTGGCATAAATAAGCATGCTTCATGCTTCAAGCTATTTGCAGGAATGCTATCTCTAGTCCTGCTGAAACCAGAAAAATCTGAAAAGGCTTGTTTCATTGGTGCAGGTTGCCTTATAACCTGAATATTGTTTAAACAACTTGCCAAGTGAAAGTTAGAATTAAGCTTTCTCACTTCACATAAGCCGTCTGTCATCTGCAGTGAAAAAGTTCCTCCCTCTCCAAGTTATGTCTGCTTTCCAAACAACTCTATCTATATATATATATATATATATGTAGGACTTTTTGTCACATGTGATCACGCTTATGTCATGGAGAGCACACATTTCATATCTTTTCCACCCAAAAGGGCAACATTTCCATGACTGGCTTGCTCCACCAACCCTATTATTCACACACACATAGTGAAAAGTTTATGAAGTGCCCATATATTCCAAGGCACTGATATAGGAGACAATAAAACCAAAACCTACACACAAGGTTCAAAGAATTTGAGTTTAAAGGATTACCATCAAACAATTGTAAAGTTTGCCAAGTTTAAACAGTGTTTTTATATTTGTTTTTGAGACAATACTTATAAAAAAAAAACAAGTTTTACAATATGGGTAACTATGCAATCGAGTTATAAATATGGTAATCAATGATGATAAACTTGGCAGAACTGACAATCAAACAATGGCTGTAAATTAATCAAAAGGCTTAAGAAGAACCAATGTGTGCGGTAATCGAATGGCCATATAAACCAAATGTAATTATTTCCTAGTACCTGCATTTAAATGTTATATGTATGTGTTGTACAAATATATTATGGAAGAAGAATTAAACAGATATACCATAGAGCGGTGATCCCATCCAATGGCTCACAAGCAACATGTTGCTCAACAACTACTTGGTTGTAGCTCCCAATGACCTCAAAGCAGGTTCTTATTTTTGAACTCCTGGTTTGTGGACAAGTTTTGGTTGCATAAAAACCAGGTACACTGCCAAACAGAGTCTCCTGTATTCTGTCAGTTCACATAGGGGCTACTAAAAAGCCAATCACAGCCCTTATTTGGTACCCAATGAACGTTTGTTACTACCCAAATTTTTTACATTTGAATGTGGCTCATGGGTAAAAAAGATTTGGGACTCCCACCTTAGAGTGACAAACCAGTAGATAAAAAATAGACAAGTAGGGAGATTTAACATTGCACATTCATGAGCATTCATGCGTAAGTCCCCCAATAGGCACAAAACATGTTAGGCCTTCACCTGTATTGTCCTAATAAATGTATTTGAATTTTTAAACCAATTTTGTTTTTGAAAAAACTCAATTTTTTTTAGTTATTGGACATTCATGCCCAGATTTGGCTTGGGCAGTTTAGTCAATGTTGACCATACTGCCCAACCATCTGGGCATGTACATCATGTCAGGGTTAGTTTTGTGTTTTTTCAATATGGGTACGTCATTGTTCCATTGGAACCTTCTGCACACTAGCCTCTAGGTAGGGTCAATGAGAAGGAAAAGAAATTGGACCAAAGAAATGTTTGGTAGCTAGCTTTGGGGAACCGGTTTGGTTTTAAAGGAGAAGGAAAGCTATGGAGGCATTTTATTGCCAATAGATTAGCTGCAAGGTAGAATGCTATATTTATTCTGTAGAATGTTTTACGATACCTGAGTAAAAAGCCTGAGAAGCTCTCTGTTTGTTCAGGATAGCAACTGCAGTATTAGCTTGGTGTGAAATCACATCCTGCCTGAGGGTCTCCCTGCTCACTTATAGCTGTGGGCTCAGATTACAGCAGAGAAGGGAGGGCGGAGAGGAGCAAACGGAGCATGCTCTTGCCTGGGGGAGAGCGGTTTAAGCTGAAGGCAGGAAGTCTGATATAGAAGCCCATGTGTACACAATAGAAGGAAAGAAATGCTGTGTTTCTTTTGATAGGAGACTCACTCAGAGCAGCATTACTTTGAAGGTTTACTGGTATATTTACGTGGACCTTTCTGATAAGGCTTACTTAGTTTTAACCTTTCCTTCTCCTTTAATGGTGTCTGTGCTGGTGGGCAGCATTAAAATAGAGATACTGTAAGGCAGGCGAGGTAACAAGCATATTTCATTGTGACTGGTGAGTGGAAAGACAACTAAAACAAATCAAATAAATATTGGAAATATTGTAATTCAAGGAATACTGACACTTAAAGGGATATTTTAAGAATGTTCAAGCCTTCAAGCCTTCTTTAATGCTTTCTTCATTCCTTGGACAAAAAAAAATTAAAAAGCCCAGCAAGTTTTAGGTGCGGTGCTTTTTATTATTTTGAAAAACCTGCTTGGGGAAAAAAAAAGATCAGCATGAAGCTAGATATTTGAGCTTAGGAACTCTTGCAAGGTTTTAGTAGCCGAATGCTTGAGCCCGAAGGACTTTGAGCATGGAGGATTATTAGTTACTAATTGTACAGCTTCCAAGGCCAAGTCACTTGCAAGACCAAAAGCATGACTTTCATGACAATGGCACCAACAAACTTCCATATTGAAGGAAAAGTGGTCACTCCCAAGCTATATGGTCCTGGAGATATTATACTATATTATATTAATGATATTCGAAACTATCAGGGCTTGAAATAAGGGTAGGCAACAGAAACAACTAACTGGGGTGCAACCATTTTGGGAAAAGTAAGAAGGGCCTGACTCCAGAAAATGTTTATTTCCAGTTATTCCTTTTTACTGTTTTGTTATTCAAATTGACTTAACTAATTAGTAGACAGCTTAGTGGTACAATGATTAGCACTGTGCCATTGCAGCACTGGGGTCCTGGGTTCAATTCCAGTCAGGGCATCATCTGAAAGAATGTTCTGTCTGTGCTTGTGTGGATTGTCTCCAGGCTTCCTCCCTCACTTGAAAAAACATACAGGCATATTAATTGGCTTCTGATTAAATTGGTCCTGGCGAGACGGGCCTTATACTGTAAGCTCCTCTGGGACAGGGACTGAGTGATGTGGTATATATCAGCTCTATATAAATTAAGGATAATAATAAAAATTGTGGCCAACCAGATGGGTCACCATACCATTATGACTATTTAGTCCTGTATCTTCACACCCATCCAATGGCATCTGCAGTCTGTGTATGTGCTGCTAACTCTACCCAACTTGGTATGATGTGACCATAAGATGGAGGGGAATTGCCAGCCTTACTTTGGGTGCCATAACTCCATTGTCCATCTCTGGAAACTACACTACCTCCTTGATAAGCTGTCTGCATGAAACATATGTCAAAGTTGGCAAAATAAAGAGAGGGTGATATCTACTGGAATTGTCATATATGTAATTTTGTAATTAGATCTAGGTTCCCAGGCAGGAAGACATATAATCACTATAAACATAGGAGGTATAAGAGGCAAGTTAACTTTATAAAGTACAACAAACCTAACGTTTTAAAAATACCTTCTGTAACTAGGGTTAAAAAAACACCGGCCTTCCTCTATATTTATCTTTTTTCCCTATTAATAACATTGGGGGTCAACCATCATTTTTATCGGCCAGTCCAGTAAAATACAGGCCAGGTGGCAACCCTATCTGTAACCTTGTGTTTTTTTTTTTAGCGAATTCAACCCCTTTGGTGGGGTCAGTAACAAGTTAGTGGCATTTGCCGGGGGGGGGGGGGAGGAGGGAAGAAGGGCAACACAGGGGAGGGGGCGGTTTTAGCACCAAAGGGGTTGAAATCTTCTTGAAGCATGCTTGCAGTTTGTTTTATTCATTGTTGTCCTGTTGTCTCTGTACAGGTTATTATATATCTGGATGCTGACAGTTACCAACAACTGTTATGGCTGATGTGTTTCCTTGTTGCCATGGTCGCTGACCCCAGCGTCCGTCATTCCTGTCAGCTCTTTAGCAGGGGCAGTTGGTCGGTTACTAAAAACAGCAAGAGTATGGTATGTGAAAAGAAGAGCCTTAGGCTAGTGCTAGACGATCGATAGGACTGTGGATTCTCCTCAAGTGGCTTCCCCTGTTCTGAAGGCGCAGGGTGGATTTCGGTGCGAAATACAAAATGTCACGTTTCAGCGACGAAATCCATTGCATCTGTCTGCACCTGCACAGAAACAATGCTTCCAGGTGCAGGCAGAGCATGATGGAGGAGCAGTGGGGGCTTGCAGAGAATCGCAGGCCAAGATCCGCAGTCTTCTCGCCTTGGCCTTAATATAGTGAATAAATTACCCCCTCTTGTAAAATATAAGGATATTATAAGGAGTTTCATGACCAAATTTCAGTGAGTCATGTGACAGAAATGACATCAGAACTGACCGTTTATAACTGATGACATCAGAACTCACCGTTTATAAGGATATAATTTACAAGATATTCATAGCTTTTATGTATTATAATGCAATAAAAGCACAGACACCGTATTTATTGATGCCTTGTTAATTAAAACCTTTTTTTTACTAGAGGTGTGCTTCCCCTTTAAATCTTTATAACAGCTATTTGGTGGTAGGGGGATTTGCTTTACGCTGTGTAGAGGGAATATGAGAGCAGGAATGACCTATATAAGAAAGAAAATGATGGAATGAGACAACAGAGAGAAATGTATGATAGTCCAGGAAGCCCTTATACCGCCATACTGAGATAGAAATACTGAAGAGGGTGATTAGGAAGAGGAGGAGAAGGTGGGGGACTAAGTGGGGAATAAGTGGAAAGGTGTTTCCATCATGTGAGAGTCAGTATTGCAGCAGGAGTGTAATATGAGGAGGAGGAAGCAGAGCTCAGTAATAGCCAGGAGGCTCATGGAACTTTACAGAAAGAATTCACGTATGAAGGAGACATTGTTGCTCACTAGCACAAAGGCAGAATTTTTACCAGTGCAACTCAGGGATCAGATTACAAGGAGTCTGGGGATTTTAGCAAGGGGCCGGGAGGGCGGAATGGCAGGTGGGGGCCTGGTTTAAGTTTAGTATTTCCATGAGAGAAGTGGAGGGGGTATGAGGGAAGCACCAAGGGTTTGTAAAGGGCAAGAATGTTACAGGGCAACCCTTTTGAAAAAGGGCAAGAAGAAATGGCTAGAGAAACCCGACTGAGGGGAAATTATCATGATGCTCAGACAAGGGTTAAATAAGTGCTTAACCTTTAAGTTAACATTTTAGTATAGCAACTAAACAGCAAACTTCTTCTGACTCTTTCCTTCTTTCAAGGGGGGTCACTGACCCCATCTAAAAAGCAAATGCTCTGTAAAGCTAAAACGTATTGTTATTGCTACTTTTTATTACTCTTTCTATTCAGGCCTCTCCTATTCATACTCCAGTTTCTTATTAAAATCAATGCATGGTTTCTAGCATAATTTGAACCCTAGCAACCAGATTGATGAAAGTGCAAACTAGAAAGTTTTTCGACCACCAAAACCAGCACCTATCAAAACGCTACCATTTTCAGACTTTTGTAGAATGACGAGCTGAAACGACCATTCTGTCAGTGTCACTGTCGATACAGAGGGTCCTTAGATTGTAAGCTCTTGTCAGCAAGGCCCTCTCATCCCATTTTTATTCAGTAACCCTTATCTGATTATTGTGCGACCCCTGTTTGTTATAAAAGTAAAGCACTGTGTAACCTGATGGTGCTATATAAATAAATGATGATGACAGGGGTGACCAATAAATGACAAGACTCCCCATATGCCATAAACTGCACACTCCAATAAACACACACGAGGAGTTAATTTACTTATGGTACCTGTTATCCAGAATGCTCGGGACCTGGGGTTTTCCAGCTAACAGCTCTTTCCGTAATTTGGATCTTCATACCTTAAGTCTACTAGAAAATCATGTAAACATTACATGAACCCAATAGGCTGGTTTTGCTTCCAACAATGATTAATTATATCTTAGTTGGCATCAAGTACAAGCTACTGTTTTATTATTACACAGAAAAAGGAAATCATTTTTAATTATTTGGATAAAATGGAGTCTATGGGAAATGGCCTTCCCATAATTCGGAGCTTTCTGTATAATTGGTTTCCGGATAACGGATCCCATACCTGTACTGGGCATAGCCGCACATTATTTATAGCTAGCATAACTTCCAATATTCTACCTGAAATAGACTGATCAACAGCTGATTGGTGGATGTGGGTTAGTGCACTGGTTTGAAGGCCGAGATCCGCTGCGTCTGGAATTAGTTTTATTAGTGGAGAGTAGACATGCCCAGCCGAATGAGACTTTAAATGGCACTTTACAATACCTAATACAATCATGGGACCTGTTATCCAGAATCTTGGGACATTGGGTTTTCCAGATAAGGGGTCTTATTGTAATTTGGGTCTTCATGCTAAAAAAACATTTAAAGGAGAATGCAACCCTTTAAGAAAAAAACCCGTACCCCCCACCCCACGTAGACCTCCCTCCCTCCTCCCCCCAGCCTAACTGCCCCCCCCGGGGAAATGCCCTATACTTTATACTTACCCCTCGGCGCAGATTCTGGCATCGGAGTTCCACGCAGTCATCTTCTGGGTCATCGTGTCTTCTTCCTGCACTTCGGCAATTTTTGTGAGTTTCGGTACATGCGCAGTTGTCGCAAACCGGCAAATTGCTCCAACTGCGCATGCACCAACATCGCCCACTCAGCTTGCCACAGACCCGGAAGATGGCTGAGTGGAACTAAATAAATAATAAATAAACCCAATATGATTGTTTTGCTTCCAATAAGGATTAATTATATCTTATTTGGGATCAAGTACAAGGTACTGTTTTATTACTACAGAGAAATCATTTTTAAAAATCTGAATTTTTTTGATTACAATGAAGTCTATGGGAAATGTCTTTCTTGTAAATAGGAGTTTTCTGGATTACAGGTTTTGGGATAACAGATGCCATACCTGTAAAAACCTATAAATATGTGCAGAACTTATTATAAAGATACTAAAAATACAACCCAGAACAAGTATTTCTCTGTTCTGCAGATACTGTACATCTGAGTGTAAAGATACCCTTAGGGATCCATTCCCAGTTCCTTGCCCTAGAAAGTGACATGACTTTTACACCCTAGGGACGTAAAGACACTTGTGTAGATGCTCTAAATTCTGAGACAGGAGATAACCAGATCAGACTGGACTGGGAATCCCTGCTGTAGGTTAGTGTGCTAATTTGGAATGCTATGCACATTACGTTTAGGTTAGTACCAAGATAGATTTAAGGTTTGTCCTTAGCTAAGGTCAGACATTCTGATGAATGACTGTCTATTATTATTATTACTAGGAGTGATGTATTGACAGCCTATTGGTTTACTGTAATCACTTAGATTTAAAGGGGTTGTTCACCTTTGCGTTACCATTTAATATGACGTGGATATTCTAAGATAGTTGGCTATTGGTTTTAATTTTTTTATTATTTGTGGTTTTTGAGTTATTTAGCTTTTTATTCAGCAGCTCTCCAGTTCTAGCAGCTCTCTGGTTGCTAGGGTCCAAATTATCCTAGCAACCATGCATTGATTTTTAATAAGAGACTGGAATATGAATAGGAGAGGCCTGAATAGAAAGACGAGTGATAACAATACATTTGTAGCTTTGCAGAGCATATGTTTTTAGATGAGGTCAGCAACCCCTATTTGAAAGCTGGAAATGGTCAGAAGAAGAAGAAAGATGCCAAATAATTAAAATGAAGACTAATTGAAAAGGTGTTTAGAAATGTCCATTCTATAACAAATTAAAAGTTAACTTTAAGGTGAACATTTAAATTTAAAATCTGTTGATTTTTTTTTTGGCAATATGGACTCAAATCAGAGACTAAACACATATGAATCTTATAAGTTTACGTAGATTATGTGGTGATCTGTAGGGAAACAAATCAGTCACTAAGGGCTCTTACAGACGAGCGATTTTACCTGCGCTCCCCTGTGTTGCTCTTTCTTCTGTTCAGCCGCAGGGGAGCGCAGGAGTAGACGCACTGAATTATTGTCAATGGGGCTGTACTCATACAGACGCATGTAAGCGCCAAACACAGGTTGGGACGTAGCATGTTGCAAGCAAGTCCAATTAAACATTGATTGTCCCCAGACATCTGCACTACGAGTTGCACTGCCTTGTGAGTTAGGGGCAAATTTACTAAAGGACGAAGTGATTAACGCTGTTGAAAATTCACCAGTGTGACGTCATTTCGGAACTTCGCCGATTTACTAACGGACGCTGGCGTAAATTTGCTAGCGAAGGAGATAGACTGTAGAGCTACTTTGCACAATAACGGCAGGCAAATTTTCACTCTGACGAATGGACGTAACTATGCAAATTCACTAAGATGCAGATTTTACTGAACGTTACCTCTTGTGCCAGACTTGCCTTCAGCACCTCAGACCAGGCACATATGTAGGGCATAACAACTCCATTTTATTTTATTAAGGCTCCCTGGCCTTGTGTAGTGTAATGTAGTTACTGCAACACATACGTCCATTGTACTTTAACTTCACGCCGTATGCTTATTAGGCATCGCTAGCGTAACTTCAAACTGTTTATCGTATTATCGCTAGCGCAACTTCGCAAGCGTTCAGAACCCTGGACGAAACGTCGGATTTTCAGGAACTAGCGTTGCCCTGGCGAATCTACACCTGGTGAAGTGTTGCGATGTCAGTGAAGCCGAAGGTAAGTAAATTTGCCCCTTAGTTTGGACGATGTATACAAAGCTGTGCTGCAAATCATTCAAGTGCATGTAAGTATAAAAGGAATTAGCTGAGCAACAGTAACATGTGACTTTTTAAACAAAGCAGACACTACCAGGCAGCAGACATTTCCCGGCATAGTATGTGCTGCACCATACATTTCTCCATATGACTGAAACCATACAAAACCAGCGTCAGTACCAGTTCATTTATCATTACAGTCTGCATTCTTTTTCTCACTTGAATAATATCATCTTGTGGGCAGTCCCCAGGCAGTGCTACAGCTTGAAAGCTCTCGAATTTGGGGGAAATGTATCATTAGGCAGCAAGAGAAAAATTAGTTAAATTAGTTTTCTAAATCAGGTCAGAAGAGCCTTGAGTTGCTACATGTCCTTTCCCTGTGCTAATAATAAACCTTGATTTGTGGCCTGTTCTACCTAGCAACCATTTTCGCAATCAATCTTAGATTTTATGATCTGTCTCTGTGTTGTTAACCAGATTTGGAGCCCACACTTAAAGGGGTTGTTCACCTTCAAATGTTTGTTTAATATGATGCAGGGAGTGATATTCTAAGATAATTTGCAATGACTTTTTATTTATTATTATTATTTGTGTTTTTTGAGTTATTTAGCTTTTTATTCAGCAGCTCTCCAGTTTGCAATTTCAGCAATTTGGTTGCTAGGCTCCAAATGACCCAAGCAACCATGCACTGATTTGAATACGATACTGGAATATGAATAGGAGCGGTCCTGGACAGAAAGATGAATAATAAAATATAGCAATAACCGTAAATGTGTAGCCCTACAGAGCATTTGTTTTTATATAGGGCCAGTGACCCTTATTTAAAGGAAAACCATACCCCCAAAATGAATACTTAAGCAACAGATAGTTTATATCAAATTGAATGACATATTAAAGAATCTTACCAAACTGGAATATATATTTACATAACTATTGCCCTTTTACATCTCTTGCCTTGAACCACCATTTCGTGACTCTATCTGTGCTGCCTCAGAGATCACCTGACCAGAAATACTACAACACTAACTGTAACAGGAAGAAGTGAGGAAGCAAAAGGCACAACTCTGTCTGTTAATTGGCTCATGTGACCTTACATGTGGTTTGTATGTGTGCACAGTGAATCTTACGATCTCAGGGGGCGGCCCTTATTTTTTAAAATGGCAATTTTCTATTTATGATTAAATAAATAAAGGCTGGGGGGGTAGAGGGAGGGGGTCTACGTAGGGTAGGAGGTAGGTTTTTTTTTCAGTTAAGGGTTAAATTCTCCTTTTTAAGCCTGCTTCCCAGACTTCCCCCTTTGCTGGACTATTGGCCTGCCTGTCTCGACCTTTGGCCTGTTCTTGATACATTGGTCTGCCACCTTCCCTTGACCCTTGGCCTGAACTTGGACTTGTTTTTTGCTGTCCGTCTTATTTTCTATCACTTGCAGAGATTTGTGTATATTTTTTTCTTTATTAAACTTTTATGGGGAAGGTCCCCATAGGCTTGCCTGTGATTTTTTGATCGAAGGATTTTCCTTCGATCGTTGGATTAAAATCCTTCGAATCGTTCAATTCGAAGGATTTAATCGTTCGATCGAACGAAAAATCCTTCGATCGATCGCAGGATTTGCGCAAAATCGATTTTAGTTCACAGTGCTTCCTCTATAGTTACTCCAGTGATCCCACTGATCTCTACAAGAAATGG
Source organism: Xenopus petersii (assembly GCA_038501925.1). Taxonomy (NCBI): domain Eukaryota; kingdom Metazoa; phylum Chordata; class Amphibia; order Anura; family Pipidae; genus Xenopus; species Xenopus petersii. The sequence continues at coordinate 132,490,916 of CM076676.1, read as the reverse complement.
AATTAAAGAACATAAAAAACAACCTAACTTCTGTTATCAGGGGTTACTGTATATCAACACTCTCCCAAAGTAGGCTGCTTGTACGTGCTTCCAAAAATCCATAAAGTAGTAAACTATAATCTCAGAAATACTTGCACCCACAGAAAATGTGTCTGGATGAGTTGAAAACATCCTGAAACAACTAGTCCACAACACACCCTGCTACATTCAAGGCACCACGGACCTCCTCAACAAACTTGCTCCCCTAGGCCCTATACCCTTTGGAACCATCTTAGCCACAATACATGTTGAGGCTTTTTACACTAACATCTCCCATTCTGATGGAATCCAGGCCTGCCGATTGTACTTACAGCAACAGAGCTTATTGAATCCTGCAAATAATACACTTCACCCTGACACATTGATGACATCTTGTTTTATTGGCCATATATTAATATGGCTAATACTACTAAGAGGCTGTAAGATCTGCACCCAATGGACATACATAAAAAACTTACACTTGACTCACAACTAAGGGGCCGATTTATCAAGAGTCGAAGTGAAAATTCTAAATAAAAAAATTAAAATTTCGAGCTATTTTTTGTGTACTTCGACTAGTCTAAATTTGATTAGAATTTGAAAATCGAAATTTATCATCTCTTTAAAAATTCGACTTAGACCATTCGCCGTCTAAAACCTGCCGAATTGCTGTTTTAGCCTATGGGGGACCTCCTAGAACCTATTTGAAGTCAATTGGTGGACTTTGAAAAGTTTCAAATTCAATTAGATTCAAATTCAATCGATTGCGCAATTACTTTGATTAGTACGTTTCTAATTCGAACGAAAATGGCCTATTCACCCAAAAAAAACATTTTTTTAATAAATTTCGGTAGGTCTTTTTTTATTCAAGTTTCGAAGTATTTTTAATTTGAAATTCGACCCTTGATAAATCTACCCCTAGGTGTTAACCTGCACAGAGGACCCTAGCTGAGGGATCTGATCAATATCTGTATGGGAAGGATTTCACACGTATTATCAGATTGATAACATTTTTTACTCAGTGCTAGTGTGCATAAATATTATAATATTTTAGTTTCTCTGTATACCATGCCTAAAGCAGGGATCTAAGTAGTCCCAAAAGCTCACATTTTTTTAATTGACTCAATTAGCCAATAAAATCACCTACTCGATATTTTCTGGTTTTGATCTATGGCTAACATGTACAACACTCTGCAACACTTATTTTAGGCAGCATTCCTGCAAAATTGGCAAAACCACCTGCCCTACAAGTTACTTGTGCTCTCATAGAAAGAAACTGTATTTTTAAATGGAGCACTTTGAACTCTCTCAGCCCTTATTTGGCACCCTGGGAACTTTTTGCATGCCTATGTTGCTCCCCAACTCACGGGTAAAAAAGGTTGGGGACCCCTGATGTAGAGAATGATATTCTGAGACAATTTGGATGTAGTTTTTTTTATTATTTGTGGTTACAGTATTTAGCTGTTTATTCAGCAACTCTCCAGTTTGCAGTTTCAGCAATCTGGTTATAAGGGTCCAAATTTCCCTAGAAACCATGCACTGCATTGAATAAGGGACTGGAATATGAATAGGAGAGGCCTGAATAGAAAGCTGAGTAATAAAAAGTAGCTATAGCAGTATATTTGTAGCCTTACAGAGCATTTGTTTCATCTGAAGCAGTTCTGGGAGGGGGTCGCCGACTCTAAATTGACACATTTAGTTGATACATTTGTTAGCTTTGTCCTTGCTGAGCAGAATCCCTGAGTTTTATTAAAGGCAGCTGTTAGAATTGATACAGTAATTGCTAATATTCCACAGATGCTGAGAAATGTATCAACTAATGTAGCAATTGGTAACAGTTCAGAATCTGCACCTGAATTCCTGAGCTGAAAGACTGAAACACCAGAGGCACAAACAATACATTTTAAACTTCAATTTTGGAAAAACGGTAAAAAATAAAATAAAGAAAAGCAACTAAAAAAAAGTCTTTATTTCTGGTAAACAATCTGAAACAACCAATTTAATGGCCATTCAAGGACTACTACATAATCCCAAAGGGGAAATTCCAAGCTCCTCCAGGTTACATCTCTGCCACTTTTCCTTTATTTATTTCAGTAAATTTGTTTTAAAGTAGTGTCCAAATATGTTATAAGCAATGACCTAATCATTCTGAAAACCCAATCATTCTAAATGGACTTACTTTGGCTTTCACAGACCAATTGACCGGTGAATATTTTCTCATCTGGGCATCCCATAGTTAAATTCCTAAATACAGCAGTCAATTACTTTGTTCAATATCCCAGCTGATGTCCCTGTCATCCATGATACATAGGATTGCCACCTGCCTGGTATTTTACTGGCCTGGCGGGTAAAAATTAGGCTTGATCTCAATGTTATTGATTGGGGAAATGCATATAAATATATAGGAAGGCCGGTATTTTTTTCAAGAAAAGGTGGTAACCCAACTGATAAAAACTGTGATGTGCTGAGACCTCATACATAAGCCAACATGAAAGGAAAGAATATGCTATAATAAAGCCAAAATAGCCATTTATAACATATTATGAACCAAAACTAAATGTATGCTTGTATAGTAGCTTGTCAAGCTTGAAAAAAGGCTCTGTGTAGCCTGAAACGTCGCTTATCCAGGTCCTGCCAAATGTTCCAATAAAGGCATTTTTATCTACAAAAATCTTCCTGTTTTGGTGCTGTACGTCAATCAAATACTTCCAAAACTAAATGTAGACAATCCAAAGGAGTGGCTTGCATTCTGTCAGTCAGCAGGTGGTTAATAGCCCAGTTGTATGGCATCTATTCAAAACTGTTCTGTTCCTATGGTCTTGGGCCCTGCTTGGATATGATTATGTGTGTCCTATTGTACAATTGCAGCCATAACATCTTCATCAAGGTTATCAGTTGGCGCCACCACAACTGTGTTCTGTGGATTCTCAGACTTTCTGTAATGGGACTGGCAATTCTACAAGGATGAGAATAGAGGAATCAGTCAGTGGTTCTGTTATTTAAATCAATGCCTCTGCGCTAATGCAAGGAGATCCTGCATCTACCGGCACTTGCATTGTTTCTAGAGAATGAAAATCCAGCATCCTATTTATGAACATAACAAAGAGTTTGCCTTTTATTGTTATGGCATAGGGTGCCAGTATCCCAGCATGCTGACAATGGGGCACTGGGATGATTGGCAATAACAGGTAAATAATGAGATGTGTCTCTTGTGAGTAACACCCTACCCTCTGACCTCTGACCAGAGCACTTTGCCTATGAGTAGTGACAGATTCAATTCACTCAGTAGATACAGTTATTTCCTTGCAAAACGGTGGGAGGCATTCAGTAGTTTTGCAGCTTTGGGTGCATATAGCTTCTACATGTGGTGTACGGTAGCTTCGGGAAACAAGAAACATCTCTTATTTACAACATGCCCCCTGCCTCCTGTCCCTTTTTCCCAGCCATGTCCAATGGAAACAAATATATATGACAGCAGGTGTAAATCCCCCATAGAACAGCAGTGGTATGCAGAGGGAACGTTGTAGTGGTTCAGTGGTTAGCACTGGGGCCTTTGGGGGTCTTAAGTTTAATTCTGACATGGATATTATCTCTTTGGAACTCCAAAAACATTCAGGCAAGTGGCCCAAATGTGGGAGTCCCTGTTTTTTTACACATAAGCCACATTCAAATATAAAAAGAGTTGGGGAGTCAACATGAGCATGAACATAGTCCCCGGGCGAGCCAAAAAAGGGCTGAGATTTGCTTTTTGATAGTCCCTATATGGACTGGAGGCTCTCTTTGGAATTACACCTGGTTTTTATGTAAACAATACTTGCATCCAAGGAATTAAAAAATAAGCACCTGGGTTGATGACCTGGTTGGGGATCACTGCCCTAATGTGTGTTATGTGAATGCAATAGGAAGCTCTGCTGGTTCAGGGATTGATGTGAATGATGAACAATACCTATAAAGCACAGTGTAATCTGTCAGTACTATATCATAGAGTAATAGAACTCCTTTGTGCCATGCAGAGGTCTCTTTTTTCTGGGAAGGGGAAGTCTGTTGTCAGACATTCTTCCAGGATTCCTAATGGACCCCAGCAAATCTAGGCTTTTTTCTGCATATAGGAACCAAGGGTAGAGATATGAAAGCTTGCAATTTTTACTTTGGCTTTAAAGGGATACTGCCTTATGCTTTTACATTACCTTTCTTACTACCATGTTTGTTTATGAAGGGGCTGCCATATTTGTGCAGCAGTAGCCTGTTAGCATTAGAAACTCTAACTGGCAGGTTAAAAACAGACAGTCTGGTTGGCAAAACAATCAGGTTTAGGAACTTCAAGTGACAATTACTTACAAAAGCAGAACTATCAGCGAAAAACCACCAACATGACCTATAGGTACATTTTTAGTGTCAGTATCACTTTAAGGTTGTTGCTAAGATTGCTAAAATAAAGAAAATGTATGTAAAACGTTATTTGTAAAGTGCTGTTAAGGAGCCACATAACAATAAAATGCATAAAAGTATAATATAAATAACAGTACAATATATAAAAGTACACACAGCGAGAACAAGTCACACAATAAATTCAATAAATATACACAAAGCGCATATAAGGAGCTTAAGTGCTGTGTGGTAAGAGACACAGTGGGATGGAGGTCCCTGCAGTGTACAGTTTACAGTCTAAGTGGGTGGGTGGATAACATACAGGCACAAATTGGAGGGGAAAAAGTGAACATTGTCCAGTAAGTACCAGGACTAATGTTCTAGTGCCTACCACCCAACAAGTCTAAACCCTGCAAACCTTCCCCAGAGTGTGAAATGTGTTACTGTTTTTCATTCCAGAGTATCAGCAAGAAGGACAGTGTTTGTAATTCCTGCCACATGTGCCCTGATGATCTTCTCCCTCTCATCCTCTGCCCATCCTCTGAAGCAACTTCATATTACTTGTTTAATGGGAAAGCAGCCTACATAAAGAAGGGTTAGTTTTAAATACAAGAGTCCCAAAGCCATATTAAATTGAAAATTCCTGCCATTCCAATGATTATTGCACTCTAGAATATTTTAAAAATGGACTGTTAATGAAATGAGAAAAAAGGACGCACAACAAGTCCCCTTTACACTTTAAACCTGGCTTGGTTCAGTTTGCTTGGAATGCACTGTAAAGCAAAATTAAGCAGCACCATCTACAGACATTGAGAGGGATGACAGCTCATATAATCCTCAACACAGTAGATAGCTAACAAAAAGTAATAAATAAAACACTTAAACATTAAGTGCTAAAATGTTACAAAATGTAAGCCCAACTGGTGGTCCCACTATGCTAAAATGGGACCACTATACTATGCTAAGATCTGGACCCCATGTTAGTGGAGCCATTAGGGAGCATTTCTTTGCAGCCTGCACATATTTTATGGAGCACTCAAAGATTTTAAGATGTACTTATAATATCCTGATACTAAAATATTTTATCTGGCTATATTTTTTGTAATGCATTGCTATGAAATATAATTTGCCACCCCTATAAATAGTCAGAGTTCACATGTCAGCAGGAACCCAAAAGCATATAATATATTTTGCCTGGTACCCTGGGAACTTTAGTGTCAGTACTGTAGATTTTATGTTGCCCATGGATAAAGGGTTAAAGTCCTAATAAAAATTGCTTTTGCACTCTAGACCAATAGGGTAGAAGTTAAAGGGCATGTAAAGTCTAAAATAGAATAAAGCCAGAAATGCTGTATTTTGTATACTAAATATAAACATGAACTTACTGCACCACAAGCCTAATCAAACAAATAATTTACTCTTTCAAAGTTGGCTACAGGGGGTCACCATCTTGTAACTTTGTTAAACATCTTTGCAAGACTAAGACTGTGCACATGCTCAGTGTGGTCTGGGCTGCTTAGGGATCGTCATAAACAAAGTAAGGCGGGGCTCCCCCTGCTGTTCATAAGTATGATTGTTTCCCTGCAGAGCAGTTAGGGACCATCTGACAATTCCTATCCACAGCAGTAAATGAAGGGAGAATTTCACTGCATACAGTCAGGTTTCTTATAAAAACGGTACACATTTTTTAATTAAAGTATATTGGAGATAGGTTTCTTTTTCATTAAAGAAAGTAAAAATGGGATTTTATTTTTTGCCTTTACATGCCCTTTAAAACCAGACTGGTGTGCAAAAGCAATCTTCACTGGATGATTTTATTGCATCCACAGGCTATGCTGGATTCAGCTAGATCTGATTTCTTATCAAACTTGGAAAAGGTGCTTCACCACTTACGAGGATTAATTGGTTATATAATTACAGGGAAGTTAGGGCTAGAGTTTATACATCCTTACTTTTTAACTTAAGAGTCAGTGTGCTTTCTTTCATGGTTGAGCCACAAATAGTTTTTAAAGTACATCCTCATTTCTGATATTGGTGTTCTATATAAAGGAGCATAGCTTTAGTTAGTCATTTTGTAGCTTGTATAAACTAGATTGGAATAATGTAATAAAATTAGCAAAGTTTGCACCATGTGTAATAAAGCACATCAACCAATCGGCATGGAGCATTTACTGTTCGCCTGTTGTAATGCGAAAACCGGATTGGCTGCAGGGTGCAACTAGAGCTGATGCAAACCTTGAAAGTTTAATCACATTAACCATAAGGACTTCTTAATGGACACATGAGTGGAGCTGAACTGGTGATACAGCAGGTATTGAAATAAGCTAACAGTACCAGTATACAAGCCATTCATCAAGCCTTAACGTGCAGTTATTTCCACAGTTTCTTACGTAAAAAGGCCAAGGCCATTTTTGATCAAATATTAACTGAATTGTACAACGTGCAACAAAGCATTCTTTGTTGTTATAGAGAAACACATAATAGAGACATAGGGCAAGGATACATGTCAAGGCAAGGCTGAACTAAAATGCAAGTGCCTAGAAATCTTGTCATGTTTTCAGTCAGCTCTTGTCTGCAGCCCAGGGCCTTCTTCCCATGTGCAATAATCCATTAAATCATTGCTTTTATTTGCTTCTTTAAAAACACAAGTACATTTTTGTGAGTTCAGCATTTCTCTATTATCAAACTTTTGACCTATTTGTGCACTATATTTTTGTAGTTTCCTGTCAGGGGCATAACTACAGAGAAAGCAGACCCTGAAACTGCAGGGGGGGCACAAGGTGCAGGGGGCCCCATGAGGCCCTAATTAATGAGCAATTTCAACATATATTGGTAAAACAGGTAACTTTTGGATATATTGGGGGCCCGAAAATTAATTTACTGTGGGGCCCAGTAACATCTAGTTATACCACTGTTTCCTTTAGAACTGAAAAATTGCAAAATGTTTGGTGCACCTATCACTTTTGTAAGATATCAAAATAACTGGCTTTGCACACATGGTAAACCAGAATGTCAGCCAGGGCTAGCTTGCCACCCTATCAGCTGCAGGGTTTGCCTCCACCTCCACTATTGGTAGGGCGAAATGCCAACATGGAGCATCTTGCTCATGCCTGTCACACCCCTGGCCTTGGCCCGTTCCACCCCTGCCATGCTCATTTTGGACAATATCTTTGGATCTCAGGTGACCATTCTATACATGAATTTGTACCAAAAAGAAAGGAACTGCAAAGAAGAGCTAACAGCCTTGTTAATGAATATAATTAGAGGCTGTGCCACCTCGTTAGCTTTTCTTTGCAGTTCCTTTCTTTTTGGTACAACTTCATGTTCATTCTTAAGAGCTGTCTGCACGTCTAAGATTATAGGACTTCTAAATAGTGGTGATGGGTGGTTAGAAGGTGCGGAAAAACCAAGAAACCCAATTTGTGACCATTCTATACATTTCAAAGGAGCTGTTTCAAGTGCAAATTATTGACAGTGGGAAATGGACCTGTTATTACAGGAGACCAGGGTAAAGGGCTTAAATCAGGGAGACTCTAGTGAAATATGGGATAGTTGACACGTCTGTTGATGGGGTGTATAGTAACAAACAGTGGTAATGCAAAACCTGTGCCTGTATTCGGGTGGTGTTCAATCTGGAAACCTTGCTGCAAACCTTGGTTTCAGTAATCCGTATATAGTAGAAAATCAGATGGCAAACAATCTGACAAATGTGCAAAAAACTTGTAGTTTATTAAGATCCACACACGACGTTTCGGAGGTACAACCCCCTTTCTCAAGTGCTCTCTTAGGTGTAACCCAGCTCACAGGTATATAAAGGTGCTCTGGAGGAATGCTCCTCCTTTCCAATTAAAGTGGAGTTTTTTGCACATTTGCCAGAGTGTGTGCCATCCGATTTTCTACTATATATATATATAGTAACAAAATATGGCTTCTATAACAATTTATTCCAACTCTATCTCACCAGCAGCCTCTTCTTATTACTGAGAGAACATCCAGCAATTATAGATGAAAGTTGCACAGCGATTGTTAGAGTTTAGAGGGGAACTACCCTCTACCCCTGATTCCAGTGTATATAAACCTAAACCAAAAAAAAACGATTTTCAGTAAAAATAAGTTTTTCTAATAGGATCATGTGACACTGGATAGATATTCCAATACTTTATTTCTCAAACAACATTTGAGAAAGAGACCACCCCCCTACATACCACACCCATTTTACACACCCCAGATGTGCCAGTATAATCACTAGATAAAAGTGATAAAGGACAAATTAATCCCAGACATGCCAGCATAATCACCAAATAAAATGGATAATTAGCATATTAGCCCCAGGCATGCCCTAAAAATCACTAAATAATATGAATGAAAGGCAAACATAGCCAATGAGCACTCCATGAATTCAGACATGCCAGTAAGATCAATGCAGAAATGTATAGATTAAAAGCATTACCTACACTTGTGCATGCAGAATACCTAACACTACTTTCCTAAGTTACACGCTGCTTGGCTTTCTCTCTACTTTCTGCATCTGAAAAAAAAAAATCCAAGATGGTTGTGCATTCGGCAAGGCTATCTTGGACTTTTTTATTCAGATGCAGGAAGCAGATTGCTGGCAAGGAAGAACTGAAGAAGAGCCAAGCAATGTGGGACATTCACATTACAATCTGCATGAGCATAATGTGAGCTGAAAATCAGGACTGTCCTGTGAAAATCGAGACAGTTGGGAGGTATGTTGATATACTACTATTTTATCTACTAAAGTGTGTCCTTTTGTCTTGTATGAGGCATTGTGCTCACACACAAACCAAGTACACACACTCATGCTAGGTTACATCAGCCAATTACAATGGACAGAGCTGCGCCCTTTTCTCCTGCACTTTCTTTAACAGGGTGGCCCTGCATTATGTATATAATATAATACTATTAAACACCCCTGCTGGTCACTTTATGACAATGACAAACTGTCCTTGGAAAAAGGCTGGTAATTAAACGGGGGACTAAATAAACTGTAAGCTAAAAATACAACTTGTTACTGTATTTAACGTCACATTGACGTCTGCACATGTAAACGTTTCCATGGAGTTTTATAAAAATATATATGTGTTCCAAAACACCTGGCTCCTTTTACTTCTTATGCACAGTGAGGGTAGATATTTTCCATAATTAGCTACAATAAAGAAATAATATGCTGAGACAATAGATTGCATTTGACTAAAATGTGTATCCATACTGTTTAATTGTACCAACTGCCCCTTTTTAGCCAGAGTTGCCCCAAACTGAGGCATTAAAAGTGTTGTGCTGATGGAAAGTGGGTGGAGCTCGGGGCAGTTGAGGGCTAACATGGGATGGGAACAGGGCATTTACTTAGCAGGTAAAGGCTTGGCCTAAAATGACCAAAGTTTTAAATCAGAGACATTGGGCAATATACATCTGATTGGATGTGAAGCACCTGGCGTCACTGACTCACACTTTGCAGTATTAATATTAAAGACACATTGATTCCACATGAGGAAGGAATCAATTGTGTCAGAGAATAGCTTTGTGAAAAATGGCTCACCATTGCATAAAATATATATATATATATATATATATATATATATATATATATATAATACACAAAAGCCATGAATATCCTGTAAATTATATCCTTAGAAACGGTGAGTTCTGATGTCATCAGTTATAAACGGTGAGTTCTGATGTAATTTCTGTCACATGACTCATTGAAACGTGTGTTTATTCGGGCCTGCATCCCGGATGCGCTGCCAAAAGGTAATCATGCGCGCATATGGGCAAACCCAATCCCTGCACTTCTTCCTTAGCTCCTGGACCCCGGTCACGCCGGCAAAATGTACACGCAGGGAAGGTGGTTTACTGGCAGATTTGTGTGACTTTGTGGCTGGGGGGGGCTGAGGCTGGTGAGGCTGCGGCCCGGTGGGCCTTGGGCCCCCCAGTTTGACGGTGATGATAATACTTATGCTTAACTGTCTAGATTTTTTTTAACTTACTTTTTATTTGGTTCTGAGTTTTATTTTCAGGTCCAAGGTGCCAGTATGGCAGTATTTTGGTATAGTATTACTGTAGTAGTAGTATTATTATTATCTGGATGCACAGATCTCTCTCAATAACATCGCATTTATCACTGATCTGTACACAAAACCCATGGGGCAAATTCACTAAGATTCGCCTGGTCTGAGGTGGCGAAGGAAGTCTAGTGTAAAAGGTAGCGTTCAGTACACTGCGCGCGTTAGTGAATTTGCGTAGTTACGTCCGTAGCGAAAATTCGCCAGGCATAAGGGTGCGAAGTAACACTAGCGAATCTACGCCAGCGTTCGTTAGTGAATTTGCGAAGTAACGAAAATGCCCAACGCTAGCGAATTGACGCTAGCGTTCGTCGCTTCGGCGCTTAGTGAATTTGCCCTAGGATAGGAATAATGTGTCAAGACAGGTCTGTTTTGATCCACTAGGTGTCACTAAGGGACTACTCAAAAATCACTTTCTCAGGGTTAGAAGATCACATCAGATAAGGTGCATGGAAAGCTACTGACAAGTTTCTGTAACAAGGATATAAAAAAAAACAACTTGAAAATGTCAATAATGATCAAGAGACTTAACCAATAAGATGTTTGCTTTTAAACAGGTGACCAGCAAATGCTGCCTGTTGATTGGTTGCTATGGGTTACTGCACCTAGACAAACTTTGTGCCTTTTATTACATAACCCCTTGTAGTACTAACCAAAGAAAAGGTCCCACGTGTCCCTAGTTTTGGTCCCTGTGCAGACTTTTTGCAGGGAATATTAAAAGGGTGGTTCCCCATTAACCTTTAGCTTTTAGTATGACTAAATATAGAATGACGAATTCTAAGCAACTTTTCAATGGGTCTCTCCCATTCCCATCATTTTTTTAATCTTCTGCTGACTCTTTCCAGCTTTCAAATACAGGTCACTGACCCCACCTAAAAAGTAAATGCTCCGTAAAGCTATTGTTATTTATTATCATTCATCTTTCTATTCAGACTCTCTCCTATTCATGTTCCATGTGTTATTCAAATCAACACTTTTGTTCAAATAACCCGTTTGTTCGGGTTATTTGGACCCTAGCAACCAGATTGCTGAAATTGCAAACTGAAGAGCTGCTGAATAAAAATCCAAATTACTAGGGCCCACGATTGGATCAGCACGATATCGTCCACTTCAATGTGATGGGAGAGATCCGCTTGTTTGGCGACATCGCGAAATGAGCAGATCTCTGCGTCTATGGCCACCTTCAGGCTAACCAATGTGGTCCTCAATCTGATGGGAATTTTAAGCCTGGCCGATCAAGATCTGGCCGATATCAATTGAAGAAGCAGTCCGTATGAGGGCCCCATACACTGCCCAATAAGCTGCCAACTTAATCTGAAGTTTAAATCTGCTGTGTATGGGGCCTTAAGATGTGAAGGCTATTGGAGTTGGAAGCTACAATCTTTATATTTGAAACAAGGTCTGAATAAAAGATGGAGCTTTGTTATTCTTGTAATATTTTTTTTATTATCAAGTATTCATTTCTCTTCTCTTAGATAATCCTTGCTTGCTGGGGTTAAAAAGAGTATTAAAGTAAAGCTACCGGTTAGTATTATCTAATTATCTAACTTTCTTCTGCTAACTGACCATATATGCACCGTATTAATGTATCAGATCAATAAAAGGAAAAACGTGCATTTCCTTTATTTGGTCTCATAGCTCTCCCACGTGCCATGCATCTCTGTGTCTGTGACACCCAATGTTTGGTGATATGTGTGACATTTCTACTAGCTGTTCTGGATTCAGGCATGATAAATTACATCCGAGAATTTGCAGAAAGCAGGTTAACCATAGGACAGGGTGCCTCACTTGTTGCCAAGGAAATGGTTAAATTCACAAAAACAGAAAAACAGGGAAGCATGTTGGCATATGTATATAATAGGTCTGGACATATTTGGTTCTGAGTTTTATTTTCAGGTCCAAGGTGCCAGTATTTTGGTATAGTAATACTATAGTAGTAGTATTACTATTATCTGGATGCACAGATCTCTCTCAATAACATCGCATTTATCACTGATCTGTACACAAAACCCATGGATAGGAATAAGTTTTGATCCACTAGGTGTCACTAAGGGACGACTCAAAAATCACTTTCTAAAGGTGGCCATACATGCAGAGATCCGCTCGTTTGGCGATGTCGCCAAACTAGCGGATCTCCCTCCGATATGCCCACCTTGAGGTGGGCAATATCGGGCTGATCCGATCGTGGGCCCTAGGGCCCAACGATTGGATCCTAGCGAACGCAGACGGGTGGTCGGATCGCGGGACCGCATCAACGAACAGATGCAACGGGATTTTTAGTCGCATCCGATCGAGATCTGGCTGACTTTCGGCCAGATCTCGATCGGGGAAGCCCGTCAGGGGCCCCCACCTAAAAAGCAAATGCTCCGTAAAGCTATTGTTATTGTTACTTATTATCATTCATCTTTCTATTCAGACTCTCTCCTATTCATGTTCCATGTGTTATTCAAATCAACACTTGTTTGTTCGGGTTATTTGGACCCTAGCAACCAGATTGCTGAAATTGCAAACTGAAGAGCTGCTGAATAAGAATCTAAATTACTAGGGCCCACGATTGGATCAGCACGATATCGTCCACTTCAATGTGGGCATATCGGGGAGAGATCCGCTTGTTTGGCGACATCGCGAAATGAGCAGATCTCTGCGTCTATGGCCACCTTCAGGCTAACCAATGTGGTCCTCAATCTGATGGGAATTTTAAGCCTGGCCGATCAAGATCTGGCCGATATCAATTGAAGAAGCAGTCCGTATGAGGGCCCCATACACTGCCCAATAAGCTGCCAACTTAATCTGAAGTTTAAATCTGCTGTGTATGGGGCCTTAAGATGTGAAGGCTATTGGAGTTGGAAGCTACAATCTTTATATTTGAAATAAGGTCTGAATAAAAGATGGAGCTTTCTTATTCTTGTAATATTTTTTTTATTATCAAGTATTCATTTCTCTTCTCTTAGATAATCCTTGCTTGCTGGGGTTAAAAAGAGTATTAAAGTAAAGCTACCGGTTAGTATTATCTAATTATCTAACTTTCTTCTGCTAACTGACCATATATGCACCGTATTAATGTATCAGATCAATAAAAGGAAAAACGTGCATTTCCTTTATTTGGTCTCATCGCTCTCCCACGTGCCATGCATCTCTGTGTCTGTGACACCCAATGTTTGGTGATATGTGTGACATTTCTACTAGCTGTTCTGGATTCAGGCATGATAAATTACTTCCGAGAATTTGCAGAAAGCAGGTTAACCATAGGACAGGGTGCCTCACTTGTTGCCAAGGAAATGGTTAAATTCACAAAAATAGAAAAACAGGGAAGGATGTTGGCATATGTATATAATAGGTCTGGACATAAGGTGGAACTCACTCAAGCTTCCTTGATGGAATTACGATCTGCAGACAAATTACAAACTCATTTTCCTTTAGTTGAGGAGTCCAGACTGAAATTCTACTTAAAAGGCAAGTTTAATGGTCTGACTAAATATAGAAGATTCCAACAATATTTTACTTAGAATGGTATAGCTATCCAGCGCTAATAATGCAAGGGGGTTGCTGCCACTGGTTCTGTCCTTCTACAAATCAACATATATACCTTACATGGTGCTTTCATTCAGTAGCAACAGTGGTAAAACTGTGTATATTGCAATGCAATTTGTTTTTAGCCAATTGATAAATATAAGGAGCTTTATACAGGTATAGGATCCATCACCTGGAAACCTGTTATCCAGAAATCACTGAATTATGAAAAGGCCATCTCCCATTATAATCAAATAATTGACGTTTTTTAAAAAATGATTTCCTTTTTCTCTGTAGTAATAAAACAGTACATTGTACCTGATCCCAACAAGATGTAATACATCCTAATTGGATGCAAAACAATCCTATTGGGTTTAATTCATGTTTAAATTATTTTTTAGAAGACTTAAGTATTATGTAAATTATGTAAAGATCTCTTATCTGGAAAACCACAGGTCCCGAGCATTCTGAATAACAGGTCTCATACCTGTACAGCTAAACAGGGCCAATGGCTCAGCTTCTCTCTCTCAGGGCTGCTGAACTTATGATCTCAGACTTAAAGGGACAGTAACACACAAAACTGAAAGTGTCTTAAAGTAATGAAAACATAATGTACTGTTGTGCTGCACTGGTAAAACTGGCGTGTTTGTACAGAAATACAACCAGGGGTGTAACTACAGAGGAAGCAGACCATGCAGCTGCAGGGGGGCCCATGAGGCCCTAATTCATATACCATTGCAATAAATATTGGAGAAACAAGTCAACTCTAAACATTTTGGGGGCCTGAAAAATAATTTGCTGTGGGGCCCAGTAATATCTAGTTATTCCACTGCAAACAACTATAGTTTATATAAATAAGCTGCTGTGTAGCCATGGGGGCAGCCATTCATAGCTGAAAAAGGAGAAAAGGCACAGGATACACAGCAAATAACAGAGAAGCTCTAGTATACGACAGGGTTCTTCAGTCCTTATATGTTATCTACTGTATATCCTGTGCTTGAATGGCTGATGTGGTTACAGTATCTTAATTACATAAACTTTAGTAGTGTTTCTGAAGCAAACATACCAGTTTTAACATTGCAGCTCAACAGTACATTATATTTTAATAATTTTTAGACACTTTAATTTTTTGGTGTTACTGTTCCCTTAACTGAATATACAGGTGGTAACTCCAATGAGATGCCACTCTACATGTCTTTCTTTAAAGCTGTTCTGACATCTGGGGGAAAGAAGCCACTTCCGTTGAGCCAAAACAGTGTTCTAGCTCCTCTACCAAACTATTATTTGGTTCCAGATGGAACTGGAAATTGCTTTTTCCTGGGCTAAGCACATGACATGCCCATCATATTATACAGAACCCTACAAAGAACTACAGGGGTACAGGAGGCTTGCAGCATCTTTCCTCCCAAGGTGCCATTTACTGTAGCAGTATAAGGGTGGTGGCACACGTAGCGTTCCAGGGAGATTAGAGGCCCAGTGAAAAATCTCCTCTTCTTCGGGCAACTAATCTCCCTGAAATGGCTCCCCACTGGCTAGAATGTGAATCGCTGGCAGGATTGGCACTCGGATGGCAACTCGCGAGGCCACTTCGGGCGACTTCGGAAACCAAATCGATCCGAGTGCCATCCCACCGGCGAATCACATTCTAGCTGGCGGGAAATCATTTTGGGGAGATTAGCCGTCCGAAGAAGAGGAAATTTGTTGCTAATCTCCCCAGAGCGCTATGTGTGCCACCACCCTAAAACTGTTAATATCTCTTAAATGACTACAAACAGAAAACAAAAGTAGATTGCAAAGGTGTTCACATCTTCCACCCATCCCATTATTTTTTTAAAAAAACAAAACTTTAATTTTTGTTTGCTCCCGCTGTTCTTTCTTATCACCACTAGATAGCAGCGGAACATTTGTTTGCACTTGTATCACTGTACAGTTATTTTTCCAGTTTTCTCTCTAAATGCCTCATGTATAATCTCTGTAATAGATATTTAAGCATCAGGGGGCATTGTTAATCACAAAGACAAAAGGAATACTTTTAATAATTCACATTGTTTCATAAGAACTGCACAATATCCTCAGTTTTATCCTAATACAAGTTCAGCTGCACTTCATTTTGTTTTCCCTGCATTGAAAGAGTTAGATAAGTGAGATAAGTCACTTCTTGCTCAAAAAAATTCAATGTGTAGGTATGGGACCTGATAACTGGAATGCCCCGGAGTCCCTCTGTACTTTGGAAGACCCGGGGGTCTTTCTGTAATTTGGATCTCCATATTTTGTCTATTTAAAAATCATTTAAACACTTAATAAACCCAATAGCATTGTTTTGCCTCCAAGATCTTAGTTTGGGCATGTCCAAGACACTGTTTTATTATAACAGAGAAAAAGGAAATGTTTTTTTAAATTTTTAATTATTCTATGGGAGATGTCCTTCCTATAATTCGGAGCTTTCTGGATAACAGGTTTCCCGGATAATGTATCCCATACCTGTAAGTCAGTCTAGCCAGAGATTGTAACCAATAAAGCAGTGGTGCTGACACAAGTCCTCTTTTAGTTGTGGCTGCCAGGCTAGAGGAGCCACCAGAGCACCTTTGTCTGCTTTCAGCACATATTGTATGGTGTGCTCAGGTATGTGCATATGCACATAACATTAATAATTTACATTGTCATATGTGATATAAGTACACATTATGGCCTAATTTATTCTGACATACTTTATGCCTCAAAGTATCTGAACACTCCTTCTAGAGATCGTTCCTACCTCGCCTAGGTTTAAGCCGTTTCAGTCGTCATCAGGCCCAGAAGTGCCCATTCAAGCACCCAGAAAGAAAGAAATAATTTAAGGAAGAGAGAGAGCAATGTTGCTTTGCTCAGAGTGTGGGTAAAATGTACATTTCAATATACTTGTCCTAATAAACACTTTAGAACTATTTTGCTACTGCATTTACTATTAGTAGGCCTCTTCATCTTTATGACTTTACATTTTTGACTAAATTGAATTGAGCATAATAAACAGAGCTTGTATTGATCATATTTTTTTACTTGTTTTAACCTAAATCTAATTTTAATTGTTTTAAATTTAAAAATCTATTTTTTGTTAACTCTTAAAGGAGAAGGAAAGTCTTCTTCCACTTGGGGGTGCCAAATGTTAGGCACCCCCAAGTGATTGTATTGACCTACCTACCTACCTCTAGCGATCCTAGAGGTAGGTAGGTAGCCGCATTTGTTGTGGCGCACGGATTGCCGGGGGGCCCTGAGGGGGTGCGGGCCCTGGCCCGCTCGCACCCCCTGCTCCCCCGGTAGTTCCGCCACTGGACCTACCTGAAACCCCGGGCCGGTGCTCCTATCAGCAGAAAACTGCACCGGCCCGGGGGTTATTCCAGCGAGCACCACGGAGTGATCCTCTTCTCGCTTTTTCTTTATTCAGATTTCCTGGTGCAGACGCATGCAGTAGAACGAAATAGCCGGCTTTTTAGTTAACACTCGGTTTTTCGCTCTACTGCACATGTGCAGCCGCGAGAAGAAAGAAGAAGCCGGAAGAGCAGTGCCGGGCCTACTCGGCCTGGCGACCTAGGCAACTCGGCCAACTACTTTGCCCCCCCCGCATGTGCAGAAGTATGCGAGCGGAAAGGACGCACGAGTGTGCATGCGCAGAAACCGCACAAGTCCACGTGCGCAGAAACCGTGCGAGTCCACATGCGCAGAAAATGCGCGAGTGCGCATGCGTTAACTACGTACAAGTACTGCCACAGCTTCTGAACATAGCGGTCCGAGCTAGGGAAAGGTGTCAGAAGAGGTACGTGCCTGGCACCCCTCTGCTTTTGCGCCCTAGGCATGTGCCTCTTCTGCCTACCCCCATTTCCGGCCCTGCGGAAGAGGCTGGTGCAGTTTTCTGCTGATAGGAGCACCGGCCCAGGGTTTCAGGTAAGTATATATACAATCACGTGGGGTGCCTAAAATTTAGCACCCCCAAGTGGAAGAAGACTTTCCTTCTCCTTCAAGATAAATAGGCAGTACTGATCCAAGCCAGCTGGGCACCCTAGTCATGCGGGATTGCACACTTATGAGTTTACTACAGCACCTGCAGCACTTAATAACACTCCGAATTGTTTCTGTAATTTACCCTCCCATTTAGACTGTAAGCCCTACGGGGCAGTGTCCTCCATCCTTTTGTCTCCTTGACACTGAGCACTTAATCTGTATTGTAATTAGGGTTGCCACCTTTTCTTGAAAAAAATACTGGCCTATATTTTTACACATTTCCCTTATTAATAACATTGGGCTCAAGCTTAAGTTTTACCGAACAGGCGGGTAAAATACCAGGCAGGTGGAAACCCTAATTGTAATTATATTTTATATTTATGTAATTGTATTTCTAATAATGCACTTATTGTTACTTATTATTGCAGTGACCCCTTGTTTGTTACTACTAATTTATTGTTTTGCTGAACAGTTCTTTGCCCTCAAGGAGCATTATACATATAAAAATATACATACATACAGACTACCAGGGAGAGATAATGTAAATTATAATGATAATTGTAAATTAATGTAAATTACTAGAGGTCAGTGGGAGAACAAAGGCTACTGGGGTGAGATGACAGAAGAGGTACGTGTCTTGCACCAGCCCAATGTTGTGCCCTCCGCATGTGCCTTTTCTGCCTGCCCTTAGTTCCGGCCCTGTAAAAGGCAAACAGGGAAACTGAGGCTACTCCATGTTTGATCCTTGCAAGTCAGATACCACCAGTCACCTTTCACCCTTTGCTGTGAATACTTTATTAGCAGAAGAGCATGACGCAGGGGGATTATCTGTGCACTGCTAATATAATTATAATTATCAACTATCTAAAACCAATATAAAGGGCACATGGACATTGGTTTCCTATTGCAAAATCCTACCATTGCTTTGATGTGTTAAATGAGATAACTGGGCCTGTGCTATGTGTGGGCGCTACTAGTTACAAATGCAGACACTATGGGGTAAATTTATCAAAGAGTGAAGTTCCGCCACTAGAGTGAAATTCCGCAATTCATTTCTAT
The DNA here is from genome assembly GCA_038501925.1 of Xenopus petersii. Classification (NCBI taxonomy): domain Eukaryota; kingdom Metazoa; phylum Chordata; class Amphibia; order Anura; family Pipidae; genus Xenopus; species Xenopus petersii. Next base: position 132,471,906 of record CM076676.1, on the reverse strand, counting down.
GGGATTTTGAAAGGCGTATTTATCAATTGGTGAAAGTGAAAGTTCACCCTTTGATAAATACGCCTACAAAAATCCAATAGAAATGAATGGAGAGTGGCGGAATTTCACTCTAGTGGCGGAACTTCACTATTAACTTCACTCTTTGATAAATATACCCCCATGTTGCATTTGTATGAATGTTTTTCCGACACTGCCTGTTTTATTTAGAATCTTTATTGTAGCACATATGACTCTGCATCTTTTAACTGTGACTAAGGAGGAACGTGTAGGGCTCAAAGGGGAACTCCACCCAAAATGCACAATAAAACAATATGTAGTTCTAAGCAACTTCCAATATCAATTGTTTCAAAGTTATTTGTAAATGTTTGATTGCTTGTGTTTTCTGTGCTTTTGGTTCTGATTCCTGAAACAATGTAGGAGAAACAAGAACATTAACAGATCTGTAGGACAAAAACATCTACTTTCTTTCATTAGGCAAAACTAGCAGCTATAGAACTGTTTGCTAAGAGCACAATTACCCTGGGATTCTTTGTGTGTGGTGGTGGATTTAAAAATGCTGCATTGTGGGTACATTTCTTGCTTTTCGATATTTCTAATCCTTACAATATACTGTAGGGTACATTAGACACAGATATATTTTGAGCCTGTTTTAGGTTAGGTCAGAGAAGGCATTTGCCCTGGATCCTCATCACCAAAATGTCCCCTTAGGGGATATTATATTGTAAAACCACTGGTATTGATATTTGCACTAATAATAGTCCAACTTGCAGCCCTTCAGCTGTTGTTGCAGCTTCCAACATCCCACCAACAGCTAAAAATACAAATTATTAAAGCATGGGGCTGAATACCTATGCACACAGAATATTTCATATAACTATATTTTGATTTTCTGTTTAAAATAGAAGCCTATCTCTCAGGGCATCAGTTCTAAATGCATTGTCTCCACAGTGTTAATCATGTTCTTCCTTGATATGTAGTCCACACATGCTGTTGTACAGAATTACACTTAAAAACCTTGAGGGGTTTTCCAGGGAGGATGCCTGTTTTGTATAGGTTTTCAATGTCATGGTCAGTTAGGGCAGCCTGTGCTTCTGTGTTACTTTATCCCTTTACCCTTGGTTTCCTAGACCTGCAGAAATAGAGTTTGGAATGGAATTCTTCATGATCTCCATGTTAGAATGTCTGAAGGTAGTTTGCTTTCTTACTACTGTTTTGGACTTGTGCAATTTACTTTCGTGGGTTATATAATAAAAGACACTAAGGGGGTCATTTACTAAACTCCGCATGCAAAAATCACTAAAAAATCGTGATTTTTTAAATTAAATCTGACTTTTAAAAAAATCACAAATTTTTCAGAATTTATTAAACCCCGAGGAAGGAAAAGTCAGAATCCGAAAATCCGGCATCTCGACAGACTTGTCGAGGTTGCATATAAGTCAATGGGAAAAGTCCCAATGATTTTTTGATGTGCAATAGCCCGAAGTTTTCTGAGTTTTCGGGTGAAAATCCACAAAAAAACTGTGAAAAACTGGATTTTTTTCCTGCAAAGCAAACTTTCGGGAAAATGTAATAATAAATAAGCGTTAAAATATCAAGATAAAAATATTGAGATAAATTCGGACTCTGATAAATAACCCCCTAAATTTGTCCTGGAGTAGTAACCTATGGCAACCAATCAGCAGGTAGCATTTACTAGTCATCTGCTTAAAAGCAAACATCTTATTGATTGCTATGGGTTACTGCTCCTGGGTAAACTTTTATTACATATGGGGGAAAGTTTTACTGAGCTGTTTTTGTGGAGCAAAAAAAAGAAGCTTAAGGGTCAGGGCACACGCTCAGTCTCACAAGGAAACTTCGGGCGACTTCGGAAAATGAAACGCTCCGAGTGCCATCCTACCGGTGATTTACATTGTAGCAGGCGGGAGGCAGTTCAGGGAGATGTTGCCCTGAAGAAGAGGAGATTTGTCGCCTGTGACTAATCTCCCCGAATCTGAGCATGTGCCCTGATCCAAAATCACATGGCTTTTTTCGTCACACAAACAAGAAAGTCAAAACATTTTTATCCACACACACTGCATGGGCAGTTCTCTTTCCCCCTCATTTCCCTAATTTACATATGCAAATTAGGGTTTCGGATTCGCCAAATCTTTCGCAAAGGATTTGGGGTTCTGCCAAATCATAAAATAGTCGATTCATGGCATCCCTACTTATAAGATGTAAGGTATGTATTTACAGTACTATGGCAGGGTAAGGTGCAAAGTGTAAAAACAGGTGAAAAGCTTTATGTTTTTTCCATTTTGCACCCTGCCATGGGCTTTGTGCCCATATGGTGCAAAGACCTGTCCCTTTTCATGGCTACAGTACTCCCGGCACTCGGCAGTATTGTAACTATAATGTGTGTGAATGCCATTGGGTGCAAGAGGCTAGGAAGCACAGTAAGCAGGCTCATTTATAAACACTGGGCATATTTGCACACGACAGTAACCTGGCTTTTAAAATGTATCAGACATCACCATCAAAGGATATGTTGAAAAATATTTGCTTCTCATGGCTTTATGGTCTGGACAGATACAACGTTTCAAGCCAATATGTGTCCCTTTATCAAGCTTGACGTGCACCAGGATTATTTCTGAAAGTTAACTTGGTGAGTGCTGGCTGATTGTTTGTCTAGTAACCTGGCTTGTAACAGGCACCTGCAGGTTGAATAATGAAAACCAACAGTTGATTGTTGTCATGGTCAACTGCCTAGGTGCAAATTTGCCCAGTGTTTATAAATGAGCCATGTTTGTTTATAGAAAGTGTTAAGTACAGGGATCCCCTGCATCTGTGCAAGGTGCAAAGCACAACAGGACTACAGACACAAATGCTCAGTGGATGGTCCTAAGTGTTGCAGTTAGGAATGAACTGACCTTTTCACCAGTGGCGTAACTAGATATCACTGGGCCCCACATCAAATTTAATTTAGGGTCCCAGAAACATTGGTAAATTGACCTATTCTATCAAGATAGATTTAAATTGCTCACTTTTTAAGTCCTCACTGGGCCCTCAACACTCTCGGGCCCCCTCTGTAGTTACACCCCTGTACTAGCTTTGTGGCGAAATTGATAGTTATGCCTGCAGTAAATATTTTTAGTGAATCTGCACTTGAATTTTGCCATATAATCTGGCTCTATTGCACCAGAAAGTAAAACACATATGTCATTATCATCTGCCCCTTACCATCCTTATCAACCAATTCGATTGAAGACCTTCGCAGCCCACCCCTAAGGAGCTGTCAGGGTGCCATAAGAAATTAGCAACATGAGAGCCTTTATTCTTTGAAGAACAGTTTAGACATTCATAGGTGCAAATAGGGATCCGGGTCTTGCACTCATGTGATCAGTAAAAGAGCCCAAAAGTCTTCATTGCCCCCAGCCCCATCTGTGATCCTCTTGATATCCAAGTAGTTGGCAGCTGTGTTGCCCGCTCTTTGTAATGGGGCCGATTGGAAATGAGCATACATTGCGCTTTGTAAAGACTGCACTCTTATACTACTGGCAACCCACTTTTCTGACCCTTATTCTCTCCCAAAAAGAAATAAAACACTTTTTAAAGCTTTGCTGTTTATACTCGTGTGCAAATCGATTGTATTTATATATTGTAATTTTGCACAGAGGTATAGAAACAAAACAAGAGTGGCATAAATATAATTCCTTTAATAGCTAGCTATATACCGGTAGATGTTTTTTTATTTCTTGTTACATTATCTCAGCTACATGTGTTTATGATTTGATGTTTTTTCTGGATTGTAAGGAATCCTATGTATATATGTACATGTGTGATATAATGTTTGTAGGGAATCATATGTGTATGTGTGTGTTAGTGTACAGTATCTGTGAGAGAATGTTAATAAGAAATATTGTGTGTATATTTGTGTATGTGTGAGAGTGTGTGTATGTGGCAGATACAAATCCTCTAACCCACTGACACTGGAAAAAGATTTAGCAATAGGAGATAGAGCAGGGGGGTGATGTTTAGGAGGGAGGGATGGGGCAGCGGCTGTCCCATTCTGATAACCTAATCAGCCAAATAACATAGACCTTTGGGGCTTGTGCAGGGATATGAGACTCAGAGCAGGCTGAGAGCAGCACAGAGCACACAGTTGGCACTAGGAGGTGCAGTTGCCATGGGCAGTATCAGCAAGGAGCACAGTATTGGCACAGATGTACGCCAGATGCATGAACGCCGCTTAAGCCTTAAGGATACAACTTCTAATGACTTCAGAGCAATGAAGCGGGATTATGACCATAGGTGAGACATTTGCATGAGTACTGATTGATGGATAGCGCTGGGATTCAGTAAATTGCCATTGGGTTTATACCTAACGCTCCAGAATGATTTTACTGTATCGCCTACCTAGTACTTAGCTGGGCTAGCTAACCCAACGCTCCTACTCTGCTCAGAACCATCCACTGACGTACACGACTCTGCCTCTGATTTACCCTTTTGTTAGGGGTAATGTGGGCAAGTCAAGTAGTGCACATTGAGTGAGTATTTTACACTTGTGCGTGAAAGGTGGATAGTTTTGATAATTGCATTTAGCCATTAATTAATTGTTTACTATTTACACTAGAAAGAGGTAATTGTGTACAGTGAGACATGGATGAGGCGTACAGTATTGGTGTACTGCATTTGTCTCGAGTGTATGAACTGTGATTTGTCTGCAGTAGTAACATTTATTACATGTCCTAGCCCATCAAGCCATAAATTATTTTCAGTTTATAGAAGGGGTCACCAACCTTTTTTACCTTTTAGCCCCATTCAAATGTAAAAAGAGTTGGGGAGCAACAAAAACTTCCTGGGGATGCTAAACAAGGGCTCTGATTGGCTATTTGATATCCCTTATGTGAACTGGCAGCCTACATGAGACTCTGTTTGGCAGTTTATACAACCAAAACTTGTCTCCAAACCTGGAATTGAAAAATAAGTTCCTGCTTTGAGGCCACTGGGAGCAACATCCAAGGGGTTCCTGAGCAAAATGTTAGTCCGGAGCCACTGGTTGTGATTCACTGATTTATAATTACCTGTATCTGTATTTTACCAATAAAACCATCAATCTATTATTACTCATCCTAAATCTTAAGACCAACACTCACTCATTTTTTTTTTGTTCCCACCCCTCCAATCCATCTACCTACCAACCACTTGTAGTCTTTACAACAGTCCTGATTTCAGTCCAGCATTAGTACCAATTATGTGTGAGAATGAAGTAGGGTGGGGGTATTGGCACAAACTTACTGGGTGGAGGGAATGAGAGATTTGGAAGACTTCACTAAAATGGTGCTTGCTTTGAGTCCTCTTAAAGTAACGCTGCACATAGTACAACTTTAAGAGTCTTGTCACCCAGTCATTTTGTATCTCTGTGGGCAGAAGGACAATACATTTCAAATTGCCCCTCCCATTGACTTGTGATTGAAGGTGATTACCATTAATAATGTATGAGGGTGACCATTTTGAATTCCAGGGTGGAACGCACCATTAGTAACATCAGGTTTCTCCTTACAGGGTATTCGTGAACCGCAGTCTGGCCTTGGAGAAAATCAAATGTTATGGCTTCGATATGGACTATACGCTGGCAAGTGAGTTTATAAAAGCTAAGCCTGTCATTTATCACTAGCACCAAACCAACAGTGTTTTTTCACTTAATACCAAAGTCATGTACAAAATCATGTCTAGTAATTTGTTTCATTGTATGTAATTGCACTCCTACTGCCACTCCATGTTGTGCGATGCAGTAAATCTGATATTACAGTGTGAGTGGCCTCTCAATTGCATTGCATCCAGCCTAAGTAAAAGAAAAAACCAATGGGTGGATGACACGCTGTACCATTGTTTTATATCAGCTGTTGGTTGGGTGAAACTCCAACAGAAAGTAGAAAAGGGCACAAGGTCTTATGGTTCAGCTTTAATAAATGCACGTTGCATAGCTAATCCTCCAAAAGCATCATTTTATAATGGGAGAGTTCTGTTACATTGGCCCAGCGGGATACCAGGAAAATGGTCAGTGGGTCCTTTTCACCCAATCATTTGGCTATGGCCATTCTCTATTTCTGAGAACAGAGGGAAGAAAGGAATGGAAGGATAGATGAGAGTGTGAGTATAGATGAAAAGGTGAGTAAAGAGAATGTGGCTGGCCTGTGGTTTTCTAGAGGACTCCTGGCATCAAAGCCCAACTGGTTATGCCATAAATTTTTTTTTGTTTTTGTCTGTCTGTCTCCCTCCAGGAACTGAAATATAAATTTCTATTTCTCTTTGCCTTGGGTAAATTTCCTCCTCACTTGCAGTGTACTCTTCCCCTGACCATGAAGAACTGGGGTTTGAGCTCTTGCTGGATCGACTTGTCTGCATTGGATATCCACATGAGATCCTAGAGTATAAATATGACCCCTCCTTCCCCACCAGGTAAGTGATTATATTGGGACAGGTGTTGTTGGGTCCTCCCGTTCTTGGACCTGAAAAGTGGACAGTGAAGCCATTAGAACTAACACAGGTTAGATATCATAGCAGGAGCAAAGATTAATCATGGAAAATGTATGAAAGTTCTTATGTATAACCTTATTCACTCATAAAATGTGTATGAATTGGAATTTATTGAATTAACAATTAATTCTATAACAGAGGGGAACTATAAGCTGCAAACTGTATGAAATCCAGTGTCCCTTGTAGGGCAACTGAAACCTTGTAAAAATATTGGTTACAGGTTTAAAACTTATTACTGTCAGCTGTATACTCCCAAAGATGCATGGGTAAAAAGCTATGATTGGTTCTCATGCATGTGGTATGGGCATCTACATGGCCCCATGTATGGCCAGTGTATAGAGGAGGCGCTGGCCTAGAATAGATGTATATTACCCCTTCTTAAAAGGGATATAAATCCTTCATAACACTATCCCCCTGCAGTCCTACCTACAATTATGCCCATAGATTAGACGGTACAGTGCTTGTGTCATGAGGTGCTAGTTGCCAGGAGAAGCCAAAGTGGTGCCAATGCCTTTCTCTGCCCTGCGGAGCCATCTCTACAGAGAGAAGTTCTAGTGGGTTAGTGGTGATGCAAGGTAAAAGAATAAACGGAACTTTGCACCTGTTTTTCTTAATTTGCACCCTGCTCCTATGTTTGTAAATGACACATCAGTTGCAATGGGTTTATTGTTATTTATTTGTGGATTTAGCAGGTAAATATACTGTATTGCTTTGTATAAAGGATAAGGGCTATTCTGTGCAAATCATTGTCTAACCTGTGTATAGACAAAACCTACCTTGCTCTGTTTGCTATAGATACCATGTTATTTTGTGCAGTGTAGACAGGTGCACGTTTTATAGTTCTACTATTCTGTAACCAGAGAAAACACAAAAGCAAGGGAATTAAACATTGTGCTGTTCTGTCAGTACCACTCCCCCCCCCCCCCGGAAAAGAGCTAGTAGGTGAAATTGAAAAGATACACAAGTCCCTGAATTTAACCTTAAAAGGACAGTAGTTATACCAATCCAGAGGATAATTAATCCCAAAAAATCCCAATGAGGCATTAGCCAATGTAGCATCCAGGTGCCAAGAAGATTCATCCCTGCACATTAATATTGCATGTTTATAAATAGATCCCACCTCACAAACATTCTTTGTGATTTTTTTTTTTTAGAAGAAAAATGCACTGGTAAAATGTCATTGTACAGTGTTCCATACAATGTGTGCAGAGACTTGCATTGTACCTCAATTTTACATACCCTGTTTTTAAGTTTTAAGCACTGTGGTCCCACCAGTGTATAATGCATTTCAGTGGGTGCATTTTCCTGATTTTACATAATGTTTTCTCAGATTTTATGCCAAAATGTGGTCCTCATATTTCCAAAAATAGCTGTTTGTCCTTTGTGAGTGTTATTGAAATTAAGAGTTTACTAACCAGATGCGTATTTTCCCATTATTTATTTCTGTAAATAGTCAATTCCAATTAGTCTGCACATGATACAGTCATGCACCAATCACGTATTGCTTTAGATTGTGCATGTGAGAGATCCCTTACACACGCCCTTCCCATAAGATAACTTTAAAGGACCAGTAACACCAAAAAAAGATCATGTTTTAAAGTAATTAAAATATAGTGTACTGTTGCCTTGCATTGGTAAAAGTTATGTGTTTGCTTTAGAAAGACTACTATAGTTTATATAAATAAGATACTGTGTAGCCATGGGAGCAGCCATTCAAGCTGTAAAAGGAGAAAAGGCACAGGATACTCAGCAGATAACAGATTGACTCTTTATAATAAAATACAATAGTATCCTACAGAGTGCATCTGTTATCTGCTATGGGCCTCAAATGGCTACTCAGCAGCATGTTTAATATAAACTATTGTAATCTTTCTAAAGCAAACATGGAACTTTTACCAATGCAAGGAAACAGTACTATCAATTGACTTCACTATCAATTTTTACTTTATTCTGTACTGTGTGCTCAGGCACCTGTACAACCCTGGGTCCCCTGTCCTAGTCACAACCCCCCATCACTTCTCCGTGCATACCTTATTCAAGACCATATGGGGTGGTTAGGGGGCAGCACACAAGGTTTTCCGCACAGGGAGTAGGTCTGGGTCTGTGGGGCCCACCATATTTTTCCCTGTGTTCTGCCGGCCCAGTCTGACCCTGTAATTAGTTGCTTTGTGTGCCTAGGACACATCACTCTATATTCTGTGTCCATAGGATATACTTTTACTCTGTTCTGAGTACACAGGGTTACAGTGAAAGTCTGTTTTATGTCCATAGGGTATAGTGTAGTCCAGGGATCCTCAACTTTTGAACCCGTGAGCAACATTCAGAAGTAAAAGGAGTTGGGGAGCAATGCTAGCATGAAAAATGTTTTTGGGGTGCCAAATAAGTGCTGTGATTGGCCATTTGGTTGCCCCTATGTGGATTGTCAACCTACATTGAGACTCTGTTTGGCAGTGCACCTAGTTTTTATGCAGCCAAACCTGGAATTCAAAAGTAATCAATTGTTTGGCCAATGGGAGCAACAACCAAGAGGTTGGACAGCAACATGTTGCTTGCGAGCTACTGGTTGGGGATCACTAGTGTAGTCCAAATACAGTACCATGGTGGTCTGTGCACCTATGGTAAGTTTTATTCTGTTCTCTGGCCTTATTTAATCATTCAAAGAACATTATCAATGAAAACCCTACCTGCTGGGCTGATGTTGACCCTAGATATACATATATATAAGCACTTAATTATTTTGCCATCTTGTATCTTGTATTGTATCTGTCTTTGCAGATGATATAGTGATGTTTTGTACTGTGTCTCTACCAGGGGTCTTGTGTTTGACAACTTATTTGGAAACCTGCTGAAAGTTGACTCTAATGGGAATATTCTTGTCTGCACTCATGGCTTTCACTTCTTAAAAGGGTAAGTGGTGCGGGGTTCACGCCTGATTGACCAAATGACAGTTCTCTTTTAAATTCAGCCTTAATGCTTAGCTAAATAACTATGGGGTGCTGTAATTTTTTTAAACTCTACACTCTTTGCCCTCACATCTCTAAAGGTTTGAAAATATCTATCTATAGAAATAAAACCATTGTCCAGTGGCCAGAATTCCTTCCAGTCAATTCTGTGCCGTCTCTGTTTTCCTTTCTCTGATGTCTGCTATGGTGTAAATAGCTTTCTCCCTTACCATAATGTCTCATGTGTCTTTCCTAGGAAATTAACCCTGCTTTCAGAACATTGCCGTTAGAATAACACCTAATCATAGGCCTTTAATTAAAGAAGCAATGTAATGCTCGCTAGCTCTAGCAGTGATCTCAGATATTAGATCTCAGTCTCCACTGGTGAGGTCAGGCATGCTATAATTATCTTTATAACAAAGACACACTCTTACCATGTACACAGATATCAGTTTGATTATGTTCTTGATCCCACATTCACCTAGAGATGGGGGCAAAGGAGAAACAATGGAGAATACCGGAACATTATTTACTTGCTTATAATTGTATCATGAGTATCATGGAGCATCTAGTCCTGCCCAAGAGCTAGCCATTGAATCAACTAGCCCTGACTGGGTTAACTCTGTTGACTCTATGGCTTGTTCTGGAAGTGATTTTAGACTCTTACTTTGTCCCCCATAAATGCACTTCCTTTTGTAGGCGGCAACCTTTACTAAACCAGTTCAGTTCTATAATGTTGCATGTTTGGGTGGGTTCGACTAAAGATATCCTTAGTGACACCATTACATTTTATCATATACAGGTATGGGACCTGTTATCCAGAATGCTTGGGACCTAGGGTTTTCCAAGTAGAGGGATCTTTCCATAATTTGTATCTTCATAACTAACCTTTTACTAAAAAATATTTTAATCATTAAATAAATCTTAGTTGGGATCAAGTACAAGGTCGCGTTTTATTAATACAGGGAAAAGGGAAATGTTTTTTAAAATTTGAATTATTTGATTAAAATTGAGTCTATTGTGATGGCTTTCCCATACTTCTGAGCTTTCTGGATAATGGGTTTCCAGATAACGGATCCTATACCTGTACATGTGCATTTGTTAGCATTTCCTGTGTATAGCTTCCACAGCAGCTGCCTGACATTGTGCACTATTGCTCACTGTGTTATCTATGAATATACGTCAGACTAACTAACCTGTTGAGCAGTTCCAAATCATTTTTCTAACCTGTCTTCTGGATTTCATTTCTCTCTAAGGCCAGAAATCTGGAAATATTATCCTAATAAAATTATCCAAAGGGATGACACCAGAAGATTCCATGTTCTCAACACACTCTTTAATCTTTCGGGTAAGTATTGTCTGTTTACAATTTGGCCTCTGATACCATGACCAGCTTTGTATTCTGAGATCCTAAAAGCTATAGCTGAGTGGAGAGGAGGGTCCGGCATTAACATCAGTTGCAGTTAGATTTGGAATGAAGGCAATGGTTTTATATAGCTATGACATTGTTATAAACTACTGGGGGCCTTGATTAAATGTAAGACCATCCAGCAGAAGGAGCTACAGCTAAAGACTAGACAATAAGAATTATACAAAATAAAAGAACCCCGTGGACTACCCTATCACTATCACCTCACTCCACCATACCTATGTTTATGTGTTATATGGAGCATTAAACACTTGAAATCTAATCTTAGTGCATATTATATATTTTCATCTCAGAGCATTAAAAAATGTATTTGACTGTCTATCTTGTCACTCACACTACATTATCATTATCCCACACTTGCAGTCCCTTCTTGAGGACTATACAGATACCAATGCTACTATACTGCTTTCATTATATATAGGAACATTTCCAGTGTGGTAATGAGCCAGTTCCATCATTCCTACAACCACTGTTCCTGTCTGGTACCCCACAATGCACACTTACCCCATAAAAGAGCTCCACACTATAGAACATCAGTTATAAGTAGGAAGAATGTGGTATAGTAGATATTTTGGGCAAGATGTTGACAGTTGTGTCACCACACTTGTTGTTGAGGTACAACCCTGAGGGTCATGGTGTTTTCTCTCTACAGAAACATATCTTTATGCCTGCCTAGTGGATTTTTTCACCAACTGCACACGATACCTAAAGTAAGTGCACTCTGGAACAGAGGTCAGGAAATAGAAACTTGTATATTTATCCTTATAGTCATTGAAGAATGGTATACAGTACAAAAATATCAATTTAGTTTAATCAATTTCTTAAGGTGATGGATAGCGATGAGCGAATTTGTCTGGTTTCACTTCGCTGGACAATTTGCGAAACTGCTTAAAAAATTTGCGAAATGGCAAAAAATTCACAAAAATCATTGAAGTCAATTGTTTTTTTTTTTTTTACGCACAACAGTTTTTCTCCCTCCAAATGCATTATAGTCAATTCGACTCATTTTTGCCGCAGATGGTGAAATATGGAATTTCACCACAAATCCATGGCTGGTGATAAAATTTACTCATCACTAGTGATGGAATATGAGGTATCAAATGGTGCTACTAAATGGTGATTAAATTGCTTTGAATTATTGGGGTCATTTCCCATTGACGGAAAAGTGCAGCAATCAGCCCTTGGTCTATAAGTGTACCATGAAAGAACCACAGGTAGCAGTTACTGGGAGCTAAGGGCTAGCAGCAGCTAATAAGTACTTATTAGTATTAGGCATTATAGTATACTGTATATGCATTGTACAGTGACAGTACATACATGGTTTAGAGAGATGGGTTACACAGGAATCTTATGAGTTATATGAACCAATGGTGGGGAGGAATATACAGCAATAGGAAGAATACTACAGACAGTTACTGTATATGGATTGGGAAGATTACTAATATGGAGAAATAATTGAGGGGTTATATGGAGACATATCAGTGTGGTTGATTATATGGAAGCTTAAGCTGGACAACATATTCTGATCCACTTGTTTGGCAAGGCTGCCAAATGAGTGGATCTTTTCCCAATTTGGTCACATACATACTCAGCCAAATTAGGCTGATCCAACCATTTGCCCCTGGTCAATGATGGAGAAATTAAAGGGCAAAGTGTAATTGGGGAGTTATAGGGAGGTGTTAGAGAGGGGGCATATGGAGCACTAGGGGGAATTATTGAGAGGTGACATGTGGATCGGTAGGGGGAGTATATAGAGCAGTAGAGGGAGTATACAGAGCAGTAGGGAGAGTTATAGGGAGGAAATATATGGATCACTAGGGGGATTTGTAGGGAGGGAATATATGGATCACTAGGAAGAGTATATGGAGCAGTAGGGGGAATTATTGGGAGAGGATACATGGATCAGTAAGGGGGAGAATATAGGGCAGTAGGGGGAGTTAAAGGGAGGAAATATATTGATCAGTAGGGGGAGTATATGGAGTAGTAGGGAAAATTATTGATCGAAGATATATAAATCAGTAGGGGGAATTAGAGTGTTATATGAAGTAGGAGGTAAAATAAGATATTATATAGAGTAAAAGAAGGCATTATACAGAGGGATTATATTATATTATATCAACAGAATCCATAAAAGCATATAAAAATATAGCAGCACTGCAATAAGTAACAATAACTTCACATTATATATGCAACATAGAAAATATTTAGTTGAAAATAACCCTAGTGCAAATATATCTGCTTTATTCTGGCCAAGAGATTTTGGGGAGGGTGATTAAAATGTACATTTTCAGTTCAGTATTACCAACCCACTGTCTCTTTTTTTCTCCGCAGCTGTGACACTGGCTATGGACATGGCAACTTATTTATGTCTTTTAAGAGTATTCACCAAGATGTTAGGGATGCAATGGACTACATGCATGACTCGGTAATGGCACAAAGACAGTGGGGGGGGGCCCTCATATTATCTCACTGTCCTGTCTGCTAAAATTACGTCAGAAGAGCAGAATATGGGGCAGATAAGCTCAGACACTTAAGCATTCAACACGTGAGATAAACAGGTTGTGAAGAGCCTCGTTCCTGCACAGTGATAGCATGACAGTGCGTGTTGGGCATGGAAGCTGCTGCATTTGGAGCTGCACAGCGTCACTCCGTGTGGCAGTGCTGATAAGCTGCAATTGTTGCTCTCAAGCTCCCCATCCTTATCTGATGAAAGCACCAGTCCTAGCTTATTTCTGTTATTTGTTTCTTTATGACAAGAAGTGCAATGAAGTGTTTTTCACCGTGCACTGTGATTAGGGTTGCCACCTTTTCTGGAAAAAAATACCGGCCTTCCTATATATTTACCTTTTTTCCCTATTAATAACATTGGGATCAACCATTATTTTTACCGACCAGGCCGGTAAAATACTGGCCAGGTGGCACCCCTAACTGTGATTGAACTGTACTACTAACCTGATAGCATGTATATTGCCATCCATTTGTGGTTTAAGGGGGAATTTGTCCATAAAGGGGTGGTTCACCTTTAAGTTAGCTTTTAGTATGGTATAGAAGTTGTTCTAAAAAAACTTTTCAATTGGTATTCATTAGTTAGAGTTTTTTTTCCTTCTTCCTCTGACTCTTTCCAGCTTTTAAATGGGGGTCACAGACCCATCTAAAAAACAATTACTCTGTAAGGCTACAAACATATTATTATTGCTACTTTTTAATATTATTTTTTTCTTTTCAGACCCGCTCCTATTTATATTCCAGTCTCTTATTGAAATCAATGCATGGGCTAGGGTATTTTTGACCCTAGCAACCAGATTGCAGAATGCAAACTGGAGTGCTGCTAAATAAAAAGCTTAATAATTCAAAAACCACAAGTAATAAAAAATGAAAACCACTTGCAAATTGTCTTGGAAGATCACTCTCTACATCATGTTAAGGGGGTAACTCAAAGGTGAACAATTCCTTTAAAATTAACTTTTCCCCCCTTATGTAATACAAGGCACTAAGTTTGCCAAGGTGATGCCCAGGTGGTGCCTATTATTAGATCAGCCCGATATTTCTCACCTCAAGGTGGGCATATCAGGGAGAGATCTGCTCATTTGGCCACATTGCCAACGAGCAGATCTCCCCAAGTATGGCCAGCTTTATGTTTTATTTCATAACCCCCATTAGTGTATTAAAGATAAACCTTTTGTAAATCAGGTGCATTCAAAGTGCAGCCATTCTTTTAGCATTGACATACACCCTCTGCATCCCTAGACATGCCTGCAGTAGTATAACTATGGTGGGAGCAGGGGGTATCTGATTGGTTGCTGGGTGCATAGCAAAAAAGATGAGATTGCATCAAAGGTTGAATTTTACAATTATTAAATCTCAAATGAACTCAAATGTTTTCTCATTTGAGAAAACACTCAAATGGAAAAAACTCAAATCAGTGAGTTGAGGGTTAACATTGAGTTAATTAGTATTTTGCGGGAAAAAAAAAAGTTTTCAGCAAAACCCTCCGAAAGAAACTCGAACATCATGATGAAGGCCAATGGAGTGGGTAACTAGATATTACTGGGCCCCACAGCAAATTATTTTTCAAGCCCCCAGAATATATAGAGGTTGACTAGTTTTACCAATATTTATTGAAAATGTATATGAATTAGGGTCTCATGGGGCCCCTATACCTTCTGGGCCCACAGCAGCCACAGGGTCTGCTTCCTCTGTAGTTACACCCCTGATGAAGGATAATAACATATTCAAATGGTTCAAGGAACCTCTGCCACTGACTTCTAGATGACCTCGACAGGTTATAGATGGTGTGTTTTCGGATTCAAGCTATTTCCAGGGTCGGGGTACAATAAATCTTGAAGAATTTGTTTTTTTAACCCGAAAAATCTATTTTTTACTCCAAAGTAACCTCAAAAACTTGAATTTTTCATGGAAAAACAAATCAAAACTTAATAAATCTGCTTCCTAGTGTAATTGTTTTTTTTTTTTCTTCTAATCGGACTTCACAACAATCTTTATATATAATGAGTTGCTCCTGTAAATTAAATGTTATATAAGTCTTATTTACACACTTTATTTTCTGCATTCTCAGGGCTGCTTAAAGGAGAAAACCCTTGAAGATCTGAAGAAATATGTCATTAAAGATGTAAGTTCTTGCTCTGTTATGTCAATCAGCTTAACATTCCATTTATCCATCTCTGGTTTTAGAAACGAAAATTTGCTTTTATTCCCACAATCCTCTTTGTTCTACAGCCACGCACCCCAATACTTCTGAGCCGAATGAGGGAAGTGGGAAAAGTCTTTCTGGCCACAAACAGTGATTACAACTACACAGATGTAAGTATATATTTACCCCAGTACTGACAAAATTCACTCTGGCCGGTGTATGAATGATTTTTGGTCTTCTTCTGATAGGCTATTATGACTTACCTGTTTGATGATGGCCAGGATCCAGATAAGGTCAGTGAACATATATCTACCCATCTGTCTTAAGAGTTTTAATGAAACAAAAATATAAAAGAAACCAGGAATATGATTAAAGGGGAACTCCGGCTTCCAAACCAAAATTTGATAAAAAGGCCCACATAACACAGAAACCCCTAATATACCCATTACAGTTACCTGTTTCTTCAATAAGTATGAATAAATTGCATCTTCTATGCTGCAATCCAGCCGTTTAACAGTTCTCTTTCTGCATCATTTGAAATCCTGGCAGGGAAGGAGGGACTACACACTGATGTTACAAATTGTAACAACGTCTCACAGCTTACAGACAGCATGCAGGAACTACATAACCCACAATGCATTGCACTGGGATGTTCTGTTCCTTATTGAAATCACGTGTGCAGGGAATTGTGGGGTATGGAGGATGCAGGCTAAGGATAGATGGCTGTTGAAACAAAGTAACAGTAGTCAGCCAGCTCAGCAAAGTAGTCAGACAGATCAGCAGGAGAGCAGGGGGCTAGGCTTAGGGAACTGTCAGAAACCATTAAAAATCATGAAAAATCTGCATATTTTTTAATTGATGTATTTTGCAAAGTTGTTTGAAATTATGTTTACTTTTCAAAAAGCTCAAGTTATGTTTTTGTGGAGTTCCCCTTTAAGAAAATAAAGTAACAGAGAGAATAGTGAAAGGAAGGGGAAAAGAGGTGCAATGCAAATGCATAAACTTTAAAGGGATACTGTCATGGGAAAACATGTCTTTTTCAAAACAAATCAGTTAATAGTGCTGCTCCAGCTGAATTCTGCACTGAAATCCATTTTTCAAAAGAGCAAACAGATTTTGTTATATTCAATTTTGAAATCTGACATGGGGCTAGACATATTATCAATTTCCCAGCTGTCCCAGTCATGTGACTTGTGCTCTGATAAACTTCAATCACTCTTTACTGCTGTACTGCAAGTTGGAGTGATATCAACCCCCCCCCCAACAGCCTAACAACAGAACAATGGGAAGGTAACAAGATAGCAGCTCCCTAACACAAGATAACAGCTCCCTGGAAGATCTAAGAACAGCACTTAATAGTAAAAGCCTGCCAGAAAGTAGTTCCATCCTAAAGTGCAGGCACAAGTCACATGACTGGGGCACTGAAAACTGACAAAATGTCTAGCCCCATGTCAGATTTCAAAATTGAATATAAAAAAATCTGTTTGCTCTTTTGCGAAATGAATTTCAGTGCAGAATTCTGCTGGAGCTGCACTATTAACTGATGTGTTTTGGAAAAAAAACATGTTTTTTCATGACAGTATCCCTTTAAAGGAACAGTAACACCAAAACATGAAAGTGGTTTAGAGCAATTCAAAAATTTTTTTTACTGTTGCTCTATGCTGGTGAAACTGGTGTGACAGCTTCAGAAAATCTACTATAGTTAATATTAATAAGTTGCATTTACAAGCTGCTGTGTAACCATGGAGGAAGCCATCCCAAGTTGAAAATGGGGAAAAGGCACAGGTTACACCACGGATAACAGATTAGCTCTGTTATATACAATGGGATCTACAGAACTTATTTGTTATCTAAGGTATATCCTGTGCTTGAATGGCTACCCCGTGGCTAAACAGCAGCTTGTTTATATAAAACTATAGTAGTCTTTCTGAAAGCAAACATACCCGTTTTACCAGTGCAGGGCAACACTACATTATATTTTAATTTCTTTATTGATGTTACTGTTCCTTTAAAGTTGAGATGCCCGAGAGCAATGTAGATGGTCTATGGACCCATATTTTATCTAAAGTATTTACCAAACCAGTGGAGAGTCCATTTGAGTCATATGCAAGGTATGTTACCAGGGTATGACTGGAGGAAGCCTATTAAAAACTATTGACCATATGACAGCACAAGAAATATGTCTTACCAGCTGCGCATATCATTTTCCAAGACACTTGAGAAAGATGAAGCAATAGTTCCCAGGGGTTTTTGAGGAGCAGAAGTATTTTCTGCCAGAGATCATGAAGTTGTTCCCAGAAGGTTGTGCAGAAGATTTTGTGTTGTTGTTACCTCTATACCACCAAATGTGCACCAGCAATCCCTTAGGTCTGCACCCTCTAAACGAAGCAAAGGGGATTATGGTTTAGATGAAGTTTATATTTCCTTGAAGGAGGCGTGTGCCAGTGGGTTTATAGGAAGGATCTTGAATAAACATGTTTGCAGAAAAGCTAATAATTGTGGTCTATATCCTATATCAGTTCCTGCTCCCAGCTAGCACAGTTTGGTCACTGAGATGGTCACAATATGACAAAAGAATATCCCTCTCTGTGTGTACTTTATTATTTTTGTGGCCAAGGTCATGGGCCATGTGGGGAGGTCAGGGGCAGTGCCCAGGGTTCCCAGTCTGGGAGCAGGTCTGGGTTGGCAGCAGGCCCGGACTGGCAATCTGTGGTTTCTGGCAAATGCCAGAGGGGCTGCTATAAAGTGCCATAGAAAGTCAGTATTTAGTGGGCTGGTGTGGGCTGTTAATGGGCTTCTGTGTACCTGAAATGGCAGGGCCTATTTTAATTCTCAGTCCGGACCTGGTTGGCAGGGCCCACAAGGGCTGAGGCCCACCATTTCTTTTGCTGGTCTCCCAGTACAACCCTAAATAAGAGTGAAAGAGATTTGATTGTGAGAGACACTGACAAGGATCAGTTAGGGTGCACATTTTTCATTTGGTGAATAATCATATTGAAGCTTAAAATACATATAAAGAGTGACTAAAGATTGACTTAGGATAGTATTTTCTACATCATGCACAATAATAATATAATATATATATATATGTATTTCACGGTGATCAGTAACTTCAGATTCCTAGTGGTTGTTTTTGACTCCCAGTGCCTTTCTGCTAGACACACTTGCTTTATTACAGCCAAATAAAATACCATAGTATTATACTCTCAGTGCCCTGCAGCGGCGCAGGGCTTTTGTTGTTACATCATGGGTAAAGTAATAGCTCAGGGATAAACTAAATCCACATGAGTATCACAACAACAACAACAGGTGGATCCGACTTCAGACTCTACTTATGTTCAGTAACGGCCTTTTCTCCCCCTTTTTGCAAAGGCAGGAAATCCCCCCCTTCTCCCAGAAGTGTGGTTTACCCTAATTAAAGTCCTAGGACCACTGGGCTTGTAAAGACAAAGCATGAGATTTGTTAGTACAGTCATCTCTGAATGGGTGCAGAATGCTAAGGAACTACTCTAAAATGTTCCAAAATGCCATTAACCTACTTAAACACAGGTGCATTCGGTGGGTCTTCTAGGAAAGTTGTTGCTGTCCACAATGTTCAAGTGACTCCTCATGCAAGCAGAACATACTCTATAGGACCTTAAAATGTGCATATCAATGAAGCTTAGGTGGAAATGGATGAAGAGCTGAGTGAGCTGAATCTTTTCTTCCTAAACTGTTTGATCACATCCTGTTGTGCCATAATCATCTACTAGAATGTCCCTGTTAGAATGTAACAGGGACAGATATTTCCAGATAATAATTGAATTCATAGTTATAGAATTTGAAGCTGTGGTGCAGGCAGAGCACTTGGTTTTGTGTTTTGACCAATGCTGGCTGGCTATACCATACCCAGGGTGTGCTGGGAAAAACAGCTGCTCTGTTTTATATTTCATTCCTTCTGAATCCTTTAAATCACTATCCAAGCTTGGGTATTACACATAACAAGAAAAGCATCAAGGTCAGTCATTAAGAATTCTAGAAAGACTCCTGCCATAACCCTCTCTGTAATGTGATCTTGTTATCTGTGATTAAAGGAATAGTTGATTTGTTTTTCATTTGTAGCAGGCTCGAAATTTGGTTGAGCCCCCACTGAGCTCAAAATAAGGTTAAAGGTGTATAAAAACATTGTATCAGACATAAAACTAAATATCCAAGAATGTCTAGGCAGCATTAGCTCCCCCCAGATCAGGGGTCCCCAACCTTTTTTACCCATGAGCCATGTCCAAATATTAAAAGAGTTGGGGAGCAACACAAGCAGGGGCACTGCATCAATGAGATGAGTTGAGAACTTTGCTACTTACCTGAACCTTGTTTTTGCCTGACTTGTTATTGGATATGTCTTCTGGTCAACCCTCTGGCACCTCTCCTGGAATTCTTACCTCTAGGCCCTGTCTCAGAAAGTTACAGCAGACCCAGACTGGCAATCTGTGGGTTCTGGCAAATGCCAGAGGGGCTGGTATAAGTTGCCATAGACAGTCACTATTTAATAGGCTGGTTGGGGCAGTGTTGGACTGGCTCTGCGGGAAACCACGAAAAAACCTGGTGGGCCCCGACCCTCATGGGCCCCTGCTGGGCCAGACCCCTCATTCCGATATAGGAATGCCACACTTTTTTTTCTGGCGCCGCACAGCGCGTCTGCACATGCGCGCCGGGCCCGAGTGGCGCCTCACAGTAGGGGGGCCAGACGGGGCCCTGGACAGCAGTCCCAGTGGGCCCTGGGCTCCCCAGTCTGACCCTGGGTTGGTGGCCTTTTTGGGCTGCTGTGTGGGCTGATTGGGCCTCTATGTACCAGAAATTCCAGGGCACATTTTGAATCTCATTCAGACCTGAGTTACAGTTGGTGTAAGCAGTAGAAGAGGGTGCCCCTTGTCAAGCCCAAATTGGTAACCAGCTAACCAGGGGTATGGATCCAGCAAAACTTCATAAAAAGTTTATGAAGCTCCAGAAATCAGAGGTTTTGTGATTATCATAGATATCATCAAGATAGTATAATATCATTATCACATTATCTTCTTACTTGACATAGATCACACATGATCTACAGTGCTGACAGTGCCATGGATTAAACAACAATAGAAAATTTCCTTGTTCTGTTGCAGGACACCCCCAAGAAATCCTGGCGCTCTTATTTTGACTTAATTGTTGTGGATACCAGAAAGCCCCTCTTTTTTGCAGAAGGAACTGTACTACGGCAAGTGAACACAGTAAGTGTCTAGCCTGATCCTCAGGAAGCAGGATCCACAGGTGGATCTTCTACGTACAAAATGGAATATTCAACTAACCGCTGAAATGTTTAATTGCTATATATTAAAATGTATGTTATTGAATTAGATTTACAATAATTGGGAAGAGTTCTTCTTTAACAACAATCCTCCTGGAAAATGTGGATGTTCAGTGGGCCTTTAAGGTGCCATAGCACATTATATCAATCACTGCTTTTCATTTAAGCTCATTTAAGCTTACTGCTTGCTTTCCTTTGACATATGTCAGCCCAAAAGGTGCAGGTGGGTTATTCCAGTGTATCAGCTGCCACCTGGCTATGATGAAACGTATTGCTAGGTGGAAGACAGCTGAAGCCAAGGGCATATTTAAAGTATTTCTAAGCAACTTTTATTAAGCTGGATGTCTAACAATTTAGACATTTTAGATGACCTCC
Source organism: Xenopus petersii (assembly GCA_038501925.1). Classification (NCBI taxonomy): domain Eukaryota; kingdom Metazoa; phylum Chordata; class Amphibia; order Anura; family Pipidae; genus Xenopus; species Xenopus petersii. The sequence goes on along the minus strand of CM076676.1, from coordinate 132,450,670 downwards.
AATTATGTCCCTTTAAATATCTGAAAAAACCTCTTCTTAAAGGGATTTTGTCATGGTGCAGTTTTTATTCCTAAATTCCACTGTTTACACTGCAAATAATTCACTCTGCAATATGAAATTTCATTCCTAATCCAACAAGTTTGTTTTTTTAGTTGTAATATTGGTGTGTAGGCAGCCATCTCAGGTCATTTTGTCTGGTCATGTGCTTTCAAAAAGAGCCAGTGCTGCACTATGGAACTACTTTCTGGCAGGCTGTTGTTTCTCCTACTCAATGTAACTGAATGAGTTGCAGTGGGACCTGGATTTTACTATTGAGTGCTGTTCTTAGATCTACCAGGCAGCTGTTATCTTGTATCAGGGAGCTGTTATCTGGTTACCTTCCCATTGTTCTGCCTATGGGCTGTTGGGGGGAAAGGGAGGGGGGTGATATCACTCTAATTTGCAGTACAGCAGTAAAGAGTGACTGAAGTTTATCAGAGCACCAAGTCACATGACTGGGGGCAGCTGGGAAACTGACAATATGTCTAGCCCCATGTCAGATTTCAAAATTAAATATAAAAAAACAGTTTATTATTTTGAAAAATGGATTTCAGTGCAGAATTCAGCTTGAGCAGCACTATAAACTGATGCATTTTGAAAAAAACAAACATGTTTTCCCATGACAGTTTCCTTTTAAGGTTGTCTTATCAAATCCTGCTACTTACTACATCCTGATTGTATTGCAGGACAATGGGAAGCTGAGGATTGGAACGTATACTGGCCCCCACCAGCACTGTGCAGTCTACTCAGGAGGTACTAGCGCCCCCACTAGCTGTTCTCAACAACAAATGAAAATGTTTTCAAAGTTTTCAGTTAGATAAGCCCTCAATTTTTCCTTCTCTTGATGAACAAAGCTGTCTTCTTATCACAATCATATAACTTATAAGGAAGGAGGAAGGTCCTAATGATCAAGTGAGATGGAGATGTTTAATCATCAGGGAAAGACCCTCACACTGTGGTCAGTAGCCCTCTATAGAGCCATAGTCTTCCACTGCCTGGGAGGTCCATTGTGACTTTGAAAGACAGATCCCTTTACAGATCCCATTATCTCCCACCAAGTTTTATTTTTGATCCTTGAATGTAAAATGTTGTGTTCCTGCATCTCAGATACACGTTTGTCATATATTGTACTACTTTTAAAATTTTGTGGTGCTTGAAGGATACTTCTTATCTATTTCATTGCTTTAGGCTCCTCTGACATTGTGTGCGATCTGCTTGGGGTGAAAGGCAAAGAAATCCTGTATGTGGGGGATCACATATTTGGGGACATCCTGAAGTCTAAAAAAAAGCAGGGGTGGAGGACCTTTCTGGTAGTACCTGAACTTGCCAAGGAACTTACAGTCTGGGGTCACAAAAGTGGTGAGTAAATATCCCCTTTTATATAACATCATGTGATAATACAAGTTATGCAAAATTATGTCCTTCTTCATCTACGTCTCTGCAAAAATATTAACCCGTAAGTTGCTAAACGACTCCTACTGAGCATGCTCACTGACCTACCTGATACAATTGATACAAGTCGCTGGTTCATTTCTGATGCATCTCAGAATTTAAATAACCAATGTATCTGCCCTGTGCAATAGATTTCAGATGATTCTTATGTCTGAAAAAGGTTTTTGTGTATTATGCAAATAAATGGTTTTTAACCTTTCATTATTTTTTTTTAAAATTATCAGAACTTTTTGATGAACTGAAAAACCTGGATGTCGTTTTGGCTCAGTCATACCAGTAAGTTTCTATACACAATGATAGCACATGCCACCTGTAGGGGTCCAGATAGTACAGCTCCCACAATCACATAAGCTATTAAAGTTTGAAGTTTTGCAACCAAAATCTATTCCTGCAAGGAAAAATCTCGTAATGATTTCCAGTATAATTTATGCCGCCCCAGCGATATGGAATTGCACATGGCAGTTATGTGGGTTGTAGCTAGTTTGCATCCTTCTCTTCCCTGTCTGCACAGCCCTATGAGCAAAATTTGAAAACTATTGGTTGAGGCACAGTACATCTCCAAGCACTTCCCAATGGTTTTGGTCTGGAATATTACAAGTTGTAACATCTGTAGGACCACAGGTCTTCCATCCTTGGTTTCTTTAGAAAGTCACCAATGTGACCAGATCCTATAATGTTTTTTTTACCCAGACACATGGACAGCAGCAGCACCAAGCACCCTGATATTAGCTCCATTCAGAAGCAGATCCAGGTGAGTTCCATCAGATTCTGTCACCATTACTGAGACTGGATACAGAACCAGGCAAAGCCATCTAACATAGTATGAGAGAAGATCATGCTGGTCCCTTTTGTCATATAAGAGGTGCTTAGTCAAATGCATGCACTCATGTAAGTTGGTGTTGCCCAAAGTCAAAATGAAGCAAAGACATACAAATAGTGCAGCTCCTGTGCTGTGTACACTGCATTTTGGAAACAGAAGTAAATTCAGTCAGAGTAGCTTAACCATAGCTCTCTAAAACGAAACTAGAAGAAGTTAATTTGGGCTGTACTTAGGATTTCCTTTAAGTCTCTTTGTGCCCTAAACAGATAACAGCTTTGGTTTCTCCCAATGAGTATTCCCTATATATGCACCGAATACGATTAATTCAACCACTTCCTAAACCAACCCTTGGTACTAAACCAAACCAAATCTGATCCACTATGGTCACAAGTAGAATTTGTACTTGGCCGTATCCAAAAGGATGGTGATAGTTGGAAACAATTGCTTTAGGGAAATTAGTTATAAATTCCAGAATCAGGTGGTCCATGTATTGAGGTGAGTGACCCCCAGATCAATAATGGGGCCCAAGCTGTTAACTTGATGGTATATAATCAAGGCTTTCCATGTGCTCAGAGAGTCACGCATGAAATGGACATGTGCCATGGGAAGATGGGTAGCCTGTTTCGCTGTGGCTCACGGCAGACGCTCTTCTCCAGTCAACTGATCCGATATGCTGATATCTACGCCGCCTCTTTTGTGAACCTGATGTACTACCCATTTAGCTACTTGTTCCAGGCTCAACCTGTACTGGTATGTTCTCTCTGTACCTTCTGCTTAGAGAAAACTTCATATGTAAATATTATATTTTTCTTGCAAATGTTTTCATGTGGTAATGCTGAGACCACCCATGTCTTTCTGGAAGGCATTTGGTCTCTCAACGTAGAGTTATTTTCTGCTAGAGGAACACTTACCGATGCCTATAGACCCTAGTGACCTCATCAGGCAATCCCAACTCCAATGTCAATCTATCTTTTTCCTCTCTGCAATGGCAGCCAATTTGAAAACCACATATTAACGGAGTGTAAGCAAATGACTTTCACTGCAGGCAGAAGACAGTTTAGCAGATTTCCAGGCTTGGGCTGCCTTTACAATCCATTTAATGATTTTGAATTCTTGTTTCTTGACTTTCCTGCTCAATGAACCATTAGTGAATAAGTTCAAGAAAGGTTTGGATGCCATTTTTGCAAATACATGAAGTTTTTTCCTGTGGGAGGTTAAGCAAGAGACTCTAGGCAAACAGAGCAATGCTATAGGCAGATTTATTCTTGTCTTCTGATCATTTATAATTTAACAGATGTGTGTGATAACTTGAATTTAATTTTTCTTTTTATATTTTCTATCCCAAGATGCCACATGAGTCCACAGTGGAGCACGTAAGCGCAGATGGATCAGATGAAAGCAAAGAACAGCTCTACTTCTATGGGAAACAGGTGAGCGGATCTTAGCAGCCACTAATAAAAATATTTCAGGACAGTAACACAAAAAAACACACACAAAAAAAATAGAAAAGTAAAACCACTGATCTTGCTTTGCAATAAAAATAAGGAAATATTTTTGTTTTTTCAATTAAAAGAACAGGCACATCACATTTTTAGCACAAGTTCTATTTATCTGGCCAAGTTGAACAAAGGTGTAGACTGACTCTTAAAATGTATTATATTTTTACTGAATGTGGTACAACAGACGTCCTCCAAGTCATGTGTTTGAAAGCGATAATGACTAGACTTTGCGTCCTTATTTTAATAGAAAACTTTGTAGAGCGCTCAGAATAAAGGCATTCTTCCACCAGGCGAATAAAAGCAAGTATAAAAAGTTTATGATGTCCAAATATATAGCCTTAGGCGTTTCGTGTTACAAACACTTAGTCATAGGCTATAGCTTTTAGAATGCCTTTATTTTGAGTGTCTGTTCTACAAATTTTTCGGTTTGATCTCCACCTTTTGCTGAAGGCTCAGGGCGGTGCACCTGATCCTCTTCCTCTATGTGGTGAGTTATTACTCTTTGGGACCTTTGATTGATTTATCCCTACCTATTGTAAAGGAGAAGGAAAGGTTAAAATTAAGTAAGCTTTATCAGAAAGGTCTATATAAATACACCAGTAAACCCTCAAAGTAATGCTGTTCTGAGTCAGTGTCAGACTGGGATGGGGCCCACCAGAAAGTCTTAGACCTTGGGCCCACCAGAAAACCTAAAACCGCGATCCCACCAGAAAACCTTTAGACAGTGGACCTTTCCAAACTTTATTCTACTAGTCTTTTATATATACTTACAATATTCTCCCATTATTAAGCATTTTTCCCCATAAAGAAATAGAGGAATGACCATGAAATAGGCCAAATGTTTAGAAACAAGAGGCCCACTGACACCTGGGCCCACCGGGAGTTTTCCTGTTATCCTGGTGGGCCAGTCCAACACTGCTCTGAGTCCTCTGTTAAAAGAAACACAGCTTTTCTTTTCTTCTGTTGTGTACATATGGGCTTCTGTATCAGACTTCCTGTTCTGAGCATAAACCTCCAGGGCTAGGGCTTGAGCATGCGCAGTTTGCTATTCTCTCCCCCTCCCTCCTCCCTCCCTACTGTAATCTGAGCCCAGACCTATGAGTGAGCAGAGACAGACTCAGACAGGAAGTGATGTCACACCATGCTAATATGGCAACTGCTATCCTAAACAAACAGAGAGTTTCTAGAGTTGTTTACTCAGTATTGTAAAGCATTCTGCAGAATAGATATAGTGTTATAGCTTGCACTATTGTGGCTAATTATTGGCAATAAACTCCTTTAATAGAGGCTAACACAACTTTGATCTATTTATCCCTACTTATTTTAATAGAGGCTAACACAACTGACACATGACTCCAGTGAAGAGGACAACTGAAGTCACATATTCCTCCAAGATGCCAGAAGTCAGTACCCTGGGTTAAAGCCTACAAGATGGGCAAAACCATGCAGACTACCTGTCCATGAACCTATTCCGTTTCTATTTTAATAGGAAGAAAAAAGGTTATATACATTTCTCATCTCCTACTGTCTATGACGTCTCTGGCATTTATAGAATTGTGTATTGTATAGTATAGTTTGTTTTTGGAGCTCCCACTGGGTATATGGTCATTAAGGACATGAAACTTCTCAGGTGCAGGTGCTTGCATAACGTTATGATTCTGTCAGGTGTCCAAAATCCATCTACATTTTCTACGTATAAATTATTAGGTTAATATTATAAAGTGATCCAGTGGCACACACACAGCTCCGCCAATAGACCGTCTAATATATGTCAAACTACATGTGCTGGTTTTTGACAGGTGGGTAGAGAAAAATATTTTTCTGTTGAAACCATCATGCATTCCAGATATCCAGCCAAAATAATGTAAATAGGACTGTGCAAATCCTTCTAGCTGGGATGTAGAGTAGCTGCAGTGTGTTAGCTGGTGGCAGATTAACTTGTGTCACAGTCAAAGTGCAAAATCACTGATCATGTAGCCACTGTGAGCACAAAGAACCCTGAACTTAATGTCTGATTCAAGGGATGGTGGCTAAAGGTTGTGCGCCAGCTTGTTAGCTGCAGCTACGTCCCAATAGAGTCATATGAAACAAAGTACAGGTATGGAATCTGTTATCCAGAAAGCTCCAAATTACGCAAAGGCTGTCTCCCATAGACTAAATTTTATCCCAATTTTAAAAAAGATTTCTTTTTTCTCTCTAATAATAAAACAGTATCTTGGATCCCAACTAATATATAATTAAGCAAAACCAGCCTATTGGGTTTATTTAATGTTTACATGATTTTCTAGTAGATTTAAATCATGAAGATCCAAATTACAGAAAGATCCATTATCTGGAAAACCACAGGTCCCAAGCATTCTGGATAACAGGTCTCATACCTGTATTCCAAATACAGGTATGGGATCCGTTATTCAGAAACCCATTATCCAGACATCTCTGAATTATGGAAACCCCATCTCCCATAGACTGCATTTAATCTATATTTTTAAAAATAATTTCCTTTTTCTCTGTAATAATGAAGCAGTAGCTTGTACTTGATCCCAACTAAGATATAATTAATACTTATTGGAAGAAAAAACAACCTATTGGGTTTTCTAGTAGACCTAAGGTATAAAGATCCAAATTATAGAAAGATCCGTTATCCGGAGAGCCGCAGGTCCCAAGCATTCTGGGTAACAGGTCCCATACCTGTACCCCGACTGAGTATCGGTATGGGACCTATTAGTACAAATAACCGTAGCAACCATGCATTGTTTTGAATAAGAGACTAGAATATGAATAAAGATGAGTAATAAAAAGTAGCAATAACAATACATTTGTAGGTTTACAGAGTATATGTTTTTAGATGGGGTCAGTGACCCCATTTGAAAACTGGAGAGAGAGGCGGAAATAATTAAAAAACTATAAAAAATAATTAATGACCAATTAAAAAATAAATAAAGACCAATTGAAAAGTTGATTAGAATTGGGCATTCTATAACATACTAAAAGTAAACTTAAAGGTGAACCACCCTTAAATAGGCCCATGTACGACCTGCTAAAGGATATTTAAAGGTGAACTTCCTAGCAGGCCCTTTGTCAGCCAACCCAAGCATACTCCCAGCATTTTAAGAAAAGTAACCCCAGCAGCTGTTCACAGTCGATACCTGGTTTACTTGAAAAGGACCCAAAGTTTTCGTCCATTATTCATACTCATCATGTGGTATTTTCTTTTTTCAAGGTTGTGTAGCTTTATATTCTTACAGCTTGTGATAAACACTGTTGTCATTTTAAGGAAAAATAAACCATTTTAAGCAAGGAGTATTTTATGCAAATATTTTATTCACACGTATAAAAAATTTTTTAGAACTCTGTAATGTATATAGTGAAGCATCGAATGGCCTCTAAATAAAGTATGGGCCTACAAGCAAAGCAAGAGAATAACGACGGGGGGAAAGATTTACTTACAAAGCAAAAACGAGCATTTGACTGGTTTCTCTTTAGTAAATCTGCCCATAGTTCTTCAATAATGTTTTCCAGAAACAACGTGAAGATTAGCTAGTGTGGAAGTCTCTTTCCACTGCCACCAAGATTATTTTTAGGGAAATAGAAACCTTTGCAAAAGGCCAAATTGGAACGGAAATATCTGGCAGGGTCACTTCCAGTCAGAGCGTGGAAGTTCTACATGACAGCCGCCACTCTTTCTATCCAACTCTGCATTTTGGCCATAGGTACAAGGGACAGGGCTGGAACTAGGGGTAGGCAGAAGAGGCAAGTGTCTAGGAGACAAAGGCAGAGGGGCACCAGGCACGTACCTCTTTTGATGCTTTCCCCTAGTTCGGACCCATCTGCGGCTGCAGTTCCTTCTGATTGGCGATCATGCAATCTTCCAAGCATGCGCATTGGCATGGCACTGGCGCTTCCGCGCATGCGCAGTCACTCGTCCTCTTCTGCGCATGTGCGAAAAATTGGGAGTACCGTAGTTGGCCTGGTTGCCTAGGGCACCTGGCCGACTTGGCCCGGCACTGACAAGGGACCATTTTGAGAACCCGATGGGCTAATTTTGTCCTGTACATGAAGGGTCCCCAACCACCGGGCTGCGGGCTGTGCCAAACTGGGCAGCCTATAATAGCTGCAAAAACAATGATATAGGTCCTAATTACCTGCAATCCCAGCTTCCTAATGCACCCTTGCCATGACAATAGCTGTGCGATGCCCAGGAAGTTTTCTACTGATCGTGATAAGGACCAAAATAGTGTTTGGACAGTTTTTTTGGTAAGCTTATACATATACATCCACGCGCCCCTCGTAAAGATTGTCTTGCTTGAAACTGGTCCGTGGTGTAAAAAATGTTGGGAACCGCTTCTGTTCATATTTACAATTCATAAAGTCTAAATGATCCCACCTTTTAAACTGTAAAGTTAACACAGCTTTAAATGTGCACAACACCTTAAGAAATAACAATTAACCTCTAGAAGAAAAGGAACAGCCGGATATGAATCAGCCCTCCCTTGGGCTTTCCAGTGAGCCATTGGGACACTTACATACTCTAACAGAGACTAATAGATACTCAAGCAGGCAGTGGCGTAACTACAGAGGAAGCAGACCCCGCAGTCGCGGGGGGGCCCGGGGGTACAGGGGGCCCGGCGGGGCCTGCTTCCTCCGTAGTACAATGTACCTGCTATAGTGACACATTTCCCCAGGTACACCAAGTGCTGTTTAAACACATAATGTAATAACATTTGTGCTGTATAGATTGATTTCTGCAATTCACTAAAGTCTGGCCGCTGGAGAAACAGAAAGTTATTAACAATATCATTCCCTGAAGCGGTTAACCTGCCGAGGTCTCACTGCAGCCTAGAGAAGAAGCATTTCTGCAGTATAAGTTAGAGGTACCATGACAGCTTCCTGCTCCTCACAGTCACACCCACCCGGACACACCCACTCCCCTCCTCCTGTAGGAAACAACCGGATGCTTAGTCATACATACGCGTAGCTCTGCAAACAGGTGAGTGCTGTCTGCTGCCGGCCTCATACAGTTCTATGTATATGGAGAAAATGTGTAGTAATGGGCATGTGAGTGTGTCTCATGTTTTGTGCTAAACACAAAATGACAGCTCCCAGAAACGAGCCACTCTAACTCATGTTTATAGTGTTCATCATGCTATAGTCTGTATAGCTGCCAAGCTGCCACTTTATGATTGCCATGTGTTACTGTTTGCTTCATAGTTTAAGAAGTTTGTTATGAAAAATGTGTGCTTTAGAGGCAGCTGCTTGACTCTCATTATTATTTCCACGTTTAACAGTTTTAGGTTCATCTAATATTGTACTTCATTCCACAGTGACTTTCATAATGCTCAGTATACCAACCCCTTAAACACAAGCCCTTGTCCACATCTGCACAAGGTGTTGAGGTATGCAGCAGCTCAGATACAAGGGAAAAATGTACTATAAAATGACCAAGACAGACCTAAGTATTTGTTATTCCTTTGTATGCCGCACCTATAGATGGGATGTAGCTATAGAGGAAGCATGCCCTGTGGCTGCAGGGGGACCCAAGAGCATAGAAGGCCCTGTGGGCTCTAGTTATTTAATCATTTTAATTTATATTGATAAAATATTTTTTTGGGGCCCTCACATTCATTTGATGAGGATTCCAGTAATATCTATTTGCCTGTTATGCCTATAGATGCCTAAGGGGTTTATGTAATAAAAGGCACTAAGTTTGCCCAGGAGCAGTAACCCATAGCAACCAATCAGCAGGTAGCATTCACTGGTCAGCTGTTTAAAATCAAATATCTTATTGGTTGCTATGGGATTCTGCTACTGGGCAAACTTGGTTCCTTTTATTACATAAGGGGGTTAGTGGTATACCAGCTGATCAAAACAATTGAATAGCATGTAAGTGCATTTGGTAGAGCATTAGGAAAGTCACTGTGGAATGAAGTACAATATTAGATGAAACTAAAACCATCAGACATGGAGATAATACAGCCAGCTACCTCTAAAGCACACATTTTTCATAACAAACTTCTTAAACTATGAAGCAAACAGTAACACATGGCAATCATAAAGTGGCAGCTTGGCAGCTATACAGACTATAGCATGATGAACACTATAAACATATGAGTAAGAGTGGCTCGTTTCTGGGAGCTGTCAATTTGTGTTTAGCACAAATTCAAATACAACACACATGAGACACACTCACATGCCCATTACTACACATTTTTCCATATACATAGATGGGAGTGTCCTGGTGGGTGTGAGGAGCAGGAAGCTGTCACGGTACCGCTGACTTCTGCTGCAGAAATGCTTCTTCTCTAGGCTGCAGTGAGATCTCGGCAGGTTAACCATTTCAGGGAATGATATTGTTAATAACTTTCTGTTTCTCCAGTGGCCAGACTTTAGTGAATTGCAGAAATCAATCTATACAGCACAAATGTTATTACATTATGTGTTTAAACAGCACTTGGTGTACCTGGGGAAATGTGTCACTATGGCAGGTACATTGTACTACGGAGGAAGCAGGCCCCGCCGGGCCCCCTGTACCCCCAGGTCCCCCCATGACTGCGGGGTCTGCTTGCTCAGTAGTTACACCACTGTGTGCCATCCTTCTATAGTTCTGGGGTATTTATATGTGAAATTGACACTTTGCCATCCTTCTATAGTTCTGGGGTATTTATATATGGAATTGCAACTGTGACATCCTTCTATAGTTCTGGGGATATTATACATTCAATTCTCCAAGTTTTTTGTGCAGAGGGGGGCCCTGAAAAATCTTTTGCAGGGGGGCCCTGGCATCCGAAGTTACGCCACTGCAAGCAGGGATAGACCAATAGATGTGAGTAAGACCCTCATCCAAAGATCTATTGCAAAGTTCCTTCAAGTGGATATGGGAATAGAATGATTCCAAAGATTTTCTTCAATATTAAAGAAATATGCACAATAACACTGCTCCATGACATACAGACCTGCTGCATTTCACATACTTTGCATTAAGTATGTAGGCAGATCACAAAAGGATATATCACCTTGAAAGGACACTAATAAAATGTGACCTTTCTCTGAGCCAAGCACTTATATTAAAGGAGAACTAAACCTTAAAAATGAATATGGTTAAAAATGCCATATTTTACATACTGAACTTATTGCACCAGCCTAAAGTTTCAGCTTGTCAATAGCAGCAATGATCCAGGACTTCAAACTTGTCACAGGGGGTCACCATCTTGGAAAGTGTCTGCGACACTCACATGCTCAGTGGGCTCTGAGCAGCTGTTGAGAAGCTAAGCTTAGGGGTTGTCACTAATTATCCAGCAGAAAATGAGGTTGGTCTGTAATATAAGGCAACCACAGCCCTTTAGCAGTAAAGATATGTGTCTCCAAAGATGCCCCAGTAGCTCCCCATCTTCTTTTCTGCTGATTCAATGTACATGCTCTGTGCTGCTGTCACTTACTGAGCTTAGGGACCCACTCACAATATACAGTACTCATAGAATAGAAATGTCACAATATAAGGCTGATTAGTAATTTATACAGATAATTACTACATGGCAGCACAGAAACCAGTGCAATTAGCATCAGAATTTAATAATCAGCAAACCTGTAGCATCAGCTTATATTACAGGGGAAGCTCATTTTATAATAAGTGACGACCCCTAAGCTTTGCTTCTCAACAGCTGCTCAGAGCCCACTGAGCATGTGAGTGTCACAGACACTTTCCAAGATGGTGACCCCCTGTGACAAGTTTGAAGTCCTGGATAATTGCTGCTATTGACAAGCTGAAACTTGAGGCTGGTGCAATAAGTTCACTATATAAAACATGGCAGTTTTAGCCATATCCATTTTTAGGGTTTAGTTCTCCTTTAAATGTCATTAGGGGGGCCCAGTTGTAAATTTCTGTACCAAGGCCCTAAAAGGTCTAGTTACGCCACTGAACACAGATGCAAATCAGGCTCTCACTGCATTAATGTGCTGGGTACCATTACTGAGCAGTGAGACTACAACAACTTTTCTACATTAAATCAAAAGGGCTAATGCTGGCTAGTCAGCCAGGCACTCTGTTTTATCATGTCCAGGATGTCCAAATGTGTCTCTTTTGGGAAGGCCTCATTTCCAGTATAGAGAAGACAGTCTGTGTCTGCCATTTCCAAAAGTTCCTCTAATGATGCCACTACTGTATTGTGCTCCTGCGGGACATCAGAGCAGAAAGATGTATCTGGCTTGATCCTCAACGATCTTCTTCCTGGAGTCAAGGTTTTTCACTCTGGTCCTCCTCTCTTTTTGCTGTTCAGACAAACGAAAAGTCACGCTCAATAAAAAGTTGGAGGTTTTCCAGATCATAATATAAAGCTTTTAAAATACAGATGGTTTGTTCCTACAAAGTGTAAAGTGTAAAGCCTTGGGAAATCCTTAACAAGCATCCCATCTTAAATAAGGTATGGGATCAGTTATCTGGAAACCCGTTATCCAGAATGCTCCGAATTACTGAAAGGCTGTCTCTCATAGACTCCATTTTATTCAAAATGTTAAAAATGATTTCCTTTTTCTCTATAATAATAAAACAGTAGCTTGTACTTCATCCAAACTAAGTTATAATTAATCCTTATTGGAAGCAAAACCAGCCTATTGGGTTTATTTAATGTTTACATGATTTTCTAGTAGTCTTCAGGTATGAAGATCCAAATTACAGAATGATCCATTATCCGGAAAACCCCAGGTCCCAAACATACCTGTACAAAGAATGCGATGATTAACATTTCCTGGACAGAGTTGCAACCTGGAAATTGACAGCAGAACCTTGGTGACTTATACGGAGCTCTGCATAGGATGTCCTCAGAGATGTCATTGCATTCCATACTGGACTGGCTGGGCTACCCAGGTAACAAGATGCTGGGTTCTGGTTCTGCAGGGACTCATCTATACATGAAAAATGAACACCTCAAGTACAGTGCTGAATGACCAAAGAACAGGATTGGTTTAAGGGGAACTAAACTTCCCAAAGCACTACCTGTATTGGGCTGGTACAGTCCATTGGGTCCTGGCTGAGCTGCTCTGCCTGTGCAGTGTGACTGAAGAGAAACAAGTTGCTTCCAGTTAAAGGAGAAGGAAAGTCATCTTGCACTTGGGGGTTCCAAATGTTAGGCACCCCCAAGTGATTGTATTGACTTACCTGAAACCCCGGGTCGGTGCTCCTATCAGCAGAAATCTGCACCAGCCTGGGGTTATACCAGTGAGCACCACGGAACGATCCTCTTCCGGCTTCTTCTTTCTTCAAATTTTCCGGGGCAGACGCATGCACAGTTCAACGAAATAGCCGACTTTTTAGATAAAGTTCACCTTTTCATTCTACTGTGCATGAACAGCTGTTCAAAGAAAGAGCAAGACGGAAGAAGATCGCTTAGTGGTGCTCACTGGTATAACCCCTGGCCGCAGTTTTCTGCTGATAGGATTCGATGTGTTCCTCATAACTTTAAATATAACCTCTCTCAGCTCTGCAAACGGCTTTAAAACAAGTTACTATATTAATGCATTTTATGTTGATTGGTTGTGTAAGAAATTACATGAAAATATATTGTTCCCCACCTGACAAGGACCCAACTTGGGGCCTTTAACAAAGATAAAAGTGCTAATGAAAGTGTAAAATTTTTTTACCCTCATTTCCCCCACAAAAAGGCTCCAAAATGACATCTGCATTTACATATATATTATAATACAAACTCTCAAGTAACAGTATATGTGAGAACTTTCTTAATCTCACCACTAGGTGTCACTGTAAAACAGTGTTGCTTCAGTGTGTATTCAATCCATTTCAATGAAAATCGAAAAGTTCATATATGGCTTACTCTGTTTCCAAAAACGGCAGATGCATAGTAATGTTCCTAAAAAGAAGAAAAAAATCTATTTACATTGCTCTAACTTTTGTTTCCAAAATATACTTTTGGTATATAGAATTGTTGCAGTAGCGGCCCATTTAACTGGATACATTCACTTTTAAAAGGGAAGTAAAGTTTAAAATAGAATAAGAAAATGCTGTATTTTCTATACTAAACATGAACTTACTGCACCACAAGCCTAATCAAACAAATGATTTATGTTTTCAAAGTTGGCCACAGGGACTCACCATCTTGTAACTTTGTTAAACATCTTTGCAAGACCAAGACTGTGCACATGCTCAGTGTGGTCTGGGCTGCTTAGGGATCATCATAAATTATCAAAACAGCACAAGTCAAATAATATCTGCCAGAAGCGAAGCCGATACAGCAAAACTGATTAATAATCAGAATATACAGACTGCACTGGGTCCTGTGTTGTCATGTAATCTAATGTGGATTTTATAATTTTTGTATTGTTTAATTCAAACTTTCTCCAACTCTGCAGAACCAGTCGCTGCAGCAAAATAAGCCTCCAAATAGAATCCCAGATTATCTGTTTAAATCTGGCTCTATGATCTTTGTCCCTGCAGCTGGAGTTGGAAATAGTAAAGGGGATGTAAAGGCAAACATAAAATTCAAAACAAATCTCTACACAGTCACCGACTGCTCTACAGGGAAACAAACAAAGCTGCTTGAGTTCTGCATGGCTGGGAAGTAAGGCGGGGGCTCCCCCTGCTGTTCATAAGTATGATTGTTTCCCTGCTCAGCAGTTAGGGACTGTCTGACAATTCCTATCCACAGCAGTAAATGAAGGGAGAATTTCACTGCATACAGTCAGGTTTCTTATAAAAACAGTACACATTTTTTAATTAAAGTATATTGGACATAGGTTTATTTTTCATAAAAGGGCATGTAAAGGATGAAAAACAAACCTATCAACAATATACTTTAATTAAAAAATGTGTACCGTTATTTTGTTTTCTTACAAAATAAAGCACTGCAAAGCAAGTGTAAATAAATCCAATAGAATTTCAATGTATAGTATATAAAAATGAACACTTGTGTGAATGGCTAAGACTCTATAGGTTACCCAATTCAATCATTATCCAACATCTTGCCCCATGAGTTTAAGAATAAAGTTCTTTTCATTAGTATCTAAAGATGAAATATAAAGGGACCACCTACATTTAATTTTACTTCTTTGAAGGATGTTATCTATAACATACTAAAAGTTCACTTAAAGGTGGACCACGCCCCAGAGAATGTAATCAACCAATAACAGGGCTGCCATCAGGGGGGAATGGAAGGGCAGCCATGTTGGGCTCAGTAGACTTCAAGTATAAAGGGGGCCCAACTGTGCTGCAGCCAAATCCGCCAAAAGGGAGCTGAAGCCACCAAATGGATTGAATCCGCTGGTGAAAGATGAAGAAACTGCCATTGCCAGGGAGATCGAAGAAGACCACCTGCTGAGGAGGGAGGAGACCTCCCACCAAACTGTAAAGGTAAAGTTCCACTGAACACCAATGTGTTTTTTATTTAAACCCCTGGCCACCAATGTTTCTTTTAACTTTTAGGGAGGCCCTGGCCACTAATGTTTCTTTGTAACTTGTAGGGGGAACCTGGCCACCAATGTTTTTTTTACTTGTAGGGGGGACCTGGCCACCAATGTTTTTGTTTTTTAACTTTTAGGGAGGCCCTGGCCACCAATGTTTCTTTGTTACTTGTAGGGGGACCCTGGCCACCAATGTTTTTTTTTTTTACTTATAGGGGGGCCTGGCCACCATTTTTTTTTAACTTTTAGGGAGGCCCTGGCCACCAATGTTTCTTTTTAACTTGTAGGGGGACCCTGGCCACCAATGTTTTGTTTTTACTTGTAGGGGGGGCCTGGCCACCAATGTTTTTTTTTTAACCTTTATAGAGGCCCTGGCCAACAATGTTTCTTTTTAACTTGTAGGGGGGACCTGGCCACCAATTTTTTTTTTTACTTGTAGGGGGGGCCTGGCCACAATGTTTTTGTTTTTTTAACTTTTAGGGAG
This sequence comes from Xenopus petersii, assembly GCA_038501925.1. Classification (NCBI taxonomy): domain Eukaryota; kingdom Metazoa; phylum Chordata; class Amphibia; order Anura; family Pipidae; genus Xenopus; species Xenopus petersii. Next base: position 132,434,973 of record CM076676.1, on the reverse strand, counting down.
GCCCTGGCCACCAATGTTTCTTTTTAACTTGTAGGGGGACCCTGGCCACCAATGTTTTGTTTTTACTTGTAGGGGGGGCCTGGCCACCAATGTTTTTTTTTAACTTTTATAGAGGCCCTGGCCAACAATGTTTCTTTTTAACTTGTAGGGGGGGCCTGGCCACCAATTTTTTTTTTACTTTTAGGGGGGCCTGGCCACAATGTTTTTGTTTTTTAACTTTTAGGGAGGCCCTGGCCACCAATGTTTCTTTGTAACTTGTAGGGGGACCCTGGCCACCAATGTTTTTTTTTTTTACTTGTAGGGGGGCCTGGCCACCATTTTCTTTTTACTTTTAGGGAGGCCCTGGCCACCAATGTTTCTTTTTAACTTGTAGGGGGACCCTGGCCACCAATGTTTTGTTTTTACTTTTAGGGAGGCCCTGGCCACCAATGTTTCTTTTTAACTTGTAGGGGTGCCCTGGCCACCAATTGTTTTTTAACTTGTAGGGGGGGGTGGCCACCAATGGTTATTTTTTGACCAAGGGATTAAATAAAATGCAAATGATAAAAGTGCAATTTAGGTTAGAGGAACCTGCTGAAAGAGTCTACTCGATGTGGTGGCAGATTTAATAATCCTGTGGCCAAAAGTGTTTTTAACATTTTAGTGTTCATGTCTGTGTGGCCTTTTTACTGTGCGGTGAAGGGGGACCACAGGCGGATGGACAGGGCCCCAGAATTTTTAGTCGTACAGGGCCTATGATTTCTGATGGCGTCAGTAACACACAATCTGGTTTCAAACTTGCCTGATAGAAAATCATATAACCTCCAAAGTGATTGGGTTAGTGTTTCTATTGGTTGGAATATAGTGAGAGAGATAGGGGGGCCCCCAATATATTGTTAGAATCTGTCTTAGTCAGGGGCGTAACTACAGAGGAAGCAGACCCTGCAGCTGCAGGGGGGCCCAGGAGGTACAGGGGGCCCCATGAGGCTCTCATTGATGAGCAATTTGAACATATATTGGTAAAACAGGACAAACACTGGATATGTTGGGGGCCCTAAAATTAATTTGCTGTGGGGCCCAGCAACATCTAGTTACGCCACTGGTCTTAGTGTCCCATATGACAGGCAGAACCCCAGAGTGTATATATTTATATCATCACATTTTATTCACTCATTAAATCAGACACTACATCCATCCAAGCTTGTTCAGTATGACATCAATACAAATACCAGAAATAATAAATATTAAAAGAAAAAAAGCAAGCATAAATACAAGCAAATAAATAATATATACTACAGTATAATTGTACAAATCTAGGGGGGTTATTTATCAAAGTCCAAATTTATCTCAATATTTTCTGCTACAAACTATGATCAAATCCGCTCGGGTTTTTTTACGCTTATTTATTATTACATTTTCCAGAAAATTTGCTTTGCGGGAAAAAATCATATTTTCACGATTTTTTTCGGATTTTTCCATCTCATTTTCACGGAGAATGGATCTTTGTGTAATTTGGATCTTCATTCCTTAAGACTACTAGAAAATCATGTAAACATAAAATAAACCCAATAGGCTGTTTTTGCTTCCAATAAGGATTAATTATATCTTAGTTGGGATCTGTTTTATTATTACAGAGAAAAAGGAAATCATTTTTAAACATTTTTGATTATTTGTATAAAATGGAGTCTATGGGAAAAGGCCTTTCTGTAATTTGGAGCAGTTTGGATAATGAGTTTCCAGATAACTGATCCTATACCTGTAACTAGCTTGCTACTAGGTTCTACAAAGTTGCAAATAAAACACAGTACATCCCTACATATATATATATATATGTGTCTATGTAAATATAAATTGTTTATAAATAATATAAATGTTATATAAATAAAAAATTATAAATAAATACAATATATAAATAATTATGTTTATACAAAAGTTTCATTCACCATGAGGTGTTGGACCGATTTTATGTAAAATGAACCAATATATTGCTTCAACCTGTGCTATTTGCATTTTGTGATTCAGAATATGCTGATACAAAGCAATGAATCTGTTGATTATTGTAGCAATACAAGGGTTGGCAAACATGAACTAGAATTTGAAGAGTTTGAAATTCCTTGTTCTTGATTCACTTTCAGACAGCTTGACCTCCTCCTCCCTAGTCGAGGTGCTGATGTAATACCCAGGAGCCATAGCAGATTCAAAAGTCACTGAGGACTCTGCAAAATTTTTGTGCGTCAGGAAAATGAAAGGTTTTAAATCCTTCTGGTCAAGGTCTTTGATGCTGCCGACTTCCTAGGAGCAGAAAACCCCAAGAAGAGTATGTGTGAGTACATGCATGGGACGTGTTATGCAGAATGCTCGGGACCTGGGCTTTTCCCGATAAGGGTTCTGTCCTTAATTTGGATCTCCATACCTTAAGTCTACTAAAAAATCATTTAAACATTAATTAAACCCAATTACTTTTCATCCAGTTAGGATTTATTATATCTTGGTAGGGATCAAGTACAAGGTACTGTTTCATTACTATAGAGAATAAGGAACTTTTTTTAAAAAAATGTGAATAATTTGATTAAAATGGAGTCTATGGGAGACAGCCTACCATAATACGGAGCTTTTTGCATAACAGATTTCCGGATAACGGATCCATCAAAAAATATATAGCAGAACATGATGCTGTGTATATCTACAGTATTAATGTGTGAAAGTCAGTTTGGGCTGAATTGATACAAACCTTCAAACGCAGTTCTTTATCTACACAGCACAGGTACAAGTTCTTCCCCAACAGGCTCAGTGTCACAGGACTCTTATTATTTTTATTATTATTGCCTGGAACTGGTATTGAAGTGAAGGAATTCATTATTATGACCTCTGAAAAAAAAATGGCCAATTTTATTATTATTGTTTCTTTTTATTACTGATTGTTCTATTCAGTCCCTCTTCTATTCATATTCCAGTCTCTCATTCAAACCACTGCCTGATTTCTATGGTAATTTTGACCCTAGCAACCAGTAATTGATCCAAAAGCTAAATAATTCAAAAACCCCACATTTCGCTCTCTGCTTTGTACTAAAAGGTGAACAACCACTTTCAGTATTAATCTGTGGGAAATAAGCTGCTAAACACATAGGGCCCGTTGTGGATAAAAAGTGTATAACAAGGTATTTACCTGCTAACTTTATGTTATCCCCCTGTAAATGCTTAGCTGTGAGTTGGACATTGTCACCAGATCTTCGCAACACGAAATGCTTGTCGTCTGTGTCCGTAATGTTGTATTGTGTAATTATATCTGTATGTTGAAATGTTGGATCAGCAGTAAGAGAGGCTTCTGCATTGAGTAAAGCGGAGTTCTCTATAGCAGGAAAAAATGTTTTATTATAGAAAGGAATATATTTATATACATAAATATATAGTGAATAAAGTACCCCCTCTTATAAAATATAAGTATATTATAAGTTACCGAGGAGTTTCATGACCATATAAAAACACAAAGTCGAAGTCGAAGGATTTACCGCAATTCCTTCGATCGAACGATTAAATCCCTCTAATCGAACGATTAGAAGGATTTTAATCCATCGATCGAACGGTTCGAAGGATTTTAATCCATCAATCGAACGATTTTCCTTTGATCAAAAAAAGCTAGGAAAGCCTATAGGGACCTTCCCCAAAGGCTAACATTGAGGCTTCGGTAGGTTTTAGGTGGCGAAGTAGGTGGTCGAAGTTTTTTTTAAAGAGACAGTACTTCGGCTATCGAATGGTCGAATAGTCGAACGATTTTTAGTTCGAATCGTTCGATTCGAAGTCGTAGTCGAAGTTCGAAGTAGCCAATTCGATGGTCGAAGTAGCCAAAAAAAAACTTCGAAATTCAAAGTATTTTTTATTCTAATCCTTCACTAAAGCTAAGTAAATGTGCCCCTTAATGTATGGAGACCAAAATTATGGAAAGACCCGTATCCGGAAATCCCCAGGTCCCAATCATGTTGGATAACAGGTCCCATTCCTGTATATAATAATACTCATACCTCCCAACATTTTAGAAAGAAGGACACATTTTTGATAAGGATATATTAAGAAATGCCATTATAATCACTAAATAAAACAAACGAAAAATCAACCCCAGACATGCTAGTATAATCCCGAAATAAAATGAATAATCAGCACATTAACCCCAGACATGCCAGTATAACCACCACAGGTAAACATCATCAGCAAGATCACTGTAAAAATGGCCAATGAGCTCTCCATTAATTCAAGATATGACAGTAAGATTAATGCAGAGAAGGATAGATGCAACGCATGGCCATCTTGAGTTTTTCCTCAGATACAGGAAGCAGAGAGCTGGCCAGGAAAAACCAAAGAGAAGCCAAGTATCAACAATAATGATTAGATCTTTCTCAGGAGATAAGGGTTCTTTACCTGGCTTAATGATATCCCTCTCCACATTGTCCTCTGCATCATTCACAGTTCTGAATTCGGATGATCTGTTTGCTGTGTGTGCTGTTGTAGCAGTGAAGCAGACTTCTGATGTGCTGAAGGTAAGGTCACCTGAGACTAGAATGAGAATCACAATTAGAATATATTGACAAAGGGCAGAAAGAGATAATCTATATAAAATTACAACCCTACCTTCTCCAGTAGATAGTAACGTTGCCCCCCAACCACTCTACCTTCTCCAGCAGGTAACAACACTGCCCTCCAACCATCCTACCTTCTCCAGCAGATAGTAACGTTGCCTCCAACCACTCTACCTTATCCAGCAGGTAACAACACTGCCCTCCAACCACCCTAACTTCTCCAGCAGATAGTAACTTTGCCCCCAACCACTCTACCTTCTCCAACAGGTAACAACACTGCCCCCAACCACCCTACCTTCTCCAGCAGATAGTAACATTGCCCCCAACCACTCTACCTTCTCCAACAGGTAACAACACTGCTCTCCACCCACCCTACTTCTCCAACAGGTAACAACACTGCCCTCCAACCACTCTACCTTCTCCAGTAGATAGTAACTTTGCCCCCAACCACTCTGCCTTCTCCAGCAAGTAACAACACTGCCCTCCAACCACTCTACCTTCTCCAGCAGATAGTAACGTTGCCCCCAACCACTCTACCTTCTCCAACAGGTAACAACACTGCTCTCCACCCACCCTACTTCTCCAACAGGTAACAACACCGCCCTCCAACCACTCTACCTTCTCCAGCAGATAGTAACGTTGCCCCCAACCACTCTACCTTCTCCAACAGGTAACAACACTGCTCTCCACCCACCCTACTTCTCCAACAGGTAACAACACTGCCCTCCAACCACTCTACCTTCTCCAGTAGATAGTAACTTTGCCCCCAACCACTCTGCCTTCTCCAGCAGGTAACAACACTGCCCTCCAACCACCCTACCTTCTCCAGCAGATAGTAACGTTGCCCCCAACCACTCTACCTTCTCCAACAGGTAACAACACTGCTCTCCACCCACCCTACTTCTCCAACAGGTAACAACACCGCCCTCCAACCACTCTACCTTCTCCAGCAGATAGTAACGTTGCCCCCAACCACTCTACCTTCTCCAACAGGTAACAACACTGCTCTCCACCCACCCTACTTCTCCAACAGGTAACAACACTGCCCTCCAACCACTCTACCTTCTCCAGTAGATAGTAACTTTGCCCCCAACCACTCTGCCTTCTCCAGCAGGTAACAACACTGCCCTCCAACCACCCTACCTTCTCCAGCAGATAGTAACTTTGCCCCCAACCACTCTGCCTTCTCCAGCAGGTAACAATGTGCCCTAGCTATCCTACCTCCCCAGCAAGGAAAATATAAGGGATGTCAAGGATCAGTTAGGGAATAATGCAGTATAGTGGTAAATGGAACAAAGCTTGCACTTAGGTTCATGTCTAAACGATACTGAAAAGCCTGGCAGAGTGAGGTTCTAGCATTGATATGGATAAAGCAAGATGTTACATACAGTGTCTTTAAATAAAGCTGACTTTAAAAAATATAATTTTAAATGACATCTAGTAGAAGTAAATCTAAAGTAACTGGAGTTGCCGAGTAGTCATTGAAGACGTTTCACTACTCATCTGAGCAGCTTCTTCAGTTGGTGGGAACTGTGACAACTGATACAAAGACCAAAGACAGGGATAACTCAGCAAGTCCAGTTGCTTTAGATTTACTTCTACTAGATATACCATGACCTGGAGGAATGAAAACCTTTATAGACATAATTTTTTAAAAAAACTGTAAAATACAAATATATGAATGATATTGTATATACAAAAGATATTTGATATTTCATTAATCTTCACATCATCATGGTCTCTTAACATTCAGCTGTGACTTAATATTGCTAATGACTTCATTTTTCCTAACCTTTAGCCATTGATTATTCTTATTCCCTTGGCATCTAATACATAATAACACAATAGATCAGGTTGAAAAAGAAGATAAGTTTCCATCAAACTCAATCTGCCTTAGTGCTAATTGGTGTTAGTGATAAAATGATCTTACTCTTTATGTCTTTCCCCAGCAGGTCAAGAATCAGTTGATTCCGGATGGATTTCTTCCACAGAGTTCTATTCCTGCTTGAAGTTGCAGTGTGGAGATCCTGGTGTGTATAAAAAAATAAATGAATACATAAATGAATAAATACATAGATAAAATTCATGCCCCAATGTTGTGCCAGAGACACGTGCCTCTTCTGTCCACCCATAGTTCCGGCCCTGCTTTTGTCAAATTTGCTCCATGTTGCAAGAACGCCAGGTTAGATTCCCTTGACACTAATATATAATAGCAAAACAACACTCACCTTCATACTGTATGAGCAGCTTGTGTAACAGCCTTCCATGTGTTGCCTAAAAGTACAATAGGGACCATATAAATACATAATATGAACATGAGGGTCATTAATTGACTTGCCTACTGTATGTAACAATGTAATAAGCAGCTTTACCTGTAGACGCCTTTGAAAACATCACTACTCATGGGGATGGCTTCCATTGTTCTTGCTGTTTAAAGGGAAACCAATCAGTATCAACCCAGAGGATCAGTTTGAATCTAATGTGATAATAAACTGTAGATACCGTACCTGTTATATTCTAAGCCTGCTTCAGAGACTTTCCCTTTGCACCTATTTCTGTGAGAGTAGTTTGTTGGTGCAGTTTAGCAGGTTTTATACTCTGAAGAACAAAGGCTTTCCTCCTGCTTGCACAATTTGGTATCTTCCGCCACTTTTCTTGTTGGACTTCTTGTACCTATAGAGCTGACTGGAACTAAGGGAGGAACTGGAAAAAGAAGAATGGATTTCATAATGTAGTGTCATAACATTTTAACTTAATTAAATGAAAACAAATTAACCATTTTTTTACCAGCCAGCCCCTATTTTTACTCATCGACTAATACAATCAAATTTCCAACTTTCAAGACTATTCCAAGTTTTCACTGCACAAAGATTCGGGAGATTTAGTCACCCAGGCACAAATCGCTTCTTCTCTCGGGCGACTAATCTCCCTGAACTGCCTTCCCGCCGACTAGAATCTAAATCACTGGTGGGATGGCACTTGGAGTGCTTCATTTTCTGAAGTCACCCGAAGTTTTCTCGTGAGGCAACTTTGGACGACTTCGGAAAAGGAAGCTAGAAGCTAGAATCTAAATCGTCATCCCGCTGGTAATTTAGATTCTAGCTGGAGGGAGGAAGTTCAGGAAGATTAGTCGCCTGAAGAAGAGACGATTTGTCACTGGGCGCCTAAATCTCCCCGAATCGTCGTGTTTGTCTCTGCCCTTAGTTGTATTAGAGCTTTTTGATACCACAATTTAACTCCATTCCTCTAAAATACCTAACAAAACAAACCTCCTACCACCTAATTAGACTAATCCCTTACTCTTGTGATGAATATCCAGAGAAGGACTTCCTCTCAGGCTCAGACTGTGACACCATTCAAAAAAATGTAATAGCACACCTTTTCAAAAAGTAAAACCACTTTTTTGATACATTAAAAGCACAAGTGGCTACTGTGAAATAACGCGTTTTGGGAACACCCCTTAATCTTAGGCTAATTCTTGTCATGAAGTGTCATAAAACATATTTAAAAGATCCAATTATAAAAGTATGAATGGAAAACAGTGATGAACGATCCTAAAAATACAAATATCTCTAAAACCAAGTGAAAAAATGTCCAAAAACCTCTAAGAGTCTTAATGGGTCTAAAAAAAAAAGTTCCAATAAAATCAGCACAGCGCCTATTGAATCCATGTGACTTTGATGGCTTTTATTTCGAGTTTTTCGTAGTTTTTCCACTTCTTAAATCTCAAATTTCTTGGAGAAAAAAATATGATTTGCGAAAAAAGGAAATCCAAATGGTAGTAAATAGACTCCTTAAAAGCATCACAAGCAAAATGTCTACATATATTTTCTTGGCAAAGACACAAATCTAGGAATGGAATTGTTAATAGACTTGAAAGACTATCGGTCAGCTAACAATTTAAATAGCCTGATGGTGAATAAAAATGTGGTGCAGAGGAAACAATATGAGTCATAACTCTGAGCCAATGTGGCCATCTTTATCCACTTTACAAGCAAATCATTCCTTGGGCACTCACATATTAGCAGGTAAGTCAGTAACTGTAGTTTTTCCTGCTTACACATTTGCATTGACTCACACACTTGTAAGTACAGTCTCAGACTAGTGAGAAATAGCTGATCTGCTGGAGCCAACTCACTTTTGCCTCTTCATTGACAGGCACATGTTAGCCTGGGTGCACACACACACAGAGCAGATTTTGGATTGAAAACATGCATTTGTGCTGAAACCCATTCTGTGTATATTTACCCAGGCTGTAACACTGCCCTCTCATTGCAGAGACAAAGGTAAGTGGGTTGAAGCCAATAAACATCACGTGTGGCACTTATCTGAGATGGACACACATGTGAAAGAAAAAACCTGCATTATTCGGAGAAGACATTCATTTGATCCTTTACACACTAGTGGTGCTGGGAGCTCTAGTACTGGCGCAGGCAGAGGCAAAGGGTGATGTTTTGGTTTGGGAAGGTTAATTACAGCTATAAACCCAATTAGTTGTTTCATAGTGAACTGTCACTTCATGCAGCACATACAGTGCAGTGTCAATCAATGCCCCAGAATAGAGTTTCAGTGCCAATGTCATGTAAATTGTCTCCATGTGGTAATAGGGCCAGCTGTATGTATAATAGACCTAAATACCTCACAGTATAAACATGGTCTCAATTCAATAAAGAATCCCCAGAACACAGTGCAGAATAATTTTTGTTACAAACCAGCACCAAAAGATAGAGGGTATGAGGGGCAGGTACTTTAGTCCAACGGCACCTCCCCCATACTAAAACCCACTTGCAAACCAGTTCAGGCTAAAGTGTCAAATTTTGTATAATAAAACACAATGAAGAACACCATTAAAACTTCACCTTTAATATAAAGTATAAAAACGCACTAGAAATCACTGGGCCAAGCCCACACTGCAAAGAACACACTCCCAGGACCAGGCTCACTGCATCACATAAAGTGTGATCAGTGCAGGACTTTTGCCTTAAAAAGAACACTTAGAAATAAAACCCATTAGCGGACGGTGAGAATGGGAAATCACCACTAGAAAAGAGAGTGCTGTTTGAAAAGTCACCATTAAAGGGTAGTATCTAGTAAAGGTATTGCCATTACACCCTCCCTCTCCAATTCTGTTCCCTTGGGCCCAATTCTGCCTGTCTACGTGGGGAACAGATGGGAGCTAGATCTCCCACCGTCCACCTATGCTGCCCTACGCGTTTCGCCGTGAATACGGCTTCCTCAGGGGCATAGGTGTTGTTTGCAGTGTGGGCTTGGCCCAGTGATTTGTAGTGCGTTTTAATACTTTATATTAAAGGTGAAGTTTTAATGGTGTTCTTCATTGTGTTTTATTATACAAAATTTGACACTTTAGCCTGAACTGGTTTGCAAGTGGGTTTTAGTATGGGGGAGGTGCCGTTGGACTAAAGTACCTGCCCCTCATACCCTCTATCTTTTGGTGTTGTTTAGAATTATTTCAAACCTGCGGGCTGATTACTATTTACCTTTATGGTTTTTCACTTCGCTCCACTTCCTTAATATCTTATTACAAACCAGAAAACACACCAGAAATAATATAGTGCCAATAACAATGGTGCCAGTTCCATTAAGAATGCCCCTAGAAGACAAAGCTGGGTAGATTCACAGTGCTAGTTGTAAAGCTGATAATTCAGGGGACATAAAATAGTGTGCGGGTTCTGCCAGCAGTGTACATGGGCTTTACTCAGCCAGTGGCTTCCTTCTGGGCATGCGGGGGCGCCCGCCACATGCGTCTGTTCCCTTCCATGTCTGGTTCCTCTGTGGCATGCTCGCCAGTGCACTTCCGTGTTTATGCGCCGTTATGCGTATTCAATCTGATATTTCTAGTTTGACCTTTGCTTTGCCTGTGACTACTCTTATCCTCTCCAATCCTGACCTTTGCCTGCCTGATTACACCGACCTCTCCAATCCTGATCCTGCCTGCTTGTGACTACTCTGACCTCTCCAATCTGACCTTTGCCTGTCCACTGACTATTCTACATTCTCTTATCCTGATTCTGGCCTGTCTGACGATTCTCTGCTTGTGCTGGCCCGTCCTGCCTGTTCCTGGTGGTGTTCTTCCTTCAGTATCTCTTTGTGCCCCTTTGCTCGTCCAGAACCGTTGGCTTTGCTCCTCTCTCAAATAAGGCCTGGCGGCATCCAATTAGCCAAGGGCTCCTACCAAGGTGAAAGGTAGCTATTGGAGGCAGAAGTGGGAGCCGAGACCAGGGTGCTTAGCGTGGGTTCTGGATATAGGGTGCCGAATGTGACACTCAGGCAGGTGCACAAATACACTCATACACAAACAAATATTCCCTTTAGGATACTTTGGTAACACATGGATTTTAACTAAGCACTGTAACATGAGCTAATGAAACACACTGGTGACATCTAGTGGACAAAATTAATTTTACAAGTACATATAATTTTTACACTGCTCTTATCTCGAAATGTTTTGAAATGGTTTTTTCTCTGTCGTCTCAGGGGGACACAGGGACTCTTGGGGTTAAGCTCCACCCGCTAGGAGGCAGGACACTTAGAACAATTTGCAGGGGGCGTGTCCGGGACTCCGTCTTAACCCCACACTGCCATAATCCCTTAGTTTTTAAGCGTCCTGCTTACTAGGAGGAGGGACAACCCTAGTCCCCTGAGACAAGGTTCTACATTTTTTTTTTTTTTTAACATCACAAGATGGGTATACCAGGGCCAGTGATACCTGCACCCTTCAGGTCACTACCTCCCTCGAGGGACAGCACCGGGGTCTCAACCTAGCCTCTTGGGCTCTACTGACCAACGGACATTTCCTGCCCCCTGCCCATAAGGGGGAGGGTCAGAGGGTCCCACCGGTGCTCAGGACATGTGAGTATAGCCTTTGCGCGCTCACAGTCAGCTCTGCTCCCCCTCCCTTCTCACTGAGAACAAGCAGCGCAGAGCAGAGGACGGCTGCAGCATAGGGACACATAGTTCATCCGGCTGCCTTCATTGTGCCTTTCCTTACCCCTCAGAGTTCCCCGCTGCCTCTGTTACAGGAAGCCTCTTTGGACGCAGCGCGGGGAGCACCATTTTGGACGGCGCGCCTCTTCTAATTAGGAGGAGGCACCTGAGTTCTGGGCGCCATTTTCTTACATGCGCTCTCTGGAACGCAGGACCTGCAGGTGTAATTAGCAAGTTCTGCCAGCATTAGCTGTTGCTGAACTAACAGTCCCGCTCGCTTCTTCCAGCAGGGGGGGGCGCAATTAAACAATAACAAGTGCATACAGGTCAAGAAGGGGCACTTGACAGAATAACTCTTTCCAATTTCCACTCCACCATTCTCCCTCAGCAGGTGCTTCAGACACTGCAACAATGGCAGAAGGTAAGACAGGGGAACTTTTCTCCAGGGCTGGAGGGAGAGCAGCCCCAGCAGCAGCGCAGGTCACCTATTTTTCTTGCAAATGCTGCCACACAAAAATTCCTGGGGGCCAGGGAGAGCCTATCTGCAAGTCTTGCTCCAAGGGGCAGAGGATTTCACCCTCTCTAGGGTCCCATTCTCCCATGTCTATCCCTCCGGTGAATCCTCCACAAGACATTTCTCATGATGCAGTAGCTGGCACTTCTACAGACCCCCCAGCTCCATTATGGGCTGTCCAACTGTCTCAGTCAATTGCCTCCTTACAGAGTCTTCCCATCATTGCAGACAACCTAGGCAGAGCACTTGCCAAGTTAGGCCAAAAGTCTAGCGGCAAACGCAAGAGACCTTCCAGTCCCAAGGGAGATTCTGGCAGGCACGCTTCCTCCGATGCTTCCTCAGTAGGAGGGGACAATTCTCATTCTGAGGGCAAACTCCCCCCTTCCGAAGTATCCTCTGGAGCAGAGGACGAAAATGAGGACGAGTCCAAAATCAGGGATGTCCCACACGACATCAACAACATAATCATGGGAGTAATTGAAGTACTAAAGATCACGCAAACTGCGGATCAACAGTCTTCTTCTGCGAGCCTTTTTAAAAGACAACAAAAATCCTCAGTCTTCTTCCCTTCACATGAACAACTGGTCAATATCATACAAGAAGAGTGGAATTCTCCAGAACGAAAATTTCAGGCCACTCGAAAATTTTCTAAGTCCTATCCTTTCTCCAAAGATTTGGTGGACAAATGGTTGATGTCTCCCACAGTCGATGCTCCTGTGTCCAGACTGTCTAAATCCACAACCCTTCCGGTCACAGATGCCGCAGCCTTTAAGGATCCTAGTGGCCGACGGCTCGAGAGTTTTCTGAGAGCAACATACTCATCAGCCGGATCTACTTTACGACCAGCATTAGCTTCGGCCTGGGTGACCAGAGCAATACAAGCATGGTCTGAATCCCTGGTCAACGATATACAAGAAGGAGTGCCCAGAGCGGATCTGATGCCAACGGTACACTCCATAGCGGAGGCATCAGCATACTTGTGTGACACCACTCTAGATATGGCTCAAATTACTGTCCATACATCGGCTCTAACGGTTGCAGCCCGCAGGACCCTATGGCTAAAGAACTGGACAGCCGGCATCAGTTCCAAAAAGTCTCTCACTTCACTACCTTTCAAAGGACAACGTATTTTTGGTGAGGAACTGGAAACGATTATTTCACAGGCAATGGGAGGAAAGAGCACGTCTCTCCCTCAAAACAAGAGCAGAACAACTTCTTCCTCCAGTCGAGGAAGATTTTTTCATCCTCAGGGGGGACGGTTCACCAGGAGAAACAATTCTCCACAGCGTTCTCATTTCCATTGAAAGACAAACTACAAGGGTCGACCAGCGTGGAAAAGCAACAAGTTCCACAACAAGTCCCAGGGAGATAAATCATCCTCCGCATGACGGGGCACCCCCTCCGGGATCCCAACAACCAACAGGAGGAAAACTGCTGCGATTTCGGGAGGTATGGAACAGATATTCCTCAGATGCCTGGGTCAACGAAATAGTAACCGAAGTTTACCATCTAGACCTTTCCTCCCAACCCCCCAAAAAATTCATCATGTCCCGGGTTCCTTCCAACCCCAAAAAGGCCCAAGCCTTTTACAACTGCATTTCCAACATGGTGCTAAACGGAGTGATTATACCAGTGCCTCCATCAGAGACATTCTCAGGGTTTTACTCCAACTTGTTCCTAGTCCCCAAGAAGGACAGTTCATTCAGACCAGTGCTGGATCTCAAATTTCTCAACAAACACATTCGGTCTGTACGATTCAAGATGGAGACGCTCCGATCAGTGATCCAGGGGATGGATCCAGAGCTACTGTTGATGTCTCTGGATATCAAGGATGCTTACCTCCACGTTCTGATATGGCCACCCCATTATCGCTTCCTGAGGTTTGCCTTCAAGAATCAACACTACCAATTTGTAGCATTACTGTTCGGCCTTTCCTCAGCCCCCAGAGTTTTCACCAAACTAATGGCTGTCACAGCAGCAACGTTGAGACTCCAAGGAATCTCGGTGACACCTTACCTGGACGATCTTCTTCTCAAAGCCTGAACTGAAAAACAGAGCAGACAGATCCTTCAACAGGCAATACACCTACTTCAGAACTTCGGCTGCACCATCAATTGGGACAAACCAACCTGCGGCCCAGTCACCAAATGATTTTTCTGGGTCTCAAGTTCAACACTCTAACACAACGGGTGCGTCTACCCCGAGACAAGCAGGTAAGGATCAGAGACCAGGTCAGTCTTCTACTCTCCAACCGATGTCCAACTGTCCACCTAACAATGAGAGTTCTGGGATTGATGGTATCAACCATCGAGGCGGTACCATTCGCACAGATACACCTCCGACCGCTACAAGCCAACATATTATCAGGTTGGAATGGAGGATCTCTCTCCCAAATGTTTGCTCTTCTAAACACAAAAAGAGAATCCCTCTTCTGGTGGCAAAGACAAGAAAACCTATCGACGGGCCAGTCCTGGGCAATGCCAGACTGGACCGTAATCACGACAGACACAAGCCTGTTAGGTTGGGGGGCAACATGGAACAATCTATCTGTACAAGGTCCATGGTCCTCCGACGAGGCCAAGTTATCCATAAATATTTTAGAACTTCGGGCGGTACGACTAGCTAGACCCGAGCGAATGGGAACTCCATCCGGAAGCATTTGTGGAGTTGGTGAAGATATGGGGTCTTCCTCAAATCGACCTGATGGCATCCAGAACCAACCGCAAGATGACCAATTTCTTTGCTCGCTATCGGGATCCGCTGGCAATGGGAGTGGACGCCATGACCCAACCCTGGCAATTCCAACTAGCCTATGTCTTCCCTCCCCTTCCCATGCTACCTCGGGTGTTAAAGAAAATCAGATGATCGCAGATCACAGTAATCGTGATAGCTCCATATTGGCCCAGGAGAACTTGGTTCTCAGATCTTCAAGAGATGGCCATCGCTCAACCAGTCCATCTTACTCCCAGGAGCAACCTACTACAACAGGGTCCCCATAGTTCACCACAATCCTGGACTCTTTGCTTTGACGGGATGGCTGTTGAAGCAGCCATTTGAAGACGACAAGGTATAACTGAAGAAGTCATATCCACAATGCTTAAGTCATACAAACCTACATCTTCCAGAGGTTACCACAGAGTCTAGAGAAGCTATTGGCATTGGTGAAAGGGTGCAGACCTACCATTTCTGGAACTGAATGTACCAAGGATTCTATCCTTTCTTCAGAAGGGACTTCAGTTGGGATTGAAATTAAGTTCTTTAAAGGTACAAGTTTCAGCTCTATCGGTTCTATTCCAATCCTGTTTGGCAATGGACAACTCTATTCGTACCTTTTTACAGGGAGTAACACGCATCGCACCTCCCTTTCGATCACCAATTCCAGGATGGGATTTCAACCTGATCCTCGAAGCCCTACTAGATTCGCCCTTTGAACCCTTAGGGGTAATCTCTGAAAAATGGCTCACCTGGAAGGTGGTATTCCTCATAGCAATTTCATCAGCCAGAAGAGTATCAGAAATAAGTGCCTTATTATGCGATCCTTCTCTCCTGGTTTTCCACAAGGACAAGGCTGTCCTGCGAACTGTACCTTCCTTTCTTCCAAAGGTTGTATCCTCCTTCCACATAAATCAGGAGATAGTAGTTCCATCCCTTTGTCCGGATCCCAAGAATGATGACTGCACAAGTTGGATGTGGTTAGGGCACTCCGCTGGTACCTAGAAAGATCTAAATCCTTTAGACAATCTCAAACCTTGTTCGTCATACCTTCTGGCCCGCAAAAGGGCATGGCAGCCTCCAAGACGACAATTGCACGGTGGATTAGAGAGACAATTCGTCAAGTTTATCTATCCAAGGGAAGAAATTCACTGGAGCATGTTCGAGCACACTCCACGACGTCACTGGGACCATCCTGGGCATGGCGGAACTCTGCTTCCTTGGATCAGATCTGCAGAGCGGGCACCTGGTCATCAGTACATACATTTACAAAATTTTACAGCCTTGACACGTTTTCCTCAACTGAGGCCGCCTTTGGCCGCAAAGTACTGCACACTGTGGTGCAGTAACATGTCAGAACCAAATTTGCTCCCTCCCTGCTGTTCTGGGACTGCTTTGTTAAGTCCCCAAGAGTCCATGTGTCCCCCTGAGACGACAGAGAAAACAGGATTTTTTGATACTCACCGTTCAATCCTTTTCTCTGTAGTCGATAGGGGGACACAGGGCTTGTATCCAAAAAAGAGTGTGAGGACCTACAATAATAAAGAAACAAAAGTAGAAAAAGGTATTAGGACATGAGACCTAACGAGTTTCGTGCCTATTGAGGGCACTTACTCATAGGCAGGGCTTTCAGGGCTTCCCAACCCTGAGCGAAAGTTGAACAATCGGTCTACAGGAAACGTTTTCCTGAATTACCAGTTCTGCAAGTTATTTAGTTTGATAATCCCTAATTACAGCAGTCTCTTTGGTACAAATTGAGGGATTATGGTGTGGGGTTAAAACGGAGTCCCGGACACGCCCTCTGCAAATTGTTCTAAGTGTCCTGCCTCCTAGAGGGTGGAGCTTAACCCCAAGAGTCCCTGTGTCCCCCTATCGACTACAGAGAAAAGGATTGAACGGTGAGTATCAAAAAATCCTGTTGTTTCCATCACATTTTAATCTGCAAATAAATTAGGGTTCAGATTTGGTTTGGATTTCAGACACATTTTTTGTAGAGGTTCCAGTATTTGACCCCCTCCCAGAATTTTGGATTTGATGCATTGCACCCACTTGGTGACAGATATAATGTGAAAGCCTTGGCAAAATATGCAGTAAATAAACATTCACCCCAAATGTCACTCTAAGCGGCTGGAGATCCCCTTCCTGTTCAACCATAGGTTTGAGAGGGCCAGTACAAACATTTGTGAAACTATGCCTTAGAACAAGTCAATATCTCCATATGCCTTTGCTGCTGCTGTTGAGCTTTGATTCCTAAAGGTGCAAAAATTAACCCAATAATTCTAAAAATAAAATATGTAGATCCACATCACTGATGGCAGAAAGGGCTTTTATTAGTTTGTTAGCCAGGACTCTGTAGCTCTTGCACCTTTTTTCTAATATTTTCTCCACAAGAGTCTCCAAAGATTTACTTGGAGGTTAGTACCATCCACCAAATACATACGTCACTCTCTTCTATGCCAGAGGGGTAATAGTTGCTAACTGGATGCTAAGGGCTCAGGCTGGTTAAGTCAAGGCTGGTTAACTAGTAAGACTAACCTGCCTTGTGAGGTGGTTGCATTGAACATATGAAAATATATGGGGACTCCGGTAAGAGGGCAGACTAGTAGATGGTTACAAGGGACTGATATGATTAATAAATTATCAGTCTGGGATAAGTCAGTAGATATGAAAACACCACTCAATAGTAAAAATCCAAGTCCCACTGTGACTCCTTCAGTTACATTGAGTAGGAGAAACAATAGCTGATATGAAATGTGTAGCTGATTTCCATTGTAAAGTGTGGTCTCTTCCTGAAAGCACAGGATCAGGCAAAATTACCTGAGATGGCTGCCTACACACTGATATTACACCTAAAAAAATACACTTATTCGTGTAATAAGTTATTTATGGCAGAGTGAAATTCATTTAATCATCAATCTATGTTTGGGCCACACTAACAATTTATTTACATTGGTGGGACCACAAAAAAAACAATATAAAATTAAACTTTGATGCACTGGTGTTAATGAGTCAATTCTCAAATTAAAACTTGCAGTAGAGAGAGTAGGAGGTGTAGAAGGCAATGCTTTTCTGACCCAGTGGAGATCATCACAACAAATTCAATATCTTTATATAAAGTTGTCTATTGAATTTAGCTGACCATGAATCCCAGTGTGAAAAGCAACTTAAACAGGTTACGCCAAATCTGGTGGTTTAAATCAGCTGAGTAAGTTATGGTTTCTGTTTCTGAGGGTTTTTGAGAGTTAGTGCGAACTAAAAAGCCTGTTCTCAAAGAATCAAATGCATAGCATATACATATAATTACAGCAAACAGGTCTATACATACAGGGGCACTAGACCCCAACCAATCAAGTCCAGGATACAAGCTTTGGGCTTTATCGAAATGCTGTAACAGAACTATCCAAAACAGGGAGGGAAGACTTGAAAGTAAATAATTATATAAAGCAACCAAGAGGAAGTGTTTCGTTAAGTCCACGTGGGGCTACTGTGTCCAATTTTGAAAATTTTCTAGTTCGCACTAACTGTACCGTACTGTCTACTGAACATCTTACACAGTACTCTGTCTGCACACACAGACATTGCTTTTATCCTTTCCTATCCTTTCTATTTCTCCCTGTCCCCCGCATTGGCCCCCGCATACCTAGTAGGTAGCTGGAGTACCCCGCACGCCTAGTGGGTAGCAGGAGTACCCGGCAGTATGTCTATGTTCCGCTGTGCGACCTACTGACCAGCTATATGTGATGGGTCATACCCCAGTTCCGAGATGTGAGCATCTATGTTATCGGGCAGTAGGATCATTGGTGCGATTCCCCCCTGTGTTGTCCTACGGACCCCATGGCGGCACCATCCCACACCGTTGGTGCCTTGTACTAATGGTGCACGGTTGGTCTTGTCGCCTTTAGCTCTCCCTCTGCAATTAACTACAAGTGCGAGCACTGTTGAGCCATGCCTAGCCCTCAGCGCTATGTGCAGAGACGCTGACACTGGCTCCGTGCGCTTCTGCTCCAGATATGTATGCAGCCTGGGGAACAGCTGGGGTTGCGTAGCAACCAGGACCCATAGCCCACGTGATCCGCTTGGCGCTGCAGCGGCGTTGACTCACTGCAAAAGGAACGAAGGACGGGTGCGCTCTCACTGTCTTATTAGTTTCCATCCCCCACTCCATGCTATAGGGTGTAAGTCACAGAGTGTTAGTGTATGAGTCACAATGAGAACAAGCGCTATGGAGATTCAGCCATGATGAGGTGCTTATGAGTTTTTAACAGATCCCTTTAAAGGAACAGTAACACCAATAAATGAAAGTGTTTTAAACTAATGAAAATATAATGTACTCTTGCCCTGCACTGGTAAAACTGATGTGTTAGCTTCAGAAACACTACTATAGTTCATATAAACAAGCTGCTGTGTAGCAATGACAGAAACTGAAAAAAGGCTATATGGCACAGGTTAAATAGTGGATAACAGATAACACCATTGTGTTCTACAGAGCTTATCTGCTGTGTAACCTGAGCTTTTTCTCCTTTGAATGGCTGCCCCATTGCTACACAGCAGCTTATTTATATAAACAAAAGTAATGTTTTTAAAGCCAACACACCAGTTTTATACTAGTGCAGGGCAACACTGCATTATATTTAATATAATATTTTATTACTTTAAAACACTTTCATTTTTTGGTGTTACTGTTCCTTTAAGTAGACACATTGAATATGGTAGGCCCTGCTCTGGGTCATCTGTCTCATAATCCTAAAACTACAGCACATAGGTGTAGGGGACTATAGGATTGCTATGTCCTATAGAGTTAAATCCCTACCCTTTTTCTTATATCTTTTGTTATTGGGTATAAACCCCTGTAACTTGTCATTTAGTACACCACTAGTTATTGGTCAAAGGGTGTAATACCACTTCCTGCCACACTGCTATATAGTGTTGTGTAGGGAGTGGCCTCTTCCTCTTTGGCTCCTGGTGTCCTTCCAGCTAGGTGTTTCCCATTGAGCCTGGGATCACCAAGGCCCCAACAAAACCATTCGACCCAAAGGGACCTGTACCTTTGGTGATTAAGTCAGGGACCAGGAAACCTGTGAACAAAGTTAGATATCATAAGGGCAAATCTTTAATAGACTCGGTAGGAGAGTGAGATAGTCAGCTTTATATAGCATGAGCAGCTGTGTGCTCCATTAAGGATAGTAGCAGGGAGTAGCTTCACAAAGGCTTCTTTGTTTGCCTTTAGTGCAGGGACTCAGTGGATAGGGTGTTAGGCTTTAGACTTTGTCTCCCTAACTACTCCACTGGTGATCTGCGTGAGTAAACCTGTGGTCACTTGCATTTTGCATTTGTACAATAAACCATCCACTTTATTTGCACCTCCTGGCATCCAATTCCTAAATTTTATATACAGTAGCTGTGTTTTGTAGTTCTACTACACCTTAAAGGGAAAGCTTCCACTTGGCGAAGGCCCTGACCCTGTTGTGTAAGTTGCAGTGTGGATTCGGCCGAATTTTGGATTCAGCAATTTTGGATTTGGCCGGACCCCTAAATCATTTATGAAAGATTCAGCTGATTACCGAACCAAATCCGGATTTGGCTCGGCCAGACCGAAGGATTTGGCCAAATCTGAATCCTGCTGAAAAAGGCGGAATCCTGGCCGAATCCAGAACCAAATCCTGGATTCGGGGCATTCCTAGTTATAGAATGAATAATTCTAAACAGATTGGTCTTCATTTTTTCTTTTCTTTTCTTTTATTACAGTTTTTGAATCATTTGCCTTCTTCTTCTGATTCTTTCCAGCTTTCATATGGGAGTCACTGACTCCATCTAAAAAACAAATGCTCTGTACGGCTGTAAATGTATCATTAATGCTACTTTCTATTACTCATCTTTCTATTCAGGCCTCCTCCTATTCATATTCCAGTCTCTTATTCAAATCAATGCATGGTTGCTAGGGTATTAGGGACCCAAAATGTCCCTGTTTGCCCTGTTTAGTCTGACATTGCACAAAGCAGTTTTAGGCAAATAGGCAGTAGCAGAAGGAACAATATTGTGCCCCAATCCTGTGTATCTCTGTAAGGACAGTGTCAAAAAAGCAACAGCCATGATAAATGATGACAGCAGCAGTTCTCTCACTAATTATACTAATTATACAATTATTCTGCACTTCAGGTTACAAAATGTACGAGCTGCTTAAAGGTATTTGCCAAGAAATGAATTTTATGCAAATCATCTCTGAGATCTGGCATAACCCTATACTTAACCCTATACTTATTATTATTAATATTATTATTATTACTTATTATCTTCTTCCAGTAAATAATTCTTGAATGGTAAGTTATTTTGCCACTGGGGAAAGGTTCTAGGAAGGTTAGAGGGAGCAGCAGAATACATGCCTAGTTATTCTTGTTTATTTGAGTAAGACATAATTAGCAGAATGCATTTCCCGACTATTGTATCACAGTCAGTATGTGCAATCACAGGGGTTGGAATAACACACAGAAAATGTAGGTTGTGCTGAGAGTGCACCTTTTACCGCTTATTAAGGAAGCAAAGTCAATTATTTGATACCGGTACATGTTATTACACGTATAGTCTCTTTTCTGGCTCTGACTCATTTAAAAGGATGAAATGTTTTTAATTTGAATTAAAAGTTAACTTTTAGCTTAATCCTAAGCACCATTTAAACTGTTCTTCATTTTTTTTATAATATTTGAATTACTTGCCTTCTTTTCAAATGGGGGGGGGGTCATTGACTTCCAAAGAAAAAATAAATGCTTTGTAATTTATAGTTATTGTTATGTTTTATTACTCATCTTTCTATTCATGCCTTATTTATATTCCAGACTCCTATTCAAATCAGTGTATGGTTGCTAGGGTATTTGGACCCTAGCAACGAGATTGCTGAAATTCCAAACCAGAGAGCCGCTGGATAAAAAGCTAAATGACCAAGTAATTAAATGAAAAGTAACTGCAAATTTTCTCAGAATATCAGTCTCTACATCAGTGATCCCCAACCAGTGGCTCGTGAGTAACATGTTGCTCACAACCCCTTGGATGTTGCTCCCAGTGGCCTCAAAGCAGGTTCTTATTTTTGAATTGCAGGCGGCAGACTTTCAGCTTTAATTCAGTGGGTTGAACAAAAGACTGCATAAAAATTGAGGAACTAAAGCCTTTTTTTAAAACAATCACTTCATTTCAGGGGCTCAAAAGTAATTGGACCAGGGGCTCAAAAGTAATTGGACAATGGACTCAAAGACTATTTCATGGGCAGGTGTGGGCAATTCCTTTGTTATGTCATTATCAATGAAGCAGATAAAAGCCCTGGAGTTGATTTGAGGGGGGGCTTGTATGTGGAAGATTTTGCTGTGATCAGACAACATGTGGTCAAAGGAGCTCTCCATGCAGGTGAAACAAGCCATCCTTAGTGCTCTTACTGACGAGCGGTTGTGTGAGTACAGCCCCATTGAAAAAAGCTAAATGCGTCTATTCCTGCTCTCCCCTGCGGCTCAATGCAGAAAAACGGAACGCAGGGGAGCGCAGCTTCAACTGCTCATCAGTAAGAGCCCTTAAGCTGCAGGCCCGGACTGGCAATCTGTGGGTTCTGGCAAATGCCAGAGGGCTGCTATAAGGTGCCATAGAAAGTCACTATTTAGTGGGCTGGTGGGGCTTATTGGGCCTCTGTGTACCTGAAATGCCAGGGCCTATTTTAATTCTCAGTCTAGACCTGATCGAAAGAAAGAAAGAGAGAAAGAAATCACTGGTGAACTCAGCAACCCAAAAAGACCTGGACATCCACAAAAGAAAACAGTGGTGGATGATCACAGAATCATTTCCATGGGGAAGAGAAACCCCTTCACAAGAGCCAAACAAGTGAACAACACTCTCCAGGAGTAGGGATGGGTGAATTTGACCCGTTTCGTTTCACCAAAAATGTGCTGCCGGCGAAATGTCGCCGACGCCCATTAAAGTCTTTCTTTTACGCACAATGCCATACAAGTCTATGGGCGGCATTTTTGTGCCACAACAAGGTGAAAAAATTCGCCCATCCCTATCCAGGAGGTCGGCGTATCCATATCCAAGCCTGCCATAAAGAGAAGACTGCATGAAAGTAAATACAGAGGCTGCACTGCAAGGTACAAGCCACTCATAAGCATCAAGAATAGAAAGGCTACATTGGACTTTGCTAAAACATCTAAAAAAGCCAACACAGTTCTGGAAAAACATTCTTTGGACAGATGAAACCAAGATCAACCTCTACCAGAATGATGGCAAGAAAAAAGTATGGAGAAGGGGTGGAACAGCTCATGATCCAAAGCATAGCACAGTTCTGTATAAAACATTTGGGAGGCAGTGTGATGGCTTGGGCTGCATGGCTGCCAGTGGCACTGGGACTCTAGTGTTTATCCATCATGTGACACAGGACAGAAGCACAAGAATGAATTCTGAGACACTGTCTGCTCAAATCCAGCTAAATGCAGTCACATTGATTGGGAGGCGTTTCAGAATGACCCAAAACATACAGCCAAAGCAACCCAGGAGTTTATTAAAGCAAAGAAGTGGAATATTCTTGATTGGCCAAGTCAGTCACCTGATCTGAACCCAATTGAGCTGCATTTCACTTGTTGAAGACTAAACTTGGGACAGAAAGGCCCACAAACAAACAACAACTGAAAGTCACTGCAGTAAAGGTCTGGCAGAGCATTAAAAAGGAGGAAACCCATGAATGGAGAGTCAATCCACTCTTCTCATATATACAAAAATCTTCCAACACGGTCGCACTCTCTTATGTTAAAACTTAGCATTTATTTCAAATGCAGTAAAAACATATATACAGTTCATGTGCGATCATGCATACAGCTTGTGTGCAGTATAGGAGACTTATCTGTACAGAGTATAATAGCAGTGACATTTCAGAAACATCCCGTCCCCTTTCTCAAGCCTATCTCTGTCTCAGCCTGCAATCAAACATCCATTTTCCAACTCAAGTGTGAGTGTAGAGGCGGAAGTGACGTGACCAGTCACTGTGGTTCCGCGTCTCTAATATAGACGCACAAACACAGAAGCGGCCATGTACACCCACGTTATCATTGCTATCCAAGTATTACCTAGCAGCCATCTAAATGATATGTATGAGATCAATAGAATACAAGAGGCAAAATTGTAAATAAATAACCCTATCAGTAAATGTACAAATTAAGTCACAGCTGCAACAGTGTTTCAGTTCATAGGAATAAATGCAGGTCAAAATCACGGTTTAACCCTTTGGGATACAATGTATTCAATCTATCAATCCACTGAACCTCGGTTTTCTTAAGTATCAAAACTCGATCCCCACCTCTGTTCGGTGGTGGAATGTGTTGGATCACCCTAAACTTTAAATCATCTGAAGAATGTTATGCATCTATACAATGCCTAGATACAGGTAAAGATTTATTTTTTGTGTTAATGGTTGATCTATGTTCCTAACCCTTTGGGTGGTTTCCCCGACATAGATCAACCCACATGGACATACCAGCATATACACCACAAAACTCGTTTCACATGTATGGTAACCCCGTGAAAGTCATCAGAGTATCAAGGCCAAGCATCAGGCCATACAGAATTAAAGTTTGTAAACAGACAATGGTCATAAAAACAACCAGACAATGAGACTAATGGCAATAGTAAAAAGATCTTCCAAAATATATTCACATAACTCACCAAAGTTACTTTTATTTAAGTAAACATGGAAGTAGCCTGAAAAAAAGCAGGTTTTCTTTCGGGGAATCAGGTGAGAATGTGATTGGATGGAGGCCAGAATAACAGATGCAAAGGAGAGGAATCCATTGACTCATGACGAAGATTGTTTTGGAAAAAAAGTCCAGGGAATTAACCCAGTGGTCCTTGTTTTCCACTGATTTGGGAAAACATATACAGCATTGCAGCAAGTAAGACTGTGTATTTGTCTACTGGCTCAGGAAAAGCCAGATAAACGGTTCCCTGAGTGAATGGAGGAGAGCAGGGTGGGCTTTCATTCTATACTCCACTTAGGGTTTTGCAGCTGCCCAGCTAGAGGTAGCTATCTGATTAGGCTGCAGGTGAGCTGCAGATAAAAAGAGTTGTGGAACTACACCTCAGTGCCCCCTGGAGACCTCCTTGAACTGTAGGAGGGTAAGTGGTCGTGGACTATTGATGTGCGGGTCGGGTTTTTCTTGACCTGCACCCGACCCACACCCGAGCCTGCCTGCACCCGCCTCCCCCCCGATATTTATAGGCCTGCTAATGACATCACAAAAGGGGTGGGCGAGTACCTACCTATAAATACAGAAGCTGGAAGCCGGTAGTGTAAGGTTGCAGGCAGGCAAAGCAGGCAGAAGAGTTAGCGACCAGCAAAGGAAGTGCTGAGGTCGGCCTGAACCCGCCTGACCCGAGGGTGTCGGACCCACCGTACATCATTACCGTGGACATCTCTGTGTGCTAAAAAGAGCAATGTGTGAGTTGTCGGGCTGAGCGCTGAGCTGAAGTGTTGGAGAGAGCTCCAAGTAACTGGAGAGATTAACAGAGAACTCCTCCTAAGAGACTGTGTGTTAAGTGAGAGTCTAAAAGAGGATTTTGGGACTTGTGACGTCCAAGGCTGTAAGTGCTGGAAATTTGTGTTACTGTGTACACCAATGTGGGTGTTGAATTGGGACTGCTAATCCTGTAAATTGTGAATTGTATTTCTAATAATGCACTTATTGTTACTTATTATTGCAGTGACCCCTTATTTCTTACTTCTAATGTATTGTTTTGCTGTACAGTGCTTTGCCCTCAAGGAGCACTATATAAATAAAAATATAAATACATACATACATATAACTAGAAAAGGAAATAATGCACTAATAAAAGAAACGTGTTTTGATTTCAGCTTAACGATGGCTTGTGATGACTGAAGGAGCAGCAAAAGGAAAGAGCAAATCCTAGAGCAATTCTCTGTGAGCAAGAGGAAAAACAAGGCCAGTAAAGCTTCCTGTAGGCCTGGAATGCATTAAGATTTAACTTGGGAATGTTTTCCCTTGACAGTCTGAGAATTGGAAAATCAAAATGTTCCCAGTCTGATGACTAATACTGCAGTACAAACATAATTCTGCATTTAGTCTAATCCATCAAGCCTTCTCTTAGGCACCAAGCCTTCTCTAATGTACCAAGCCTTCTTTAATACACCAAACCTTCATTAATGTACCAAGCCTTCTCTAATGTACCAAGCCTTCTCTTATACTACCTGTATGCTGATGACATTTGGTTATATTAAAACACCCCTCACTAACCACTGATGTTCAAACCTATTTATTATGTGATTTGTCTTTCCTGTGTATACTTTTATATATATATTGTATTTTTAACATCGCTTTACAGATAAAGTTATAGATACATATATACACAAAGCCTTCTCTAATGCACCATGCCTTCGTCCGGTGAGAAACAAATTCAGTGGTCCAACTTCTTGGAAGAAAACAAGGAAGTCTGCAACTGTAACTACAAAAATCACTAATTTAAGAAGTCATAGAAAGAGAGCTCCGGAATCTAAGGAGTTGCTGCTACTTGCATGGTTACTGGAATCACATCTAGTAACATCTAGTAATGGCATGTAAGGTATGTAAGTGCCAGTATATGGCATATAAATAAACTTGCATGCCTATGTAAATGTATATACTAAATTACTATCATTCAGGGAATGCCACTTCAAATAATTGCTTACCGTTTGTATAAGATTACTACTGCACAATACTGTCTCATCAACTGACCCTGGAGCAGTAAAACGGGTCAGTAAATAATAAGAAACTGCTATGAACAGACATGAGTACAGATAGTAAAATGTGCATCTAATTCATTGTAGGCTGCAATACATTTAACAAAGCAAATAGATGAGTCAGTTCATCACAATAAGTTTGCCGACACCACTTATTTTTTGCGTCAGTATTCAGACCAGCTAAAACCCATGTGTTGGCCCCTAAATGTGCAGAGTGAGTAGTGGGTCCAAGCCAGTTACTAAAATATGTTAACAATATTAACATGTTGTGTGTGTGCATGAGAACCGCATGGCTAAATGTGGTCATATTCAACCAATCGACCCAGAACAAGAATGTATTAGGGGTCATACAAGGGGGCCACTTTTGTATTGACTGGCAAGTGACCAATCATTGCTTGCTTGGAGTAGAGATTAACTGATAAAACTTTAATGTGGAATCTCATGTTAGAAATTATGGTTTCAATCCATCTTTCTGACCCCAATCACTTAATCTCCTAGAGTCCCAGCATTCTTAGTGTGCCTATAATGACTGCATTGATTGCTGTAAAGTGCTATATAAATAATTGTTCTTCCTTTATCTAACTGCAGTTAGCCAGTAAACAATGGTTGCTCTGGGTTACTAGACCAGGGCAAATGTTTACTTTTATCCCCAAAGTGCTTCTCCCCCTACCCCCACAGAAACAGCCGTGTCACTTTGCATACAGACAGACAGATTTTTATACAAGCAACATTCAGATGAGAAACATGAGGATCAGTTCCCCAGAATACTATTATACACTATTATGTACATTGAGGAATTTCTTGAAACCGTGGCTTTTGCACAACCGAGGAATTCATTAGAGCAGCACATACCTAGTGAGTCACATTCAGCTCCTCATGTCTATCATTGGGCCATAAACAAATGAGAAATCAAATGGGAGAGCTGCTCTGTTTCTCTCCTATAACAATTTGCATCCTGTGCCCTCCTGTTGCACACTGCACCCCACAAACAGACAGATTTCAGGCTGGATAAATGAAAAACTGGAAACCACACAAAAAGAATACGGATGAGATTTATGAAAAAACAACCACAATTGTCCAGGCCAAGCAATGATTGTAAAGAACTATTTAATTAATTGACATATTTATCAAAGCTGATGGAGGCATCTATCCGCCACAATGTGATTTAGCACTTTGAGCGTTTGAACACATTCATTTGCTATTGGGTTAGTGCTCAGAGAAACCGAAAAGAACACTAATGCCCATACAAGTCATTATATTAACAATTTTGACAGTTTTTGCAGGTGGATTGAACCATTCCAGCCAGGAAAACAAGTAGGGCGACATTTATTAAGGCTCGTATGAATAATACGCATACATTTACGCACATATATGCGCTAAATCGAAATCCGGCAATTTATTAATGTAGTTACCGGGAAAAACTCGATGGCTGCGTTATACATACACCATGATTCGCAAGTCACGAGATTTTCTGCCACTGGATAAGAATCGCTTATTCATCAAGTGGCGTTTTTATTTCTCTCTATAAATTACGATCCAAAAATCGCTGTTAAAATACGCCTATAGATCAATGACGATTTTATATTGGTTGCTGTTTTTGCCTTAATAAATGTTGCCGAAATACCTTGTTAATGATCCGGTACATATAGCAAAATCTATGTAGCTCCATAAAACATAATTAGAGCTAGATGAAACAGTTTAGACAGAGACCATGATCGCTATTTAACTAGCTACGTAGAGAAAGAGAGAATAGAAGATAGATGGGTGAATCAGTCAGTGGCACAAGAGGCTCCACAGGTGAATTAGTCAGTATCGCAGGTGAATCGGTCAGTGGCACAGGTGAATCAGTCAGAGATGAGAGATGATAGATAGATAGATAGATAGACAGACAGACAGACAGACAGACAGATAGATGATAGATAGATAGATAGATAGATAGATGATAGATAGATAGATAGATAGATAGATAGATAGATAGATAGACAGACAGATAGATAGATAGATAGATGATAGATAGATAGATAGATAATAGATAGATAGATAGATAGATAGATATATGATAGATAGATAGATAGATAGATAGATAGATAGATGATAGAGAGATAGATAGATAGATAATAGATAGATAGATAGATGATAGATAGATAGATAGATAGATAGATAGCTGTATAACGAGGGGGAAGAGAGATGGATATAGATAGACAGACAGATAAGAGACTGTATCAGCCTATACATATACAGACAGACAGACAGAATAGTAATTGATAAAAAAAAACTACTTCTCAGCCAACAAAAGTACACCAGAGACTTATTTTTATTGTGTAAAGTTTACTTATGCCTGTATATCAACTTTGAATTATTAACTAGGCAACACAATGGTCTGTTGTGTTACAGTTGCTCTTATTATTCTCACAGTCACATTTGAGAACTTAGTTACTATTAAAGAATTATCTGTAGATTAACATAATTAAACACAGGAAAACTTTTTTGGCATTATTTGCAATTTTTGCATTATCTTCTCAATGAAAATAAAGGAAGGGTAATACCTAATAGCATATGTTCAAAACATAATTACTTATGTAATATGTAGATACACATAATTTACTTATGTGTTTCTATCAATTTTAGAATATGTATTGTCTCCTTAATAAACTATGCAACACAATGGTCTGTTGTGTTATAGTTATTATTAATACAGTCACATATAAGATAACATAATTAAACAATGGAAAAAATGTTTGGCATTATCTGCAATTTTTGCATTATCTTATCAATGAAAATAAAGAAAGGGTAATACCCAAGAGGAATAGTGACACACTCCACATTGTCCTCCAACCTGAATCTGAAGTTTGACACCCCCTTTCAATGAGAAACACTGTGTTTAGCAGAATGAATAAATATTAATCACTAAACAGACGTTTGAGTGCTCTCCTCTTTCTCAATGAAAGTCTGATATTCCAGGATGATCGTTAAATCCTTCTGAGTGGATTGAAGCTTTTATTATAAAAAGTGCAGTTAGGCTGAACGCAGATTCCTACATTTTTGACAAGTTGACACCCCCTCAAGTATGATGTCACTCATGAAGTTACTGACTGAGTTAGTAAAACAAAGTATTGGGGGGATGTGTGTGTAATTGAAAAAAATTTGTTAAAAAAATTCACTGTTTATATTCCAAGTTGGCATGTTGTAGTTAAAATATGGAATGTGTTAAAATATGGAATGTGTCACTATTCCTTTATCTAAAAAAAAACCCCATAAATCTAAATGTAATGACTACAATAAAATATTTTTCTAAACTTGTGACTGTTGCTCCGCATCTTGCTGGATTACAAAAGAAACTTTGAGTAAGGGTTCCATTTTTTGAAGCAGAAAGTCCACTTTGTTGTCCACTTTCTGTATTATCTCTTTCACTTCAGTTAGGTGAATGTCACAATCACATGTATGTTTTTTCTTTTTGTTTCTTTTTTTAGATGAAGGCATTGCATTGGTAGAAGTTGTTGAATCAATTGTATCTACAAAAAAAAACAAATAACTTTATAACACTGCTGCCCATCGTATACAGTAACTGATCATAAGTTCACTTTTGACTACAAATCGATTCTATACGGGTGATATATTTTGAAAATGTTTTAAGACAGACTGAGCTTCCATTTGGATTTGCCAAATAATTCTCTATTATGGATAATAGTAAGTAATAACTATAACTATATTTCTATAGACTTCAACATTATTAAGAAAACAGAAGAAAGTAGAAAGGAATGTAAGAGAAAAGTCTTGGGAGAGAGAGAGAGAGAGAGAGAGAGAGAGAGAGAGAGAGAGAGAGCAGATAGAAGAATAAGGTAAATAGAGTAGTCTAAAGAGAATGATAGCAAGAGTTGAAAGAAAAAAAAATGATAATGGGAAAAAGATGAGGGAAAAAATACATTCATCATTATACCTGATGTTTGGCTTTATTCAGCTTCATTTGTTGAAGTTTCGCCCTGGGAACTTGCTATAAAATAAATGTAAATTAAAACCCATAATAGAAACAAAGATAAAAAAGTTTTGAAATCATAGAAAGACATATATAATTACCTGTTTTATGACTTGTACCAGGTTCATTTTCCATGGCTTCTGTTGACTTACCTAAAAAATGTATATGATCAGTTAATACAATAAATAACATAAAATAACTCATACTCACATTGGTATAAGGCATTATATGCACCTATGCCTTGTAGTATCTGTAAATATAGCTTCTTTTCCCTTCTTTTTAGATCTGAATAGCGTACTTGAACTTCTTTTATAGATCTTTGAACTCCAGTCTTGCGTCCTAATATTCGCACTAACTTTCCCATAACTTTGTGCTTATAAGCATTCGTATTCACAACTGGTGGATTATCATATATATACTTATCTAGGTAGTCAACCATAAAATGCAGATCCTCAAGGGTGAAATTTTTTTTTTTTTGCTAACACAGTTTGTTGCTCCATTCTTCTGTTGTCCAGTGTTATCTCTATTACACATTACAAAATCCCGTGTGATTGTGGTAGTTGCGTGCGTAGCGTTATTGTGTGATGCTTATTACGCATAACGATCGCCGCAGGACAGTGAGTAGTCGGTGAGAATAATGGAAATGATTTTGTCAGACCTATCGATTTCATTAGCAAGAAGAACCATAATCCACAGAAGACAGCGTGTCAGTATAACCTCTAGAAGCAACAACGCTGACAACCACCAGAATATTGTTAAAGGAACAGTAACGTCAAAAAATAAAAGTGTTTTAAAGTAATGAAAATATAATGCAGTGTTGCCCTGCACTGGTAAAACTGCTGTGTTTGCTTAAGAAACACTACTATTGTTTATATAAATAAGCTGCTGTGTAGCAATGGGGGCAGCCATTCAAAGGAGAAAAAGCTCAAGTTACACAGCAGATAAGCTCTGTCTGTCTAATGGTGTTATCTGTTATCCATTTAGTAACCTGTGCCATATAGCCGTTTTTCAATTTCTGCCATTGCTCCACAGCAGCTTGTTTATATGAACTATAGTAGTGTTTCTGAAGCAAACTGGTCAGTTTTACCAGCACAGGGCAACACTACATGATATTTTCATTACTTTAAAACACTTAAATTTTTTGGTGTTACTGTTCCTTTAAAGTCAGAAGGCCTAGACTATTTCTGGAAAGAACTAACCTTGACAACCTAAGTGACAGTGAGATAGTTCAGAGATATCGCCTAAACAGAGAGGCTATACTCAGCTTATATAATAATATAAAAGAAAAAGTTGAACCTTTGACTGGCCGGACACATGCAGTACCTGGACAAGTGAAATTGCTGGCTGTATTACACTTTTCAGCAACAGGCTCTTTTCAGGCTGTCACATCTATTGTTTCAGGCATAAGTCAACCTACCTTTTCAAGGTATTTAGAAACTGTTTTAACAGCAATTGCACTTAAAGCTAAAGAATACATTCATTTCCCTCAAAACAGAGCACAATGGGATGATGTAAACATTGAATTTTTCCGAATAGCTGCAATGCCTAATGTGTTAGATGCAATTGATTGTACAGACGTTCCACTGCGGCCTCCTCACCATGGTAACGAGCAATATAGAAACAGAAAGCACTTCCACTCAATAAATGTACAGATGGTCTGTGATGGTAAACATAGGATAATGAGTGTTAAATCAGGATTCCCAGGTTCTACACATGACTCGTATGTTCTTCGGCAGTCCTCCTTGTTTCAAAAATGTGAAGATGGACACATGCCAGATGGTTGGTTACTTGGTAAGTATATCTGTGTATGCATTACAATTCATGCCTAAATAACTTACATAACATAAGCATATGATGCAAAGGAGCTTTCAGATTAGCTAACAAAAAAAAAGTTTAAAAACTTAATAAAGGGGTGGTTCACCTTTTAGTTAAAGGGGAACTATAGCAAAAATGAAAATTTTATATAAGCTTCCTCATACTGAAGTAAGAAACTGTAAATGCAATCAGTTTTAAATACTGCTTTGTTTCTGAAATAATCAAGTTTTTTTCCACTATCTCTCTCAGCATCTGTTTCTCCTCATTCTGTCTTCATGCAGCAGTTGTGTGTCAGATGAATGATCCAATATATCTCATACGGGGCTCCTTTTGCATAGAAGATACAGAGTTCACTGTACATGCAGATTTTGTGCAAAAGGCAGTTCATTAGTCATATTATGATTGTACTGGAATCAGTTATTTGAGTGAACTCTAATACATCTGCTAGGAAAGGAGCCCCCCCTACAAGATATATTGGATCATTCATCAGACAGGCAACTGCTGCATGAAGACAGAATAAAAACAAACAGATGCTAAGGGGCAAATTCACTAAGATGCGAAGTTGTGCCAGGCGCAACTTCGCCGCACTTCGCCAGGCGTAGTTTCGCCAGCACTCCGCAAATTCACTAAAATCCGAAGTTGCGCACAGGGGTAGCGTAAGGTTGTGAAGTTGCGGTAGTGTTGATTCGCTATGTAAAGCGAAGTTACGCTAGTGAATTTCAATGGAGGAATACGTATCAGCACTACAAATGCCTAGAAAACCTTCAAATCAGCAAATAAAAATGTTATTTTGCCCTACACATGTGCCCACTGTCTAGGTAAGTTGCCATGAGTCAGGAAATGTAGGGGGGAAGGAGGGGAGCCCCAAAAATATTTTCAATCTTTTTCAGCCTATCACCCATCATGTAGAAAACACGCCAGCGTTTTTTGGGACTTTGACTTTTTTTGAAACAATCCCTATCTACTCTATTGCGCTTCGCCAGGTCTGAGGTGGCGAAGGAAGTCTAGCGTAAAAGGTAGCGTTCAGTACACTGCGCAAGTTAGTGAATTTGCGTAGTGAAAATTCGCCTGGCGTAAGGATGCGAAGTAACACTAGCGAAACTATGCAAGCGTTTGTTCGTGAATTTGCGCAGTAACGAAAATGCCAAACGCTAGCGAATTAACGCTAGCGTTCGGCGCTTCGTCGCTTAGTGAATTTGCCCCTAAGAGAGGAAGAGTGAATATGAACTTGATTATTTCAAAGTTTGTTATTTCAGTATGAGAAAGCTTATATTAAATATTCTTTTTTGCAACATTTTCCTTTTAATTAGTATAATGTGTATATTAATGCATATATAGTATATATGATGTATATCTTATTTCTTTTTGTCTAAGGTGACTCTGGTTACGGATGACGTCCATGGCTCATGACTCCTGTACTAAACCCACATTCACAAGCTGAGGAGAAATACAATGAAGCACATCGCAGCACACGATCAGTAATTGAAAGAACATTTGGATTGTTAAAAGCCAGATTTAGATGTCTAGATAAATCTGGAGGTGTTCTACAATACACACCCAAAAAAGTAACAAATATCATTATAGTGTTCTGCATAATCTGGCTTTAAAGCATGGTGTTCCTGACATAGAAACGTATTCTGAAAGTGTGCAAGTTAAGCTCCAGCTGTAATGAAACTACTGACAGTGGAAGAAATGTGAGGATGCAGTTAATCAACTCACACTTCAGATGTAAGTTTTTGTAAACTTTTTCTTTTGCTTACAATAAACAAATGTTAACCATATTCTTTTTTTCCCACAGAAAATGTCAGAAATGGATTACCAATTCTCAATGTCAGTTATCTGTGACAATGTAAATTCTACGGAACCATGTCAATATTCAACTTCAGAAGAGCACTTTTTTGGAAATGCAAACTTTTAAAAAATAAAACATGCTATGGAACAAAATTTGTGTTTTGCACTTTTTTTTTACTTCTTTCTCTTTTTAGTGAAAACTTTCTCAGATGTAATTTTAGCAGCATTGCTATCATTTTTATTGCGACCATTGCGGGTATTGTATTTTTGTGAACTCAAAGCAGCAGCAGAGACAGCTTCAGTAGTAGGATTACAGTGGTTTACTTGTTTTGGTTCCTGTAATATCTTGTGCAATATTTTATTATTCTCTTGCATCAGAAATAACTTTCTTGAACGGTACTGTTTGGTTCTCTGAGAATCTGCCCTTTGCTGATTACGAATCTCTAACACATGGGGGCAGATGTACAAAATTCGAGTGAAGAATTCGAATGAAAAAAAATTCGAATTTCGAAGTATTTTTTGGGTACTTCGACCATCGAATTGGTTAAATTCGATCGAATTCGATCGAATTCGAACGATTCTAACGATTCAAATTAAAAATCATTCGACTATTCGACCATTCGATAATCGAAGTACTGTCTCTTTAAAAAAAGTTCGACCCCCTAGTTCGGCAGCTAACAGCTACCGAACTCAATGTTAGCCTATGGGGAAGGTCCCCATAGGCTTGCTAAAGTTTTTTTGATCGAAGGATATTAATTCGATCGTTTTATTAAAATCCTTCGAATCGTTCGATTCGAAGGATTTAATCGTTCGATCGAATGAAAAATCCTTCGATTGATCGAATTTATAGCGCTAAATCCTTCAAATTTGATATTCGAATTCGAAGGATTTAAATTCCTAGTCGAATATCGAGGGTTAATTAACCCTCGATATTAGACCCTTTGTGAATCGGCCCCATGTTGTTGATTTAACATTTTAAGGTGAGCCTCAACCTTATTCATCTTTTTTATTTTCCTTAATTCCAGCTTTCTCACAGCATTTGTATTGGTACTAAAATTTTCAACGACTTTTGAGAGAAAAAGAAGATCTGAAATTTCTGCTCTATCATTATTTTCGCTTGTATTAGGATATGTTCTACCCAGGGCCGCTTCTGCCATGAGGCAAGGTGAAACCCTTGCCTCAGGCGGCAGTGTGCGGCCAGTTACAAGGGGCGGCAAAAAGCCGCCTCTTGTAACTTTAAGAGCCGAACTTCCGGGTTTTAACCCGGAAATTCGGCTCCGCTAGTGCAAAGAGCGCTATTGCGCTCAATGCACTAGCGATACTGCCCCCTGAAACCCGCTCCGACGCTAATTTTTAAGCGCGGAGCGGGAGAGGAGGGGGGCGGCATCTGGGCTGCTGCCTCAGGCGGGTTGTCCATGTGATCCCCTTCACTTTGCAATACAGGTTCCAGTACCAAAGTCACAGTTGAACCAGCATCATCATTTGGGACATCTAAATCAAATATATTAGTTCATTGTATGTGACACTATATACTATGATGAAAAATAATAAACATACATAATAATACTAACCAGGGAAATCACTAGAATATAGTATGTTGTCCTCTGCATGTAGAATTTAGAATAAACATTATTAGGAATGGACCGAATCCACTTTTTTGGATTCGGCTGAACCCCCGAATCCTTTGCAAAAGATTCAGCCGAATACCGAACCGAATCCGAACCCTAATTTGCATATGCAAATTAGGGATGGGAAGGGGAAAACATTTTTTACTTCCTTGTTTTGTGACAAAAAGTCCCGTGATTTCCCTACCCGCCCCTAATGTACATATGCAAATTAGGATTCGGATTCGGTTCGGCCGGGCAGAAGGATTCGGCCGAATCCGAATCCTGCTGAAAAAGGCTGAATCCTGGCCAAATCCCGAACCGAATCCTGGATTCGGTGCATCCCTACATATTATACATACCTATGTCATTAGGTCCTCCAGTGGTTGCTGATGAACTTGTACCTTGAGTGGAATTTAACATCTGAGTAGGATTTTCATGGTTTCCAGTCACCACAGACCTTGATGAAACTGCAGACTCTTAAATAAAACAAATAAATCAAAGAAATAACAATAGCCATGGGGCATTTTAAATATGGCTCAATAGCCCAGGTTGATAGCAGATAACGCATAAGCGCCATTTCCCCTTAGAATGGCTGCCCACATGGCTACACAGCAGCGTAGTTTTACCAGTGCAGGGCAACAGTACATTGTTTCATGGTTTAATTTGTTCCTTTAAACAAGAATGTAAACTGCTTTAAAGGGGTACATACATATGAACATAAGAAAAAATAGAATAAAAAGAAATCTTACCATCAGTGTCAATGTGCCCATCGATGCCATCTACTATATCTGGTCCCATCACCTTTTTAAAATCTTCTTCATATTCCAAATAATGTATTTCATGTGGAGCACCACCTCCAGTACCACCTCCAGTACCACCTCCAGTACCACGTGCATACTTCTTTTCTTCAGCTAACTTTTTCTTCAACAACCTTTTGATGTCGCTGACTCTTTTCTTGCAATTGTCAATTGTTCGTGGATGAGCACCCACTGCATTAACTGCTTCACATATTCTCAGCTCTTTTACGGGCCTGAGAGGTTTTTGGAGCTAAATGCCCATAAATGTGATCATAATACTGAACAACCTTGTCTACCAAAGCGCAGTTCTCATCGAAGCTGAACTTGATATTTCTTCCGGCCTTTGTTGTATGACCACCACTTTCAGAGTTATCATCAGCCGCCATTACAATTCCTTCACAATGAGAAATGTGTGTTTTGCGAAGATACGCAAAATTTCAACCATGCCTTATAACAAAACGTGACGTAAATGCCAGAGCATGCGCATTAGCACCAGTGAATACTATGAAAACGGAGGTAATGCTCATGCGCAGTAACATAACACGTCACACGTTATTCGCTGATTTACACATAATAATATCCGCATCAAATTACGATTCAGTGCGCTAACCAATCGTCGGAAAAATACGATACGATACGCGTTCGCAAGTATCGTAAACATACCTTCATAAATAAGCGACTAAATTATTTCATCGCCATAAACGGATTACATCGGAATGAGGCGTGCGTGTGCGTATTTATGTGCGGTAATATTTTCGCAGCATAATAAATGTAATAAATGTAAATCTTCATCAGAAATATCCGGACTGCCTTTGAGAAAACAGGAAAGGAAAAATCACAGAACGTGTGACACAAATTTCCCTTTTTATACTAAAGGCTTCAATAGAATAACAAGCTTTGAATATTTCTAAGACAGCTTTCTCAATGGGAACAATACTATTGTGGTTTTTTTTGTTATGTGCAAGGGCAGAAATGAATAGGGAGGATAGGAAAGAAGGAAATACCTTTTTAGAAAGAAAAGTGCTGCACCCTGGTATTGTATTTCTGTTCTCCCTGCTGCTGTTGGGAGCCCACATGTACACAAGCAGGTTCCAGATGAATGAGATAACCAGTGCAAAGTACTTTATTTAAAAGCATTGTGCAAAATTTTCAGATGTAATTCACCATTTTTGTATCACCACTGTGCAGTGTTTTCCCTAGGAATTCCAGGAATCAGCCACCATTGCCTGCAAAGTGCCAAAATACAAACATTTTCAGAGCAGGGAAGGAGTACATTTCAGAATGCCAGTGCTCAGTGTCAATAATAGCGTTAGAGTGCTATTTGCTTGGACAAGTCAGCAGTGGCTATTGTGGGAAGTCTGGAATTATGGGCACGTGCACATAAAGAAGCATGGCGTGCTTATTGCAGAGACTGTTTCTATCCTGTTCTGGGTCGACAGTTGAAGAAAAAAGAAAATATTTACAGAAGCTACAAAATTTATTTTTTGTTGTTTTTGTTCTTGCATGTAATTGCTGTCCTATCATTTCTTTAAAGTGATACAGGTATGGGACCTGTTATCCAGAATTATTTGGACCTGGGATTTTCCATATAATGGATTTTTCCATAATTTGGGTCTTCATACCTTAAAGGGGTTGTTCACATTACAACTCGTTTTCCATTCAGTTGGTTTCAGATTGTTCACCAGAAATAAAGACTTTTTCTAATTTCACCTTCTAAAGCAGCACGGGGGGGGGGGGGGGTCACCGACCCTGTAAACTGTTCTAAATTGATACATTTAGTTGATACATTTCTTATCTTTGTCCCTGCTGAGCAGAATCTCTGGGTTTCATTACAGGCAGCTGTTAGAATTGATACAATAGTTGCTAATACTCCAGAGATGCTGCTGAGAAATGAATCAACTTAGGGGCATGTTTACTAACATTGGAGATCAATATCTGGAGTGATTTCTGGAGATATTGCCCATGGCAACCAATCAGCAATTAGATTTAAACAGCCACAGCCAAGTTAGAAAACAAAAGTTAGATCTGATTGGTTGCTATGGGCAACATCTCCAGAAATCTCTCCAGATATTTATCTCCAATGTTAGTAAACATGCCCCTAAATATTGCAAAATTGTAACCGTTCAGAATCCGCATGAATTACTGAGCTGCCAGACTTAAACACCAGAGGCAGGGACATTAAACATTAAAAATGGTAAAACAATAAATAATGTAAAGTAATTGAAAAAAGTATTTATTTCTGGTGAACAATCTAAAAACAATTGAACTGAAAAAAAAGTGTTTGGAAGGTAAATGACAAGTTTAAGTCTACTAGAAAATCATGTGAACATTAAATAAGCCCAATAGGCTGGTTTTGCTTCCAATAAGGATTAATTATATCTTAGTTTGAATCAAGGTACTGGTTTATTATTACAGAGAAAAATTAAATAATTTTTAAACATTTGGATCATTTAGATAAAATGGAGTTTATGGGAGACGGTCTTCCTATAATTCTGAGCTTCCTAGATAATGGGTTTCCGGATCACGAATCCTGTACCTGTATTCCTTCTCTCCTCCTCCCTGATACTTCTTTTCATGCATCCAGGACCATTTATGAGCTGCACCGATCCTCTCAACTCTCTGACACCTGCCATTTGATATTTTCAGTGCCTCCAGGCTTTCACACAATCACTTAAAACTTACCTTGTTGTGCAAACCTGTTAAAAAATAAAGATATATAATTATTAATAGATAGAATGCAAGAAAACCAGACCAATATGACCTTGTTGAGTTTTTGCCAGAAAGAATGGGAAAGAAATCAAATACAAAATGATATGGGGAGTTCGTTGAGGGGCCAAGGAGGTATAGGGGTCCCCATGGGACTAGGGTGACAATTATGTTTAGGGAGACTACCTGTACATTTTATTCACATGAGAGCTTATAATTGTAATTGCATATGACAGCTGGTCTCTTTTTGGGTAAGGCACTGAGATGCAGTTTCATTATATGTTTATGAAGAATTTGTCCCACAATTTAGGGAGGCCTAAAATGAAAATCCGCCCATGCTGCTGAATGGGCTTTCCCCTTCTTACACCCAGGTCCAGACTCAGGCCCTGGCATTTTAAGTACATACAGGCCCAATAAATAGTGACTGTCTATGGGATTTCTTTAAAAAAAGATGCCACGTTAGAAATACCCATAGTCCCTTTCAACCCATACATAGTAAGATGTAGGAATTGTAACCTTTGCCAATTACAGCTTTGCCATTATGCATAGCAGCGGTGTCTAATGACTGGGGAAATCTACCAGCAGAAGTTGATCGCTGGATGGTATTATGGGTTTTGGGGAAATCTTAACGAAAAGTAAATTTAAAGGCATTTAAAGGTGAAAATGCAACAAAAATGTGTTCATCTCACTATATATCACATTTAAAACAAGAACAAATCATTCCACTTCCCATGTACTAATTACTTCCTTCAAGTAAATGATGACGTACAGGAGGTGCAAGGCAAATACATCATTCTTTTAATTAATTCAGGAATGCAGGTGTTTGTATGTGAGACTCCCACGTGTGATTGTGCAACACTGCATATAAATATGTGAGTATTGAAGTGACAATACAAGTGAAGAAGAAGGTGCAGAAGAGAAGTGTCTCCGGCACAGGTAAGTGTTCTGCTCTCTCTGTGCTGCAGTTATTCCTGAATTCCATTAGCTCATTTCTTTGCTTTAATGCAAGTATTTGTAAGGCGTCCTCGGCGCGTCCAAGATGGCGGCGCCCAGAAGAGGCCATGCGGCCGTCGTTTTTGCGCAGCATATTTACGCTGGTGCATCCTTTAGACGCTGGCGTCCAAAAACGTGCAGACGCTGGCGCATATTTTGGCGCACGTCCTGTGACGTCATCTAGCGCGTTTTGGCGTGAAAATCCACCTATTTAAAGTCGCCAGAAGAATCTCTCAGTACCCGAGTATAGGTTCTTCTTTCCTGAGTTCCTGGGTGCTTACTATTATTGATTCCTTGATCTTTGACCTT
Source organism: Xenopus petersii (assembly GCA_038501925.1). NCBI lineage: Eukaryota > Metazoa > Chordata > Amphibia > Anura > Pipidae > Xenopus > Xenopus petersii. The sequence goes on along the minus strand of CM076676.1, from coordinate 132,394,506 downwards.
TGCCTGAAACCTCGACTTTGATATCTTGCTGCCTGGACCGACCTTTGCCTGAACTGACGATTCTTCTGCCTAAACCCTTTGTACCACGAACTGTGTTTGCCTAGTTGCTTCCTCCTTGGTCCGCACTCCAAACTGCGCCTCCGGGCCCTGACAGTAGAGATGTCGCGAACTGTTCGCCGGCGAACTTGTTCGCACGAACATCGGGTGTTCGCGCTCGCCGGAAGTTCGCGAACGTCGCGCGACGTTCGCCATTTTGGGTTCGCCATTGTTGGCGCTTTTTTTTTGCCCTCTCACCCCAGACCAGCAGGTACATGGCAGCCAATCAGGAAGCTCTCCCTTGGACCACTCCCCTTCCCTATAAAAACCGAAGCCCTGCAGCTTTTTTTCACTCTGCCTGTGTGTGCTGAAGAGATAGTGTAGGGAGAGAGCTGCTGCCTGTTAGTGATTTCAGGGACAGTTGAAAGTTTGCTGGCTAGTAATCGTTTTGATACTGCTCTGTTATTGGAGGGACAGAAGTCTGCAGGGGTTTGAGGGACATTTAAGCTTAGGTAGCTTTGCTGGCTAGTAATCTACCTTCTACTGCAGTGCTCTGTATGTAGCTGCAGTGGGCAGCTGTCCTGCTTCTGATCTCATCTGCTGACTGCTGCAATAGCAATAGTCCTTGTAAGGACTGCTTTTATTTATTTTTTTGTTGTTTTACTACTACTACTACTACTACTACTACTACTACTACTACTACTACTATAAGAGCCCAGTGCTATTAGTCTAGCAGTGTTGGGGAGTGGGACTGGTGTGCTAATCTGCTGCTCCTAGTAGTTCAGCAGCACCAACTTTAATTTTTTTTTTTTAATATTCATTCTTTTTTTATTTAACTTTTTTTTTATTTTACTACCGCTGTAGTAGTGTATAAGTTGACCTTTTAGGCATTATTTGCCCTGTAGGCATTTTTTGCCCAGTGTGTTATTCAACCAACTGCTATCTAGCTGTGTGCCCGTGTTCACATTCTGTCTAAATATCCATAATATTACCGTCTCCAGAAAAAACACCGGAGTGACTTTTTTCAAGCAGCCATAATAAATTTTACGTAATCCGTATCCATCGCTGTAGTAGTGTATAAGTTGACCTTTTAGGCATTATTTGCCCTGTAGGCATTTTTTGCCCAGTGTGTTATTCAACCAACTGCTATCTAGCTGTGTGCCCGTGTTCACATTCTGTCTAAATATCCATAATATTACCGTCTCCAGAAAAAACACCGGAGTGACTTTTTTCAAGCAGCCATAATAAATTTTACGTAATCCGTATCCCTCGCTGTAGTAGTGTATAAGTTGACCTTGTAGGCATTATTTGCCCTGTAGGCATTTTTTGCCCAGTGTGTTATTCAACCAACTGCTATCTAGCTGTGTGCCCGTGTTCACATTCTGTCTAAATATCCATAATATTACCGTCTCCAGAAAAAACACCGGAGTGACTTTTTTCAAGCAGCCATAATAAATTTTACGTAATCCGTATCCATCGCTGTAGTAGTGTATAAGTTGACCTTTTAGGCATTATTTGCCCTGTAGGCATTTTTTGCCCAGTGTGTTGACCTTGTAGACATTGTTTGCCCAGTTTTTTTGGACGCAGCCACTGAAGCACAGTTGCCAGAAAAAATATGCCATATAAATGCTGAAAATATAAATTTTTTTGGTTGCAGCCACTGAAGCACAGAGGCCAGAAAAATTATGCCATATAAATGCTGAAAATAGTCATTTTTCGCCATACGTTGACCTTGTAGACATTGTTTGCCCAGTTTTTTTGGACGCAGCCACTGAAGCACAGTTGCCAGAAAAAATATGCCATATAAATGCTGAAAAAATAAATTTTTTTGGTTGCAGCCACTGAAGCACAGAGGCCAGAAAAATTATGCCATATAAATGCTGAAAATATAAATTTTTTTGGTTGCAGCCACTGAAGCACAGAGGCCAGAAAAATTATGCCATATAAATGCAGAAAATATGCATTTTTTTGGTTGCAGCCACTGAAGCACAGAGGCCAGAAAAATTATGCCATATAAATGCAGAAAATATGCATTTTTTTGGTTGCAGCCACTGAAGCACAGAGGCCAGAAAAATTATGCCATATAAATGCAGAAAATATGCATTTTTTTGGTTGCAGCCACTGAAGCACAGAGGCCAGAAAAATTATGCCATATAAATGCAGAAAATATGCATTTTTTTGGTTGCAGCCACTGAAGCACAGAGGCCAGAAAAATTATGCCATATAAATGCAGAAAATATGCATTTTTTTGGTTGCAGCCACTGAAGCACAGAGGCCAGAAAAAGTATGCCATATAAATGCAGAAAATATGCATTTTTTTGGTTGCAGCCACTGAAGCACAGAGGCCAGAAAAATTATGCCATATAAATGCAGAAAATATGCATTTTTTTGGACGCAGCCACTGAAGCACAGTTGCCAGAAAAAATATGCCATATAAATGCTGAAAATAGTCATTTTTCGCCATACGTTGACCTTGTAGACATTGTTTGCCCAGTTTTTTTGGTTGCAGCCACTGAAGCACAGAGGCCAGAAAAAATTAAACCAGTAGGGTTTGCACCCTAGTTTGTAACGGTGGCGGAGGGAGGAGGACGCTAAAGGACAGCTGTGTGTGGAGTCATGAGGCTTGAAGAGAAGGACAGCTGCATAGAAGTCAGAACAAGTCTTCCGGCGTGCAGTAACCCTCCGAGATCCACCCCTCATTCATTTTAATAAAGGTCAGGTAATCGACACTTTTGTGACCTAGGCGAGTTCTCTTCTCAGTTACAATCCCTCCTGCTGCACTGAAGGTCCTTTCTGAGAGCACACTTGAGGCTGGGCAAGACAAGAGGTTCATGGCAAATTGTGACAGCTCTGGCCACAGATCAAGCCTGCGCACCCAGTAGTCCAGGGGTTCATCGCTCCTCAGAGTGTCGATATCTGCAGTTAATGCCAGGTAGTCCGCTACCTGCCGGTCGAGGCGTTCTTTGAGGGTGGATCCAGAAGGGTTGTGGCGCTGCCTTGGACAGAAAAACATTTGCATGTCTGACGTTACAGACCGGCCAAAGGGCTTTGTCCTTGCAGGTGTGCTCGTGGCAGGATTACTGGCACCTCTGCCCCTGGAATGTTGATGAGTTCCTGAAGTGACATCACCCTTAAAAGCATTGTACAACATGTTTTGCAGGCTGGTTTGTAAATGCCGCATCTTTTCGGACTTGTGGTATGTTGGTAACATTTCTGACACTTTATGCTTGTACCGAGGGTCTAGTAGCGTTGCGACCCAGTACAGGTCCTTCTCCTTAAGCCTCTTGATACGGGGGTCCTTCAACAGGCATGCCAGCATGAAAGACCCCATTCTCACAAGGTTGGATGCAGAGCTATCCATCTCCGCTTCCTCATTATCAAGGACTGCATCATCCACGGTCTCCTCCCCCCAGCCACGTACAAGACCAGGGGTCCCCAAAAGGTCACCACTAGCCCCCTGGGAAGCCTGCTCCTGTTGGTCCTCCTCCTCCTCCTCCACAAAGCCACCTTCCTCCTCTGACTCCACTTCTGGCACCTCTCCCTGCGTTGCAGCAGGTGCCTGGGTTCGTTCTGGTGATTGCGACCATAAATCGTGCGCTTCCAGCTCCTCGTCACGCTGGTCTACAGCCTCATCTGTCACTCGTCGCACGGCACGCTCCAGGAAGAAAGCGAAGGGTATTAGGTCGCTGATGGTGCCTTCGGTGCGACTGACCATATTTGTCACCTCTTCAAAAGGTCGCATGAGCCTGCAGGCATCGCGCATAAGCACCCAGTAACGGGGGAAAAAAATCCCCAGCTCTGCAGATCCAGTCCTACCACCCAGTTCAAAAAGGTACTCGTTGACGGCCCTTTGTTGTTGCAGCAGACGTTCCAACATAAGGAGCGTTGAATTCCAGCGAGTCTGACTGTCAGAAATCAAACGCCTGACTGGCATGTTGTAGCGCTGCTGAATGTCAGCAAGGCGTGCCATGGCTGTGTAGGAACGTCTGAAATGGGCCGACACCTTTCTGGACTGGGTGAGAACGTCCTGGAATCCTGGGTACTTGGAGACAAAACGTTGGACTATTAAATTTAACACATGTGCCATGCAGGGCACATGTGTTAAATTTCCCAGTCTCAACGCTGCCAACAGATTGCTTCCATTGTCACACACCACTTTTCCGATCTGCAGTTGGTGTGGGGTCAGCCACCGATCGGCCTGTGACTGCAGAGATGACAGGAGTACAGATCCGGTATGGTTTTTGCTTTCCAGGCACGTCATCCCCAAGACAGCGTGACAACGGCGTACCTGGCACGTCGAATAGCCTAGGGGGAGCTGGGGGTGCACAGGTGTGGAGGAGGAGAAGGAGGACCCAGCAGCAGAGTAAGAAGAAGAAGAGGAAGAAGACGAGGTAGAGAGCGATGGAGGAGTAGAGGTGGTGGCAGAACCGCGTGCAATCCGTGGCGGTGACACCAACTCCACTGTTGTTGTTGTTGTTGAGCTACCCATTCCCTGCTTCCCATTCCCAGCCATTACCAAGTTCACCCAGTGGGCAGTGTAGGTGACATACCTGCCCTGACCATGCTTGGAGGACCATGCGTCAGTAGTCATATGGACCTTTGGCCCAACACTAAGTGACAGAGATGCGGTAACTTGGCTCTGCACATGTTGGTACAGGTGTGGTATTCCCTTTTTAGAAAAAAAATTGCGGCTGGGTACCTTCCACTGCGGTGTCCCAATTGCTACAAATTTGCGGAAGGCCTCAGAGTCCACCAGCTGGTATGGTAAAAGCTGGCGGGCTAAGAGTGCAGACAAGCCAGCTGTCAGACGCCGGGCAAGGGGGTGACAGTCAGACATTGGCTTCTTACGCTCAAACATGGCCTTCACAGAAACTTGGCTGGTGGCAGATGACTGGGAATGGGAACAGGTGGTCAAGGTGGAAGGCGGAGTGGAGGGTGGTTCAGATGGGTCAAGGAGAGCAGAGGTAGAGCAGTAAGATGCTGGACCAGAAGGAGTGTGACTTTTAGTTTGCCTGTTGCCTTTGAGGTGTTGCTCCCAAAGTGCTTTGTGCTTGCCGCTCATGTGCCTTCGCATAGAAGTTGTACCTATGTGGCTGTTGGGCTTACCAAGGCTCAGTTTCTGACTGCACTCATTGCAAATTACAATGCTTTTGTCAGAGGCACACACATTAAAAAAATGCCACACTGCTGACTTTTTGGAAGTCTGCGATCTGGCGGTAACAGTAGAAGTTGGCGGCATTGGCGGCAATGGCGGGTGCGTTGGCCGGCTGAACACAGGTGCCGATACATGTTGTTGCCCTACTGATCCCTGCGGGCTGGCCTCCCTGCTTCTTCTAAGTCTTATTCTCCTACTGCCTCTCTGACTCTCCGTCTCTCCATCTGAACTACCCTCCTCTTGCTCTCTTCTACTAGGCACCCACAAAACATCAATCTCCTCATCATCATTCTCCTCAGATGCATCAATTTCTTCTGACACATCACAGAAGGAAGCAGCAGCGGGGACCTCCTCCTCCTCCTCATCACTCATCATTATGTCCATCTCTGTCGTGTTCTCTGCCAGAATTAAATCTGGTGTAACGTCCTCATCTCCTTCATCTTCTTCTGCCAATAATGGTTGCGCATTACTCAGTTCAAGAAACTCATGGGAAAATAACTCCTCTGACTCCAGTGAAGATGGGGCACCGGTGGTGGAGGAAGTGTTACGTGGGGTGGCCATAGCAGTGGAGGATGAGGAGGATGTTGTGGTAAAGTTAGAAACGGTAGAGGATGGGGTGTGCTGTGTAAGCCAGTCAACTACCTCTTCAGCATTTTGGGAGTTCAGGGTCATTGGCTTTTTAAAACTGGGCAATTTGCTAGGGCCACAGGATTGCATAGCAGCACGGCCCCTAGCACGGCCTCTGCGTGGCGGCCTGCCTTTGCCTGGCATTATTTTTAAAAAAACAACAACAACAAAAACTCAGTTGGTTTTTCTGGAAACGATAATACACACAGCTAGATGGCAGTTTGAAGAAAACAGTGTGCAAATAATGCCTACAAGATCAACGTATACACTACTACAGCGGTGGATACGGATTACGTAAAATATATGAATGCTGCTTGAAAAAAAGTAACTCAAGTGGTTTTTCTAGAGACGATAATATTATCAATATTTAGACAAAATGTGAACAAGCTCACACAGCTAGATGGCGGTTTGAAGAAAACACTGTGCAAATAATGCCTACAAGGTCAACGTATACACAGCGGTGGATACGGATTACGTAAAATATAAGAATGCTGCTTGAAAAAAAGTCACTCCGGTGTTTTTTCTGGAGACGGTAATATTATGGATATTTAGACAGAATGTGAACACGGTCACACAGCTAGATAGCAGTTGGTTGAATAACACACTGGGCAAAAAATGCCTACAGGGCAAATAATGCCTACAAGGTCAACGTATACACAGCGGTGGATACGGATTACGTAAAATATAAGAATGCTGCTTGAAAAAAAGTCACTCCGGTGTTTTTTCTGGAGACGGTAATATTATGGATATTTAGACAGAATGTGAACACGGGCACACAGCTAGATAGCAGTTGGTTGAATAACGTATGGCGAAAAATGACTATTTTCAGCATTTATATGGCATATTTTTTCTGGCAACTGTGCTTCAGTGGCTGCGTCCAAAAAAACTGGGCAAACAATGCCTACAAGGTCAACGTATGGCAGTTGTTTAAAGAGAACAGTAGATTACTAGCCAGCAAAGCTACCTAAGCTAAAATGTCCCTCAAATCCCTGCAGACTTCTGTCCCTCCAATACAGAGCAGTATCACGCAGATTACTAGCCAGCAAACTTACTATCATCTGTCCCTGAAATCACTAACAGCTCTCCCCCTACACTATCTCTTCCAAGCACACACAGGCAGATTTTTCAGATACATTTTTGCCCTTGATCCCCCTCTGGCATGCCACTGTCCAGGTCGTTGCACCCTTTAAACAACTTTAAAATCATTTTTCTGGCCAGAAATGTCTTTTGTAGATGTTAAAGTTCGCCTTCCCATTGAAGTCTATGGGGTTCGCGAACCGTTCGCGAACCGCTCGCAATTTTGCGCAAGTTCGCGAATATGTTCGCGAACTTTTTTTCCGACGTTCGCTACATCCCTACCTGACAGTATTGTTTCAAATATGCAGCACAAAAGGCCCATAGTAAACTAAGGATTTAAAGGGGAAGCCTGTAGCACTGCCAACTAATTATAGTATGTAGGGTACCAATAGTACGTGATAACTATTTTGTTTTTCTTGAAGAGGGAACCCATTCAGCTGCCTATATATTAGGGGGATTATTTACCAAATCTGAGAGCTATGTGAGCTTTTTTTAGACCTCGAATGAATTCACCACTCAAAAAGGTTTCTAATTAATGAAAAAACGTGAATGTAACAAATGGGAATCAATGAAGTCGGGGTTAACCTGAAAACTCTAATTGAATGATTTTTCGGCAAAAAAAAAACACAGAAAAAATGTTGAATATGATGAAGGCTATTAATATCTTCAAATGGTTCATGGGACCTCTGCCATTGACTTCTACATGACCTTGACAGGTTTTAAATGGTGTATATTCAGATTCAAGCTATTTCAAAAATGCAAAAAAAAAAGAAAAAATGATTTTTGATTCAAAAATACCCTTGAAAATTAGATTATTTTTTTTTTGGAAAACACAAATCGTACCTTAATAAATCTGTGTCTATGAATTCTTGCAACAGGGCATTTTCTCTGTTGGCTGCAGAATGTTTTAGGAAACCAGAATACCTTTGCACATGAATGACTTGTCACATATATTGTAAGGCTAATGTAAATTAGGGAATCCATCATTTCAGCCAAATACCTAATCCACAACCGATGGGTCCTTAAAGGGGAAGGTACTCCTTCATGATGTATAATGTTTTTCTTCTATATATTTATAGACATTTATAGACAGTATCATATATAAATATGAGGCCATCACTCTCTCCAGGTTTAGAGTATATGTAAAGAAACGTTTGGTAGCTGACATTTTGTTTATCAAGATAAAGCCAGAGGTGTTTTTATATTCCATGTTTGAGATGGGCAGGGTATTGGCACACATTGACACCAGAGAAGGGAGGGATATGGCTGCTGATGTAACATAGTAACATAGTAACTAAGGTTGAAAAAAGACACATGTCCATCCAGTTCAACCTTTTTTTTTTTATTAACTACCTATCTGCCAGTTGATCCAGAGGAAGGCAAAAACCCATCTGAAGCCTCTCCAATTTGCCTTAGAGGGGGAAAAATTCCTTCCTGACTCCAAAATGGCAATCGGACTAGTCCCTGGATCAACTTGGACTCTGATCCTGAAACAATGAAAGGGGGCAGCAGCCTCCTGAAACACCGGGCATGCTGGCAAGCTCAATAATCAAATGAACATTTTTATTCTTGAAATTCCAGCCGGAACACCTCAAGTGTTTTTTTACTATACAATGTAGCAGAATCCAGCTGATAAGCAGACCTGGAAGGAGTTGACTTCAACTACATTGTTTCAAGAGTCAGAAACAAGTAGGGATCACAATTACATTTATAAATAACATTAAAACCACAGGAAATGTGTAATGAATGTATATTGGAAAGTTGCTTCGAATGACATTTCCTCTCATTTTCCTTCATTATGCAATGGGTGCAATGTTTTGGGTGGAGTTCTGCTTCATATAATGATGACAGGAAATGCAAGTTAGTTTACTTAAAGGGCCAGAAAATAAAAAAAGGTTTTACGCGCATCTACCTGTAATGTCACTATTATGTGATGTTTTAGTTTATTTATTTCTAAAGCTATGGTGCACTGCTTAAGCAGGCCAGGATTTTGCTGATTGAGGATAATGTTCTACGCTAAGTTGGTTACAAGTTAAGATACTTTATATACTAGGGTAAAATCTTCTGTTTACAAAACAGTCCTGTTACTAACCGAATTACCACTGACATGAGAAATATACAGGTGGCAATTAGTGATGAGCGATTAGTGATCTGTCCTGTTTTGGTTCGCTGAAAAATCTGTGAAACTCACGTTTAAGTCAATGGGCTAAAAAACTATTTTGACGCGAATGACAATTTTTTTTAGTGCAGCAAATTTTTCCACTGCAGGAGTTTCGCAAAAACAGCAGTCAGTGGACTGCGTAAATTTGTTAATTTATAGCACATACATACTCGAATTTGCGGCAAGGCCGCATAGGCCCGGGCCTAGGGCGGCAAAAAATAGGGGCGGCATGCCGCCCAGCCACATTATGGGGACGTTCGTGTCCCAACTACACCAGCTGCGCCAGCATTTTTTCCCTTTTTTCCCTTCTGGGAAGGCGGGCGCTAGGACCACGCGGCTGCCTGGTCAGACTGCATGGCCTAGGGGCGGCCGGAAAAGAAATCCGGCACTGTACATACTTTCTAATTTTTTCCCCTTCTCTTTGCAGAGGCTGGCGAAGATGCAGAAGCTGGGGGAGATGCAGAAACAGAGAGAGTTGCAGTCTCGTACAAAATGCTGTCAAGCACAAAATATTACATGAGCGATATAAATAACCAATGGCTTGTATATAAAAATGGTGGCCTTTATGCAATGGAGCTGAACAATGCAAACTTACATGTCAGAGGTGAGCTTGAAGTTTCTTATTGTATCTATGTTCTAAAATTCAAACCAACTGTCATAACAGAGAACTGCCTGCAAGTATGTGAACACCCTGTATATGCTATCCCTTTAGATTAGGAGAGTTAATTAGGGTTTGAAATTATTTAATTATCTATAAGCAACCAGTCCAGCACACATTGGCCAGATCTAAGGGATATAGGTTAGCTCTGCTGTAAAGGGGTTATTCCAGTTCAGTTGGTGTCAGATAGTTCACCAGAACTATTACTTCAATTACTTTCTATTTTATATCTGTAATATTGAAGTTTAAAGTTTTGTTTTCACCTTCTTATGTCTTTTTAAAGCAGCTGGGGGGGGTCACCGATCTGTAGCTGTTCTAAATTGATACATTAGTTGATACATTTCTTGGCTTTGTCCTTGCTGAGCAGAATCCCTGAGTTCCGTTACAATCAGCTGTTTATAAATAGAATATTGAATTTATAAATAGTTGCTAATACTGTCCTGCGCTTCCCTATATTCTATGGTGATGAGCCCCACTAAAACATTGCAGGTAGATAATACAACGGATTGTTCCAGCATGAAAAAAATTGTTTCTCCCTGATTTGTTGCTTTGTATATTGCCGTGTGCATCAAGCCCTATGCTGACCTGTATGTTCTGTGTTGCTCCATTTGATCTCTTTTAACCTTCCTGTGTTTTATTTCTATCCAAAATACCGATCGAAGTTACCAAATATGTCAGCTCAGAAACCGAATGCCTGTCTGAAAGCTTAATAACTGAGAGCCTGTCAAATCCTTCCATAACTAAGATACTGCCAAGGAGTCTCTCCATTTACGTTGCTTTCAGTTTGCCTGAAACCAATACTCAAAAAAGGAATTTTCTCTATTTCTCTTCTAACACACTGGAATATAGGGTAAGTAGGGGATGATATACCAGTCTACTGTAGATCAGGATTAGGTCAGTCAAGTAAGGTTTAGGGCAGATGTAACGGATCCTCTGCGGGGGGTTTTCTGCCTGGGGTGTAACACCAATAACTGGCGGATCCTGCCCCTTTCTCCTGCCATTCAATTCAACTGAACTAAGTGACAGGCAGATACCATTGAAGGGAAGGGCAGGAGGAAGGGGCAGTATGGGAAGGTCGCTGTTGTTTCTTCACTGACCCTGAATGTGCCCTGACTGCCATCAAACATAAAGGGTGACATTTGGCAACGGCTTCACCCAGAGCTATGGGGCCAGTAACACCAATATGAAAATCATTTATTTAACTTTAAATTCTTTATTTTTTGGGGGGGGGGGCGGGAGGGAGGTTTGTGCATCTGGATTTTTGCAGCACATTTGCTAACAGACACACTGCAGTATTTTATCTGCTTCTTGTACATCCCGCTGGGTTCTGTGGAATCTCGAAAAAATTGCAGAATACATTTGTTTAAATAAAAGTATAATTTTTTTAAAGAAATCCTGCATTTATATAGCATCAAAGCATAAAAACTGCCAAAGCAATACCCCATAGTGATCATTCAAAAAACACGAGTTTGGGGTCTGGCTGCTCACTGCACCTCAAACCTTCATAACACGTAAATAAAAGCACAAGTAGGGGCACCTATGTGCCTCCCCCCCTTATGAATATAGTGCTGCTGAACCCAGTCATTGCTCTCTTAATTGGGCACAGCTAGAAGGAAGAAGTTGGGTTGGGTTGGTGCGCATCTCCTCCATGGGACTGGAGAGGGGGACTACCATAAAGCAGACCCTACAGACAAGCCCCCCCCCCATCTACGGGGTCTGCTGTTGGTTAGTCCCATCATTGCTGGAGGAGAGGATGTAAATTGAGAAAAACAGGGGGATTGCAGCCATTTTTTGCACCTGTAAATGACCCCTACTGTGTGGTTTTCATGTGTAGCTGATGATCAGGGCTAGAGTTAGAGAAGAAGGGGACCTTGACAATAAAGGAAGGATGGGCCCCTCATGTAAGGGGGGGAGGTGTCTACTGTTTGGTGCAATTCTGGGAGTTGCAGTTGAATATCCGCTAGAGAGCTGCAGGGAAGAAATATATGTGTATATATAGGCTGCTTATACTCAAGTCTGTAGGAGGTTCACATCCTCACCAGCACAGAGTGGCTAAAAATCCAGCTCTGTAGGGGCATTTACTAACCCAATCCAGAGGGAGGGGCTGCTGGAAGAAATGTAAAGCATTGCATAGTGGGTGTTTGATAGCAATAATTACATAATTCCCACCATTGATAGGACAGTTTCAGCGTTACTTGATAAAAGATATCAGAGCTCATCTACTAATCAAGGTGCTAAACTGCCCAAGTGCAGCAGTCAGTGCAGCAGTCAGTAGCAACCAATCAGCAGGCAAGTTAGAAGATGAAGTCAAAGAGCTGATTGGTTGCTAAAGGTAATGGCACCAGTGCACTTCAGCACCTTTGTTTGTAAATCAGCCCTATAATATTATTTTACTGGAGCGGTCTGCTCAAAACCTTTCCTATTCCTAATGTTTCCATTTTTTTCTTCTAGAAACTGGATGCAATTCCACTTTGTTTGTCTGGGGATGATACAAACCTGCTGTTTAGCAAAAGCCAACAGACATCAGTGACCTACACGCCAATCAATAATTCCCAGTTCAACCTGTCCACCTCCAAACAAGAGGATCAACCTCTAAGTGTGCAGAGCAGAGCAAATAATGGCTTTATAAAGGACTTTTACCTGCAAGATGTGACAGTTGAATAGATGGAATCTCTGACAGATGATAATTTCTGTTAAATTTGAACCTAAATATGTTATCCACAGACTCAGAGCCTTACAGTCAGGGTTCATTTGTTAAAGAAACAACGTGTTCTCTGTTCCTCTTTATATTCTGTAGTCACAAGTCTCTTAAAGAATTTATGTTAATCTAACTCACATCTCAAAAAGATTCATATTTATTATTAGATTATGGGTGGAATTGATAAAACTAGAATACATTTTACCCCACTTCAACCTATCATTGAACTCAATCCAGAGAACTCTCTAACTTCTGACCAGTTCTATTAACCTAGACTATTTGGGTTATGTGTCCAGCTCTGATTGTTGGCTCATTACATTAATTTGAGGGAGCTGGTGTAAGATATTTACCCAGGGGACGGCAGGGACGGCAGGGACGCCTGCTGCCCCCTCGACGGGGAAGCCCGTCTCACTTCTCTGCTGCCGATGCGGCTAGGCCCCAGGCGCCGGCTCCTATGGAGTGCGCGGCGCGCATTCGACAGAATTAAAGGGGCAGGCACGCTGGCGCGATTGCGCTGGCGTCTTTGCACAGGCGCTGATTCGCCAGCGTCCAATGGCGCCAAATTCAAATGTTTAAATGGCCAGCAGTCCTTTTGTGCCTTGCCCAACGTAGGTTCTGTATACTGTTCCTGGGTGCGATTATTCTGTGATTCTTGTTGTGACCTTTGGCTATCCCTGATTCCTGTTTGACTTCCGCCTGCCCTGACCCTTTGGCTTGTTCCTGACTACTCTTTGGATTCCGTTCTGTACTTCGACCCTGTTGTTGCTGACCTGGCCTGTGACCTCGATTACTCTGCTGCTTACCGATTTTGTACTGCATTCCTGATTGGTTTCGACTCGGCCCGTTCCTGGGCTTTGATAACCTTTATGTTAAGTTCCCTTGCTCGCCCAGAGTTCTTCCCTCAGTCTCCTCACTATTAAGTCCTGGCGGCATCCGAGTAGCGGAGGGCCCCACCCGACGTGAAAGGCGGCGGTTATAGGCCGAAGTGTGAGCCGAGCCCGGGACATTGGGGTTTACTCTGGGTTGTGGGATACTGAACGTTACAGCTGGGCATGAATTCCCGAGGCACATCATTCAAAATCAGGAGGATGGAAGGTGTGAAATGCAGCTCTGGGGTAGAAAGGGCTTCATATTCAACTGTCCTTGGTTAAATGAAAGAGGACTCGGCAGCTACATGCTAAATAGGATGTGTTTGGGGCAATGCATTTGTTGTATACTCATCTAATGTGTAAATGACATACCAGCTTCTTTCTATATATTTATATTATATACACCCATACAGTAATAAAGATATGACACAAGCAAGGTGTTATTTTTGAAAACAATAATGAATTCAGTCCTTAACAGTGTGGTCTCTAACTGGTTTTAGCAAATGGAGCCTAGTGCCACCAACAGTATTTTAAGCCTGATAGTAGGTTCTCCAGCACCCTGTCCCATAACTTCTAGCCCAGGGGTCCCCAACCTTTTTTACCCGTGAGCCACATTCAAATGTAAAAAGAGTTGGGGGGCAACACAAGAATGAAAAATGTTCCTAGGGATTCCAAATAAGTGCTGTGATTGCCTATTTGGTAGCCCCTATGTGGACTGGTAGCCTATAAGAGGCTCTGTTTGGCAGTACGCCTGGTTTTTATACAATTAAAAAGTGCCTCCAAGACTGAAATTCAAAAATAAGCACCTGCTTTGAGGCCACTGGGAGCAACATCCATGGGGTTGGTGGGCAACATGTTGCTCAGGAGCCACTGGTTGGGGATCACTGATCTAGCCCCTTGTTTCAGACATCTCCTAATTATTGGACTTCATGTAAATTCCTGTTCACCCTGCCCTACCCAAAAATATGTTTTGGCCACCAAAGTACTTTACATAATTTAAATAAGAAAGATGGTAATTGTATTAACTTGCTATTAGTGGCATGTCTCCCGTCTATTGTGCCTGGGCCCCGCATACTGATCTTCGAGTGATTGCTCACTAGCTGCCAGATAGTTATAACCTTGCCTGTTCACCCATGGTGCTAGCTTAAAAAATGTGTCCCATTTTCCTGTGGAATGTGCATCAGTTAGGCCATTCTTCACCCAGAAAAACACTCCAATTTAAAAGCATTATTAAAATGTCAAAGCACTAGCTGTTGCAATATGGTGGAATCTAAAGGTTCTATCACCCCAAGATGTCTGATTTAAATTTCACAGAATCATTAGCATATTTAGCTACCCATAGTTGAACTGTCACTGGAGAACAACTTCAATAACCTTAGATTTGGAGTTAAGCTTTACTTTTGCCAAGATTTGGGGTACCACCTTGTCCTGAAAGAATCCTTCAAGTCAAAGCTCCTTGTGAAATCTGCAAACAGGTCCAGCAGGTGGATGGACATGACTTTGCCTGCACAGATTCTGACTCCTTTTTCTAAGAACTGCTCTAACGTCTGTAGCCTCTAATGCTTGGCCTATGTTGAGGTGAGTTGGTCTCTAAACATAATTTAAATTCTCTGCCCATGAGGAAAACCCTACAAGCAAAGCTAAACTGACTAAGATGGGACTACATGTCTATTAGGGCAATTGTACACTCAGCGATCTTTGGATCTTTACCCTCCTACAAATTAGTAGGAGGTTAAAACATTACTGCAAGATCCACGTCTCTCCCTCTAATTAAGAAGGGGGGGGGTTCCCATGCAAGAACACTGGTCAAGAACAGACAACTGAGCACATATTGAGTATGTTCCCTGGCTCAGCTAATATTACCAATAAGGGGGACAGAGATAGGAAGGCAGGAATTTTGATAGGTAAATCTATAGTAATAAGTCAAAGTGGTTGTTTCTCTTCAAGTTAACTTTTAGTATGATGTAGAGAGTGATATTCTAAGATAATTTGCAAATGGTTTTCATGTTTTTATTATTTGCGTTCTTTTAGTTATTTAGCTTTTTGTTCAGCAGCAATTTCAGCAATCTGGTTGCTAGGGTCCAAAGTACCCCAGTAGCCTTGCATTTATTTGAATAAGAGACTAGAATATGAATTGGAAAGGCCTGAATAGAAAGAGGAGTAATAAAAAGTAGCAATAACAATAGATTTGTAGCCTTACAGAGCATTTGTTTTTAGATGTGGGCAGTGACTACCATTTGAAAGCAGGAAAGAGTCAGAAGAAGAAGGCAAATAATTCAAAAAACTATAAAAAATAAATAATGAAGACCAATTGAAAAGTTTCTTATAAATGACCATTCTATAACATTCTAAAAGTTAACTTGAAGATGAAACTTTAGGTACAGCAAGTCCAGTTGATTTGACTTATTACTATATATATATATATCATGGCCTGGATTAACAAGAACCTTAATAGATGTATTTTGACAGGGTAAACCATTTTAGATTTTAGGTTTCAAGAACAACCAATGTTGGGTGAAAACAAACAAAAAGAAATAGAGTAACCAAAGAATAGAATAGAAAATAATCTTATTTCCCCAATAATACAATGATGTCCGAATCTGGGCACCACAGGGATTAACCTTCCTAAACCAATTGAACCCCCATATTATACTTGCTTAACAAGACGCCAAGCAGGCCATGAGTCTAACAGTCACTGGGAATTGAATTATATCATTGGGGATACGACTCTCCAAATAGTTCAATAATAGGAACAACACCCTAGGATCTTCATAGACTTATACCATGTCGCTATTGGTGTTCACCTGAACTAATTACACTTCTTAAAACATAAGGGTATATTTTCCCTATACAAAGATACCGGCACACAAGGCTTGCTTGCAGGGAAACCCTTGCTTTAATTCAAAAGTGCGGAAGTGCAACGTTTCGGGGACACGTCCCTTTCTCATGCTTGAGAGAGGGGAGTGTCCCCGAAACGTTGCACTTCCGCACTTTTGAATTAAAGCAAGGGTTTCCCTGCAAGCAAGCCTTGTGTGCCGGTATCTTTGTTTCTTGACTCAATTTGGAGGTTACCGTATCCTCTATTACTGAGCACCAGGCATTATCTTCAGGAGGTTGACATGGGTGTGTGCCTGCTCTATCTTGTTCCAGTATATTTTCCCTATAAACAGATTCAGCAGCTGGAACCCTGAAGAATAAAAAAAGTTTCCATTTCAGACCCAAAGAGGAACTTCAGAGAGTGGTTATTTATGTAGTAGGAAATTCTGAGCTAGTTCTTTATTTGTGAGGTTGTGATCCGGATACCTAGATATAAATATCTGCAATGGAATTAATAAGAGAATATTTATTGAATAGTATTTCCCAGAAGCTCCTGATAGAATTCCTAGTTGGCCAGTGCACCGTTGCCTAGTTCCTAAAACAGTGGGACTACACTACATGTTCTATGGGCTAGAAAATTGGGTCAGAAAGCCTTCAATATAATTCCAGGTAATCACTTCCAAATCAATGCAATCCGGCTTTTATTGTCAAGATGCAGAAACTTGATCAGATTCATTTTAAGACAGATGATCAGTAAAAACTTGCTGAATGGTTGCTATTGGTTACTAGACCAGTAGCAAAATTTGGACCTAAAATTAAATCACTCCTTTAAAGTATTACCTCTGAAGCCAACTTTTTTTTTGCTGGCTGATACATGCCTAAAATTGCTTTCTATGGATTTGAATGAGAAAAGCCTGACAGGGCCAGTAAGTGTCTCAGTTTCATAGAACTGGTGCTGGTTATGTGTCATATCACTATGAGCCACCGGGGCAAATTTGGGCAGCTGAGATGCTTTGTATAGGCTTCAGGGGCGGAACTACAGAGGAGTCAGGACCTGCAACTGCAGGGGGGCCCAGGAGGTATATGGGCCCCACGAGGATCTAATTATAGTGATAGGCAAATTCCTACCGTTTCGCCAAAAAATTTGCAAATTTCCTGCAAAATTCGAGAAAAATTTGAGAAACCGGAGTTCACGATGTGAAATGTGTGAAAGTCACACGTATTCACGAAAAAATTGTGCAGTTCGAACGTTTTCACCAAAAAATCGAGCAATTCAAACTTTTTTGCTTAAAACTTAACCAATCGGAACGTTTTCAGTAAAATCGAGCAATTCGAATGTTTTCACATAAAAATGTAGCAATTCGAATGTTTTCACAAAAAAAAACAAAAATTGACGCCAGGAATTGTCGCAGGAGATTCGCAAATTTATTCGCCCATCTAATTCACATACAATTTTTTATACAAATCCTTTGTAGCTTGACAAAGTGACTCATGGGTATTCCTAAATTGGAGGGATGACAAGATTGGTTCTGAATGATGTTGATTCTATTAAGGGACATAACTTTCGAAGAGTTGCTGTTTGTCAATTCATTGGCCAGAACATCGTCTGAATTTTCTAAAATTAAAATCTGAATGTTAGTTTTAGGTACGATTGACATCCGAACATTCTTTGTAGAAGGAATAAAATCTGAACATCTATGGCCGGCTTTAGGGCTACACTCCACAGTAGATTGTGTCAGATGGTGTCAGATTGACAAAACTCACCCTATAAGTCGATTGATACAAAAATCGGATGTGCAAACATTTGCCATCCAACACAAATGGCCTTTTAAATGGGAACGCTGCATGTTTTGTCTTCAAGATTAGGGATGCACCAAATTCAGGATTTGGTTCAGGATTCGGCCAAAATTCTGCCTTTTTCAGCAAAATTCAAACAGGGCCGGATTTATATAAAAGGCATCCCTAGGCCCACTTTCATTCGTTGCTCCTGTCTCCTCCCTTCTATTCGCTCGAATTTTCATTGGGACCGGAGCAATGGTGATTTAAGCATGGGAGATTTAAAAAACTATTGTTGTCTCTTCCTAATACCCAGTGTTTCTGAACCAATGTTGGTGTGGTTGGGCAGCATGCCGCCCCCTAAAATCCAGCCGCCCTAGGCCCGGGCCTTGGTGGCCTCTCCACAAATCTGGGTCTGGATTCGAATTCAGCCAAATCCAAGTGCCTCGCTGAACCAATTCCATATCCAAAAATCACATGAATTTTCTTTACACAAACAAGTAGTCAACAAATATTTAACTATGGTTCTCTTCCTCTGCTTACCCTAATTTACATATGCAAAGGATTTGGGCGAATCCATAATTTGGTGCATCCCTAGATAAGATAAAAACTGATTGGAAAGACTTTTTTTTCCTCAATGAAATACATTAATTTTCGGATGTAAATGCATGAACAAAAGACTCTGTCCGACTTTACATTACACCTGTGGGTAGGGTTGCCACATTTTCTGGAAAAAAATACTGGCCTTCCTATATTCTTGTTGTTTTTTTACTATTAATAACATTGGCATCAAGCATCATTTTTACCGGCCAGGCAACCCTACCTGTGGAGGATCAGATTTTTTAGCAACCCTCAAAATCTCATGCTGTTGTGTGGTATTGTTTGGCAAGATCAGATATGGTTGACATCTTTGGGGTAGTTGGGAAGACTACATTGTCAGCTATGAGAGAGAGAGACTGTTCTATATTTTTGATGCCGTATGAACATAAGCACTCTGTTGATGTGACGTTTCAAATGAATAAAGTAATGGGAAAGTCCTGTATTAATCACAGGGTCGGACTGGGCTACCGGGACACCTGGAAAAAACTTGGTGAGCCCCAGCCCTCGTTGGCCCCGCTGACCCAGTCCCAATCTTCACCAGGGACTGTGGGTGTTGCCCACATTCCTGTTGTTGTTGCCACAAAAAGTAAATAGGTTATGGGTGGAGAAGCTTATAGCTGGGGCAGGGGGCATGAGTGGGGCAAGGAGGGCAGTGACTGGGGTGGCCACGACTGGTGTGGAGGGGTCTCTGAGTTCGCAGCCCCCTGACACTGCATAATTGTGTATGTTGTGGAGGTAAACTGAATATTGTCCAAATTAAATTTTAACTTGTGCCAGTTTCCCTGTTTAAACTTTATAGTATTCACTGACCTCCCCCAGAAATCTTGAATGGAAGGGCACAGCCAAAGATGGTTCACAAGATCAGCGTGTGCGTTGGGACATTTTAGACAGATGTCCATGGGGAGAGTTCCAATGCTGCGTTGCCTTAGTGGTGTTAGGTATAAAGTTAAGAATGACTGGCTCTGTGAGTTAAATCTGATATAAGAGAGACACTGTTGAGACAACAGCAGCTGAGTCCAAGGAAGAATGGTCAGAAATAACCACCAAAGAAAAGGTGTACCTATAAAAATGAATGGCTTTTCTAATTACGAGAGTTCATATGTAATATATGTAATAGAATGCCCATGGGACTGTACGTTGGTCAAACTTCTTGCAGTATCAGAGAACACATTCCTCAACATAAGTCAGCCATTAACACTAAAGAAAATGGACCAAGCCGTCTCATGTCTTTTTCTCAAAGAATGCCATGGGGTGCAACAATGAAAATTCCAAATTGTAGATGATGTTCCAAAAAAAAGTAGAAGAGGTGATAGAATGACACGAGACATTGGCATCCCATGGCCTCAATAGGGAATATGAAAAACATTTATTATATTATAGAATGACCATTGCATTATTTTTTTCTGTTTTGTTTTTATAGTTTTTGAATTATTTGACTTCCTCAATTATTTTATTCTTTCCAGCTTTCAAATGGGAATCACTGACCCCATCTAGAAAACAAATGCTCGGTAAGGCTACAGTTTTGTTGTTGCTACTTTTAATTATTCAAACCAATGCATGGTTGCTAGGGTACAAACTTGCAAAAAATAGTAGTGGGAGCACTTACCAGGTACTAGGATTCACCTGTGCATGTCACAAAACTGAAGATCCCAACGGTTACTTCCAAAGAAAGAATGAGTTTGTAAGTGCAGCACCAAGGAATCCAGAAGGTAGAAAAATTAAAAATATAAATCTTTATTCAAGCATTTTTAAAAATAGTACCCCATGCTAAACAATGGGCTGTTCACTCAACGCGTTTCATGGCTCTGAGGAAGTGGCGAGAGCCATGAAACGCGTTGAGTGAACAGCCCATTGTTTAGCATGGGGTACTATTTTTAAAAATGCTTGAATAAAGATTTATATTTTTAATTTTTCTACCTTCTGGATTCCTTGGTGCTGCACTTACAAACTCATGGTTGCTAGGGTAATTTGGACCCAAGTAACCAGACTGCTGAAATTGCAAAAATGGAGAGCTGCTGAATAAAAGGCTAAACAACTCAAAAAACACAAATTGAAAATGAAAACCAATTGTAAATTGTCTCAGAATATCACTCTCTACATAATCCTAAAAGTTAACTCAAAGGCGAACAACCCCATTAAGTGGTATTTATCGACAATTTAAAGTCAGCTATTTATTGTGAGTTTTTAATTGTATTTTATTCAATTTATTTTTTGACGGGATGTTTGAAAGGAGCAGGAAAGTCGTTTCACACTTGGGGGTGCCAAATGTAAGGCACCCCCAAGTGATTGTATTGACTTACCTGAAATACTGGGCTGGTGCTCCTATCAGCAGAAAACTGCACCGGCCCAGGGTTATTCCAGTAGCACCACGGAGCGATCCTATTCTGTCTTCTTCTTTCTTCTAATTTCTGAGGGCAGACGCGTGCGCAGTAGAATAAAATAGGCAACTTTTTAGTTAAAGTTTGGCTTTTCAGTAATGCGCAATATATATATATATATATATATATATATGTATATATATGTATGTGTGTATATGCATGTGTATATGTGTGAGCATGTTGATACTGGCTAGCTGGGATGGGCAGCCAGAGAAAGGGGCCTCTTTACTCTTGGGCAGAGTGCTCTGTCTGCATGATGTAGGAATTCCTAGTCCTGACACTACTGAATATTGCAACCAAACTGACTGTATATGTGGAAATATTTCAGTGATTCTAGAGCTAGCTTTAATAACCAAATACAAATGCATATGTTATACATTTATGGGTCTATCACTGCATAAGGCAGTAACCAAACTGTCTGTATATGTGGAAACATTTCAGTGATTCCAGAGCCGGCTTGAATAATCAAATACAAAGGCATATGTTTTACAATTATGGGCCTATCACTGCATTTTCTAGTAATCAAACTGACTGTATATGTGGGAACATTTCAGTGATTTTAGTACTGATTTTAATAACCAAATACAAATGTTATACATTTATGGGCCGGTCACTGCATAACGCAGTAACCAAACGGACTGTATACGTGGAAACATTTCAGTGATTCTAGAGCTGGCTTGAATAACCAAATATAAATGCATATATTAAACATTTCTGTGTCTGTCACTGCATAAGGCAGTAACCAAACTGACTGTATATGTGAAACATTTCAATGATTCTAGAGCTAGCTTCAATAACCAAATACAAATGCATATGTTATACATTTCTGGGCCTGTCACTTCATTATGTAGTAACCAAACGGACTGTATATGTGGAAACTTTTCAGTGGTTCTAGAGCTGGTTTCAATAACCAAATATGAATGTACATGTTATACATTTTTTGGTATAGACACTTTTTAATATTACACCAAACTGAATATAGATGGGGTAACATCAGTGGTTCAGGAGCTGGCTGTAATAACCACATATTTATGCACATGTCATATATTAATTGGGCCAGCTACTGGTTACTACTTTAACCTTACTGTATGTATATGCTTAAACATTTCAGTGGCTTTGGTGCTTACTAAGGTTATAACCAAAAGTAAATGTACATGCTATACATCTCTTTGGTTTGGACACCAATCAATAGAACAACCAAACTGAAGGTAAATGTTAAACTGATGAGTAATGGGTGTGGTAAGGTTCTAGGCATTTCCGGAGGGTGCCTATATAGCCTTCAGGTTTGTATGTAAGCATGGTAACACAAGCCAAGGTTCCAGTATCCCTGGTTCATATCTGTTTCAAATAACTTTGATTTAGGTTATAAGCATGCATTACTCTTGCAAGTAAGCCAATAGGGTAACATATGCTTGCTGATAACAGCAGCCAAGACTGACTTAAAGGAGAAGGAAAGTCTAAAATCAACTTAAGCTCTAAGTGTTGACCATGAAAAGCATATCCCTTTACAACCAAGCATTCCCTCATTAGTTTTTTCATTAACCTTTGTGCTGCAATCGTTTTTTTAAAAAGTTGAAACATGTATATAAAAACATACCCATGCTGCAGTCCAGAAATCAGGCTCAATAGGGCACACGCATGCGCAATAGTTCCCAGCAGTGCCCTGTGCATGCGCACGATGATCTTGTAGGTTCCCTGTCAAGCAATGACGTTGCGACCACGTGATGCAGCCATTCGTCTTTGCTGACCTCTCTGCCCCGCCTCACTTAATCAAGCTCCAATCGCGCTCCTGCTTCCTCATAGCTTGGAAACAAAGGGAAGCTTTGAAGCTCCTGCGCTCGCTCTGGTTTTAATTTATAGTTTGTCAGCAAGCGAGTGCAGGAGCTGGGAGGCAGAGCTAAACCATATATCAAGCAAGCCACCATTCGGGTCTGTCTGACTGAGGTCTGTAGCAATGCAGATTAATAAAGGAAAATACGCATGCCTTTATTTTAAATAGATACTTGTCCTGTTTTTTTTTTTTCTTTCAACATCATCATCTGCCTAACCGGAAGTGATGCGCCTAATTGAAAATGGCGGCACCGAACTTTAAACAGCAGGGAAACTTCAAGACACCTGTGCACAAAAGCAGTTATGACATGATCATTTTTAATGTGGCGTTTGAGGAGGGGGCCTGATGCCAGACCTAATGAACTAGGTTTTATTTTTTTTGTTTCCTTCTCCTTTAAAGGCGCTAGCCAAGTCAGATATAGGTATTAGAAACTTAATTAAGTGTGTCAGCTGTGTTGCAGATAAGTATTATACCCTTATTTACAGCAGTCCATAAGGGCTTAGGGGACTGTGTCCCGGTAAGTATGCCACAATCAGTATATGGGTTACAGATACAGTAAAGGTGGTAACTGATGTAGACATATATCTTGTCTAAATGGATTGTCTAAGGCCAATTCTGATTCATACAAATGCTATGTAATATATAGGATTATGCACCATTGCAAAGATGGTGTGAGAGTAGTGGCCAATTCTGGTTTAAAGGTATACGACTATACTGCATATGGGTGTTATGCAATAGTCAAACAGAGGTAGGTATTATACATTTGCTGTATTATAACATGGGCTTGTAGACCACAACTTTTGAAGTCGACGTGGTCCATATTTTTGCTTACATTCATAACTATAGGCTGTTGGAATAGTTATCAGTCTTAAGGATCTCACTAATTAGAATCTATGTTCTACGACTGGACTTATTCCTGCTTATTAAGAAAATAAGATAAGTACGGTATCCTGCTTTTGGCCTGGATAAATAGATGTAGACATGTATACAGTCATATATACATTTAGCAAGGCTTCTAATATCGCCACAGCTGGAGATCAGGCAAGATAAATGTTCTGTATATTCCAATGATAAATCAAGGTATTTATAAAACTGGTATGATATTCATCAGGATCTCTTTCTTGGTTACAGGGGTGCAACTTATCTGGTCTCAGTCTGGAAGACAGTGGGTACATCAGTCAGTGCAAATTTTTGGTTAATTCACATATACTGTATTCACTAATGCCACAGGGTTTTAGAGCCTTGCAATGAGGTATTTTATAGTACAGATCTATTTAGTTTGTCTCAAATACAATAGGGGTCAGCTCTCGGACTATCTACTCATGGAACATATATCAATGGGTACCATATAAAGCTGGCTGTAAATTAGGTATTCTCCAACAATTCAGTTATAGCTAAAAGTTTGATCCACAGGTTCATTATAACAGGCTATTTCTGTAATGCTAATCCGTATGGTGGACAGGAAGCATGCAATCTTGGCATGCTGGGTTTTCTAAAGGTCTGTTACTCTGGATTTAGCCTTTTACACCTCCATAGACTGGCCTGGCTAGTTGAGGTAGGTATCATAGGGCTTAACATCAAGCTATAAAAAGGGTTTTATTCACTTTATCCTTTTAGACCGAGGCTGCAGTATTGGCCTTAGGCAAGGTCCTGGTTATTGCATCTCTTACCAACAGGCTTGGACATGCTAGTATGGCGTTCCATTGCAGATTAATAGGTAAATAATTATATCTCCATATCTAGATTAATTTTAATCTTGAACACTTAAGGATGGTCTCATGAACTGTCCATTTCCGGGGATTTGAGAATAACCAATCTCTAGCAGTATTGTTGGTTGTAATACTTCCTTGAGTCATTTAAATTTCTTCCTATATGGTAAACTCATGGGAGCATGCCATACAGATTGTTTATAGGCCCAATCTATGGGGTACAATAACTCCAGCTATGTTCAGGTCACATCCGTGAAGGCTCGAGGACTGTATCATAGCAAGGTTATGCATATCTGCAGGCATTTCTTTTACCTGGTCTACTCCAGGGCACGCTGATCTTTAATACTATCCAGTCTTGTTTGGTGTTGGATCATGAGCTAAAGATTAAAACAATTTCAATCTGTCCAGACTGCTGAATGCTTCTCGATACCTCACAGGGTAGGTAAGGTATTCCCACATTGACAGCACTCATTCTCCATAAGTCATTCTACGGACCTCTCATTGAGAGGTGTATTGGTTATGGTCTAGAATAAATAAAGGTTCCTTAGTATTAAAGAGATGGGGAACTACACTAGGTGATGCCATGTACCGGTAGTGTCATACAGAGCGGGGTCATGTAGAATACTAGTGATGGTATTTTTCCTTCCCCCTACTAAATCCTCTTTTGCAGGTACCATGCTTTTGAGCCATCTCCAAGAGTGCTCTTGTGGATGTTATGTGGTTGCAATTAACGTGCTGGTATGTAGTAGGAGTAAGACTATGTAGAAGTGTTACTCTGGGTTCCTTTCCGCTTCTCTTTAATTAAAGATAATTCTCTCTTTAAATGTAATTGTCATGCTGGTTTCACACTCGGTATCATTACTTTGGTGTGGGTTCCTTTAAGGAGTACTCCTTTTATTCTCTTCCAGTCCATTTTCTCTGAGTTCACAGGTTTCTACATGGTGATTTTGGTCCACCTTTTGGAGTTTTTATCTGGTATAGATTATACTCGGCCACTTCCTTATGTGGAACAAATTCCCTCCCATTGGGATATTAGCTTGCTAAGTCCCAGTAAGTATGACATGGAGTTGTCCAGGAAAAGGGAAGATTGTATTATACTTACCGTGATCTTCCTTTCCTGGACAACTCCATGTCAGGTTTTCCCATCCCTTTTTCGGTAGTTTCTAGAAGCTTATTACAAGACACCGGACTGGGGGGGTGGGGTTGGGCTTTTAAAGCTTTGGGGAGGGTCCTTCTGATGGGAGCACTGGGGCGGGGCTATCCCGGTAAGTATGACATGGAGTTGTCAGGAAAGGAAGATCACGGTAAGTATGATACAATCTTCCTTTTTTCCATGTGGGGAGCAATGGCTGGGGTTTGATTGCCCCTGAGACTCATCTTCCATGTAGTTCTGTTGAAACAAAGGCAAAAGTTAATATGGTATAATGCTGCTTGGACCATACTTTTATTTATACTGTATGAGTTTATGGTAACTGGTTGTAAACTCAGAAAACAATACACACATTTATGATTTTAAATTCTGAGTAACATGAAGTTTATGTTCAAAAGAACATTGTCCCAGAACATGCTACTAGCCATGTTCCCTTTTAGCCACTTCTAATGGAACTATAACACAATATGAGGCCTATGGTAGGTGATATACTGTCAACTGTGCATTCATAGGGAAGGATGAAACCTTAGACTGAATCAGTTAAACCTTTAAAAAAGCTAGGAACAAACAAAGCAAAAGGGTAATTACTATATAGTCAGATTTTGATTTTCATGTAAGCCAAAACTATTTGCAATGACATTATCACCCATTGTACTTTGCCAAGCACAGCAAATAGCTGTCTCTAGTAACTTTTTGCTGTTCACCTTTGAATCAACTTTTAGTAGGATGTAGAGAGAGATATTCTGAGACCAATTGCAATAGGTTTTCAGTTTTTTATTATTTGTGGTTTTTGAGTTATTTCGCTTTTTATTCATCAGCTCTCAAGTTTGCTGGGGTCCAAACTTCCCTAGCGACCATGCATTGATTTGAATAAGAGAATGAAATATAAAAAGGAGAGGGTCTGAATAGAAATATAAGTAATAAAAAGTATCAGTAACAATAAATGTGTAGCCTTACAGAGCATTTGTTTTTTGATGGGGTCAGTGACCCCCATTTGAAAGCTGGAAATAGTCAGAAGAAGAAGGCAAATCATTTAGAAACTATAAAAAAAAATTAACGAAGACCAATTGAAAAGTTGCTTAGAATTGGACATTCTATAACATACTAAATGTTAACTTAAAGGTGAACCACCCCTCTAAGTAGTCTTATAGAGCTCGTCGTTGTCAGCTATTCGATAATCATTTATTATTAAAAAATGACCTTCATTCCTGATAGGCTATCACTGTAAAACATTTCTTGGTCCCCACTGCAAAGAAAAAAAAAAAAAACATTAATATGAATATAGAAATCCAAAATGAACGTTAATCCAAAATGAATGTTATAGCATCGGATCCCATACCTGCAGCTCTCCATGGGGATGGAATTCAAGTCAGGAACCAGTGCCATCTTTTTTTTTTTTTTTAGTTCTGTTCGCAGAAAAAAAAAGCGTAGGGTTATGTTGTGTCTAAAAACATATGATGACAATCAGAATACAAGTAGGAAGATCTATGAATATACTGCAGCTGATACCTTGAATCTGTGTCCCAAGGGCAGGTGCTTTGCTGGATACTTGCTAATGCTAATGCTAATGCCTGCTGTCTCTGCTCATTGCTTTTATACTCTGTCAGCCAATGGCCACATCCCACTGGTTATGCAATGTAGGGATTTCTGCATCTTTTATTGTCTGAGCAAGTACTGAGCGGCCGCACACAAAGGAATGCAAGACAACAGTCAGATGTTGGTGTCACATCAGCTGGGCTTTTCCTTCATTAGAGCGGATGAGAATAAGGGAGAAAAAGTAAACTTGTCACCTGCAAAATGAATATATAAAAATTAACTCTGTTATAACTCTGTTATCTAAAGAGAAAATGACTGGGCCGGGGAGGGGGGTGATTCACCAAAGGAAGTTACATCACAGCAATCTGCGGTTATTTAGAATGTACATGTAGTGTGCAAAGGGTTTGTGCAATGCTACAGGAAAAGCAATTGGAAGTTCTTATTGGGAGGGGGGTAAGCACACAGCTACTGATTGGCTGGAGTTATTGCACGTACCAATTAAGCTTTACACTCACATGTTCAGGGACAAGAGTTGTAGTCACACTCACATCACAAGTATGTACACAGGTCTGGATTTGTAGGAAGGCAACAAAGGCCTGGACCTAGGGGGGCAAATATTTAGGGGCTTCACATGGGCCACATTGCATACATCTCAACATCTGAATGATCAAATGAGGGACAAAGAAGATTATGCCTTGATGCAGTTATGCACAAGATCCACCCAAACTCATTTCCCCATGAAGCCCTGGCCCTTTTCAGGTGCACAAAGTGGGACTGTTCTTCAACAATGGGAGGTTTGACATCAGTAGTGAAAAAAGGATGCCCCCCATTTTACTTTTACAGGCAAGTTCCCAGGGCCGCAATGATTGGAAATCAGACACTGTATGCAGATTATGCATGCTGTCTCAACATTCATACATTACTGTAGTTTTGTAGCTGTACTGTAGCTTGAAGCTCAACAGCTCCCAAGAGCACACTGAGCATGTGCAGTGTCACTGACTCAGAAGATGGTCTAACACAGTGATCCCCAACTAGTGGCTTGCAAACAACATGTTGCTCACCAATCTCTTGGATGTTGTTCCCAGCAGGGCCGGAACTAGGGGTAGGCAGAAGAGGCACGTGCCTAGGGTGCAAAGGCAGAGGGGTGCCAGGCACGTATGTCTTTACGCCTTCCCCTAGTTCAGACCATTTTGTGCAGATCTTGCGGCATCAGTTCACTCGGCATCAGCGTGCTCTTTGCACATGCCCACTCTCGCTTCATCGTCTATTGCGCGGGCTCGCCACTTTTCTCACGCTTCCTCCCTCTTTCTGCGCATGCGCGAGGGGGGCAATGTAATCGGCTGGGTTGCCTTGGCCCGGCACTGGTTCCCAGTGGCCTCAAAACAGGTGCTTATTTTTGAATTATAAGCTTGGAGGCAAGTTTTAGTTGCATAAAAAACAGATGTACTGCCAAACAGTCTCCTGTAGGCTGCCAGTCCATATAGGGGCTATCAAATAGTCAATAACAGCCCTGCTTTGGCACCCCTGGGAACTTTGTGCATGCTTATGTTGCTCTTCAACTTTTTTTTACATTTGAATGTGGCAGACAGGTGAAAAAAGGTTGGGACCCCTGGTCAAGCTGCAAGATGGTGAGCTCCTCTGGGAAACTTTTACAGGCCAGATTAATACTGTTGTAGAGCTGCTGAACTTCTGTGCTGGTCCAGGAAATGGAGTATATAAAAGACAAAATGTCTATCCAGATCCTGTATTAAGAATAGGGGCCCAGACTTTTCCCAATGTGAGGGCCTACATTTAATCACACAATAAGGATCTACTGCCTTGAAAATATTTGCAGATGTAGGTAGCTTGATGTATGGTGCAAAACCATTTTACTTACATTGCATCTGAATTTTTGCACCTTTTCACCTTGCTCCCACATGGGGCAGATTCACTAAAGGATGAAGTGGCTAAAACTAGCGACAATTCACCAGCGTTGCCACCCTCAGGGACATTGGCAATTCACAGACGCAATCGCTAATTCGCTAGCAAAAGAGACCGTAGCTAGCGTTTGTTCGCACTCTATTGCCAGGCGACTTTTCGCTTTGCTGGAATTTACTACAGTAAATTTCATTAAAGTGCGGATTTTACTTAATGTTACCTCTTTCGCCAAAGTTGACTTCACCACATCAGACCAGGCAGAAAATCACTTACATCACATCCTGTGAGCCAAAAATGCATTAAAGTTCCAAAAACTCTGGCGACTTTTGTTCATGTGTAGGACATTATATAAATTCTATTGTCTTTATTAAGGTTCCCTGGACATTTGTAATAAAAAGTGGTAACTTCAAGCATTTGCACCAACATTTAATAACTTTAAATTACCAGCCGTATGCAAATTGACCTAATCGCAAGATCACTAGCGAATTTTTGCTAGGCACAAACGAACGCTAGTGCATCTTACGCTAGTGAAAAGTCGCCAGCATTGGTTGCCCAGGGCGCAACGTCGCATATTAGTAAATTAGCGTAGTGGTAGTAAATTTGCACCTGGTGAAGTGGTGCGATGTATGCGAATGGGTAGATTTCGACAATTCGTCCATTAATGAATCTGCCCCCATTGTGTTCTTGTGTAGACACACTTGGCAGTCTTAGATAAGATCAGATAAAATTCAGATTAGACCTGTTAAACATTTACCTGAAGGCAGTACTGGCAGGGCAAAAGATTGGTGCCAACCAAGCCATGCAATTGCTGAAATATCTTTCCTATCATTAACATGGGGCATTTGAATTATCTTGGCTTCATACTAGACTCCAGTTGCACATTTCAAGGGATTCTGTCATGATTTTTATGGTGTCGTTTTTATTCCTAAATGACACTGTTTACACTGCAAATAATTCACTCTACCATATAACATTAAATTCATAACCCAACAAATGTATTTTTTAGTTGTAATATTGGTGCGTAGAAGCCATCTCAGGTCATTTTGCCTGGTCATGTGCTTTTAGAAAGAGCCAGTGTTGCACTATGGAACTGCTTTCTGACAGTCTGTTGTTTCTATTACTCAGTGTAACTGAAGGAGTCGCAGGGGAGACTTGGAGTTTAATTATTGAGTGCTGTTCTTATTTCTACCAGGGAGCTGCTATCTGGTTACCTTCCCATTGTTCTGCCGCTGGGTAGTGAAGGGAAGAGGTGATATCACTTGAACTTGCAAAGATACACAAGTCACAGGACTGGGGGCACCAGGGAAACTGACAATATGTCTAGCCCCATGTCAGATTTCAAAATTAAATATAAAAAAAAACAGTTTGCTATTTTGAAAAACAGATTTCAATGCTGAAGTCTGCTGGAGCAGCACTATTATCTGCTGCATTTTGGAAAAAAACATGTTTTCCCTTGACAGTATCCCTTTAAGAAACAAAGGCAATAGTATTTTAGCTGGTGAAAGTATGGGTAACTGCCATTGGCCTCAAAAGTCAGCAACTGTACAATAGGGTGGTATAGATTGATAGGTGGCCAATATAGAGCCAGTTCAGTTTATATCAGTGTTGCTTAATCTGGGATCACCGCCTGCATTTACAGCATGTACAAGGAGAGATAAGAACTTCCAATGAAAATAATGATATCTTTATTTGTCCAGCAAATAAAGATACTGTATCATTCTTTTTATTGGAAGTTTTGGCTGCAGTCTACATGGGAAATTTACTAAAGGGCACTTCGCCGATTTACAGTAGCTGGCGTAATTTTGCTGGTGTAATTTCACCAAGGAGATAGACTCTGCTGGCACAACTTCACACTCTTACGCCAGGCAAATTTTCGGTCTGGCAAAAATGTGTTACTACGCAAATTCACTACGTTTTTGATTTTACTGACCGTTACCTCTATCGCCAGACTTGCCTTTGCAACCTCAGACCAGGTGAAGTGCAATAGAGTAGATAGGAGTTCCCCAAAAAAAAAGTTGAAAAATTTTCTAAGCCCCAAAAAACGCTGGTGTTTTTTCCTATTTAAAGGGTGTTAGACTAAAAAAGATCGTAAATTTTTGGGGTACCCTCCTTCCCCCCTACATTTGCTAACATATGGCACCTAAACTATACTGTGGGCACATGTGTAGGGCATTAGAACAACTTTATATAATTTTATTAAGGTTCCCTGGCCTTGTGTAGTGTAATGTATTTGCTGCAGCATATACGGCCATTGTACTTGAACTGCACACCGTATGCTAATTAGCCAACACTAGCGTAACTTTGAACTGCTGATCGTAATTTAGCTGGCGTAATTTTGCCAGCGTTCAGTACCCTGTGCGCAACTTCGGATCTTCATGAATTAGCCTTGTCCAGGCAAATTTTCACCTGGTGAAGTGTTGCGATGTGCATGAAGCCGGTTAGTGAATTTGCCCCTATATATTTTTATTTTGGATGTCTTGTACAGAGAGATACCATAAACCGATGGCATCATATCCTCGCACCACCACTCACATATAACTAATGTCCCTGTTATTCTGGAGCTCCTGTAGAAAAACCACTGGCAATTTCAAATAACTGGAGCTTCCGCTCATACCTTAACAATGATGACTTTGGAAACGACCTTAAACAACACTGTGCAAACTATACAGACAAAAATATTGGACATTGGTAAGATTAGAACTTGATCTGGGCCACAGCCAAACCAGTTATACAAGGTCATATTATATTACAGCACTGCAAAATATGTTGGCGCTATATAAACACATGTAAATAATAATAATGCCTAATCCAACTGAAAAAAATATTTGGTAAAAAATACAATTCAGAGCATTTATTTTTTAGATGGGGTCAGTGATTCCCATTTGAAAGCTGGAAAGAATAAAATAATTGAGGAAGTCAAATAATTCAAAAACTATAAAAAAAGAAAAAATTAAGGCAAATTGAAAAGTTGCTTAGAATTGGTCATTCTATAACATAATAAAAGTTAACTTAAATGTGAACCACCCCTTTTAAGTCATATTCCCTATTAATGCCATGGGATGCCAATGTCTCGCGTCATTCTATCACCTCCTCTACTTTTTTTTGGAACATCATTTACAATTTGGAATTTTCATTGTTGCACCCCATGGCATTCTATGAGAAAAAGACATGAGACGGCTTGGTCCATTTTCTTTAGTGTTAATGGCTGACTTATGTTGAGGAATGTGTTCTCTGATACTGCAAGAGGTTTGACCAACGTACAGTCACATGGGCATTCTATTACATATATTACATATGAACTCTCATAATTAGAAAAGCCATTCATTATTATAGGTACACCTTTTCTTTGGTGGCTATTTCTGACCATTCTTCCTTGGACTCAGCTGCTGTCGTCTCAATAGTGTCTCCCTTATATCAGATTTAACTCACAGAGCCAGTCATTCTTAACTTTATACCTAACACCACTAAAGGTGGCCATACACGGATAGATCCGCTCGTTTGGCGATGTCGCCAAACGAGCGGATCTCCCTCCGATATGCCCACCTTGAGGTGGGCAATATCGGGCAGATCCGATCGTGGGCCCTAGGGCCCAACGATCGGATCCTACCATTCACAAACGGCCGGTCGGATCGCGGGACCGCATCAACGAACAGATGCGGCCGCGATCCGACGGGGTTTTTAAACCCATCCGATCGAGATCTGGCCGACTTTCGGCCAGATCTCGATCGGGGAAGCCCGTCGGGGGCCCCCATACACGGGCCAATAAGCTGCCGACACAGTCTGTCGGCAGCTTTTATCGGCCCGTGTATGGCCACCTTAAGGCAACGCAGCATTGGAACTCTCCCCATGGACATCTGTCTAAAATGTCCCAACGCACACGCTGATCTTGTGAACCATCTTTGGCTGTGGCCTTCTGGGGAAGGTCAGTGAATACTATAAACAGGGAAACTGGCACAAGTTAAAATTTAATTTGGACAATATTCAGTTTACCTCCACAACATACACAATTATCCAATGTCAGGGGGCTGCAAACTCCCCTCCACACCAGTCGTGGCCCCCCTTGCCCCAGTCGTGCCCCCCTGCCCCAGCTATAAGCTTCTCCACCCATAACCTATTTACCTTTTGTGGCAACAACAACAACAGGAATATGGGCAACACTCAGAGTCCCTGGTGAAGATTGGGCCTGAGTCAGCGGGGACAACGAGGGCTGGGGCTCACCAAGTTTTTTCCAGGTGTCCCGGTAGCCCAGTCCGACCCTGTGATTAATACAGGACTTTCCCATTACTTTATTCATTTGAAAAGTCACATCAACAGAGTGCTTATTTTCATACGGCATCAAAAATATAGAACAGTCTCTCTCTCTCATAGCTGACAATGTAGTCTTCCCAACTACCCCAAAGATGTCAACCATATCTGATCTTGCCAAACAATACCACACAACAGCATGAGATTTTGAGGGTTGCTAAAAAATCTGATCCCCCACAGGTAGGGTTGCCTGATTCTTGATGCCAATGTTATTAATAGAAAAAAAAACTAGAATACAGGAAGGCCGGTATTTTTTTCCAGAAAAGGTGGCAACCCTACCCACAGGTATAATGTAAAGTCGGATTGAGTCTTTTGTTCATGCATTTACATCCTAAAGTTAATGTATTTCATTGAGAAAAAAAATTCTTTCCAATCAGTTTTATCTTGTCTAGGGATGCACCAAAACAATTTTTTTTGGATTTGCCCAAATCCTTTGCATTTATAAATTAGGGTAAGCAGAGGAAGAGAAATGAGGTTATATATTTTTTGACTTCCTTGTTTGTGTAAAGAAAATTCATGTGATTTTTGGATATGGAATCGGTTCAACCAGGCACTTGGATTTGGCTGAATCCAGACCCGGATTTGTGGAGAGGCCACCAAGGCCCGGGCCTAGGGTGGCAGGATTTTAGGGGGCGGCATGCTGCCCAACCACACCAACATTGGTTCAGAAACACTGGGTATTAGGAAGAGATAACAATAGTTTTGTAAATCTCCCATGCTTAAATCCCCATTGCTCCGGTCCCGTTGAAAATTTGAGCGAATAGAAGGGAGGAGACAGGAGCAACGAATGAAAGTGGGCCTAGGGATTCCCTTTATATAAATCCGGCCCTGTTTGAATCTTGCTGAAAAAGGCAGAATTTTGGCCGAATCCTGGACCAAATCCTGAATTTGGTGCATCCCTAATCTTGTCAGATGAAGACAAAGCAAGCAGCGTTCCCATTTAAAAGGCCATTTGTGTTGGATGGCAAATGTTTGCACATCCGATTTTTGTATCAGTCCCGTTATATTTTCAAGCCATGCGACTGCATCCGACTTGTAGGGTGAGTTTTGTCACCATCTGACACAATCTACTGTGGAGTTTAGCCCTAAAGCCGGCCATAGATGTTCAGATTTTATTCCTTCTACAAAGAATGTTCGGACGTCAGTTGTACCTAAAACTAACATTCAGATTTTAATTGTAGAAAATTCAGACGATGTTCTGGCCATTAATTGACAAACAGCAACTCTTCAAACGTTATGTCCCTTAATAGAATCAACATCATTCAGAACCAATCTTGTCATCCCTCCAATTTAGGAATACCCATGAGTCACTTTGTCAAGCTACAAAGGATTTGTATAAAAAATTGTATGTGAATTAGATGGGCAAATAAATTTGCGACAATTCCTGGCATCAATTTCTGTTTTTCTTGTGAAAACATTCAAATTGCTCCATTTTTATGTGAAAACATTCGAATTGCTAAATTTTAGTGAAAACGTTCCAATTGGTCGAGTTTTACACGAAAACGTTCGAATTGCACGATTTTTTCGTGAAAACGTGCGACTCTCAGTTTTTTCATGATTTTTTGTGAACTTTCTGATTTTGAGAATTTTTCTCTAATTTTGCAGGAAATTCACAAATTTTTTGGCGAAACGGTAGGAATTTGCCTATCACTATAATTAGATCCTCGTGGGGCCCATATACCTCCTGGGCCCCCCTGCAGTTGCAGGTCCTGCCTCCTCTGTAGTTCCGCCCCTGAAGCCTATACAAAGCATCTCAGCTGCCCAAATTTGCCCCGGTGGCTCATAGTGATATGACACCTAACCAGCACCAGTTCTATGAAACTGAGACACTTACTGGCCCTGTCAGGCTTTTCTCATTCAAATCCATAGAAAGCAATTTTATGTATCAGCCAGCAAAAAAAAGTTGGATTCAGAGGTAATACTTTAAAGGAGTGATTTAATTTTAGGTGCAAATTTTGCTACTGGTCTAGTAACCAATAGCAACCATTCAGCAAGTTTTTATTGATCATCTGTCTTAAAATGAATCTGATCAAGTTTCTGTATCGTGAAAATAAAAGCCGGATTGCATTGATTTGGAAGTGATTACCTGGAATTATATTGAAGGCTTTCTGACCCAATTTTCTAGCCCATAGAACATGTAGTGTAGTCCCACTGTTTTAGGAACTAGGCAACGGTGCACTGGCCAACTAGGAATTCTATCAGGAGCTTCTGGGAAATACTATTTAATAAATATTCTCTAATTAATTCCACTGCAGATATTTATATCTTGGAATCCGGATCACAACCTCACAAATAAAGAACTAGCTCAGAATTTCCTACTACATAAATAACCACTCTCTGAAGTTCCTCTTTGGGTCTGAAATGGAAACTTTTTTCATTCTTCAGGGTTCCGGCTGCTGAATCTGTTTATAGGGAAAATATACCCTTATGTTTTAAGAAGTGTAATTAGTTCAGGGGAACACCAATAGCGACATGGTATAAGTCTATGAGGATCCTAGGGTGTTGTTCCTATTATTGAACTATATAGAGAGTCGTATCCCCAATGATATAATTCGATTCCCAGTGACTGTTAGACTCATGGCCTGCTTGGCGTCTTGTTAAGTATAATATGATATGGGGGTTCAATTGGTTTAGGAAGGTTAATCCCTGTTGAGCCCAGATTTGGACATCATTGTATTGTTGGGGAAATATGATGATTTTCTATTCTACTCTTTAGTTACTCTATTTCTTTTTGTTTGTTTTCACCCAGCCTTACAAATGCTCTGTAAGGCTACAAATCTATTGCTTTTGCCAATTTTTATTACTCCTCTTTCTATTCAGGCCTCTCCAATTCATATTCTAGTCTCTTATTCAAATAAAGAAGGTTACTAGGGTAATTTGGACTCTAGCAACCAGATTGCTGAAATTGCTGCTGAATAAACAGCTAAATAACTAAAAGAATGCAAATAATAAAAAACATGAAAACCATTTGCAAATTGTCTTAGAATATCACTCTCTACATCATACTAAAAGTTAACTTGAAGATAAACAACCACTTTGACTTATTACTATAGATTTACCTATCAAAATACCTGCCTTCCTATCTTATTGGTAATATTAGCTGAGCCAGGGAACATACTCAATATGTGCTCAGTTGTCTGTTCTTGACCAGTGTTCTTGCATGTGAACCCCCCCCCTTCTTAATTAGAGGGAGAGACGTGGATCTTGCAGTAATGTTTTAACCTCCTACTAATTTGTAGGAGGGTAAAGATCCAAAGATCACTGAGTGTACAATTGCCCTAATAGACATGTAGTCCCATCTTAGTCAGTTTAGCTTTGCTTGTAGGGTTTTCCTCATGGGCAGAGAATTTAAATAGTGTTTATAGAACAACTCCCCTCAACATAGGCCAAGCATTAGAGGCTACAGACGTGAGAGCAGTTCTTAGAAAAAGGAGTCAGAATCTGTGCAGGCAAAGTCATGTCACCCCAAATCTTGGCAAAAGTAAAGCTTAACTCCAAATCTAAGGTTATTGAAGTTGTTCTCCAGTGACAGTTCAACTATGGGTAGCTAAATATGCTAATGATTCTGTGAAATTTAAATCAGACATCTTGGGGTGATAGATTCCACCATATTGCAACAGCTAGTGCTTTGACATTTTAATAATGCTTTTAAATTGGAGTGTTTTTCTGGGTGAAGAATGGCCTAACTGATGCACATTCCACAGGAAAGTGGGACACATTTTTTGAGCTAGCACCATGGGTGAACAGGCAAGGTTATAACTATCTGGCAGCTAGTGATCAGTATGTGGGGCCCAGGCACAAAAGACGGGAGACATGCCACTAATAGCAAGTTAATACAATTCCCATCTTTCTTATTTAAATTATGTAAAGTACTTTTGTGGCCAAATCATATTTTTGGGTAGGGCAGGGTGAACAGGAATTTACATGAAGTCCAATAATTAGGAGATGTCTGAAACAAGGGGCTAGATCAGTGATCCCCAACCAGTGGCTCCTGAGCAACATGTTGCCCACCAACCCCTTGGATGTTGCTCCCAGTGGCCTCAAAGCAGGTGCTTATTTTTGAATTTCAGGCTTGGAGGCACTTCTTAATTGTATAAAAACCAGGCGTACTGCCAAACAGAGCCTCTTATAGGCTACCAGTCCACATAGGGGCTACCATATAGCCAATCACAGCACTTATTTGGAATCCCTAGGAACATTTTTCATTCTTGTGTTGCCCCCCAACTCTTTTTACATTTGCATGTTGCTCACGGGTAAAAAAAAGTTGGGGACCCCTGGGCTAGAAGTTATGGGACAGGGTGCTGGAGAACCTACTATCAGGCTTAAAATAATGATGGTGGCACTAGGCTCCATTTGCTAAAACCAGTTAGAGACCACACTGTTGTTTTCGAAAATAACCCCTTGCTTGTGTCATATCTTTATTACTGTATGGGTGTATATGATATAAATATATAGAAAGAAGCTGGTATGTCATTTACACATTAGATAAGTATACAACAAATGCATTGCCCCAAACACATCCTATTTAGCATGTAGCTGCCAAGTCCTCTTTCATTTAACCAAGGACAGTTGAATATGAAGCCCTTTCTACCCCAGAGCTGCATTTCACACCTTCCATCCTCCTGATTTTGAATGATGTGCCTCAAGAATCCATGCCAAGCTCCCTCAAATTAATGTAATGAGCCAACAATCAGAGCTGGACACATAACCCAAATAGTCTAGGTCAATAGAACTGGTCAGAAGTTAGAGAGTTCTCTGGATTGAGTTCAATGATAGGTTGAAGTGGGGTAAAATGTATTCTAGTTTTATCAATTCTGTTATAATGGACTTCATGAGAAAATAATATTGGTGAAAGAGACTCTAATAGGTATCCAAGCAAGCCTTTGGAAAGATTATGCTAAACAAAGGTTATGCTAAACAAAAGAAAGGTTTGGAAGACAGTTGGTGTTACTAAAACAAACTAAGAAGAGAGCTATCTTCCCAGACTGAATCCATGTAAAGAGTGCTGACCATCTCCAAGGAAAACTAGTTTAAGAGGAATTGAGTTTACCTGAAATATTCATGGAACACAGTGTACAGTGGCAACTAATGGATGGTGTTCAGTGTATAGTACAGTACTGGAATTGAATGGATGCCTATGGGACTTGCAGTATCTTATGGTCTACAGTGACTACTACTACTACAGTGTTTCATCCTGGTTACAGGATGTGTACAAACAAACTGTAGTGGGCTCCGGCCTGGTTGTCATGGAGGGCAAAGGGCTATAACTGGAAGCTCCTCCATTTGGTCTACACACAGAAGAAGAAACCAAGGAAGAAGGAACAGGTGATGTATCTGGAGAAACACCTTTAAGGATAGCCACCTAGACATAACTCTAGGTTAGAGTAGTTAGGATACACCTTATAAGCCTTGTATGTTGCCTGCTTTTATTATAAGATTTAATGTACACTATGGTGACTTGCTGCAATTGTATCAGTTGATTATAGGAATAATAAACTTGCATGTCCTAAATTACCAGAGTGCTTCATATGTTATATGCTGGTCCATAGCAAAGGAAAGCCTGACAGGTTATAGTCAGAAACCCGGTATTTAGGGGGGCTTTTTTACAAATCCCTTCCATAATGTAATAATAAATATGAATCTTTTTGAGATGTGAGTTAGATTAACATAAATTCTTTAAGAGGAACACGTTGTTTCTTTAACAAATGAACCCTGACTGTTAGGCTCTGAGTCTGTGAATAACATATTTAGGTTCAAATTTAATAGAAATTATCATCTGTCACTAGAGATTCCAACTCTGTTATTCTTGTGACTGTCACATCTTGCAGGTAAAAGTCCTTTATAAAGCCATTATTTGCTCTGCTCTGCACACTTAGAGGTTGATTCCCTTGTTCGGAGGTGGACAGGTTGAACTGGGAATTATTGATTGGCGTGTAGGTCACTGATCTCTGTTGGCTTTTGCTAAACAGCAGGTTTGTATCATCCCCAGACAAACAAAGTGGAATTGCATCCAGTTTCTAGAAGAAAAAAATGGAAACATTAGGAATAGGAAAGGTTTTGAGCAGACCGCTCCAGTAAAATAATATTATAGGGCTGATTTACAAACAAAGGTGCTAAAGTGCACTGGTGCCATTTTCTTTATCAACCAATCAGCTCTTTGATTTCATCTTCTAACTTGCCTGCTGATTGGTTGCTACCGACTGCTGCACTGACTGCTGCACTTGGGCAGTTTAGCACCTTGATTAGTAGATGAGCTCTGATATCTTTTATCAAGTAACGCTGAAACTGTCCTATCAATGGTGGGAATTATGTAATTATTGCTATCAAACACCCACTATGCAATGCTTTAAAATTTCTTCCAGCAGCCCCTCCCTCTGGATTGGGTTAGTAAATGCCCCTACAGAGCTGGATTTTTAGCCACTCTGTGCTGGTGAGGATGTGAACCTCCTACAGACTTGAGTATAAGCAGCCTATATATACACATATATTTCTTCCCTGCAGCTCGCTAGCAGATATTCAACTGCAACTCCCAGAATTGCACCAAACAGTAGACACTTCCCCCCCTTACATGAGGGGCCCATTCTTCCTTTATTGTCAAGGGCCCCTTCTTCTCTAACTCTAGCCCTGATCATCAGCTACACATGAAAACCACACAGTAGGGGTCATTTACAGGTGCAAAATATGGCTGCAATCCCCCTGTATTTTTCAGTTTGCATCCTCTCCTCCAGCAATGATGGGACTAACCAACAGCAGACCCCTTAGTTGGGGGGCTAGACTGCAGGGTCTGCTTTATGGTAGTCCCCCTCTCCAGTCCCCTGGAGGGGATGCGCAACAAACACCCCCCCTCCTGGAGTATTGGCATCTTCCTTCTAGCTGTGCCCAATGAAGAGAGCACTGCCTGGGTTCGGTAGCACTATATTCATAAGGGGGGGGGCCCTTCTTGTGCTTTTATTTACGTGTTATGAAGGTTTGAGGTGCAGGGAGCAGCCAGACCCCAAACTCGTGTTTTTCAATGATCACTATGGGGTATTGCTTTGGCAGTTTTTATGCTTTGATGCTATATAAATGCAGGATTTCTTGAAAAAATTTTACTTTTATTTAAACAAATGCATTCTGCAATTTTTTCAAGATTTCACTGAACCCAGTGGGATGTACAAGAAGCAGATAAAATACTGCAGTGTGTCTGCTAGCAAATGTGCTGCAAAAATCCGGATGCACAAACCTCCGCCCAAAAAAAATAAAGAATTTCAAGTTAAATAAATGATTTTCATCTTGGTGTTACTGGCCCTTTCATACAGTCCCCATAGCTCTGGGTGAAGCCGTTGCCAAATGTCACCCTTTATGTTTGATGGCAGTCAGGGCACATTCAGGGTCAGTGAAGAAACAACAGCGACCTTCCGATACTGCCCCTTCCTCCTGCCCTTCCCTTCAATGGTATCTGCCTGTCACTTAGTTCAGTTGAATTGAATGGCAGGAGAAAGGGGCAGGATCCGCCAGTTATTGGTGTTACACCCCAGGCAGAAAACCCCCCGCAGAGGATCCGTTACATCTGCCCTAAACCTTACTTGACTGACCTAATCCTGATCTACAGTAGACCGGTATATCATCCCCTACTTACCCTATATTCCAGTGTGTTAGAAGAGAAATAGAGAAAAATCCTTTTTTGAGTATTGGTTTCAGGGAAACTGAAAGCAACATAAAGGGGGACAATCTTTGACAGGCTCTCGGTTATAAAGCTTTCAGACAGGCATTTGGTTCCTGAGCTGACATATCCGGTAATTTCGATCGGTACTTTGGATAGAAATAAAACACAGGAAGGTTAAAAGAGATCAAATGGAGCAACGCAGAACATACAGGTCAGCATAGGGCTTGATGCACAGGGCAATATACAAAGCAACAAATCAGGAAGAAAGGATTTGGACAATTATTTTCATGCTGGAACAATCCGTTGTATTATCTACCTGCAATGTTTTAGTGGTTCTCACCACCATAGTATATAGGGAAGCGCAGGACAGAAAGATTAATCAGAGCTTTTATTCAAGGCTATGTTATATATGATGTTAAATATGATTGACTGAAAATGTTGTGATTGGATGCTAAAACTAGCAAATAGTTACTTGAAGAATTGATATGACTTGTTTAAACAATGATATGTAGCAGAGCTTAGCCATTTAAAGAGCAAGCCACTTTAAATAGAGAAACATTAGATTTGGAGCCTTACATTAGTTTTTTTTAGATGGGTGTCAGTGACCCCCATTTGTAAGCTAGAAAGAGTCAGAAGAAGAAGGCAAATAATTCAAAAACTATAAAAAAAGAAAGTATGAATACCAATTAAAAAGATGATTAGAATGAACCATTCTATAACATACTTAGGGGCATGTTTACTAACATTGGAGATAAATATCTGGAGAGATTTCTGGAGATGTTGCCCATAGCAACCAATCAGATCTTTGCTTTTGTTTTCTAAGTTATAGATGGCTGTTTAAATCTAATTGCTGATTGCGGAAAAAAAACTTTATTTCAGGTGAACTATCGCACACCAACTGAACTGGAATAACCCCTTTCAGTTATTCTGAAATTGTAGCCCACATCCCTTAGATCTGACCAATGTGTGCTGGACTGGTTGCTTATAGCTAATTAAATAATTTTAAACCCTAATTAACTCTCCTATTCTAAAGGGATAGCATATACAGGGTGTTCACTTACTTGCAGGCAGTTCTCTGTTATGACAGTTGCTTTGAATTTTAGAACATAGATACAATAAGAAACTTTTAAGCTCACCTCTGAGATGTAAGTTTGCATTGTTCAGCTCCATTGCATAAAGTTTATCATTTTTATATACAAGCCATTGGTTATTTGTATCGCTCATGTAATATTCTTTGCTTGACATTATTTTGTACGAGACTGCAACTCTCTCTGTTTCTTTATCTTCCCTTGTTTCTGCATCTCCCCCAAATCCTGCATTTCCCCCGGCTTCTGCATCTCCCCCGGCTTCTATATCTCCCCCAGGTTTTGCATCTTCGCCAGCCTCTGCAAAGAGAAGGGGAAAAAATTAGAAAGTATGTATGAGCTATAAACTAGCAAATTTACGCAGTCCACTGACTGCTGTTTTTGCGAAACTCCTGCAAAAATTTGCAGTGGAAAAATTAGCTGCATCCAAAAAAATTGTTGTGCGTCAAAATTATTTTGATGCTCATTGACTTTAATGCATTTGGACAAAAAAAGTTGCGCAGTAAAAATTGTTGTGTGCATAAAAATTGTTGTGACTCAAAATTATTCAGACGCCCAATGACTTTAATGCATTTGGACAAAACAGTTGCGTGTATAAAAATTATCATTCGCATCAAAATAGTTTTGACGCCCATTGACTTAAATGTGAGTTTCGCAGATTTTTCAGCGAACCAAAACAGGACAGATCACTAATCGCTCATCACTAATTGCCACCTGTATATTTCTCATGTCAGTGGTAATTTGGTTAGTAACAGAACTGTTTTGTAAACAGCAGATTTTACCCTAGTATATAAAGTATCTTAATTTGTAACCAACTTAGCGTAGAACATTATCCTCAATCAGCAAAATCCTGGCCTGCTTTAAGCAGTGCACCATAGCTCTACAAATAATATGGAGGCTGCTGTTCCCTTTCTCGGCTGCCACATTGTTTCAGGATCAGAACCAGCAGCCATGTTAGTCCCTTCTCATCTTAATGTGAGGTTTGAAGCAGGTCAAGGGTCTCATGATTTGCACATCACTGTTGCACTTAAACGAGGAGAAGAGTTTTCATGTGTTACTATTAAAAGTCAAATAATGTCAACCTGGTCTTCTCAATATAGTCTTCATTGAATGCTAACCCCATATGTATTTAAAGGGGTTGTTTACCTTTGAATTAATGTTTAGTATGATTTAGAGAGTGATATTCTGAAACAATTTGCAAGTGGTTTTCATTTTTTATTATTAATGGTTTATGAGTTCTTTAGCTTTTTATTCAGCAGCTCTCCAATTTGAAATATCTGGTCAGTAAGGTCCAAACTACCCTAGCAACCATGCAAATCTGAATAAGAGACTGGAATTTCAATAGGAGAAGTCCTGAATAGAAAGCTGAGTAATAAGAAGTAGCAACAATGATAAATGTGTAGCCGTACAGAGCATTTGTTTTTTACATGGGGCCAGTGACCCCCATTTAAAAGCTCGAAAGAGTCAAAGGAAAACCATTCAAAAATGACAAAAAAATAAATTATAAAGTCCAATGGAAAAGTTGCTTAGAATTGTCCATTCTATGACATACTAAAAGTAAACTTAAAGGTGAACCACACCCATTAAGAGGCACTTAGTGCACCAGGTGCTGTACAGTCAACCAGATGTTTGCTTATAAACAGGTGACCAGTACCTGCTGATCCTGGGCAAACATTGAGTCTTGAAGGAGAAGTCACCTTAAATCCCTCCCCCCTCAGCTTACCCCCCCCCCGGGCAAATGCCCCTAACTTGTTAGTCACCCCTCCATGCAGGTCCTCTCTTGCCGAGTTCATGGGCGCCATCTTTGTCCGATTGCTCTTCTTCCTGTATTTGGCGGCGCATGCGCAGTAGGAGGCATTTGCCAGTTGGATCTACTCGCATGCGTCGAAAGTCACGAAGTTTCAGAAAAAAGAAATCGGAAACTTTGTGATCCGACTGGCAAATGCCTTCTACCGCGCATGCGGCAATAAACGCCACTCAGTACAGGAAGAGGAGCGCTCGGACGAAGATGAGGCGATGGTGAACTTGGCATAGGCGGATTTTCAATAAGGCTAGGGGAGGCTAAGCCTCCCCAAACCTGCCTGGCACCTTAAAACAAACTCTCTCCGTTTCTGACTGCTGGTTTATACCTTTAACATTGTGGAAACCGGTTCTCTGAGTTGCACACTGATTGGATCTTATTCCTCATGGTTTCCCCAATAAGAATGCACCTCTCTTGACTGACAGTAGAACTAGCCAATCAGGTCAGAGATAAAGGTGGGGGTGAGATTCGGATCATCGGAAGACACTGCAGAAAGGACTAGAAGGAACCTCACCAGAGGTGTAACTA
The DNA here is from genome assembly GCA_038501925.1 of Xenopus petersii. Classification (NCBI taxonomy): domain Eukaryota; kingdom Metazoa; phylum Chordata; class Amphibia; order Anura; family Pipidae; genus Xenopus; species Xenopus petersii. Next base: position 132,350,147 of record CM076676.1, on the reverse strand, counting down.
ATTTGCTGCAGATTTCAACATACTGCTCCCACAGGTACAGTACTAAACTGGAAAAGCTCTAACTGCTTAAGCACTATCTGGAATAAAATAGTTTCTTTTGTCAAAGTTTTTTCTCTCAACTGGCACCAATAATATACCTATCTCCCTTTCTCCAATCTTGAATTAACTCTTTCCCCATGAAAAGCAAATTGTGCTTTTTATGTTTTTGCACTTGTGTTTTTTTTCTCTTACTTTGTTTATTTTAGTCAAAGGGGTGTTCACCTTGACATTAACTATTAGTATGTTATACAATGGCCAATTCTAAGCAATTTTTCAATTGGCCTTTATTATTTATTTTTATAGCTTTTGAAATATTTGCCTTCTTCTTCTGACTCTTTCCAGCTTTTTAATGGTCACACCATCTAAAAAACAAATGCTCTGTAAGGCTGCAAATGTATTGTTATTGCTACTTTTTATTATTCATCTTTCTATTCAGGCCTCTCCTATTCATATTCCAGTGTCTTATTCAAATAAGTGCATGGTTGCTAGGGAATTTGGACCCTAGCAACCAGATTGTTCAAACTGGAGAGCTGCTGAATAAAAAGCTAAATAACTCAAAAACAACAGATAATAAAAAATGAAAACAAATTGCAAATTGGTTTAAGAATATCACTCTCTGCATCATAATAAAAGTTAACTCAAAGGTGAACAAAAACTTTTAAGTCTGTAAGTTAGTTAGTCAGATATTCTGAGACAATTTTTAATTGTCTTTAATTTTTTTTATTATTTGTGGAGCTTTTTATTCGGCAGCTCTCCAATGTGCAATGTCAGCAATCTGGTTGCTAGGGTCCAGATCACCCTAGCAACCATGCATAGATTTGAATAAGGAACTGGAAAGGGGTCTGAACAGAAAGATGAGCAATAAAAAAAAGCAATAACAATAGAATTATGGCCTTACAGAGCATTTGTTTTTAGAAGAGGTCACCCCCATTTGAAAAAAGAAAGAGTCAAAAGGAGAAGGTAAATAATTAAAAAACTATAAAAAAAAAAAGAAAAGAAAAAATGAAGGCCAATTGAAAAGTTGCTTAGAATTAGCCATTCTATACACATAAAGTGTACTTAAAAGTGAAGCACCCCATTAAGGTGGCTTGGAAACAAACCAATGTTGTATTTCAATGGCAATGTTACAGTGTGGGGGCATGAATATATGAATCTCTGCCACCAGTACCCACTGCATATATGTGCTTGTTTTGTAAATATAGATTAAATCTCACATCTAAGCTTAACACTGTTTAACACTTCACAAATATATCACCCCTTTGTTAAAATTAAAGGGACATCTGTGAACACAAATGGATTGAGAATCCATTTAATATGAGTTGTGGAACCCACAGAACCGCTTGAGGTAGTTGGGGTGGGGGTTTATTTTCATTCCAGTGGTGCATCCACTAAGCCTCGCAGTAGCTTTAGGTCAGTCTATGAGTGGCCCATCTTTAGCCTCCCCAAACAAAAAATTTACCCTCCGCCTATGGAACTCGGCAAGAGAGGACCTGCATAGAGGGGTGACTAACAAGTTAGGGGCATTTGCCGGGGGGGGAGAAGGGAGGGGGCATATGCAGGGGAGGGATTTATCACCAAAGGGGTTGACTTCTCCTTTAAGTATTACATGACCATTGTAAGAGATGTGTTTAAGATGATCATGATTATGTGTTTTTTTCCGCCAGTGTTGAACTGGTAAACTCTGAGGAAGTGCCGAGTATAGAGGCACTAAATGCGTTAGTTTTTACACAACCACGACTAATTTAAAGTCACATTTTGTGTGTCTTAATAAAGCCGCATTGTTATTATTGTTCGTCGGTCAGCACTCATACCGGGCATCTATTTTGCAAATATGGTAAACATTTAACTCCAGGGAAATATGTATAGTATTGAAGCAAATAAGCCGGTGTATTTGTGTACTGGCTCAGGAAAAGCCGGATGAATGGGTCCCTGGAGTGAATGTAGGAGAGCAGGGTGGGCTTCCATTCCTTACTCCACTTAGGGTTTTGCAGCTGCCCAGGAAGAAGTAGTTGTGTAATTAGGCTACAGGTGAGCTGCAGTTAAAAAGAGGTGTGGAACTACACCTCAGTACCCCAGAAGACCACTGTGTGCTGGAGGGAGTTGTGTGAGTAGCTGCCTGGGAAGGAATCTGTGTGTATTCCCATGATGAGCTGAAGTGTTGGAGAGAGTTTCAAGTGACTATAGAGAGGAACAGAGAACTCCTCCTAACAGACTGTGGGGGTCATTTCTCAGCACTGGGCAAATTTGCCCATAGGCAGCAACACATGGCAACCAATCAAATTGTTGCATTCACTGTTCTACCTGCAACTGGCTGAAGAAATTCACTCACTGATTGGTTGCTATAGGTTACTGCCCATGGGCAAATGTGCCCAGTGTTGAGAAATCAGCCCCTGTGTGTTAAGTGAGAGTCTAATAGCAGATTCTGGGACTTGTGTCCAAGGCTGTAAGTGCTGGAAATTTGTGTTACTGTGTACACCAATGTGGGTGTTGAATTGGGATTTCCTATGTGAAGCAAGTATGCTGAATTGATTTTGTTCCTAATAAAAGCCAGCCAAGCTGCATTGAACTTTTAAAGGTAGTGTCACAACTTGTCACACCAAGTATGAGTTTATTAGGTAACGCAATAAAAGCCCCTGGCCTAGAAACCGTATGAGTCACTTCGAAATTGACTGGGCCCTGCAAATCTGTTCAGTTGTTACCTGTAAGTTGAATATTTTTCTCCAGTTTCCCGTATTCATGTCATGCTCCACGTGCAGGCACTTGCCCTTCTGCTTCCAAAACCGGAGTAGCAGCAAACTATGAAATCTATTCCCTAAGCCCTTATGTTTCAAGGGTAAAGACCATACAAGTAGACCGAATAGAACTGGAAACATCATTTCTAACCACCTTTAATGTACAAAGCAATGGATTAGGAATTCCTAAGGATTTTTGGCCAACCTGTAGTCTCCAGATCTTGCTGGAATACAGACTCTAATTCCTTTAGGTTAAGAATTGAGTATGGAGTTGGGTACTGTGAGTTGTAGATCAACAAAATCAGACAGGCTGCCATTTGGTGGCCCCCTTCTGTTGGCAGAACTTGTCAGTCTAGCCTCACAAAATGTTAATTTTTTTAAATCTATTTTCTTCTGAGAGTGTACAGCCATCAGAACCTGCTCCAGGATGGTAACTCGCATGGAGCTAACCAACAGCTAATCACAGCACATCCAACATTTAAAGGTTGCGTTTATGACCTATGGTTTGGCAGTGTAACCTGGTTGCTAGGGTCACTGAAACCAGCAACCAGTGACAACATGAATGTCAGCTGGATAGTGAATAGGACAGGCTGTTAACAGAGAGACAATTCATCAAAAAATAAAGACAGTAATTGAAATATCCTTACAGATCAGTGTTTCACTGCATGAGATCTATGAGAGCACCAGACTGGAATATAGTAGTTCAGATCTTACCATTGGAATCAAAGGGCTTTATCACATCCGCTACTGCAGGCTCCATTTGTCTTCTCTTTTATCACAGGTAGATAAAGGGCAATCGAGAAATATGTCTTCTTAAATCTTTGTATCCTATTGGAGAAAACATATGAGGTTCTGGGTCTCTGGGTTTCATGTATCAGTGTTGAGAGCCACGAGTCACTATAAGTGAGAAAATGATATCACTGGCCTGTTCTAACACTGCCAATGACATCAGCAGCCATATCCCTCCCCTCTCTGGTGTCAATGTGTGCCAATACCCTGCCCATCTCAAACATGGAATATAAAAACACCTCTGGCTTTATTTTGATAAATAAAATGTCAGCTACCAAACGTTTCTTTACATATACACTAAACCTGCAGAGAAGGGGTGTTCTAAGCACACTTAAAGTGATGGCCTCATACTTATATACTATACTGTCTATCAATATATAGAAGATAAACATTATACATCATTAAGGAGTACTTTCCCCTTTAAGGAACTCATAGTTTGTGGATTAGGTATTTGGCTGAAAAGATGGATTCCCTAATTTACATTAGCCTTAAAATACATGTGACAAGTAATTCATGTGCAAAGGTATTCTGGTTTCCTAAAACATTCTCCAGCCAACGGAGAAAATGCCCTGTTGCAAGAATTCATAGACGCAGATTTATTAAGGTACGATTTGTGTTTTGCAGAAAAAAATCTAATTTTCAAGGGTATTTTTGAATCAAAAATCGTTTTTGGTTTTAAAATAGCTTGAATCTGAATATACACCATTTAAAACCTGTCAAGGTCATGTAGAAGTCAATGGCAGAGGTCCCTTGAACCATTTGAAGATATTAATAGCCTTCATGATATTCAACATTTTTTCGGTGGGTTTTGTTTGAAAACTCGATCGACTTGAGTTTTTCTTTTGCCGAAAAATCAATCAAGAAGAGTTTCAAGGTTGTTAACCCTGACTTCACTGATTCCCGTTTGTTACATTCACGGTTTTTCTTAAATTAGAAACCTTTTCGAGTGGTGAATTCATTCGAGGTCTAACAAGCTCACATAGCTCTCAGATTTGGCCTTTGATAAATAAACCCCCTAATGCAGTGATCCCCAACCAGTAGCTCGTGAGCAACATGTTGCTCTCCAACCCCATGGATGTTGCTCCCAATGGCCTCAAAGCAGGAGCTTATTTTTGAATTCCAGGCTTGGAGGCAAGTTTTGGTTTATAAAAACCAGATGTACTGCTAAACAGAGCCTCAATGTAGGTTGACAATCCACATAGGGGCTACTAAATAGCCAATCACAGCCCTTATTTGGCACCCCAGGAACATTTTTAATGCTTGTGTTGCTCCCCAACTCCTTTTACTTCTGAATGTTGCTCAGGGGTTCTAAAGGTTGGGGATCCTTGCCCTAATGTATAGACAGCTGAATGGGTTCCCTCTCCAAGAAAAACAAATAGTTATCACGTACTATTGGTACCCTAAATACTATAATTAGTTGGCAGTGCTACCGGCTTCCCCTTTAAATCCTTAGTTTACTATGGGCCTTTTGTGCTGCATATTTGAAACAATACTTGCATTAAAGCAAAGAAATGAGCTAATGGAATTCAGGAATAACTGCAGCACAGAGAGAGCAGAACACTTACCTGTGCCGGAGACACTTCTCTTCTGCACCTTCTTCTTCACTTGTATTGTCACTTCAATACTCACATATTTATATGCAGTGTTGTACAATCACACGTGGGAGTCTCACATACAAACACCTGCATTCCTGAATTAATTAAAAAAATGATGTATTTGCCTTGCACCTCCTGTACGTCATCATTTACTTGAAGGAAGTAATTAGTACATGGGAAGTGGCTGCAAAATGATTTGTTCTTGTTTTAAATGTGATATATGGTGAGATGAACACATTTTTGTTGCATTTTCACCTTTAAATACCTTTAAATTTACTTTTCGTTAAGATTTCCCCAAAACCCATAATACCATCCAGCGATCAACTTCTGCTCGTAGATTTCCCCAGACACCGCTGCTATGCATAATGGCAAAGCTGTAATTGGCAAAGGTTACAATTCCTACATCTTACTATGTATGGGTTGGAAAAGGACTATGGGTATTTCTAATGTGGCATATTTATTTAAAGAGATCCCGTAGACAGTCACTATTTATTGGGCCTGTATGTACTTAAAATGCCAGGGCCTGAGTCTGGACCTGGGTGTAAGAAGGGGAAAGCCCATTCAGCAGCATGGGCGGATTTTCATTTTAGGCCTCCCTAACACTTTTTTTTCGGTTCAATTGTTTTTAGATTGTTCACCAGAAATAAATACTTTTTTCAGTTACTTTACATTACATGTACATTGAGGTAGCTCTTTGTATCCCACTGGTAGTCAGTGTAAAAGTGACCATACACAATAAGATTCGCTCGTTTGGCAAAGTCGCCAAACGAGTGGATCTTAACCCGATATGCCCACTAACGGCTGGGCAATATCGGATGGCATAAATGGCACATACTACTAAAAAAATACTTTATTGTGAAAATTATTTATTTAGATTAGCAGAACTGGTAACGGTATGGGAAATCTCAGCTATGAGGAAAGACTGGCCAAGCTGGGGGTGTTCACGCTGGAGAAGAGGCGCTTAAGGGGTGATATGATGACTATGTATAAATATATAAGGGAATCACACAGGCGGCACAATTCAGGGGCAGAATGCCGCCCAGCTGCACCATCTGCCAATGCACTTACTGGCTGCGCGCAGTCCTCAGTTCAGATAGGGACAAGGGAAGTGTGCGAGTATGTATGCGCACGGGGGGGTGGATCGGAAAGGGAAAGACCATGGCCAGCCTAGGAGCATCGGAAATAGAAATCCGGCCCTGCTGACACATGGGCACCCATTCCAATTAAAAGAAAGGAGGTTCCGTCTAAATATTCAGAGGGGTTTTTTTTACAGTGAGAGCTGTGAAGATGTGGAATTCTCTCCCTGAATCAGTGGTACAGGCTGATACATTAGATAGCTTTAAGAAGGGGTTGGATGGTGTTTAGCAAGGGAGAGAATACAGGGTTATGGAAGATAGCTCATAGATCCAGGGACTAGTCCGGTTGCCATCTTGGCAATCACGTTTCACCACAGATTTGTTTACAGATTACTTCTTGCTTGTTAGCTCACAATCTGAATGCACGTCTCTGATGATCCTTGTAAACAGATGAATTGAAGAAGAACGAAGGATAAGGTTTAACCAAGTATCCCAAGCACTGGCCACCTCTCCTCTCCCCCAACTGCAGCAAAGTCCTCCCCTCCCCCCCCCAAGTATGGCCCTAATATAATATAAATTTTTATCTTAATATTTATTCGCAGACAGTGTTAATTCTAAACAATTTTCAGTTGGTCTCCATAAAAGGACCAATTTCTTAACATTCGTTCTCTATCTATTAGAGGTACTGACAATGTTGGACTTGCCTATCAAGATACCAAGAAAATTCCAGGAGGGAGCAGTTATCAGTGGGTCCTCCTGCCTGTCAAACTATTTCCCTTGTACAGGTATGGGATCCGTCATCCGGAAACCAGTTAACCAGAATGCTCCAAATTACGGGTAGGCCATCTCCTTTAGACACCTTTTTTTCTACAATAATAAAACAGTACCCTTTACTTGATCCTAACTAAGATATACTCAATCATTGGAGGCAAAATCAGTCTATTGGGTTTATTTAATTATCTAGTAGACTTAAGTTATATCCAAATTATGGATCTATTATCCGGAAAACCACAGATCCTGAGCATTCTGGACAAAAAGTTCCATATCTGTATGTCTAAACCATGACCGTTTCCCATTTCTATATGAGAAGAAAATGGAAGGAAGGATAGAATAGGCAATAGTAAGGAGATGAGAATAACGGAATAAAAATGATCAGTGAAAAGTGAAGGAAAGTTTGGAGAGTGGTTCTGCAGTGTAAGGTCTTCTGGTGGGCCCCTGACATCCCAGTCCAAGACTGGTTACTGATGAAGACTACTTGTTTTCCTGGCTGGAATGGTTCCTTACGGAGAAATTCAGGGATATAATTCCAGCGGTAAGGAGCAGCAAGATAGAATGGGTTGAGACAAGAGGTGGCAGTGGATGTGGATGGTTTGAAGAGAAGGTGGCTCTGAGAGAAATGGAGAAGACGACCAGGAACATATAGCTGGAATGGTTCCTTACGGAGAAATTCAGGGATATAATTCCAGCGGTAAGGAGCAGCAAGATAGAATGGGTTGAGACAAGAGGTGGCAGTGGATGTGGATGGTGTGAAGAGAAGGTGGCTCTGAGAGAAATGGAGAAGACGACCAGGAACATATAGCGAGACAAGAGAAGAAATGTAGTAAGGAGCAGAGGAGTGAAGGGCTTTGAATGTTAGTAGAAGGGTTTTATATGCTATCCTTTGCTTAACAGGCAGCCATGCTAAGGATTTTAGTTGGGGTTCCCTTTTAGGAGAGAGCAGAAGGATCCTGGTAGCAGAGTTTAAGAGATTGGAGGGGAGAGAGATGGGAGTCAGGAAGACCAGTTAGGAGGAGATTGCAATAGTCTAAATGGCATAAGTTAAGGGCATGCATTAGTGTTTTGGCTGTTGTTTGTGAAAGAAACAGACGTATCTTAGCTAAATTTTAGAGTAATAAATGACAGGTTTTGGCAGTATTAATAATATGATTAGTGAAGGAGAGGGACTGTACAAAGATGACCCACAAGCTGAGTTAAATGAGTTAATGGTCATGCCATCAATAGTAATGAAGAAAGGAAGAGAAGGGCTCGGCTTGGGTGGAAAGACCATGAGCTCAGTCTTTTCTAAATTGAGTTGAAGGTGCCGTTGGTTAATCCAGGAAGATATAGCTACTTAGCAGTCTATCGGGGTTTGAACTTCAGCGGTTAGTGAGGGGTGTCTTAATATAACCGAATGTCATCGGCATACAGGTAGTATAAGAGAAGGCTTGGTACATTAGACAAGACTTTGTACATTAGAAAAGATTTGGTGCATAAGAGAAGGCTTGGTTCATTAGAGAAGGCTTGGTACATTAGAGAATGCTTGATGGATTAGACTAAATGCAGAATTTTGTTGTACTGCAGTGTTAGTGTTCAGACTGGGACAATTTTGATTTTCCAATTCTCTGACTGTCAAGGGAAAGCATTCCCAAGTTAAATCTTAATGTTTTTCCTCTTGCTCACAGAGAATTGCTATACTCTGTACAGATAAGTCTGCTACACTGCACACAAGCTGTATGCATGATCGCACATGAACTGTATATACGTTTTTACTGCGTTTGAAATAAATGCTACGTTTTAACATGAGAGTGCGACCCTGTTGGAAGATTTTTGTATATATGAGAAGAGTGGATTGACTCTCCATTCATGGGTCTACGCACCATTTTCCATAAGTCGATCTATAGTGCACTACACGTGTTGGACATTTATATATATATATATATACACATAGTTAGGTCCATTAAGCTTTGGGCAGAGACAACATTTTTCTAATTTTGGTTCTGTACATGACCACAATGAATTTTAAATGAAACAACTCAGATGCAGTTGAACTGCAGACTTTCAGCTTTAATTCAGTGGGTTGAACAAAAAGATTGCATAAAAATGTGAGGAACTAAAGCCTTTTTTACCACAATCAGTTAATTTCAGGGGCTTTAAAAGTAATTAGGCAAATTAAAAAACTGAAAATAAAATGTTCATTTCTAATACTTGGTTGAAACCCCTTTGCTGGCAATGACAGCCTGAAGTCTTGAACTCATGGACATCACCAGATTCTGGGTTCCTCCTTTTTAATGCTCTGCCAGACCTTTACTGCAGCGGCTTTCAGTTGCTGTTTGTTTGTGGGTCTTTCAGTCCCAAGTTTAGTCTTCACCAAGTGAAATGCTGCTCAATTGGGTTCAGATCAGGTGACTGACTTGGCCAATCAAGAATATTCCACTTCTTTGCTTTAATAAACTCCTGGGTTGCTTTGGCTGTATGTTTTGGGTCATTCTGAAACACCTCCCAATCAATGTGACTGCATTTAGCTGGATTTGAGCAGACAGTGTCTCAGAATTCATTCTTGTGCTTCTGTCCTGTGTCACATGATGGATAAACACTAGTGTCCCAGTGCCACTGGCAGCCATGCAGCCCAAGCCATCACACTGCCTCCCAAATCTTTTATACAGAACTGTGCTATGCTTTGGATCATGAGCTGTTCCACCCCTTCTCCATACTTTTTTCTTGCCATCATTCTGGTAGAGGTTGATCTTGGTTTCATCTGTCCAAAGAATGTTTTTCCAGAACTGTGCTGGCTAGAGGTTTAATTTTTTTTTTTTTAGCAAAGTCCAATCTAGCCTTTCTATTCTTGATGCTTATGAGTGGCTTGTACCTTGCAGTGCAGCCTCTGTATTTACTTTCATGCAGTCTTCTCTTTATGGCAGACTTGGATATGGATACGCCGACCTCCTGGATATGGATGGGCGGATTTTTTCACCTTGTTTTGCAGCAAAAATGACGCCCATAGATCTGCATGGCATCGTGCATAAAAAAAAAAGAAGTGTGTCAAAAAAATTTAGCTGTGCATCAAAATTTATTTGACACCCATAGACTTTAATGGGTGTCGGTGACATTTCGTCGGCGGTGAATTTTTGGCAAAACGAAATGGGTCAAATTCACCCATCCCTACTCCTGGAGAGTGTTGTTCACTTGTTTGGCTCTTGTGAAGGGGTTTCTCTTCCCCATGGACATGATTCTGAGATCATCCACCAGTGTTGTCTTTTGTGGAAGTCCAGGTCTTTTTGCGTTGCTGAGTTCCAAAGTGCTTGCTCTTTCTTTCTTTCTTTCTTTCTTTCTTTCTTTCTTTCTTTCTTTCTTTCTTTCTTTCTTTCTTTCTTTCTTTCTTTCTTTCTTTCTTTCTTTTTTTCTTTCTTTCTTTCTCAGGAATCAGGATGTACCAAACTGTAGGTTTTTTTTCTGTTTTTGCAGCTTAAGGATGGCTTGTTTCACCTGCATGGAGAGCTCCTTTGACCACATGTTGTCTGAACATGAGGTCAAAATCTTCCACATACAAGCCCCCCCCCCATCAAATCAACTCCAGGGCTTTTATCTGCTTCATTAATAATGACATAACAAAGGAATTGCCCACACCTGCCCATGAAATAGTCTTTGAGCCAATTGTCTATTTACTTTTGAGCCCCTGGTCCAATTACTTTTTAGCCCCTGAATTGAAGTGATTGTTTTAAAAAAAGGCTTTAGTTCCTCATATTTTTATGCAATCTTTTTGTTCAACCCACTGAATTAAAGCTGAAAGTCTGCCGCCTGCAATTCAAAAATAAGCACCTGCTTTGAGGCCACTGGGAGCAACATCCAAGGGTTTGGAGAGCAACATGTTACTCACGAGCTACTGGCAGCTACTGACAATTTGCAGTTACTTTTCATTTAATTACTTGGTCATTTAGCTTTTTATTCAGCGTCTCTCTGGTTTGCAATTTCAGCAATCTCATTGCTAGGGCCCAAATACCCTAGCAACCATGCACTGATTTGAATAAGAGTCTTTTGAATTCTTAATGAATCAGATGAAAATTGAGCATAGGACTGGCCAGATATGGGATGACTTTGACGTAGTTGGCCAGCTTAAATATATTGCAATATATGGACAAACAATCCCTGTTTTGTTTAAAGGGTAAGACATTTTTTAGTAGCAGTATGCACAAAATGTCTCTGTCTTAAATATATTGATAATGGGTTGAGTGCAGAGGAATCTTGTATTTGTCTATATATATTTTGTGGTCACACCCTCATTGCACCCCCGCCTAATGGTTTTAAAAAATAGTGGTGAGCACAACTTTCCCTTGTTTGTTATAGTTATACAGGAGCAGTGACCAGCTCCATGTTGTAGCTCCCACCCTTCCCAGCTATAGTCAGGTGATCCCACTGGTGTCTAATAAAAGGGCAGCCAAGTATGGAGGTTTATTTTGAAAGCAGCAAGTAAGTTGCAGGTAAAACTTAGTCCCTTTGTAAAATGTATAATTAAGCAATTGAATTCTTAATGAATCAGATGAAAATTAAGCGTAGGACTGGCCAGATATGGGATGACTTTGACGTAGTTGGCCAGCTTAAATATATTGCAATATATGGACAAACAATCCCTGTTTTGTTTAAAGGGTAAGGCATTTTTCAGTAGCAGTATGCACAAAATGTCTCTGTCTTTAATATATTGATAATGGGTTGAGTGCAGAGGACTCTTGTAGTGGAATATAAATAAGGCATGCATAGAAAGATGAGTAATAAAACATAACAATAACTACAAATTACAAAGCATTTATTTTTTATTTGGGAGTCAGTGATCCCCCCCCCCATTTGAAAAGAAGGCAACTAATTCAAATATTAACCTCAAAGTTAACTCTTAATTGAAATTAAAAACTTTCGATCCTTTTAAGGGCTCTTACACATGAGCGTTCCGACCTGCGCTCCCCTGCGTTCTGTTTTTTGGCGTTCAGCCGCAGGGGAGCGCAGGAATAGACGCAAGTCATTATTTGAAATGGGGCTGTACTCACTCAGGCGCGTGTAGGCGCCGATTGCGTTCGGCGCCTACACGCGCCTGAGTGAGTACAGCCCCATTTCAAATAATGACTTGCGTCTATTCCTGCGCTCCCCTGCGGCTGAATGCCAAAAAACGGAACGCAGGGGAGCGCAGGTCGGAACACTCATGTGTAAGAGCCCTAAATGAGTCAGAGCCAGAAAAGAGACTATATGAGTGTAATAACATGTACCTGTATCAAATAATTGACTTTGCTTCCTTAATAAGCGGTAAAAGGTGCACTCTCAGCACAACCTACATTTTTTGTGTGTTATTCCAACCCCTGTGATTGCACATACTGACTGTGATACAATAGTCGGGAAATGCATTCTGCTCATTATGTCTTACACAAAAAAACAAGAATAACTAGGCATGTATTCTGCTGCTCCCTCTAACCTTCCTAGAACCTTTCTCCAGTGGCAAAATAACTTGCCATTCAAGAATTATTTACTGGAAGAAGATAAGTAATAATAATAATAATAATAAGTATAGGGATAAGTATAGGGTTATGCCAGATCTCAGAGATGATTTGCATAAAATTAATTTCTTGGCAAATACCTTTAAGCAGCTCGTACATTATGTAACCTGAAGTGCAGAATAGTTGTATAATTAGTATAATTAGTGAGAGAACTGCTACTGTCATCATTTATCATGGCTGTTGCTTTTCTGACACTGTCCTTACAGAGATACACAGGATTGGGGCACAATATTGTTCCTTCTGCTACTGCCTATTTGCCTAAAACTGCTTTGTGCAATGTCAGACTAAACAGGGCAAACGGACAGTTTTGGGTCCAAATTCCCCTATCAACCATGCATTGATTTGAATAAGAGACTGGAATTTCAATAGGAGAGGCCTGAATAGAAAGATGAGTAATAAAAAGTAGCATTAACGATACATTTACAGCCTTACAGAGAATTTGTTTTTTAGATGGGTTCAGTGACTCCCATATGAAAGCTGGAAAGAATCAGAAGAAGAAGGCAAATGATTCAAAAACTGTAAAAAAAAAAAAAAAGAAAAAAGAAAAAAGAAAAAATGAAGACCAATCTCTTTCGAATTATCCATTCTATAACTAGGAATGCACCGAATCCAGGATTCGGTTCTAGATTTGGCCAGGATTCAGCCTTTTTCAGCAGGATTCAGATTCGGCCAAATCCTTCGGTCTGGCCGAACCAAATCCGAATCCTAATTTGCATATGCAACTTAGGTGCCGGGAGGGAGAACACGTGACTTTTTGTCACAAAACAAGTAAGTAAAAAAATGTTCCCCTTCCCATCCCTAATTTGCATATGCAAATTAGGATTCGGTTCAGTAATCGGCTGAATCTTTGATGAATGATTCAGGGGTTCGGGCGAATACAAAATTGCTGAATCCAAAATTCGGCCGAATCCACACTGCAACGTACACAACAGGGTCAGGGCCTTTGCTTAGTGGAAGCTTTCCCTTTAAGGTGTAGTAGAACTACAAAACACAGCTACTGTATAAAGATAGGAATTGGATGCCAGGAGGTTCTTTGGGGCAAATAAAGTGGATGGTTTATATGCAAGTGACCACAGGTTTACTCACACAGATCACCAGTGGAGTAGTTAGGGAGACAAAGTCTAAAGCCTAACACCCTATCCACTGAGTCCCTGCACTAAAGGCAAATAAAGAAGCCTTTGGGAAGCTACTCCCTGCTACTATCCTTGATGGAGCACACAGCTGCTCATGCTGCAGATGAAGCCAGAACGGATTGTACATCTGGCGCGCTGTAACGTTATATAATTGCCAGCAAGTGCGATATCTTAAATTGTCCCATTGCATTTATCAGTTACCTGCATGCAGTTCTAGCTATGGCCACTATGGCAAGCGCAAGGTATTTCTTTAGCTACCGACCGGCTTCAGTGAGTCACAGTGCAGAACGATCGTGGCATGCTCTCAATCAGTGGCGTAACTAGATATTACTGGGCCCCACAGCAAATTATTTTTCAGGCCCCCAAAATGTTTAGAGGTTGACTTGTTTCTCCAATATTTATTGAAATTGTATATGAATTAGGGCCTCGTGGGGCCCCTATACCTCCTGGGCCCCCCTACAGCCGCAGGGTCTGCTTCCTCTATAGTTACGCCCCTGCTCTCAATGTAAGCTAGAGAAAGGGGGCTCTTCAGGTGTTCACAAACAGAATAAAAATAATTTGAATAGAAGTGTGATTATGTGCACATTACTAGTAAAGAAGATCTGCAGAGTATAAGTGCTGAGGAAGTAAAAAAAAAAAAGGTAATCAATTAAAAAAGAATTAAAAAATATATAAATAAATAATCAAAAGTAAGTCCCAATGCCTCTTCCATCCACCCCTGAGCTTAATTTTCCCCATTACTATGCCCTGATTATTTTTTTTTATTTATTTTAATATGTGAATTACATCATAGATAAAGTAAAGTCCTGAACATGCCCTTATCAGTAACATTGTGGCCAAATGGGTTAGGTGTTTGCTTTTAAAGTAAGAGGTCATGAGATCAATTCCCTTTTCTGCCTCTAATTTTATAATTAGTTTTGACATGTAAAATTTTAATTTTATGACACATTAAGCATTAAATTATTGATTATCCAGGAATTGACTTTTTTTGGTGGGGCTAAATGTCATGAAATTGCTTGAGCCAAATTGATGGTGGCACTGTGTCTTTTCATTCCTTATTCATTCCTTATTTTCTTTAATATACATGATTGAGCTTAATATGTTGTAAAATGTACAGTATAATTTTAAATATCAATTACAGAAAATTGTTGGACTTCGGGTATAGATGGGTATTGAACCCAGTACCTTTGGCAGCAAAAGCAAATACCTAACCAAATGCACCACCACAATGTTACTAAAAAGTGTTTGTTCAGGACTTTACTTTATCTGTAATGTAATTCACACATTAAAAAAAATAATCAGGGCATAGTAAACAGGGTTTCCTGGTTCCTGACTTAATCACCAAAGGTACAGGTCCCTTTGGGTCGAATGGTTTTGTTGGGGCCTTGGTGATCCCAGGCTCAATGGGAAACACCTAGCTGGAAGGACACCAGGAGCCAAAGAGGAAGAGGCCACTCCCTACACAACACTATATAGCAGTGTGGCAGGAAGTGGTATTACACCCTTTGACCAATAACTAGTGGTGTACTAAATGACAAGTTACAGGGGTTTATACCCAATAACAAAAGATATAAGAAAAAGGGTAGGGATTTAACTCTATAGGGCATAGCAATCCTATAGGTCTTATGAGACAGATGACCCAGAGCAGGGCCTACCATTGGCTTTTCATGGGATGTGATGCTCCACTTCCTGGGTGACCAGTTAAAAACCTATATAACTTCATGTAATATCACTGTAAAATTAGAAGTGTTCCCTGTGAATCACCTCTCCAGCACTTTTATTAAATGGATATTCAATGTGTCTACTTAAAGGAGAAGGAAACCCCCTGGGCTCAAAAACCCTCCCCCCTCCGCTGTGTTGCTTCCCCTCCCTCATCCCCCTGGCCTATCTGTCCTGCTGGGGAAATGCCCCTAACTTGTTACTTACCCCTCTGCGCAGGTCCAGTCCATGGAGTTCACAGACGGCATCTTCTTCCATGCGATCTTCTTCCTGCTTTGACCGGCATTTTGGCGCATGCGCAGTAGGAGCATTTCGCCGGTACGGATCTACTGTGCATGCGCCAAAAGTCCCAAAGTTTTCCGATTTCACTGCGCAGAAGGGTAAGTAACAAGTTAGGGGCATTTGCCCAGCGGGACAGGTAGGCCAGGGGGGAGGAGGGAGGGGAAGCAACACAGGTGAGAGGTCGAGGGTTTTTGCGCCCAGGGGGTTTCCTTCTCCTTTAAAGGAACAGTAACACCAAAAAATTTAAAGTGTTTTAAAGTAATAAAACATAATGCAGTGTTGCCCTGCACTAGTAAAACTGATGTGTTGGCTTTAAAAACATTACTTTTGTTTATATAAATAAGCTGCTGTGTAGCAATGGGGGAGTCATTCAAAGGAGAAAAGGCTCAGGTTACACAGCAGATAAGCTCTGTAGAACAATGAATGTTATCTGTTATCCACTATTTAACCTGTGCCATATAGTCTTTTTTCAGTTTCTGCCATTGCTACACAGCAGCTTGTTTATATGAACTATAATAGTGTTTTTGAAGCAAACACATCAGTTTTACCAGTACAGGTCAAAAGTACATTTTATTTTCATTACTTTAAAACACTTTCATTTTTGGGTGTTACTGTTCCTTTAAAGGGGTCTGTTAAAAACTCATAAGTGCCTCTTATCAGGAATTGGATGAATCTGCATAGCGCTTGTTCTCATTGTGACTCATACACTAACACTCTGTGACTTACACCCTATAGCATGGAGTGGGGGATGGAAACTAATAGAAGAAAGTAGCGTTTTCATCATCATTGTCATCAAGTGCCAGCAAGTGAGCTAGTGCTTCACATTAAGGGCTGGGACACACTGGGCGATTTGGGGAGATTTAGTCGCCTGGCGACTAATCGCAGCGACTTTTCTCCCCGAATGCCTCCCCTCGCTCTGCGCCTGGCTAAAATGAAAAATCGCCTGCGCTAATCACACGCGGCAATTCGTTTTCCGAAGTCGCCTGAAGTTGCCTCACGAGGAAACTTCGGGCGACTTCGGAAAACGAATCGCCGCGTGTGATTAGCGCAGGCGATTTTTCATTTTAGCCAGGCGCAGAGCGAGGGGAGGCATTCGGGGAAGATTGGTCACGAAAAGTCGCGGCGATTAGTCACCAGGCGACTAAATCTCCCCAAATCGCCCAGTGTGTCCCAGCCCTTATATCATTTACAAAAACATGAGCCTTGTATTCATAGAATGGAATCCGAGGGCCCTGGTCACAAATACTGTCTTTTTTCATTGAAATCTTGTATTCTGATAAGTAGTAAACAATGTACCCTCTATTGCAGGGATCCACAACCTTTTTTTTTTTTTACCTGTGAGCCACATTCAAATGTTAAAAGGGGTTGGGGAGCAACACAAGCATGAAAAAAGTCCCTGGGGCATTTTTTAGTAGTAGTATGCACAAAATGTCTCTGTCTTAAATATATTGATAATGGGTTGAGTGCAGAGGACTCTTGTATTTGTCTATATGTATTTTGTGGTCACACCCTCATTGCACCCCCGCCTAATGGTTTTAAAAAATAGTGGTGAGCACAACTTTCCCTTGTTTGTCCTCTATGAATGTCATTATTAGCAACATATAAAGGTTTAAAATACTAACCAGATGCATATTTTGCTATGGTTCTGTTTGTAAATAGTGAATTCCAATACAGTCCTGCACCAATCACTATTTGCTTTTGGTTGTGTATGTGACTGTCAGAGGGGCCTTGCACATGCCCCCCATAGTGTAACATTAACACTGCACTGCTTAAAGGGATACTGTCATGGGAAACAAATGCATCAGTTTATAGTCCGTTTCTCAAAAGAGCAAACAGATTTTTTTTTCATATTTAATTTTGAAATCTGGTAGATCTAAGAACAGCACTCAATTGAATAAATCTAGGTCCCACTGAGACGCATACAGTTACATTGAGTAGGAAAAACAACAGCCTGCCAGAAAGCAGTTCCATCCTAAATCATGACAGAATCCCTTTAACCCTTGCCATTAACACAGTAAATTTTGAACTTCAAAGTAAAACTGACTCTTGTGTTTATATCATGTGAGCAGTTGAAGAAAATTTAGCATTAACACATTTCCCAGATTTTACATAATTTGTTTCCCTGGTCCCCTGAAAAACGTAAAAATGGTAGTTCTACTGTAACTTGTTTCTGATTAAATTGTCCCTATTACACATGTATATGCTTGTGGTTGAGATATTCAGTTACAAGCTCCAGGGCCCCAGCACAAATATGTCATTTCTGGAGACTGGAGCTGCCATTATAACCAAGCATGGCTTGGCACTGTGAACTTGAGTCTTGTGAATTGGTCACATGTGTAATTTTGTCCGATTCGCAATGAAATGCAAGAGCAGGAATGTGAGTTTTGGTTGCCATTTCATCAAGTGCATCGTCCCTTTGCGACAGCAATTACACTTGAATATTGGGGAGAAAATGCTGCACCGGTGAGTAAAAATGGTGATTGGGTCAGTTAAAGTCATGAATCATATTAACCCATAACATTTAAACACTTAAGACCAAAGAGGAAATGTTATGTAACGTGGATTTATTTACAAGTTCATTTTAAAGCTAACTTCCCTCTTAAGCTTGTTTATTGTCTCCAGAAAGGAAGAGGTGAAGACAAAAATCCTGAGAAACAGAAACCATAACTTACTCAGCTGATTTAAACCACCAGACCTGGCGTAACCTGTTTAAGTTGCTTTTCACACTGGGATTCATGGTCAGCTAAATTCAATAGACAACTTTATATATAAATATATTGAATTTATTGTGATGATCTCCACTGGGTCAGAAAAGCATTGCCTTCTACACCTCCTACTCTCTCTACTGCAAGTTTTAATTTGAGAATTGAATCATTAACACCAGTGCATCAAAGTTTCATTTTATATTGTTTTTTTTGTGGTCCCACCAATTTAAACAAATTGTTAGTGTGGCCCAGACATTATTATTGAATGTATTCTGTCATGATTTTTATGGTGTTTCTATTTCTAAATTAGACTTACATTACAAATATCAGGTCATTGTGCCTGATCCTGTGCTTTCAGGAAGAGACAGCACTTCACAATGGAATTGCTTTCAAATCAGCTATTGTTTTTCCTAATCAATGTACCTGAAGGAGTCACAGTGGAACCTGGATTTTTACATTTGAGTGCTGTTCTTAGCTCTACCAGGGAGCTGTTATCTTGTGTCAGGGAGCTGTTTTTTTTGGTTCATTCCCATTGTTTTGCTGATGGGCTGCTGTGAGGAGGGGCTGACAGGAAGGTTGCAGTGCAACAGTGAAGGGTGACTGAATTTTATCAGAGCACATGACTGAGTGTCAATGATTGGCTAAGGGTTGCTGTGGAGGCAGAGGATGTAGGTTGAGTCCTAGGGCGGAAGAGGGCTATGAACAGGAGCAAACTGGACAGGACAGGATGGAGCGGGCGTAAAACAGGGGCAGACAGGATGGATTGGGCATAGAATCAAGAACAGACTGGAGTGGGGCGAACTGGACTGGAACTGGACTAGAACTGGACTGGATGGCAAGACAGAGCAAGGGCAGGGTATGCAGGGAAGGCAAGGAAGAACAAGACAAGGATCGAAGGAAAAGGCAAGACCAGGAATCCAGCTAGGGGCACAGACACTGGTGGTGAGGAGGACTAGTCTTATATAGGGCAGAGTCAGTTCTGAAACCCAAAGGTCCCTGGCTTGAATCCCAGCAGAGCCTTACATTATCCCCCTCCTCATCTGGTGTCATCCAGGCTCCTAAGGAAATAAAGATTTGAAATACCCAGGGTTCTGGCAGCCATAATGCGGGCAGAGTCACCTTGTGGATGCATGGGGCTCCAGCAGCTGTAATGTGGGCAGAGCCACCCTCGTGGGTGACCAGGATCCAGAGTCAAGACTTGGATTAGGACTGGACTTGTCCGACACAGCCTCCCTGGAGTTGACGACAACGAAGGCTGCTGGGCATCCAGACGTGCAGTTAAGAATTGCAGGCCCTGCCCAATCTGGTCTAGTTCTGTCTCACATTCCCCGAGACACTGGCAGAAACTTGCCAGTATTGCTTCTGTGGGAGAGGAACCATTGAAGTACCTCAGTGAGGCCAATGAAAACATTGTTTTCTTTGGGACAGAGCAGGAGTAGTGATGGGCGAATTTGCGAAAAATTTGGCGAAAAATTAGCGAAACGGCGCCGGCGTCTCGTTTTTGACGCTGGCGCCCGTTTTTGACGCCGGCCCCGTTTTCCCGACGCCGGCGCCCGTTTTTGGCATCCATTTTTCGAAAAAAAAATTTTTTGACGCCGGCGATTTTTTTCCGCGAATTTTTTCGGGCGTTTTGCGAATTTATTCGCGCCTGGCGAATAAATTCGCCCATCACTAAGCAGGAGGGCACAAGAACAGAAGACTCATAGTTTGGCTGAAGCATTCTGTCAAGTATTGAGTAGGGGGTGCTGTGAAGGCAGAGGATAGAGGTTGAGTCCTACATAAAAACATCATCCTCATGTAAACATCATCCTCATGTTCCCAAAAATTGCTATTTGTCCTCTATAAATGTCATGACATATAGAGGTTTAAAATACTAACCAGATCTATATTTTGCCATGGTTCTGTCAATTCCAATTTGTCTGCCCCCCCATACAGTCCTGCACCAATCACTTAATTCTTAGTGTGCAAAGTACATAATAAAATGGTGAATTGTTACCTTTTTTGAGCTTTGCCCAATGTTTCATAAATGTGGCCAAAAGTCTCACCTGAATAATTATTTAGAAACAGGATTATTTTATTTGCACATTCTCGAGTGGAAAACACAAATCAAAACACTACTGTGTATAGAAATATCAAATATTATTTTACACTGATATAATAAATATAATTTATCATACATAAATAGTATAAATAACAGTTCACATATAATTATATAATATAAAATAAGTACGTATTTGCTCATTATATCAGCAGTATACCAGTATCCTGACTGGAATATCATTAAACGAACTTCTAAAACCCTTGATGGGGTTACTTGTAAACTCTCAGTAAGAAAATCTCTGACTTTATGAAAGTCAAAAAAGAACAAGAGATTAAGCAAATGCTGTGATGAGATTTCTGAACCATTTCCCTCTATTTTCTGCTTTATAAAACTCAGAAGGAAGATTTCTCCTTCTCAGGAGGTGGATATCTTCCCGCACGCATTGGTCTGCTTTGTACTTAGTACATACACGCAGTTGGTTGGATGGCACACGAACAATCAGGCAATTGGGAAAATATGAAAATCTTTGATGTCTTCCTGGTTCTTCTGATGAACTATCTGCACCAGCTCATTTTCCCTTTGGGAAGTGCTGATGTACCAGCCTGGAAATGCAGCCGATTCAAAGCTGTGGGTGGAGGTTGCTTTGAGGCCATTCCGAGACTTCATGAAGATGAAACGGTTTAAGTCCTCGCCCTTCAGGTCTTTGATGTTGCTTATTTTCTAATGGACGGAAGCACAAAAGAATAAAGACAATGAGAAGAAAAATGACAATTCTATGCTTGTCACATGTAAATGGAGCATACTACAGTTAGAAACTGACTCTTAAAACACAAGAACAGCCCATATCCTTATATGACTGAATATCTTGATGAATATCTTAATATGATATGAATATGATTAAAGCTGGACAACGGATTTAAAATCACTTTCCATTGCAAAGTTCTAGTTCTTTTTAATTTGATTGAACCAGAACCAACATTATTTCACTCTAGGGCAGTGATCCCCAACCAGTGGCTCGGGAGCAACATGTTGCTTACTAACCCCTCGGATGTTGCTCCCAGCAGGTGCTCATTTTTGTATTTCAGGCTTAGAGACAAGTTTTGGTTGTATAAAAACCAGGCATACTGCCAAACAGACCCTTGTGTAAGCTGCCAGTTCACATAGAGGCTATTTGCATTATTTTGCACCACCAAGGAACATTTTTCATGCTTGTGTTTCTCCCCAACTCTTTTTCTATCTGAATGTGCTCACAGGTAAAAATGTTGGGGAACCTCGCTCTATGGTGTATTTAGTGATCGGAGCACCATCGTATACCTAAGCAGGTACATAAAAAATGTCAGGACTGGACACAAGTTCTGGGGACAGCAAAATATGTCTAGGTAGGTACAGGAAACCTCAGGCCAATAAAATATGTTGGGAGATCAACAATGTTAAGATGTGGTCTACTTAAATATGGTGGGTCTGTAGATTTTTAAGGCATCCCTTCCAAATCTAGGGTTTGGGACTGGGCATAACTGGGCACAGCTTTTTGAATTGTTTGGCCACTCAGTTGTCTAATGTGGTTTGCCAAGAGTTATACTAAATAGCTCACCAATGCAAGTGGTCTATAAGCTTGCACATCTAGTTTGTGCAGGAAGCAAGTCACTAACCTGTGCTCATTCTAGTAAAGTGATCTCCAATAAGTGGCTCACAAGCAACATGTTGCTGACCAACCCTTTGGATGTTGTTCCCAGTGGCCTCAAAGTAGGTGCTTATTTTTGATTTATTGCTTTTCGGCAAGTTATGGTTGCATAAAACCCAGATATACTGCCAAACAGAGCCTCCTGTATGCTGCCTGTCCACATAGAGGATACCAAATAGCCAACCACAACCCTTATTTGTTACTACCTTGGAACTATTTTCATGCTTGCTCCCCGACTATTTTTACATTTAAATGTAGCTCAAGGGTAAAAAGGTTGGGGACCCCCATTCTAGTACATTGTTAAGTAATTTGATTGGACAGGGGCAGAGGCTTTGTATGATCCTGTTCTTGAAACAATCCTTTTGACTTTAGTGATTACCATATCCACTACTTAAAACTGCCGGACAGCGGAAGTTCTACAGTGTAGTTGGTGGGAAAAAACATGAAGTAAACCCCCCTCACCAGGGTAAAGCTCATATAGTGGGGCTTTCCCAGCATGATAGTGTCAGCATGTTCCCAAATTGCTGGCGTAATGAGTATTTCAGCACTTCTCACCAAGACACCAACTGCTGATATCAGCTAACGGCTCAAAATATTTTTGCATGTGTAATGGCTCATAAAGGAAACTGGAATGTACAGTTCTTAACCAAGATTAAAAGCCTGTCTTTTTAAATTATATTTTTATTAAATTGAAACCATAGAAGGAAAACAGTTGTCTACTGTTTTGACAGAGGATTTCCATGGGGCATTCATGCATGTAAACATCATTTAAAAGGGTTAAATGCATCAGTAGAATCTAAATATTTTACAGGGAGGGTATTACTGATTTATCCCAGACTGCTAATTTATTAATCATATCAGTCCCTTGTAACCATCTACTAGTCTGCCCTCTTACCGGAGTCCCCATATATTTTCATATTTTTAATGGAACCACCTCACAAGGCAGGTTAGTCTTATTGGTTAACCAGCCTTGACTTAACCAGCCTGAGCCTTAGCATCCAGTTAGCAACTATTACCCCTCTGGCATAGAAGAGAGTGACAGATGTATTTGGTGGATGTTACTAACCTCCAAGTAAATCTTTGGAGACTCTTGGTCATCTCCTGTTGCAATACAGGACAGATACAGATTGCTTTTAGAGAGTCCCAAAGCAACGGGCCTTTTGCTTCCACCTGGAAGTGGCGTGGAGGTATAAAAAGTCATGCTTACTTTCTCTGCAAAACAGAAGTGGAGAAAATATTAGAAAAAAGGTGCAAGAGCTACAGAGTCCTGGCTAACAAACTAATAAAAGCCCTTTCTGCCATCAGTGGCTCACAAGTAACATGTTGCTGACCAACCCTTTGGATGTTCTTCCCAGTGGCCTCAAAGTAGGTGCTTATTTTTGGCAAAGTCACAAACTCCAAACCTTATGTTTTTACATTTATTATACCAATACATTCATAACTTTTGTACTTCTACTGATTGAGTTCAATACAGGGCAGTCTTACCCTCTCTTTCAATGTTAGCCCCTTGTAACTGCAAAGCCACCAGCTGGGCATTCCCATGGAACGACTGCATGACAAAGCACTTGTTTGAAGCATCCTTAATCCTGCAAGTGGCGGCCCTCTGATAGCGGTACCTGGAAGTGGAGGCAAACGTTTCTGTGGCTTGGCTGAAAGCAATTTCCTCTGGAAATTAAAACACAGGAGCACTCGTAAGTTCAATGATCAAAGCATGGTTTATATATGGAATTAGAATTTAGGAGGAGTGGTGTTTTTACAGTACAAATAATGAGATGGATTGGCAACATTCCTTGGCAATAATTCAAGTTTCTGGGAAGTCTGATAATTGTTGGACAACAGTAACCCCTGTATTCCCTGGGAAAGCTGTAATGGGACATGGAACAGTGGTTATGATTCCAAACATGGACAACATGTGGATCTACATATTTTATTTTTAGAATTATTGGGTTATTTTTTGCACCTTTAGGAATCAAAGCTCAACAGCAGCAGCAAAGGCATATGAAAATATTGACTTGTTCTAAGGCATAGTTTCACAATTGTTTGGACTGGCCCTCTCAAACCTATGGTTGAACAGGGAGGGTATCACCAGCTGCTTAGAGTGACATTTGGGGGAATGTTTATTTAATGTATATTTTGCAAAGGCTTTCACATTATATCTGTAACCAAGTGGGAGCAATGCATCAAATCCAAAATTCTGGGAGTGGATGAAATACTGGAACCTCTAGAAAAAAAATGGCTGAAATCCAAACCAAATCTGAACCCTAATTTATTTTCAGATTAAAATGTGATGGAAACAAATCTTTAAACAAAACATATTCTTGTTGCTTATTTGGATTAGTGTCACACTTAGCATTTAGGCAGAGAAAATCTATGTAGGACACTAATCATTTGGGCCAAAATGTGTCCCAATACTGTGTGTCTTTTATCTTAAACTGATGGTTCACCTTTTAGTTAACTTTTAGTATGTTATAGAATAATTCTAACCAACTTTTCAATTGGTCTTCATTAATTTATTTTTTTTTATAGTTTTTGAATTATTTGTCTTCAAATGGGGGTCACTGACTCCATCTAAACTACAACTGCCCAGTAAGGCTACAAATGTATTATTATTGCTACTTTTTTCTTGCTATTCAGGCCTCTCCTATTCATATTCCAGTCTCCTATTCAAATCAGTGCATAATTACTAGGGTAATTTGGATCCTAGTAACCAGATTGCTGAAATTGCAAATTGGAGAGCTGCTGAATTAAAAGCTAAATCACTCAAAAACCACAAATAATAAAAAATGAAAACCAATTGCAAATTGTCTCAGAATATCCCTCACTGCATAATACTAAAAGTTAAGCTGATGGTAAACAACCCCGGTAGGGTGCACATTTACTGTCATGGGCTTCTCACATTCATTTACCTTCCACAAAAAGGCTATCCAGAAGGCCCAATAAATCCTCATCCCCGAAAGATGTTTTTGTTCCCCTTTTCAGTTTTTCCACAGCAACCACAAGGATGATGGCTTTTCTGAAGGAGAGTAATGAGCCTTTTCCATGTTTTATCTGCACATGAACATGTAGTTTGTATGGGGAGCAATGGCTGGGGTTTGATTGCCACTGAGACTCATCTTCCATGTAGTTCTGTTGAAACAAAGGCAAAAGTTAATATGGTATAATGCTGCTTGGACCATACTTTTATTTATATGCGTTTATGGTAACCAGTTGTAAACTCAGAAAACAATACACATTTATGATTTTAAATTCTGAGTAACATGAAGTTTATGTTCAAAAGAACATTGTCCCAGAACATGCTACTAGCCATGCTCCCTTTTAGCCACTTCTAATGGAACTATAACACAATATGAGGCCTACGGTAGGTGATATACTGTGAACTGTGCATTCATAGAGAAGGATGAAACCTTAGACTGAATCAGTTACACCTTTAAAAAAGCTAGGAACAAACAAAGCAAAAGGGTAATTACTATATAGTCAGATTTTGATTTTCATGTAAGCCAAAACTATTTGCAACGACATTATCGCCCATCGTACTTTGCCAAGCACAGCAAATATGTCTCTAGTAACTTTTTGCTGTTCACCTTTGAATCAACTTTTAGTATGATGTAGAGAGTGATATTCTGACACCAATTGCAATAGGTTTTCAATTTTTTATTATTTGTGGTTTTTGAGTTATTTCGCTTTTTATTTATCAGCTCTCAAGTTTGCAGTTTCAGCAATCTGGTTTCTGGGGTCCAAACTTCCCTAGCGACCATGTATTGATTTGAATAAGAGAATGAAATATAAAAAGGAGAGGGTCTGAATAGAAATATAAGTAATAAAAAGTAGCAATAACAATAAATGTGTAGCCTTACAGAGCATTTGTTTTTAGATGGGGTCAGTGACCCCCATTTGAAAGCTGGAAAGAGTCAGAAGAAGAAGGCAAATCATTTAGAAACTATTAAAAAAATAAGAATGAAGACCAAAAGTTGCTTAGAATTGGACAGTCTATAACATGGGTAGGCGACTTGTGGCTCTGGAGCCTCATGCGGCTCTTCATCCTGCTTGCTGCGGCATGATCTTGTGGCTTTGCCTGTCATGAAGTCTATACAGCCCTCGCTCTTGCTGGCGGCTTCTTGAGTGTGCGAACGAGGTAAGCTAACGGTTATCTTACCATGGTCACACACTCAGGAAGCCGCCAGCAGCTGTGAGGGCTCTATAGACGTCCCAGGAGTGACAGGCAAGACTGAGCCTCAGCAAGATGATTCATCATGGTCCTTCCCGCAGTCACACACTCAAGACAAAAGAGGGAAGATCAGCATGGAGCTTCAGAAACAGAAGTCACAGATGAGAACACTGGCATTTAATAGGGCTATTCAGTGTTTAATTTATTTCAAAGTAGCTCTACACATGCACACTGCACTTTTGTTTGTTGTATTCTGTTGTTGTTACAGTTATAATTTAAAAACGGTTAAAACGTTTAAAAGTTTATAATCTGTGTTATGTTTTGCGGCTCCAGACAATTTTTCTTTAATGGAAGAGGGGGCAAAATGGCTCTTTTGATAGTAAAGGTTGCTGACCCTTGGTCTATAACATACTGTAAAAGTTAACTTAAATGTGAACCAAGTAGTCTTATATCGCTCTTCATTCTCAGCTATTTGATAATCATTTATTATTATATTATTAAAAAATTACCTTCATTCCTGATGGGCTATCACTGTAAATCATTTCATGGCCCCCACTGCAAAGAAAAAAAAAACATTAATATAAATATATAATTTTAATTTTTAATCCAAAACTAATGTTATAGCATCAGATCCCATACCTGCAGCTCTCCATGGGGATGGAATTCAAGTCAGGAACCAGTGCCATCTTTTTTTTTTTAGTTCTGTTCGCAGAAAAAAAGCGTAGGGTTATGTTGTGTCTAAAAACTTATGATGACAAGCAGAATACAAGTAGGAAGATCTATGAATATACTGCAGCTGATACCTTGAATCTGTGTCCCAAGGGCAGGTGCTTTGCTGGATACTTGCTAATGCTAATGCTAATGCCTGCTGTCTCTGCTCATTGCTTTTATACTCTGTCAGCCAATGGCCACATCCCACTGGTTATGCAATGTAGGGATTTCTGCAACTTTTATTGTCTGAGCAAGTACTGAGCGGCCGCACACAAAGGAATGCAAGACAACAGTCAGATGTTGGTGTGACATCAGCTGGGCTTTTCCTTCATTAGAGCGGATGAGAATAAGGGAGAAAAAGTAAACTTGTCACCTGCAAAATGAATATATAAAAATTAACTCTGTTATAGCTCTGTTATCTAAAGAGAAAATGACTGGGCCGGGGAGGGGGGTGATTCACCAAAGGAAGTTACATCACAGCAATCTGCGGTTATTTAGAATGTACATGTAGTGTGCAAAGGGTTTGTGCAATGCTACAGGAAAAGCAATTGGAAGTTCTTATTGGGAGGGGGGTAAGCACACAGCTACTGATTGGCTGGAGTTATTGCACGTACCAATTAAGCTTTACACTCACATGTTCAGGGACAAGAGTTGTAGTCACACTCACATCACAAGTATGTACACAGGTCTGGATTTGTAGGAAGGCAACAAAGGCCTGGACCTAGGGGGGCAAATATTTAGGGGCTTCACATGGGCCACATTGCATACATCTCAACATCTGAATGATCAAATGAGGGACAAAGAAGATTATGCCTTGATGCAGTTATGCACAAGATCCACCCAAACTCATTTTCCCATGAAGCCCTGGCCCTTTTCAGGTGCACAAAGTGGGACTGTTCTTCAACAATGGGAGGTTTGACATCAGTAGTGAAATAAGGATGCCCCCCATTTTACTTTTACAAGCAAGTTCCCAGGGCCACAATGATTGGAAATCAGACACTGTATGCAGATTAGCATGCTGTCTCAACATTCATACATTACTGTAGTTTTGTAGCTGTACTGTAGCTTGAAGCTCAACAGCTCCCAAGAGCACACTGAGCATGTGCAGTGTCACTGACTCAGAAGATGGTCTTACACAGTAATCCTCAACTAGTGGCTTGCAAACAACAGGTTGCTCACCAATCTCTTGGATGTTGTTCCCAGCAGGGCCGGAACTAGGGGTAGGCAGAAGAGGCATACCTCTTTACGCCTTCCCCTAGTTCAGACCATTTTGTGCACAACTTGCGGCATCAGTTCACTCGGCATCAGCGTGCTCTTTGGCACATGCTCTCTCTCGTTTCATCGTCTCTTACGCGGGCCTGCGGCTCTTCTGCGCATGCACACTCACGCTTCCTCCTTCTGCGCATGTTCGATGGGGGGCGACGTTATCGGCTGAGTTGTCTAGGGCCTCAAAACAGGTGCTTATTTTTGAATTATAGGCTTTGAGGCAAACAGTCTCCTGTAGGCTGCCAGTCCACATAGGGGCTATCAAATACTCAATCACAGCCCCAGCCCTGGGAACTTTGTGCATGCTTATGTTGCTCTTCAACTTTTATTTACATTTGAATGTGGCAGACAGGTGAAAAAGGGTTGGGACCCCTGGTCGAGCTGCAAGATGGTGAGCTCCTCTGGGAAACTTTTACAGACCAGATTAATACTGTTGTAGAGCTGCTGAGCTTCTGTGCTGGTCCAGGAAATGGAGCAGGCCCGGACTGGCAATCTGTGAGTTCTGGCAAATGCCAGAGGGGCTGCTATAAGGTGCCATAGAAAGTCAGTATTTAGTGGGCTGGTGGGGGCTGTTTGGGCCTCTATGTGGGCTGATTGGGCCTCTGTGTACCTGAAATGCCAGGGCCTATTTTAATTCTCAGTCCGGACCTGAAATGGAGTATATAAAAGACAAAATGTCTACCCAGATCCTGTATTAAGTATAGGGGCCCAGACTTTTCCCAATGTGAGGGCCTACATTTAATCAAACAATAAGGATCTACTGCCTTGAAAATATTTGCAGATGTAGGTAGCTTGATGTATGGTGCAAAACCATTTTACTTACATTGCATCTGAATTTTTGCACATTTTCACCTTGTTCCCACATGGGGCAGATTAACTAAAGGATGAAGTGGCTAAAACTAGCGACAATTCACCAGCGTTGCCACCCTCAGGGACATTGGCAATTCATAGGCGCAATCGCTAATTCACTAGCAAAAGAGACCGTAGCTAGCAGTGGCGATCCTAGAGGGGGGCGGGCATTGGTGTGGGACGCGCAGCCGGGCCCCGCCCCCCTCTGTACGGCCGCATATGCCGGCATTCTCAGCAGGGAACGGACTGCCGGGGGGCCCTGAGGGGGTGCGGGCCCTGGCACCCCCTGCTCCCCCGGTAGTTCCGCCACTGGTAGCTAGCATTTGTTCGCACTCTATTGCCAGGCGACTTTTGCTTTACTGAAATTTACTACAGTAGTAAGTGCGGATTTTACTGAATGTTACCTCTTTCGCCAGAGTTGACTTCGCCACATCAGACCAGGCAAAGTGCTAAAAAGAAGCTAAATCTTCCTCAATCTTCTGTCACTTACATCATATCCTGTGAGCTGGAAATGCATTAAAATTCCAAAAACTCTGGCGACTTTGGTTCATGTGTAGGACATTATATCAATTCTATTGTTTTATTAAGGTTCCCTGGACATTTGTAATAAAAAGTGGTAACTTCAAGCATTTGCACCAACATTTAACAACTTTAAATTACCAGCCGTGTGCAAATTGACCTAAGCGCAAGATCACTAGCTGTAAGAAATTGCCATCTTGATTTTGTTATTTAATATGAAAGCTGTTGTTCAGGGAACTTACATGAAGCCCTGATTATCATAACAAAGGTTTTCCTGTGACTACTAAGGCCTAAGTCTGCTGTGGGGACCATAAAACGGATTGTGTATGTGAGAAAACTTGCTCAACAGGATGTAGGCAAGTTGGGGGTTTATCACAGCATCTTGGCAGTTGGGAGGGTTTCTGTGGGGGCAGGTGAGAACCCAGGATAAAAGGAGCTGGGCAGCAGAGAGGAGGCAGCTAGAGAGCGGGAGAAGCCAGAGGAGCCTGGGACAAGACATGCGAGGAATGAAAACCAGAGGGGAAGGCAGAGATGAAGCCGAACTCTATTCCCCTGCCTTTTCGGTAACAACTTTGTAGACTTGTGTAATGTGTAACTGTAAATATTGTAATTTTTGTTTAGTCTAAGTGTAATCATTTATGTAGAACAATCAATTGATTTATTTTACAATACATCACTTTACTATACTCTCATTGGTGTGGATTCATTGCTTGCTCAAAAGAACCAGAAACCCTAGTAAGTGGGTTGAGGTATATTATTAATAATGATATAATAATATATATAGAAACTTGTATAGCGAATATTTGCTAGGCACAAACGAACGCTAGTGTATCTTTGCTATGAAATGGTCGCACTGCGGAAGTAACGCTAGTGAAAAGTCGCCAGCATTCGTTGCCCAGGGCGCAATGTCGCATATTAGTAAATTAGCGTAGTGATAGTAAATTTGCACCTGGTGAAGTGGTGCGATGTATGTGAATGGGTAGATTTTGACAATTCGTCCTTTAACGAATCGGCCCAATTGTGTTCTTGTGTAGACACAGTTGGCAGTCTTAGATAAGATCAGATAAAATTCAGATTAGACCTGTTAAAGATTTAACTGAAGGCACTACTGGCAGGGCAAAGGATTTCTGGGGGAGGTCAGTGAATACTATAAAGTTTAAACAGGGAAACTGGCACAAGTTAAAATTTAATTTGGGCAATATTCAGTGTACCTCCACAACATACACAATTATCCAATGTCAGGGGGCTGCAAACTCCCCTCCACACCAGTTGTGCCCCCCTGCCCCAGCTATAAGCTTCTCCACCCACAACCTATTTACTTTTTGTGGCAACAACAACATGAATGTGGGCAACACCCACAGTCCCTGGTGAAGATTGGGCCTGAGTCAGCGGGAACAACGAGGGCTGGGGCTCACCAAGTTTTTTCCAGGTGTCCCGGTAGCCCAGTCCGACCCTGTGATTAATACAGGACTTTCCCATTACTTTATTCATTTGAAAAGTCACATCAACAGAGTGCTTATGTTCATACGGCATCAAAAATATAGAACAGTCTCTCTCTCTCATAGCTGACAATGTAGTCTTCCCAACTACCCCAAAGATGTCAACCATATCTGATCTTGCCAAACAATACCACACAACAGCATGAGATTTTGAGGGTTGCTAAAAAATCTGATCCCCACAGGTAGGGTTGCCTGGCCGGTAAAAATGATGCTTGATGCCAATGTTATTAATAGAAAAAAAATGAAGAATATAGGAAGGCCGGTATTTTTTTCCAGAAAAGATGGCAACCCTACCCACAGGTGTAATCTAAAGTCGGACAGAGTCTTTTGTTCATGCATTTACATCCGAAAATGAATGTATTTCATTGAGAAAAAAAAAGTCTTTCGAACACCATCAGTTTTTATCTTGTATAGGGATGCACCAAATCGATTTTTTTTAGGATTCCCCAAATCCTTTGCATATGTAAATTAGGGTAAGCAGAGGAAGAGAACCATAGTTAAATATTTTTTGACATCCTTGTTTGTGTAAAGAAAATTCATGTGATTTTTGGATATGGAATCGGTTCAGCCAGGCACTTGGATTTGGCTGAATTCGAATCCAGACCCGGATTTGTGGAGAGGCCACCAAGGCCCGGGCCTAGGGTGGCAGGATTTTAGGGTGGCGGCATGCTGCCCAACCACACCAACATTGGTTCAGAAACACTGGGTATTAGGAAGAGATAACAGTAGTTTTTTAAATCTCCCATGCTTAAATCCCCATTGCTCCGGTCCCGTTGAAAATTTGAGTGAATAGAAGGGAGGAGACAGGAGCAACGAATGAAAGTGGGCCTAGGGATTCCCTTTATATAAATCCGGCCCTGTTTGAATCTTGCTTAAAAAGGCAGAATTTTGGCCGAATCCTGAACCAAATCCTGAATTTGGTGCATCCCTAATCTTGTCAGATGAAGACAAAACATGCAGCATTCCCATTTAAAAGGCCATTTGTGTTGGATGGCAAATGTTTGCACATCCGATCCGATCAGTCCCGTTATATTTTCAAGCCATGCGACTGCATCCGACTTGTAGTGTGAGTTTTGTCAATCTGACACCATCTGACACAATCTACTGTGGAGTTTAGCCCTAAAGCCGGCCATAGATGTTCAGATTTTATTCCTTCTACAAAGAATGTTCGGATGTCAATCGTACCTAAAACTAACATTCAGATTTTAACTGTAGAAAATTCAGACGATGTTCTGGCCATTAATTGACAAACAGCAACTCTTCGAAAGTTATGTCCCTTAATAGAATCAATATCATTCAGAACCAATCTTGTCATCCCTCCAATTTAGGAATACCCATGAGTCACTTTGTCAAGCTACAAAGGATTTGTATAAAAAATTGTATGTGAATTAGATAGTGATGGGCGAATAAATTCGCGAATCTCCCGCGACAATTCCCGGCGTCAATTTCTGATTTTTTTGTGAAAACATTTGAATTGCTCAATTTTAGTGAAAACGTTCCGATTGGCCGAGTTTTACGCGAAAACGTTCGAATTGCTTGATTTTTTTGAGAAAACGTTCGAATTGCATGATTTTTTCGTGAAAACGTGTGACTTTCACACATTATTCATGATTTTTTTGTGAACTTTCCGATTTTGTGAATTTTCTCTAATTTTGCAGGAAATTCGCAAATCTTTTGGCGAAACGGGAGAAATTTGCCTATCACTATATTTAGATCCTAATAAATTAATTTTGGCAGAGAGTTGGAGAATACAACACTTTAAGCTTATTCATTTAGGATATGGGAAAATGTTTGCTAAAAGTACCTCTAATAGTCCTGTATCATTTTGTCCTAAATGTGACGAGACTAATGTGTCAATTTTTCATTATTTATGGTCCTGTCCAAAAATTAACCTTTTTTGGAGGGAAGTTACTAATTTTTTGAATTCTAGACTGAAGATAAAAATTAAACTATCTCCGTGTATTGCTTTACTGAATCTAGATATTAATATGCTTTCTGCAAATCCTAAGTCAAATATTATCTCCCATGAAAGTAAATTATTGACTTCCTTTTTTCTAGCTGCTTCTAGGAAAGCTTTATTTAATTTCTGGTTACAAAAGGAACCCCCCTCATTATCGGACATCATCTCTTATATGAATCAGCTTAGTTGGCAAGAAGCCTTAATAACTAAAACTAAAGGAAGTATTTGCAAAGATTCTTTTAGGCTGGTTTGGTCTCCTTATTTTGAAATCTGTAACTCCAATACTGGCGATCAAATAATGTGCTTTCTTCAATAGTTAGATGACCTATCTGACACTCCAGATGATAAATGGGCTTTTTCTTTTTTTATTACTTGTGCATCTACTGGCTTAGTTAATTTTCAGTTCGTTTTTTGTTATTTTTCATGAATGATTTAGTTTTGATACTATCATGCCATTGTCTCCTTTGCAACATATTTTCTTCATCTGCATAACATTTGTTGTCATTTTGATTTCATTTGTTTAATATGAAAATCAAATAAAATATTTTAAACAACTATATTTAGATCCTCGTGGGGCCCATATACCTCCTGGCCCCCCCTACAGTTGCAGGTCCTGCCTCCTCTGTAGTTCCGCCCCTGAAGCCTATACAAAGCATCTCAGCTGCCCAAATTTGCCCCGGTGGCTCATAGTGATATGACACCTAACCAGCACCAGTTCTATGAAACTGAGACACTTACTGGCCCTGTCAGGCTTTTCTCATTCAAATCCATAGAAAGCAATTTTAGGCATGTATCAGCCAGCAAAAAAAAGTTGGATTCAGAGGTAATACTTTAAAGGAGTGATTTCATTTTAGGTCCAAATTTTGCTACTGGTCTAGTAACCAATAGCAACCATTCAGCAAGTTCTTACTGATCATCTGTCTTAAAATGAACCTGATCAACTTTCTGTACCGTGAAAATAAAAGCCGGATTGCATCGATTTGGAAGTGATTACCTGGAATTATATTGAAGGCTTTCTGACCCAATTTTCTAGCCCATAGAACATGTAGTGTAGTCCCACTGTTTTAGGAACTAGGCAACGGTGCACTGACCGACTAGGAATTCTATCAGGAGCTTCTGGTAAATACTATTTAATAAATATTCTCTAATTAATTCCACTGCAGATATTTATATCTAGGTATCCGGATCACAACCTCACAAATAAAGAACTAGCTCAGAATTTCCTACTACATAAATAACCACTCTCTGAAGTTCCTCTTTGGGTCTGAAATGGAAACTTTTTTCATTCTTCAGGGTTCCGGCTGCTGAATCTGTTTATAGGGAAAATATACCCTTATGTTTTAAGAAGTGTAATTAGTTCAGGGGAACACCAATAGCGACATGGTATAAGTCTATGAGGATCCTAGGGTGTTGTTCCTATTATTGAACTATATGGAGAGTCGTATCCCCAATGATATAATTCAATTCCCAGTGACTGTTAGACTCATGGCCTGCTTGGCGTCTTGTTAAGAAAGTATAATATGGGGGTTCAATTGGTTTAGGAAGGTTAATTCCTGTGGAGCCCAGACTCGGACATCATTGTATTATTGGGTCAATAAGATGATTTTCCATTCTATTCTTTGGTTATTCTATTTCTTTTTGTTTGTTTTCACCCTACATTGGTTGTTCTTGAAACCTAAAATCTAAAATGGTTTGCCCTGTCAAAATATATATAAATAAATATATATTTATTTAGTTTCATCTTCAAGTTAACTTTTAGAATGTTATAGAATGGTCATTTATAAGAAACTTTTCAATTGGTCTTCATTATTTTTTTTTTATTATTTGCCTTCTTCTGACTCTTTCCTGCTTTCAAATGGCAGTCACTGACCCCATCTAAAAACAAATGCTCTATAAGGCTACAAATCTATTGTTATTGCTAATTTTTATTACTCCTCTTTCTATTCAGGCCTTTCCAATTCATATTCTAGTCTGTTATTGAAATAAATGCAAGGTTACTAGGGTACTTTGGACCCTAGCAACCAGATTGCTGAAATTGCTGCTGAACAAAAAGCTAAATAACTAAAAGAACGCAAACAATAAAAACATGAAAACCACAAATTGTCTTAGAATATCACTCTCTACATCATACTAAAAGTTAACTTGAAGATAAACAACCACTTTGACTTATTACTATAGAGTTACCTATCAAAATACCTGCCTTCCTATCTCTGTCCCCCTTATTGGTAATATTAGTTGAGCCAGGGAACATACTCAATAGGTGCTCAGTTGTCTGTTCTTGACCAGTGTTCTTGCATGTGAACCCCCCCCTTCTTAATTAGAGGGAGAGTCGTGGATCTTGCAGTAATGTTTTAACCTCCTACTAATTTGTAGGAAGGTAAAGATCCAAAGATCGCTGAGTGTACAATTGCCCTAATAGACATGTAGTCCCATCTTAGTCAGTTTAGCTTTGCTTGTAGGGTTTTCCTCATGGGCAGAGAATTTAAATAATGTTTAGAGACCAATTCACCTCAACATAGGTCAAGCATTAGAGGCTACAGACGTGAGAGCAGTTCTTAGAAAAAGGAGTCAGAATCTGTGCAGGCAAAGTCATGTCCATCCACCAGCTGGACCTGTTTGCAGATTTCACAAGGAGCTTTGACTTTAAAGGATTTTTTCAGGACAAGGTGGTACCCCAAATCTTGGCAAAAGTAAAGCTTAACTCCAAATCTAAGGTTATTAAAGTTGATCTCCAGTGACAGTTCAACTATGGGTAGCTAAATATGCTAATGATTCTGTGAAATTTAAATCAGACATCTTGGGGTGATAGAAACTTTAGATTCCACCCTGTTGCAACAGCTAGTGCTTTGACATTTTAAGAATGCTTTTAAATCGGAGTATGTTTTTCTGGGTGAACAGGCAAGGTTATAACTATCTGGCAGCTAATGGGCAATCACTCGAAGATCAGTATGTGGGGCCCAGGCACAATAGACGGGAGACATGCCACTAATACAAGTTAATACAATTCCCATCTTTCTTATTTAAATTATGGAAAGTACTTTGGTGGCCAAATCATATTTTTGGGTAGGGCAGGGTGAACAGGAATTTACATGAAGTCCAATAATTAGGAGATGTCTGAAACAAGGGGCTAGATCAGTGATCCCCAACCAGTGGCTCCTGAGCAACATGTTGCCCACCAACCCCATGGATGTTGCTCCCAGTGGCCTCAAAGCAGGTGCTTATTTTTGAATTTCAGTCTTGGAGGCACTTCTTAATTGTTTAAAAACCAGGCGTACTGCCAAACAGAGCCTCTTATAGGCTGCCAGTCTCATAGGGGCTACTAAATAGGCAATCACAGCACTTATTTGGAATCCCTGGGAACATTTTTCATTCTTGTGTTGCCCCCCCAACTCTTTTTACATTTGAATGTGGCTCACTGGTAAAAAAAAGGTTGGGGACCCCTGGGCTAGAAGGTATGGGACAGGGTGCTGGAGAACCTACTATCAGATGGTGGCACTAGGCTCCATTTGCTAAAACCAGTTAGAGACCACACTGTTGTTTTCAAAAATAACCCCTTGCTTGTGTCATATCTTTATTACTGTATGGGTGTATATGATATAAATATATAGAAAGAAGCTGGTATGTCATTTACACATTAGATGAGTATATAACAAAATGCATTGCCCCAAACATATACGATTTAGCATGTAGCTGCCAAGTCCTCTTTCTTTTACCCAAGGACAGTTGAATATGAAGCCCTTTCTACCCCAGAGCTGCATTTCACACCTTCCATCCTCCTGATTTTGAATGATGTGCCACAAGAATCCATGCCCAGCTCCCTCAAATTAATGTAATGAGCCAACAATCAGAGCTGGACACATAACCCAAATAGTCTAGGTTAATAGAACTGGTCAGAAGTTAGAAAGTTCTCTGGATTGAGTTCAATGATAGGTTGAAGTGGGGTAAAATGTATTCTAGTTTTATCAATTCTTCCCAGAATCTAATAATAAATATTATTATGAGTTATATTAAATGTGAGTTATATTAACATAAATACTTTAAGAGACTTGTGCATACAGAATATAAAGAGGAACAGAGAACACTTTGTTTCTTTAACAAATGAACCCTGACTGTAAGGCTCTGAGTCTGTGAATAACATATTTAGGTTCAAATTTAACAGAAATTATCATCTGTCACTAGAGATTCCAACTTTGTTGTGCGTGTGACTGTCACATCTTGCAGGTAAAAGTCCTTTATAAAGCCATTATTTGCTCTGCTCTGCACACTTAGAGGTTGATTCCCTTGTTTGGAGGTGGACAGGTTGAACTGGGAATTATTGATTGGCGTGTAGGTCACTGATGTCTGTTGGCTTTTGCTAAACAGCAGGTTTATATCATCCCCAGACAAACAAAGCGGAATTGCATCCAGTTTCTAGAAGGAAAAAAATGGAAACATTACGTATAGGAAAGGTTTTGAGCAGACCGCTCCAGTAAAATAATATTATAGGGCTGATTTACAAACAAAGGTGCTAAAGTGCACTGGTGCCATTACCTTTAGCAACCAATCAGTTCTTTGATTTCATCTTCTAACTTGCCTGCTGATTGGTTGCTACTGACTGCTGCACTGACTGCTGCACTTGGGCAGTTTAGCACCTTGATTAGTAGATGAGCTGTGATATCTTTTATCAAGTAACGCTGAAACTGTCCTATCAATGGTGGGAATTATGTAATTATTGCTATCAAGCACCCACTATGCAATGCTTTAAATTTCTTCCAGCAGCCCCTCCCTCTGGATTGGGTTAGTAAATGCCCCTACAGAGCTGGATTTTTAGCCACTCTGTGCTGGTGAGGATGTGAACCTCCTACAGACTTGAGTATAAGCAGCCTATATATACACATATATTTCTTCCCTGCAGCTCGCTAGCAGATATTCAACTGCAACTCCCAGAATTGCACCAAACAGTAGACACCTCCCCCCCTTACATGAGGGGCCCATCCTTCCTTTATTGTCAAGGGCCCCTTCTTCTCTAACTCTAGCCCTGATCATCAGCTACACATGAAAACCGCACAGTAGGGGTCATTTACAGGTGCAAAAAATGGCTGCAATCCCCCTGTATTTTTCAATTTGCATCCTCTCCTCCAGCAATGATGGAACTAACAAACAGCAGTGAGATTTCACTGAACCCAGTGGGGTGTACAAGAAGCAGATAAAACACTGCAGTGTGTCTGCTAGCAAATGTGCTGCAAAAATCTGGAAGCACGAACTCCCCCCCCCCCAAAAAAAATAAAGAATTTCAATAAATGATTTTCATCTTGGTGTTACTGGCCCTTTCATACAGTCCCCATAGCTCTGGGTGAAGCCGTTGCCAAATGTCACCCTTTATGTTTGATGGCAGTCAGGGCACATTCAGGGTCAGTGAAGAAACAACAGCGACCTTCCCATACTGCCCCTTCCTCCTGACCTTCCCTTCAATGGTATCTGCCTGTCACTTAGTTCAGTTGAATTGAATGGCAGGAGAAAGGGGCAGGATCCGCCAGTTATTGGTGTTACACCCCAGGCAGAAAACCCCCCGCAGAGGATCCGTTACATCTGCCCTAAACCTTACTTGACTGACCTAATCATGATCTACAGTAGACCGGTATATCATCCCCTACTTACCCTATATTCCAGTGTGTTAGAAGAGAAATAGAGAAAAATCCTTTTTTGAGTATTGGTTTCAGGGAAACTGAAAGTAAAGTAAAGGGAGATACTCTCTGGCAGGATCTTAGTTATGGAAGGATTGGACAGGCTCTCAGTTATTAAGCTTTCAGACAGGCATACGGTTTCTGAGCCGCCATAGCTGGTAATTTCGATCGGTACTTTGGATAGAAATAAAACACAGGAAGGTTAAAAGAGATCAAATGGAGCAACGCAGAACATACAGGTCAGCATAGGGCTTGATGCACAGGGCAATATACAAAGCAACAAATCAGGGAGAAAGGATTTGGGCAATTATTTTCATGCTGGAACAATCCGTTGTATTATCTACCTGCAATGTTTTAGTGGGGCTCACCAGAGTAATTCAACTTTGGCTCCCGTAACCCTCCGCTAATTAATAGAATGCTACCTGGTAGCGGATCAGCCGCCTCACAAACAGTCTAGCAGAAAGGATCCCAAGGAACATATGGTCAATGCAAGCAAGCTGCCTTGCGTGTTTATTGCGAAATGCAGCATTTCGGGGTCACGCCCAGAAACGTTCTCATACTTGAGAAAGGGGCGTGACCCTGAAACATTTTTCAGTGACAAGTAGGACTGGCTCAGGGAACAAGGTCAGTGATTATAATCTGTAGTGACCCGCACCCGACTCTAACCTGTCCCTTCCAATTCCGAATCATGCCCAGCCTGCTCCGTCCCCTCTATTTATAGACACACGTCCACCCCACAGTGACATCACAAAAGGGGCGGGGCAGGCGCAAGTCTATAGATTCAGGGAACAGAAGCTGGAAGCCGATCCAAAGATTTTTTTGTCCGACCCGCGGGTTTTAGGCTAGCCCAGATATGCTGAAAGCTCACAAAGGCCTGGGTCTAGGGCAGCAGATTCTGAACAGTTACAATTTGCTACATTCGTTGATTCATTTCTCAGCAGCATTTCTGGAGTATTAGCAACTATTTATAAATTCAATATTCTATTTATAAACAGCTGATTGTAATGAAACTCAGGGATTCTGCTCAGCAAGGACAAAGCCAAAAAATGTATCAACTAATGTATCAATTTAGAACAGCTACAGATCGGTGACCCCCCCCCCCCCAGCTGCTTTAAAAAGACATAAGAAGGTGAAAACAAAACTTTAAACTTCAATATTACAGATATAAAATAGAAAGTAATTGAAGTAATAGTTCTGGTGAACTATCTGACACCAACTGAACTGGAATAACCCCTTTACAGCAGAGCTAGCCCACATCCCTTAGATCTGGCCCTAATTAACTCTCCTATTCTAAAGGATAGCATACAGTATACAGGGTTTTAATATACTTGCAGGCAGTTCTATGTTATGGCAGTTGGTTTGAATTTTAGAACATAGATACAATAAGAAACTTCAAGCTCACCTCTGAGATGTAAGTTTACATTGTTCAGCTCCACTGCATAAAGGCCACCATTTTTATATACAAGCCATTTGTTATTTGTATCTCTCATGTAATATTTTTTGCTTAACTGTTTTGTGTATGAGACTGCAACTCCTCCTATTTCTGCATCTCCCTCAGCTTCTGCATCTCCCTCAGCTTCTGCATCTTCCCCAGCTTCTGCATCTCCCTCAGCTTCTGCATCTTCCCCAGCTTCTGCATCTCCCTCAGCTTCTGTATCTCTCTCAGCTTCTGCATCTCCCTCAGCTTCTGCATCTCCCTCAGCTTCTGCATTTCTCTCAGCTTCTGCATCTTCCCCAGCTTCTGCATCTCCCTCAGCTTCTGTATCTCTCTCAGCTTCTGCATCTTCCCCAGCTTCTACATCTCCCTCAGCTTCTGCATCTTCCCCAGTCTCTGCACGCTGGAAATCTTGATATGTAGAAAGGAAGCCTGAAAAGTGAAGGAGAAAAAATTAGAAAGAATGTATGTGCTATAAATTAGCAAATTTACGCAGTCCACTGACTGCTGTTTTTGCATAACTCCGGCAAAAATTTGCAGTGGAAAAATTATTTTGATGCCCGTTGACTTTAATGCATTTGGACAAAAAAAGTTGCGCAGTAAAAATTGTCGTGTGCATAAAAATTGTTGTGCATAAGAATTACTCAGATGCCCAATGACTTTAATGCATTTGGACAAAAGAGTTGCGTGTATAAAAATTGACTTCAACGTGAATTTTTTCTGAGTTTCGCAGATTTTTCAGCGAAGCGAAACAGGACAGATTTACTCATCACTAATTGCCACCTGTATATTTCTCATGTCAGTGGTAATTTGGTTAGTAACAGAACTGTTTTGTAAACAGAAGATTTTACCCTAGTATATAAAGTATCTTAACTTGTAACCAACTTAGCGTAGAACATCAGCAAAATCCTTTTTTTTTTCTGGCCCTTTAAGTAAACTAACTTGCATTTCCTGTCATCATTATATGAAGCAGAACTCCACTCAAAAAACTGCACCTATTGCATAATGAAGGAAAATGAGAGGAAATGTCATTCTATGACATACTAAAAGTAAACTTAAACGTGAACCACACCCATTAAGATGCACTTAGGGGCAAATTCACTATGTGCCGATTCACTATGCGTCAATTCGCTAGCGTTGGCCATTTTCGTTACTTCGCAAATTCACTAACGGACACTGGTGTAACTTCGCTTGTGTAACTTCGCACCCTTACGCCTGGCGAATTTGCGCAACGGACGTAACTACGCAAATTCACTAACGCGCGCATTGTTCTGAATGCTAACTTTTACGCTAGACTTCCTTCGCCACCTCAGACCAGGCGAAGCGCAATAGAGTAGATAGGGATTTCTTCAAAAAAAGTTAAGATTTTTTCCCAAGTCCCAGAAAACGCTGTCGTTTTTTTCTATATTATGGGTGATAGGCTGAAAAAGATCGAAATTTTTTGGGGCTCCCCCCTTTTTTGGGGCTCCTTTCCCCCTACATTTCCTAACTCATGGCAACTAAACTATACAGTGGGCACATTTGTAGGGCAAAAAAAAAATTTTGCGGTGAAATTAAGCCTGGCACAACTACGAATCTTAGTGAATGTCCCACTAAGTGCACCAGGTGCTGTAGAGTCAACGAGATGTTTGCTTATAAACAGGTGACCAGTACCTGCTGATCCTGGGCAAACATTGAGTCTTAAAGGAGAAGTCAATCCCTCCACCCTCTCCTGCATAGGCCCCCCTCCCTTCTCCCCCCCCCTTCTCCCCCCCCCCCGGCAAATGCCCCTAACTTGTTAGTCACCCTTCCATGCAGGTCCTCTCTTGCTGAGTTCACGGGCACCATCTTTGTCGATTGAACTCGTTAGTTTTTGCACACCCACTACTAATTTAATGTCACATTTTTTGTGTCTTAATAAAGCCGTCATTGTTATTAATACCTTCGCCTTCCGTGACGGTCAGCACTCATACCAGGCATCTATTTTGCAAATATGGTAAACATTTAACTATGTATGTATAACAT
Organism: Xenopus petersii; assembly: GCA_038501925.1. Taxonomy (NCBI): domain Eukaryota; kingdom Metazoa; phylum Chordata; class Amphibia; order Anura; family Pipidae; genus Xenopus; species Xenopus petersii. The sequence continues at coordinate 132,307,991 of CM076676.1, read as the reverse complement.
ATAGTTAAAATATATGTTAAATATGTATAGTATTGCAGCAAGTAAGCCTGTGTATTTGTGTACTGGCTCAGGAAAAGCCGTATGAATGGGTCCCTGGAGTGAATGTAGGAGAGCAGGGTGGGCTTCCATTCCTCACTCCACTTAGGGTTTTGCAGCTGCCCAGCAAGAAGTAGTTGTGTAATTAGGCTACAGGTGAGCTGAAGTTAAAAAGAGGTGTGGAACTACACCTCAGTGCCGCAGAAGACCACCGTGTGCTGGAGGGAGTTGTGTGAGTAGCTGCCTGGGAAGGAATCTGTGTGTATTCCCATGATGAGCTGAAGTGTTGGAGAGAGTTTCAAGTGACTGGAGAGAGGAACAGATAACTCCTCCTAACAGACTGTGTGTTAAGTGAGAGTCTAACAGCGGATTCTGGGACTTGTGTCCAAGGCTGTAAGTGCTGGAAATTTGTGTTACTGTGTACACCAATGTGGGTTTTGAATTGGGACTTCCTATGTGAAGCAAATATGCTGAATCAGTTGATTTTGTTCCTAATAAAAGCCAGCCAAGCTGCATTGAACTTTTAAAGGTAGTGTCACAACTTGTCACACCAAGTATGAGTTTATTAGGTAACGCAATAAAAGCCCCTGGCCTAGAAACTGTATGAGTCACTTCGAAATTGACTGGGCCCTGCAAATCTGTTCAGTTGTTACCAGTAAGTTGAATATTTTTCTCCAGTTTCCCGTATTCATGTCATGCTCCACGTGCAGGCACTTGCCCTTCTGCTTCCAAAACCGGAGTAGCAGCAAACTATGAAATCTATTCCCTAAGCCCTTATGTTTCAAGGGTAAAGACCATACAAATAGAACTGGAAACATCATTTCTAACCACCTTTAGTGTACAAAGCAATGGATTAGGAATTCCTAGGGATTTTCGGCCAACCTGTAGTCTCCAGATCTTGCTGGAATACAAACTCTAATTCCTTTAGGTTTAGAATTGAGTATGGAGTTGGGTATTGTGAGTTGTACAGCACATCCAACATTTAAAGGTTGGGTTTATGACCTATGGTTTGGCAGTATAAACTGGTTGCTAAGGTCACTGAAACCAGCAACCAGTGACAACATGAATGTCAGCTGGATAGTGAATAGGACAGGCTGTTAACAGAGAGACAATGCATCAAAAAATAATAGACAGTAATTGAAATATCCCTACAGATCAGTGTTTTGCTGCATGAGATCTATGAGAGCACCAGACTGGAATATAGTAGTTCAGATCTTACCATTGGAATCAAAGGGCTTTATCACATCCGCTACTGCAGGCTCCATTTGTCTTCTCTTTTATCACAGGTAGATAAAGGGCAATCAAGAAATATGTCTTCTTAAATCTTTGTATCCTATTGGAGAAAACATATGAGGTTCTGGGTCTCTGGGTTTCATGTATCAGTGTTGAGAGCCATGAGTCACTATAAGTGAGAAAATGACATCACTGGCCTGTTCTAACACTGCCAATGACATCAGCAGCCATATCCCTCCCCTCTCTGGTGTCAATGTGTGCCAATACCCTGCCCATCTCAAACATGGAATATAAAAACACCTCTGGCTTTATTTTGATAAATAAAATGTCAGCTACCAAACGTTTCTTTACATATGCACTAAACCTGCAGAGAAGGGGTGTTCTAAGCACACTTAAAGTGATGGCCTCATACTTATATACTATACTGTCTATAAAAATATAGAAGATAAACATTATACATCATGAAGGAGTACCTTCCCCTTTAAGGAACCCATAGGTTGTGCATTAGGTATTTGGCTAAAATGATGGCTTCCCTAATTTACATTAGCCTTAAAATACATGTGACAAGTAATTCATGTGCAAAGGTATTCTGGTTTCCTAAAACATTCAGCAGCCAACAGAGAAAATGCCCTGTTGCCAGATTGTATAGAGAATTCATAGACACAGATTTATTAAGGTACGATTTGTGTTTTCCAGAAAAAAAATCAAATTTTCAAAAGTATTTTTGAATCAAAAATCGTTTTTAGGGTTTTTTTGCATTTTTGGAATAGCTTGAATCTGAATATACACCATTTAAAACCTGTCAAGGTCATGTAGAAGTGAATGGCAGAGGAACCATTTGAAGGTGTTAATAGCCTTCATCATATTCAAGATTTTTTCAGTGGGTTTTGTTTGAAAACTCGATCAACTCAAGTTTTTTCTTAAATTAGAAACCTTTTCGAGTGGTGAATTCATTTAAGGTCTAAAAAAAAGCTCACATAGCTCTCAGATTTGGCCTTTGATAAATAACCCTGAATGGGTTCCCTCTTCAAGAAAAACAAAATAGTTATCACGTACTTTTGGTACCCTAAATACTATAATTAGTTGGCAGTGCTACAGGCTTCCCCTTTAAATCCTTAGTTTACTATGGGCCTTTTGTGCTGCATATTTGAAACAATACTTGCATTAAAGCAAAGAAATGAGCTAATGGGATTCAGGAATAACTGCAGCACAGAGAGAGCAGAACACTTACCTGTGCCGGAGACACTTCTCTTCTGCAACTTCTTCTTCACTTGTATTGTCACTTCAATACTCACATATTTATATGCAGTGTTGCACAATCACACGTGGGAGTCTCACATACAAATACCTGTATTCCTGAATTAATTTAAAAAATGATGTATTTGCCTTGCACCTCCTGTACGTCATCATTTACTTGAAGGACGTAATTAGTACATGGGAAGTGGCTGCAAAATGATTTGTTCTTGTTTTAAATGTGATATATAGTGAGATGAACACATTTTTGTTGCATTTTCACCTTTAAATACCTTTAAATTTACTTTTCGTTAAGATTTCCCCAAAACCCATAATATCATCCAGCCGATCAACTTCTGCTGGTAGATTTCCCCAGACACCGCTGCTATGCATAATGGCAAAGCTGTAATTGGCAAAGGTTACAATTCCTACATCTTACTATGTATGGGTTGGAAAGGGACTATGGGTATTTCTAACGTGGCATATTTATTTAAAGAGATCCCATAGACAGTCACTATTTATTGAGCCTGTATGTACTTAAAATGCCAGGGCCTGAGTCTGGACCTGGGTGTAAGAAGGGGAAAGCCCACTAAGCAGCATGGGCGGATTTTCATTTTAGGCCTCCCTAAATTGTGGGACAAATTCTTCATAAACATATAATGAAACTGCATCCAGGTGCCTCACTGGGATCCTTGTTGACAGAAAAGAATAATAAGGGCTTAGCCTCCCCAAAAAGATACCGGCTGTCATATGCAATTACAATTATAAGCTCTCATGTGAATAAAATGTACAGGTAGTCTCCCCAAACATAATTGTCACCCTAGTACCCTATACCTCCTTGGCCCCTCAACGATTACAGGGTAAACTCCCCATATCTTTTTGTATTTGATTTCTTTCCCATTCTTTCTGGCAAAAACTCAACAAGGTCATATTGGTCTGGTTTTCTTGCATTCTATCTATTAATAATTATTAATTATAATTAATTTTTAACAGGTTTGCACAACAAGGTAAGTTTTAAGTGATTGTGTGAAAGCCTGGAGGCACTGAAAATATCAAATGGCAGGTGTCAGAGAGTTGAGAGGATCGGTGCAGCTCATAAATGGTCCTGGATGCATGAAACGAAGTATCAGGGAGGAGGAGAGAAGGAATACAGGTACAGGATTCGTGATCTGGAAACCCATTATCTAGGAAGCTCAGAATTATAGGAAGACTGTCTCCCATAAACTCCATTTTATCCAAATAATCCAAATGTTTAAAAATTATTTCATTTTTCTCTGTAATAAAAAAACAGTACTTTGATTCAAACTAAGATATAATTAATCCTTATTGGAAGCAAAACCAGCCTATTGGGCTTATTTAATGTTCATCAAAAATGGTGAATTGCATCTGAAAATTTTGTACAATGCTTTTAAATAAAGTACTTTGCACTGGTTATCTCATTCACCTGGAACCTGCTTGTGTACATGTGGGCTCCCAACAGCAGCAGGGAGAACAGAAATACAATACCAGGGTGCAGCACTTTATTTTTCTAAAAGGGTATTTCCTTCTTTCCTATCCTGCAGGGTGTTATCTACGCATTTTCTCCCATTTCTGCCTTTGCACATAACAAAAACCATTGCGAAACCTGTTTTAGAAATATTCAAATCGTGTTATTCTATTGAAGCCTTTAGTGTAAAAGGGAAATTTGTGTCAGACATTCTGTGATTTTTTCCTTTCCTGTTTCCTCAAAGGCAGTCCGGATATTTTAAGCAGAGACAAGCCAAGTAGTATTGGCACCTAAGGTTATGTTACTGTTATAGGAACTATTATTCAACATGATAATGTTTGGTTACATATGTCTATTACTTACAATCCTGAGGAATTTGATGGAATGTACTTGAGATTTTGGGCGATGTACATTGAGGTAGCTCTTTGTATCCCACTGGTAGTCAGTGTAAAGGTGACCATACACTATAAGATCCGCTCGAATTGGCAAGGTCGCCAAACAAGCGGATCTTAACCCGATATGCCCACTAACAGCTGGGCAATATCGGATGAATCCGAACTTTCGGCCCTGGGGCTGAACAAATGGATTACAATACTACGAATGGGCTCCGATGGGTCGTAGGACCGCATCAACTAGCCGATGTGGTCCTGGATTGTACAAAAAATCAAACTTGACTGATCGATATCTGGCCAATTTTTGGCCTGATATTGATTGGGAGGAAGCGTCAGGAGCCCCCACACATGGGCAGATAACCTGCCGAAAAGGTCTAAAGGGCCGATATCGGCAGCTTTAATTTGCCCGTGTATGGTCACCTTAAATCATTGTCCTATTATGGACTCTGCTGTCCACACATTCCAAGCTGTCCTTTCAGGCGTGTTCCAGGTAAACTTCATTTATTTAAATACATAAGGAAGTCAGTCATGTAGCCTGGCTCAATTGTCTGTTAAGGTCGGTGGCACATGGACAAATTCCTGTAATTTTGGCCACTGTGGTTTGCACTATGTACTTAAAATAGCAATTTTCTAGTTAGGATTACCCAATGGCACATACTACTAAAAAATTACATTATTGTGAAAATTATTTATTTAGATTAGCAGAACTGGTAACGGTATGGGAAATCTCAGCTATGAAGAATGAAGCTGGGGGTGTTCACACTGAAGAAGAGGCGCTTAAGGGGTGATATGATGACTATGTATAAATATATAAGGGGATCATATAATAATCTCGCTAATGCTTTATTTACCAGTAGGTCTTTCCAGCTGACACAAGGTCACAATTAGCGTGTGCACATGCACAGAAGCGTCAATCATCGTATGGGGAGTGAGTGGACTGGACATGGGGTAGGCGACAGAGCAGGTACGTGTCTGGCACCCGCCCAGCTTTGCGCCCTATGCACGTGCCTACTCTGCCAACCCCTAGTTCCAGCCCTGCAGGCGGCACAATTCAGGGGCAGAATGCCGTCCAGCTGCACCATCTGCCAATGCACTGAGGACTGTGCGCATGGAAAATTGCCTACAGTTTCTTACCGGCTGCGCGCAGTCCTCAGTGCAGATAGGGACAAGGGAAGTGTGCGAGTGTGCATGCACGCTTGTGCACAGGGGGGGTGGATCGGAAAGACCATGGCCAGCCTAGGAGCGCCGGAAATAGAAATCCAGCCCTGCTGACACCTGGGCACCCATTCCAATTAAAAGAAAGGAGGTTCCGTCTAAATATTCAGAGGGGTTTTTTTTACAGTGAGAGCTGTGAAGATGTGGAATTCTCTCCCTGAATCAGTTGTACGGGCTGATACATTAGATAGCTTTAAGAAGGGGTTGGATGGTGTTTAGCAAGTGAGGGAATACAGGGTTATGGGAGATACTCATAGTACAAGTTGATCCAGGGACTAGCTCGGTTGCCATCTTGGCGTCAGGAAGGATTTTCCAAGGAAAATTGGAGAGACTTCATATGGAGTTTTGCCTTCCTCTGGATTAACTGGCAGTTAGGCAAGTTATCTATAGACTTAAGGTTGAACTTGATGGACATGTGTCTTTTTCCAACCTAACTTACTATGTTATTATGTAACAAGGTTCTGCTGTAATGACAGGGCTGGCCTGCACCCCATGGCACTGCTCCCTGCACAGAGTGCTGGATTTTAAGCATAATATATATATTCTCCTACGTATTACTGCTACTGATATCTAATCATTGTGAGCACTTCCTTGGGACCAATACTGCTAAGAGGAAATGATAGCGCCTGATCCCTGCGAGTATGAGGAAGAGAAATGGGATGTTGCTCAATGTCACTTTTTCACCAAGTTCCCTTTCTCACCCCTCACCCCTCAATCTATTCCCTAATCTCAACTCTTGAAATTTACAGTGGAAAATCTCCTGTATCTGCTCACTGGGGACCACAGCTTTGCAAAATGCTGATATCAATTCCCACGTTTCACCACAGATTTGTTTACAGATTATTTCTAGTTTGTTAGCTCACAATCTGAATGCACGTCTCTAATGATCCTTGTAAACAGATGAATTGAAGAACAACGAAGGATAAGGTTTAACCAAGTGTCCCAAGCACTGGCCACCTCTCCTCTCCCCCAACTGCAGCAAAGTCCTCCCCCCCCCAGGATGGCCCTGCTCCTTCATGAGGCATCGTCCTTCCTCTCTACCTAACCATAAAAAAGACCTTCTAGAACGGTGCTGCCCTCTGTACCAATGGTGAAAGTGCAGTGGGGTTATTGGCTGCTGTGACTAGGCACTTGACTTCCAGTCCTTTGTTCTTCAACTGAATAGCTAAAGGAATACTGTTGGCAAATAATATTATAATATCAATTTTTATCTTAATATTTATAAGCAGACAGTGTTAATTCAAAACAATTTTCAGTTGGTCTCCATAAAAGGACCAATTTCTTAACTTTCGTTCTTTATCTATTAGAGGTACTGACAATGATGGACTGGCCTAGCAAGATACCAAGAATATACAGAACAACATCGCTTAAGGTGGAATTTTACCTGGGGCAGCAACTAACTTTTTACTGAGTCTCTGTCTGTGGATAATACAATAATACAGGCTTTTATTCTTGCTCCTGTTCTTACTCTCCCAGATATGTCTCATCCTTTTGTACTAGAGCCATCCTAGCAGTTATTTACTACATGCAAATCAGCGTGAGGGTGCAATCCGCCATGTTTTTGCACTTTATGCCTTGCCCTGCAAGCTAATCTTTATAGATTCCCCAAAATGGCACACTGCCCTTCTTAAGAAATGACCTTCTACGCCTACTGTATGTTATTATTAACTAGTTCTCCGTCTGCATGATATTTCCTCCTGCCTAGTCTCAGACTATGAGAGCAGTCTATTTCAATGTTTTGAGGCTGGGTTTAATTGTAAGCCATCAAATTGAACTTATCCTTTGCCTATCACCTGAACTTCTTGAAAAAACAAATCAGTGGAAAACAAGGACCACTGGGTTAATTCCCTGGACTTTTTTTCCAAAACAATCTAAGTCATGAGTCAATGGATTCCTCTCCTTTGCATCTGTTATTCTGGCCTCCATCCAATCACATTCTCTCCTGATTTCCTGCCTGGTGCCAGCTTCCTCTAAGGCGCGTGCCATGCGCATGTCTGTTCCTTAAAGGCACAGTGACGCTGGCGTGTGATGTCAGCGCGCAATGGCGCCAAATTCAAACAGTTAAAAGGGGAATTCAGTATTCAGCTTATTGCCTGTTGTTAGGTTCAATTAGCTTGTTCCTGGGTGTTTATTGCTGGTGATTCCTGTTTGATCTACTGTGTTTGACCCTTGCCTGCCTACTTACTACTCTGACCTCTCCAATCCTGACCTTGCCTGTCTGAAACTACGTTGATCTCTCCAATCCTGAAACCTTTGCCTGTCCTCCGACTATTCTACGATCTCTATCCTGATTCTGGCCTGTCTGACTATTCTATCTGCTTGTGCTGCCCCGGCCTGCCTGTTCCTGGTGGTGTTCTTCCTTCAGTATCCTGGTGAGACGATCGTGCCCCTTTGCTAGTTCAGAACTGTTAGCTTTGCTCCTCTCTCTGTTTAGACCTGGCGGCATCCAATAAGCCGAGGGCTCCTCCCAAGGTGAAAGGCAGCGGTTAAAGGCAGAAGTGAGAGCCGAGACCAGGGAGCTTAGCTTGTGTTCTGGATATAGGGTGCTGAGCATGACAGGTATGTGAATATATTTTTGGAGATCTGTTTACTTTTGCTTTTAGCTATCTCATTGTCTGATTCTAGCTGTATGGCCTGATGCTTGGCCTTGATACTCACTCTGGTGACTTTCCCTTACCCTGATTAACACTTACTGCTCTCTTCCTGTTTTTTACACTTCTGGTTTTGGTTGCCCAATATGATTTGAATCCCTGTAGGTGCTGCTGCTGAAAGCCCAGGGTGAAAAAAATGTTTCAGTGATTATTGCAAATTGTGCAGCTCTCTAAAGGATGTTAAGAAAAGCTCATCAGAAAGACAGTGCTTTCATCCTTAAAAAAACCTTAGACCAACTCTGAATACTTAATTCTTCCTTCATTCTTCGGCAATTGCATGTTTGGCACCCCCCCCCCAACCCCATGAGTGACTGTAATCACATACTGTACCTGATACCCCGGGCCTGTTTACAGAATACTGCTTTGGCATGGGGTACAGCTAAGCAAGCACCGCAGAGTAATCTTGCTCTTACACTTCTTCATTCTTCAGTGGCCCCAGACCAACACATGCACAGTAGAGTGAATAAGCTGCCTTTTTTTCCTTATAGTTCAGTTACTGCACATGTGAACCCAGGAAGATGTAGTGGAAGAAGATTGATCCGTGGTGCTCACTGAGAAGTACCCCAGGCCAGTATAGTTTTGTGCTAACTGGAACAGCAGCTTGGGCTATCAGGTAAGTGATTGCTTTGGGGGAGGGGCGCCTAACACCCTGTGATCTCCTCTTTTTAACCTCCCAACTCCACCCCTAGGTCTAGCATGTTTTTCCTACGTTTCTTTTTCAGCTCCATCTAATTTTTCCCTGCTCCCTTCTAATGTTTTCATTCTCTTTGTTTTTTGCAACTCCTATTACTTATCAACACGCACTGTTCACAGAGCTGGGCCAAGCCAGCCTGGCACCCTAGGATGGGAGGACTACTAGGGTCTGAACTAGGGGTAGGTACCTAGCACCCCCTTACTGTAGCCTCATTGGTACATGCCTCTCTGCCTACCCCTAGAAAGGGTAGGCAGAAAGTTCCAGAGGTGAAACAACAGAACCGCACACACAAATCTATTTGGGTGCTTGACCCACTTATTAAGCTACAGCTGCTAGGTACATCAGTATTCCTGGAGGCAGCCATTCCCTGTGACAATATACTGCATATGCTCTGCTGAAGCAATACCATATCCATACACCAATCAGCCAGCTGCACGCAAACTTCTTAGAATTCCCGGTGACAGTGAAATATCACTTACACAATTGTAACATCCTCAGATTCCTTATGATGCAATAAAATGCTGTCACTTCTAAGAATGGTGCCTACATCTTTATATGCCCTTTTCAGTTTTTTCCTTGTCCCTTTTCAATGATGGCATGTGTCCCACTGAAAATCCACATCCTCTACCATCCTACGGCCTACATGTATATACTTGATTAGAATTAGTGATCAGTTTTCTCTTCCTATGTAAAACATTTTGGGTGGAGAGTCTCTTCCATGTTCCTATTTTGTAATGTATACTCTTGCATAATGTCTATTATTAACAGGCGCAGACCCTGGTTTTGGTTCCCTAAACGTATTTCAGTGTTTCTATCCCCAGAAATCAGCTCAGCTTTCACACTCTATTTAAAGTGTATTGCTGAGGCTGAGAAAAAGATATACATCGCTTTAAAGGGCATGTAAAGTCTAAAATAGAATAAGGCTAGAAATGCTGTATTTTGTATATAAATATAAACATGAACTTACTGCACTACAAGCCTAATCAAACAAATAATTTATGCTTTCAAAGTTGGCTACAGGGGGTCACCATCTTGTAACTTTGTTAAACATCTTTGCAATACTAAGACTGTGAACATGCTCAGTGTGGTCTGGGCTGCTTAGGGATCATCATAAACAAAGCTGCTTGAGTTCTGCATAGCTGGGAAGTAAGGCGGGGGCTCCCCCTGCTGTTCATAAGTATGATTGTTTCCCTGCACAGCAGTTAGGGACCATCTGACAATTCCTATCCACAACAGTAAATGAAGGGAGAATTTCACTGCATACAGTCAGGTTTCTTATAAAAACAGTACACATTTTTTATTAAAGTATATTGGTTTCTTTTTCATTAAAGAAAGTAAAAATGGGATTTTATTTTTTTGCCTTTACATGTTGTGGTGAGGTCACTATCAGGATACCTGGGAAAGTCCAGGACGGAGCTTATTTATGCCCCAGGTTCCTAACAGAGTGTTTCCAGGACTGCTAGTCCAGCCCGGGTGTTTTGAGTTGTCCTGAGGTATCTCAGGTGGTTAATTAAAAAGGCAGCTCAAGCCAGAGTGGGAAGTTCCTGGCTGGGGAAAAGACAGAGGAAAGCTGCCTGTGTGAGAGGGATTGAAATCACCAAAAGGTTTGGGATTTTATATAATCCTGTATGTACTTTGTTTTGGGGAGACAGGCGGTAGGCCTTCTCCTGGTAGTTAGGAAAACTGACCTGTATTAGTTAGAAGCCCATTAAGTGGCAAGGATTTTATTTTGAATTGTTTATGTTGTTTTGCTGCAAGTGAAAATAAACTGCCATAAAGAAACAACCCCCTTATGAATTCTGATTGTGCCGTGGGCTGCTTTACCCCTAGAAAGCTGATCCCAGCTACCTAAACCCTTACATATGGTGGAGGGTGCTCTGGCACAAAATAAAGCAACAAAAGACAGTATAATATTGCAGAGACTGTGAAAATAAAGGGGTGGTGATCCCTTAAGAACTGTACAGCATGGAGGAGATTGTGAAACAGTTAATGCTGTCTAATGCTGCACTTCAGCAAGCCAATTGAGAACAGAAGGCAACAAATGCCTCCCATCAACATGCACAGCAGCAAGCGGAAGCCCGCCATAATGCCACCCAGCAGCAAGCGGAAGCCCGCCATAAGGAGCTGGCCCTACAGTTGCAGCAACAGATAATGGCTCAGCAACAGGCACAGCAACAGCAGATGATGGCCATGTTTAAAAAGCTGGCAGAAGATGCAGAGGAAGACCAGCAGGTACTGACAGGTCCAACAGTTGGCACAGAGACCCCAGTAGTCACCTGCAGTAATACATAGCAATGGACCCAAAATCAATGTAAGCCGCTTCCTCCAAAAGATGATATCAGAGGATGATCCGGAGGCATATCTCACTACATTTGAGCGGACCGCCGAAAGAGAGGGTTGGTTTAAAGAGCAGTGGGCAGGTCTTTTGGCACCCCTGCTAACCAGTGAATTGCAAAAAGCATATTTTGATCTTGACTCTGTTACTGCCAAGGATTATGAGAAACTGAAAAAAGAGATTCTGGCCCGCCTTGGAGTTACCCTGGCACTTCGTGCCCAACGAGTCTACAGCTGGGTTTATCACCCAGACAAGCCTCCACGCTCCCAGATGTTTGACCTGATCCACCTGGTGAGAAAATGGTTTCAACAGGAGTCCCTGACTGGACCAGAGATTATTGAGAGGGTGGTGCTGGATCGCTACCTGAGGCCCTGCGCAAATGGGTAACCCATGGAGACCCTAAAACAGCAGATGACCTTGTGGAGTCAGTGGAAAGGTACTTTGCCGCTGAGAATTTTGGCACCTCTTTCTCATCATTCCGTGCTCCACACCTAAAAGGGAGGTACCCTCTGGCAACTGGTAAGACTGTTCATGGGGAAACGGGTGGTGGTAAAAGTAAATCACCCTTAAAGGGAGAGACTTTTGGAAAAACCCCGGGAGGCTGGCCATCTAAGACTGGAAAGTGTGAGACTCTTAGGTTTAATTCTGAGACTGTTAAATGTTTCCGTTGCCATGATTTTGGTCATATTGCGGCAAATTGCCCTTTGCTTGATGATCCCATGCAATGTGATTTTTCTTCCAGGAATACACGCCAGTCCCTGTTTGCTACAGTTGCCTGCACTGCTGTGCCGGTTCAAGAAAAGCAAATGTGTAACGTGAGTGTGAATGGGAAACAATTGCTTGCATTGCTAGACTCCGGTAGTTTAGTCACTTTGGTAAAGTTAGACTCTGTAGGCATTGTTAAGTTCCAGTCAAAAAGGGTTGGTGTGGTTTGTATTCATGGTGACACATGGGAGTATCCCGTGGCAACCCTAAAGTTTAAAACGGGCCTTGGTACAGTGACTCACTCTGCAGGGGTAGTACCATACCTTCTGCATTATGCAATAATTGGGAGGGATTTTCCCCAGTTTTGGGATCTCTGGAATCAATCAGTTTCTCCCTGCTCTGATGCATTGGTTGAAGGACCTGTGCCCATAGAAAATTCAGAGCTAACAGGTTCAGAGGATCCTCCTCAGGAAACCCCAGCTTTCCCTTTCTCTGTATTAGCAGGAGACTTGGAGGCCCCTGAAGATGGTCAAAACCCTAGTGAGGAAACCAGTGAGTCAGGTAATATTGACAATGTTGTGGATTTCTCTGATTTGAATGTGCACAAAGAGAATTTCGGTACACAACAGTTAAAATACCCTATCCTTATAAAAGCTAGAGAAAATGTGAAAATAATTGAGCCAGGGCTTAGGTCGTCCTATCCTCATATGGCTTTAAAAGGGGATCTACTGTACCAAGTATCAAAAAAATCAAATGAGGTGATTGAACAATTAGTGGTACCCAAACCATACAGAAAAATGGTGTTGGATCTTGCCCATGGTCATGTAATGGGGGGGACATTTGGGTGTGAAAAAAACTACCGAAAGAGTTTTGCAGAGATTTTTTTGGCCTGGTGTATATCAGCAGGTAAAGGATTACTGTGAGTCCTGTCCTGTTTGCCAGATTTCCACTCCAAGGCCACATTTTCGTAGTCCCTTAATCCCATTACCAATTATTGAAATACCCTTTGAGCGGATAGCCATGGACATCCTAGGGGGCTCTTAGACATAGCTAAGGAAACCTGGGAAGGGGAAGTGACACCCCACAGGAGTGTAATTGAACACATATCACAAATGCAAGACAGAATTGCTTCAATTATGCCCATTGTAAGAGAAAACTTGGCCCAAGCCCAGGCTGCCCAACAAAGGATATACAACCGTAATGCTAAAATACGTGTCTTTTCACCTGGAGATAGAGTACTAGTTTTGGTCCCCACGGTGGAGAGTAAGTTCCTTGCAAAATGGCAGGGACCCTTTGAAATAATTGAGAGAGTTGGGGAGGTAAATTACAAGGTACACCAACCTGGCAAGAGCAAGCCAGAACAAATTTATCATGTTAATTTACTTAAACCCTGGAAAGACAGGGCATCATTAATTGCAGTACTAGCCTATGCTGTTTCTAAGGACACTCACAAGACCCAAGTTTGACACTTACCCAATGCTTAGGGTAGACGAGCTCATAGACAGGCTGGGTACTGCTCGTTATCTGACAACATTGGATTTAACAAAAGGGTATTGGCAGATACCATTATCGGAACAGGCCAAGGAAAAAACTGCTTTTGTCACTCCAGGTGGTTCTTTCCAGTACAGAGTAATGCCCTTTGGCCTACAAAATGCCCCTGCCACGTTTCAAAGGGCTATGGATAGAATATTAAGACCTCACCAAGAGTATGCGGCTGCATATTTAGATGATGGGGTGATACACAGTACAGATTGGGAGTCTCACCTGCAAAGAGTTCAGGCTGTGTTGGATTCCCTCCGTAAAGCAGGCCTTACTGCCAACCCCAAGAAATGTGCCATTGGTTTGGAGGAGGCCAAGTATTTAGGTTACACCATTGGCAGAGGTGTGTTAAAACCCCAGGTAACTAAAACAGCAGCCATTCAACAGTGGCCACGCCCTCTTAATAAGAAGCAGGTTAGAGCTTTTCTGGGTATCACTGGCTACTACAGGAGGTTTATTCCTCATTTTGCCACCATTGCTGCTCCCTTAACAGACTTAACAAAGGGAAAAAACTCTGTCATGGTCAAGTGGTCCCCTGAGGCAGAAAAATCTTTTCAGGCATTATGTGCACAACCAGTCTTGTATTCCCCAGATTTTTCAAAGGACTTTGTGGTCCAGACAGATGCATCAGATGTGGGGTTAGGGGCAGTATTATCCCAGCTTTATAACGGGGAAGAGCATCCAGTGGTGTACTTAAGCAGAAAGCTCAATGACTGTGAGAGGAAGTATGCCACAATTGAAAAGGAGGCCATAAAATGGGCCCTAGATGCCTTAAGGTATTACCTCTTAGGCAGAAAATTTAACCTTATTACTGACCATGCACCTCTAAAATGGATGGCCCAAAAGAAGGAGACCAATAGACGAGTGAATCGTTGGTTCCTCACGCTGCAGGAATACTGTTTCACAGTGAAACATAGGCCCGGGTCAGAAATGGGCAATGTTGATGCCCTGTCCCGAGTTCATTCCTGTTGGGCCTCAGTTGTTCCAGCCATTGGGTTGAAACAAGGAGGGGGGGTATGTGGTGAGGTCACTACCAGGATACCTGGGAAAGTCCAGGACGGAGCTTATTTATGCCCCAGGTTCCTAACAGAGTGGTTCCAGGACTGCTAGTCCAGCCCGGGTGTTTTGAGTTGTCCTGAGGTATCTCAGGTGGTTAATTAAAAAGGCAGCTCAAGCCAGAGTGGGAAGTTCCTGGCTGGGAAAAAGACAGAGGAAAGCTGCCTGTGTGAGAGGGATTGAAATCACCAAAAGGTTTGGGATTTTATATATTCCTGTATGTACTTTGTTTTGGGGAGACAGGCGGTAGGCCTTCTCCTGGTAGTTAGGAAAACTGACCTGTATTAGTTAGAAGCCCATTAAGTGGCAAGGATTTTATTTTGAATTGTTTATGTTGTTTTGCTGCAAGTGAAAATAAACTGTAAGAAGGAAACAACCCCCTTATGAATTCTGATTGTGCCGTGGGCTGCTTTATCCCCAGAAAGCTGATCCCAGCTACCTAAACCCTTACACCCTTTTACACTACCTTACACCCTTTAACACTACCTTTAAAAAGTTGCAGCTTGCAGCTCTGCACTGCTGAGTCTTTGCAGACACACAAAAATAGACACAGTTGTTGCGTGAATTGATACCATTCTAATTGCGTTTTGCTATAGTTATTGGAAAAGGGCAGCTGAGACCACTATAATATTGCTTTAACCAGCCATTAGGCATGAGAATATTTGGGAGACCGGATGATGTGCTCATAGACAACACAGTGCCCATCACTCCAACAAGAGACCCACCAACATGTAATGCTTTGGTCAGATTCAAAAGGGCCAGAACTAGGGGTAGGCACATACCTAGGGTGCGACATTGTATGTACCTCTTCTGCCTGCATTCCCATAATTGGGGACCTTCTCTTTGTCCAACGCGTAGAAACTCCCCATTTGGCAATTCTACAGGAGGGAAGGTTGAGGCGATCAGGGGAAGGACCTTGCCTTGAGCTCCCTTATGCGTAGGCTCGGCACTGAGACTGAACATGTCAAATCACATCACCTGCAACATTCACATTTATAATGCAGTCTCACTGGAATTGGGTTGCCACCTTTTCTGGGAAAAGAAACTAATGGCTTTCCTATGTAGTCATCTTTCTAACCTACTAATAATATTGAGATCAAGCAACCCTGTTTTGAAATCAGTTCACGGTCTGTAGTGTGAACAAGTGATAATTGAATGTTTATTTAGCAGCTACAAACTAAGGGCAGTGCCATTACTTCTTGCATAATAAACACCGCGTGCCACCGTCATGCTAAGAAATACTGACGATTCAAGAAATTGCAACAAAGGCAGTCGCTGGACTAGCAAAGAAGCTTTACACTGTGCTGCCATCTACTGGCCTTATATGGACTTGCAGCCCCGGCATATATTTTATATTTAAAATTAACTATGTACCCTAGTCCTGCCCAATGTAACCAATCAAACACTTGATTTCTACATTTCAAATGCATTAGTACAACAAAATTGTATTGCTAATTGGACCAGGTTTATCTTGCGCTGCTGCATAAGCCCAAAGGGTCTATATCTGGGGTATCACCTTCATGCCGTTTAACCGCCTACAAATGGGATGGATTGTAGCCGAATAAATAAGTCACAGAAATGGAAAACACCTACAACAGTTTATAGGCTTTTATTCCTCTATAAAATCCTTCTTTTAAACTTCTCTGAAGAGGCCCTCATTTTGTTCAACCTATGCTATTCTTTATTTTCAACATGGAATTCTAGTTTTCCTTCAATAGAACTGAGATCAGTCTTTCCCTTCTCTCTTTTCATGCTTTGCGCAAAAAAATGTATACACCTGTAACGCTTTTCTGGCCTATCCCGCCAATTAGGGGTTAAGGGTGTCCAGCTAGTGTATGAGCATGGGTTACACTGTGAAACTACACTCAGGGCGGAGCCTTCGCTAAATGGAAGCTTCCCCTTTAAGATGGTGTATAACTACAACCCACAGGCTAATTAGTGTAAAAGATAGAATAATGGACGCCAGGAGGTTCTTTAAAAAGTGAAAACAGTGTGATGGTTTATTAACACAAATTATGCAAAGCAATTGACCACAGGTTTACTCACGCAGGAGCTGTAGTAGGAGTTAGCATATCACAGAGGAGACAGGATAGCATTGATGATGATGCAGCATGTACAGATGTCACCCCTCAAGTCAAACACACAGGAAGAATATCTCACTCCCAAAGACCAGCGACCAAAGTGAAACAGGATCGATCAAGTAGGGGTCAGGCAGTGCTCTGCGAACTGAGTTCCCTATCACTGAGTTCCCTACACTAAAGGCACCTTAAAAGCCTTTGGGAGGCTACTCCCTGCTATTCTCCTTGTTGGAGCGCAGAACTGCTCATGCTACTAAAATCTAGCTATCTCTCTCTCCTAGAGAGACTATAACAGGATCTGCCCTAATGATAGCTAATCCTCATTCACGGGATTGCCTGGTTCCCGACTTAAGCACCAAAGGTACAGGTCCCTTTGGGGTAAATGGCTTACTGGGGCCTTGGTGATCCCAGGCTCAATGGGAAACACCTAGCAGCACAGACACCAGGAGCCAAAGAGGAAGAGGCCACTCCCTACACAGCACTATATAGCAGTGTGGCAGGGGAGTGTCATTACACTCTTTGTCCAATAAGTGTAGATGTTACACTTTACCATGTTTACAAGGGCTTAACCCAATAACAAAGGAAAAGAGAACTTAAGCAAAGGTAGGGGATTAACTCTATAGGAGCCTAATAGATCCTATAGGTCCCTACACACCCTTCAGGCCTGGACTGGCAATCTGTGGGTTTTGACAAATGCCAGAGGGGCTGCTTGAAGGTGCCACAGAAAGTCACTATTTAGTGAGCTGGTGGGACTGTTTGGGCCTCTGTTTGGGTTGATTGGGCCCAGTGTCGGACTGGCCCACAGGGATAACAGGAAAACTCCTGGTGGGCCAAGGTGTCAGTGGGCTCTTATGCTGCAAAACATTTGGCCTATTTCATGGCCATTCCATATTTCTATTAGAACAAAGAGACTAAATAAATGGAATAATAGATTAAAGTATGTAAAGAAAAGAGACTAGGAGAATAGAGGTTGAGTGAGGAGAGGAAGAATAATAGTACTGAGAGTGGGCCCCTGGTCTAAGATTAATTGGTGGGCCCCTGGTCAATGGTTTTCGGGTGGGCCCCTGGTGTCCCAGTCCGACACTGATTGGGCCTCTGTGTACTGGAAATGCCAGGGCCTATTTTAATGCTCAGTCCAGACCTGACGTTTTCCCAGCATGACACCTGAATGCTTATTTGTGAAGATGAATGCAGAGTGCAAAGCCCTTTTTTTTTTTTTACATTTTGCACTCTGTGTGCAAATAGCCACAGGCCTCTGCTCTTCGTTTCAGTGATATTTTACTGCCATCTAGGGAAAGATTGCTGAAGTGCCCTAATAATAAAACCACTAAAATGAGAGCAACTGAGACAGGGAAATACTCCTTTCCATTCTTGGGGCCATATTTTGGTGGGTTTCCATCACATATGTAACGGGGTATTTATAAACTCACCTGCAAGTGTGGCTGCTGTAAAATGAATGCAATGGTACATTGCAATAGCTATTCATTAGTATAATAAGATACTTTATTGATGGTATTAGAGGCTTTTTTTATTTGTTATCAATATTTTGCAAAAAAATCTGATATTTGGAGGCTTTGTTTATTTTTTATTTGATGTTATTCAATACGCCCCATTCCTTGTATAGGGGGTTGGAGCTCATACATATAAATGCTTACTTAGGCAATGGTGCCGCAGTGAGAGTGCAAACTTCTTGTTATCGGGTGAATACTGGGATGCTGCAATGTTGCCTACAGTCACTTCATGTAGTTTCAGGACCAGGTGTAGTGCTGTTTTATATATAATCTTCTTCTCTGTTTACCTTGCCCAAATTTAATTTCTCCATCTGTAAATGACTTATCATTGCTTTCATTAGAGTCCTGCAGAACCTCTTACTGAAACCTGTACCCAAAACCCACATTTTTACCCCTGACCCGCAACTGCTTTACAAACAGGATCCCCAGGAAGTGTTGCGGCAAACCAGAAGTGATTTCAACAGAAGTGGCTGGGGCAGAAAAATGTTCAAAAAAACAGCTCAACAGAGTAAAATATAGACAGGGGCGTAACTATAGAGGAAGCAGACCCTGCGGCTGCAGGGGGGCCCAGGAGGTATAGGGGCCCCATGAGGCCCTAATTCATATACAATTTCAATAAATATTGGAGAAACAAGTTAATCTCTAAACATTTTGGGGGCCTGAAATAATTTGCTGTGGGGCCCAGTAATATCTAGTTACGCCACTGAATATAGATAATATAGACAATATAATATAAGAAATATAGATAAAACCAGCAACCAGACCTGCCAACTTAGTGTACGACCTGCCTTATACACACGCGATCCCCAAGCGGCAAACCAGAAGTTACTTCATCAGAAGTGGGTGGGGCAGAAAATATTTTTAAAAAATGTTCAAGGGACCTTTAAAAAAAATGGTTAAGGGAGTAAAATATAGATAATATAGATAATATAGATATAATATAAGAACTAGAGATAAAATCAGCAACCGGTTCTTGAACCTGCATTTTAACCCACTGCCTGACCTACATTGTCTTACAGGCATCCGTTCCCAGGAAGTGTTGTTGCGGCAAACCAGAAGTTAATTCATCAGAAGTGGGTGGGGCAGTAAATATTTTACTAAAATGTTCAAGGGACCTTTAAAAGTAAAATATAGATAGTACAATATAATAAATAGAGATAAAACCTGCAACCAGACTCAATATATATAATCACATCCTCTTTTTTTTTTTTTTTTTGTGGCTAACCCATGGGTACCCAACACGTTTTAGGACTGGAATGGGAATAAAAAAAGGTTATAGAAGAACATCATGATATGCATTTGCTTAGCTTGTTTTGTAAACAGAATAGGTTCCTCTGCTACATGTAGGATGTAAGGGCCACTGACTCTTGGACTCTTTTCAGCTGAGACTGGAGAACAGCAGATGGGCCCCAGTGTATTGGGACATACACACAAGTAGGAAAGCAGCCATAACATTTGCACATTGTTTCCAGGCTACCACTTGTTATGTTGATGACCGTATTACTTTAACCATTTTAGTGCCAGGGATTGTAGAAACAACCATGTCTGACTAAAAAGAAGAGAGAGACAGCACCATCGATTCTAGGCTGGCTCTATGATGGGCTCTGCAATAGCCAAAACACTAATCCATCTTATTTCATTTAGACTATTGCAATCTCTTCCTACTGGTCTTCCTGACTCCCATCTCTCTCTCCACTCCTCTCAGTCACCTTCTCTTCACACCATCCACATCCACTGTCAGTCTGTCACCTCATCTCAAACCCTTCTATCTTGCTGCATCCCTGAATTCCTCCTTAACGAACACTCTTTCAATCTCTTCAAGAAAAAACTAAGAGTCTACCTTTTGGATCACTAGAACATTAGCCTAGTCCTGTGCCTACTGACTATGCTTTACCTTGTGCACTTTTTCATCTCCAATTCGTGCCTGTATGTTATCCACCCACCCACTTGGACTGTACCTTCACCGAGGCAGGGACCTCCTTCCCACTATGCCTCTTACCACATAGCACTTAAGCTCTTTGTCCTGATATGATTCTGCATATATTTATTATGTGATTTGTCTTTCCCGTGTATACTTTTATATATATATATTGTACTTTTATGCACTGTACAGTGCTGCGGCTCCTTAAAGGAGAAAGAAAGTCTGTAAGCACTTGGGGTGCCAAATGTTAGGCCTGAAACCCCGGCCGGTGCTCCTATCGGCAGAAAACTGACCCGGCCCGTGTTTTATACCATTAAGCGCCAGGGAGAGATCTTCCTGCTTACTCTTTCTTCACGCGGCTGCGCATGTGCAGTAGAATGGAAAGCCAAACTTTAACTAAAAAGTCAGCTATTTCATTCTACTGTGCATGCGTTTGCCTCGGGACATTTGAAGAAAGAAGACGCCAGAAGATCTCTCTCGGTGGTGCTCGCTAGAAAAACCCCGGGCCTGGGTTTTTTTACTAATAAAGTTATACATACATATATATATATATATATATATATATATATATATATACATGTGGCATCACGAGGCAAAGAGCTGTCAGCTGGCACTTAAAAGAGTTAAACATCCACTGTATAATTTACAAGCTTATAATTATATATATGACCCTATGGGAGCAGTTCTTTTGTATGTATAACTTTATATGTAAAGCGCTGTTAAGGAGCTGCAGCGCTGTACAGTGCATAAAAGTACACGGGCACTGTGGTTATGAAATCTGGGCTTTCGTATAGAACTGCTTATGCACTGAAGACTAATCAATTAAATACGGGGCAGGGGGGAATAATTGCTGATCACTTACCTGGCTATATGCAAAAGACTCACTTATAAGAAAGGAAGTCCACACAGTTCAAGAGCGGGAAGTGTCATTCATTCCAAAGCTATTTTAGGCCAAGAAATGTGCATCAGGCTGGTGGCTATGAGCTCATTATCTCTCCCTACTGTGTGGGAAAGTAATAGAGACCTTTAGTGGCATAACTATAGAGGAAGCAGATCCCATCGTCGCTGGGGGCCTGGGGAACGGTGGGGGGGGGTGGACTGTGGAGTCTGGACTGTGTAAGTGGCCTCTGTGACCGACCTGTAGCCCATCCTCCTGCTCCTCACCTTGTGCATTAATAGAGCTAACCCAGCCTCTGCATGACTCAGACAAGACCGTGCAGTCAAAATCTGATACACACAAGGGTAGGCCTGCTCTGTAACTGAGACCATCTCTCTTTCTGGAGCCGCACTGACGCCATGTTAACTAATGACTCGGAGCTGCAGCTGTGTCATAGGAGTACTACTGTCTGACAATATGTCTAGCCCCATGTCAGATTTCAAAATTAAATATAAAGAAATCTGTTTGCTCTTTTGAGAATTGGATTTCATTGCAGAAGTCTGCTGGAGTAGCACTATTAACTGATGCGTTTTGAAAAAAAC
Organism: Xenopus petersii; assembly: GCA_038501925.1. NCBI lineage: Eukaryota > Metazoa > Chordata > Amphibia > Anura > Pipidae > Xenopus > Xenopus petersii. The sequence goes on along the minus strand of CM076676.1, from coordinate 132,286,427 downwards.
ATGTTTTCCCATGACAGTATACCTTTAAGAAACCCCTACCGTAACAAACCTGCCCCCTGGTTCCGCCCCTCTTTTCCCTCCCGAAAGGTACCTACCCATTGTTCCTGCTACTGCCCGAGGGGGGTTGGGGGTGGCTAGGTATTGTACACACTCCTCCAGGAGTAGGGGCCCTGCCTACATCCATCTTGGCCCTATGCGGGCCTTATTACCCTTTCTGCTTGGGTTTGGCTGCACCTCATGGCAAATAACAAATCCAGTACAAGTATGAGCATTTTACAGAATTGTTGGGCCCTGTCCTTAACTCATGAGATATGGCTTGCAGTAATGTGGGCATGAACTGAATTTGAATGATTAGGACAGGAAGCAGAAGGGGGCGCCTATATGCCTCTCCCTGCCCTCCCTCATGAATACAGAGCTTTCAGATGCAGGCATTGCTGTATGCATGGGGAGCATGTAGATACCTGCACTCCAAAATGGAAATGACCCCTGTAATCTGATCATCTCCCTAGGAGACTTTATAGGCAGCCCTTTGCAGTGGATGCCAGATAATTCTTCCTGTGTCAGTACCTAGTTGTGCCCCTGAGAGCAAGTGACAATGCTAATATTATTTTGCCAAGGTGCTGGAAGGAGACCACTTTACCATAACTGCCTGGGGACATTTTCAGAAGAGGTGATGCTTCTTACTGATGAGTGGGTTAGCCTGAAAATTCTCTTCTTACTACCAACCCATGGCCACAGTCCCATGCCATGTTTACTTTACTCCACTTTACTCCCCTGCTGACCTGGGCCTTATGCAAAATTTCATCCTATGTGTAAATAAGTTACCTAACAAACGTTATTTTACTCAACATCTTGTTTTCAGGTTTAATAGGGAGTTTCTCTTTTCTCCATGGAAGGTAAGATATTCTGTATAATGGCACTGTCCAGCTGGATCACCATCCCACAGACGTTTCAGCCTTGCCAATGGCCCTAGAGAAGTCTTTGTATGGCAATATGGGCCTCATTTTGTAACAGAAGGCAAAGTGCAAAAATCACAATATTCTTATTTACACCACATATTTTGTCTGCTGCTAAGCACAAGTGGGACTCATATAGGTCCATTTGTGTAAAGAAAGGGCCTCCTGGAATGAATCAATGGTCACAGATAGGTGTTAAATAAAGGGTTATTTTGCCAATCGTGCATAATAATGTGTGCCCAAATATCAGTATGAGCTAGTTATAACCCTTTTGGCCATTCTCTACTCTGCACAATGAGGCAGTTTGGTAAATGAAGCTATTTATCTATTATAGGGGACGTTTACCTAGCAATTAAAGGCGTTTTGTGATGTTTCTCTGAACAAAAGGTGAAATTATTGAGCACAGGAGAGTCAGTTGGCATTTCTATGCCAAGCCATGGTTTGCTCTAAGAACTTCCTTGTACCGCTTTTTGATTGAGACAGACTTGATGGTCTTTTAAAATTATGTTAATTTCTATGGTAACAGTATCGCTGGAGGTAGTGCGTTTATTACTGAGCAATAGAAGTGGGTGTTGATAAGTTAAGTGCTGGGACATGTGTAGGGGAGAAATAAATTGGGGTTTGGGCATTGGGGAGGTTTGTGTGTCTGTCTGTAACCCATAGCTCTGTGTTTGGTTTCCACCTGGCAGGCTCCTATACAATAAGGACATTATTTAATTTTACAGTGAGGCTGGTACCTATTTCTTTGCTATTTCATATGGCCTGTATTGCATTACTTTGCCAATTAGGGAAAATAATACATCTACCTCACTTGCAGGGGTGGATCAAGACCATAGCAGGTCCCAGTGCCACAATGCTTTTGGGCCTCTGATTCACCCAAAATAACTGGAAAGTCAACAAATATTCCATAAACTACACAGAAGCTAATTAACCCCAGTGCACTGATATGACAAAAAGGTTTGATACAAATGGTAAGTTTAGTATTGCTTCGAATACTCATTTGCACATAGCAGTCTTAAATATCCAGTGTTAGCCTGGGGACCCTTGGGCCTAACAGGAGACCTGATGCTAAACAGCAGCCTGTACAAATTGTTGCAGTGAGTGGCCCTTGAGAGACAACCAGCATACAGCCCATAGTTCTAGTAGTATGTTCTCCTTTCAGTCCACATGAACAGGCTGATAATAAAAGGGGCAGTGAATATCTTAATTTAATTGGGGCTTGCACTGCCAATTTTTACAGCCTAGTTTTTTAAATTCATTGTTTAGTTAAAGGAGTTGTTCACCATTAAATTCATTTTAGTATGCTATAGAGTAGGGCTGTCCAACTGGCGGCCCGCGACCCCCCCTTCTGTGGCCCCCACCTACCTGCTGTGTCTTCTTACCATATGTAACATTTAAAATGTATCACTACAGAGATAACTGACCCCTGCATTGTTTAAATTTGTTCACACCTGTGATCCCCCTGCATTGTTCACACTTGTGACACCTCTATTGTTCACACCCCTAAAGCCCTTTACTGTTCACACCTGAGACCCAGACTGAAACTGCCCACATTGTTCACCTGTTCACACCTTATTCAAAATGCTAATGGGGCACCAGCACTGTGTCACTGTATGTAGTACATATTAGAATGATAGCTTTACTTGTCTCTGCTTTGTTCTGCCTTCCCTCCCTGTGTGCCATTCTCTGCTTGCCCAGTGCGGCCTGTGTGCGTGTCATTCTCTGCTTTCCCAGTGCTGCTTGTGTGTGCCATTCTCTGCTTGCCCAGTGCTGCTTGGGTGTGCCATTCTCGGCTTGTGTGTGTAGATCTCACCCTTTCCACTATGCTTCCTGCCCTGGTGGTGCAGATCTCTCTAGACGGTCAGCACTCGTCATCACACCATTCTCTGCTTGCCCAGTGCTGCTTGTGTGTGCCATTCTCTGTTTGTCCAACCCTACCTGTGGAATGTTAGCCTGTTAGGGGTTTGTTCTTGGGGTTTGTTAACATTTGGAAATTGTTGTTAAGGGCCCCTAAGTTGTTTAATCATGTGTTGGGGGTTGTTGTATTATCCACAGGGGAGGATGAGGCATATGGATTTAAGGGTATATTTTAACATGACTTCAATTTTTCACATATGAGTGATGAGGGATTTCCCTGCAGTGAGCACCAACCATTTGGTTTTTTGGTGTGCTACCACCGTTAATGTGGATACGATCTTAAAAGTTCTTGTGGTAATATGGGTGTGGTTTACAGTGGGTGTGGTTTAAAAGGGGAGTGGTCAACACTGACTTTTATTATTGGCTTTCCACCACATAGGCCAGTAAAATGTTGGCCCTTGGTACCACAGAAGTTGGACAGCACTACTATAGAGAATGATATTCTAAGACAATTTGCATTTAAGCTTTTTATTCAGTAGCTCTCCAGTTTGCACCCATGTGTTAATTTGAATAAGAGCCCTGAATAAAGAGATGAGAAATAAAAAGTATCAATAACATTAAATGTGTAGCCTGATAGAGCATTTATTTTTGGATGGGGTCAGTGGCCCCCATTTGAAAGCTGGGAAGAGTCAGAAGAAGACGGCATACAATTCAAAAACTATAAAAAAGAAAATATTAAGGCCAATGGAAAAGTTGCTCAGAATGAACAATTCTATAGCATACTAAAAGTTAATTTAAAGGACCAGTAACATCAAATTTTTTTTTTCAAAAATTCGTTAGTACACAACAAAAAAAAACACCAACACAAATTAAAATTTAAAATAGCAAAGCCTTTATTGAGAAATAACTTACAGAAATTCCACTTCCTGTCCTCTTCAGAAACGGCGAATGGGCGACCATCCATCCTGCAGCGCTTGATTTCTCCTCCTGGCTATTCACTGACAGTGTGTCCTCTGCCACGATCGCCTTCTCCAGCTCTTCTTGAACATTACTCAGCTCAAAAACATCGGGTGCCAGATCGGCAGAAGATCTGTGGCAAGGTGCTGTTGCTAATGAGCGGGATACTAAATGCCGGTTACACTGTCTGCCGTGCAAATGGTGCAGGCGCATGGATGCGCTGCCCTACTAAACCCCTACTATACCAGCTGTGTCTCCCATTACTCCTAGCAGACTTTCAACCTGTTTGTCCTATGAACAGAAAAAACATCGGGTGCCAGATCAGCAGAAGATCTGTGGCAAGGTGCTGTTGCTAATGAGCGGGATACTAAATGCCGGTTACACTGTCTGGGAGCAAATGGTGCAGGCGCATGGATGCGCTGCCCTACTAAACCCCTACTATACCAGCTGTGTCTCGCAGCGCATCCATTCCAGCCTGGTCGAGCCATATAAATCCATGGCTTTGCGGAACAGTTGTGTACGGTCGCTGGTACATGCCTCGCAATATGTGCGTCTCCTCCAGTGCGCGCAATTGCGCTGCCCTACTAAACCCCTTCTATACCAGCTGTGTCTCGCCCCGGGCATCCCTCAAACTAAGTTGCAAGGACTGTTTGCGCCTGCACCATTTGCACCGCAGACAGTGTAACTGGCATTTAGTATCCCGCTCATTAGCAACAGCACCTTGCCACAGATCTTCTGCCGATCTGGCACCCGATGTTTTTTCTGTTCATAGGACAAACAGGTTGAAAGTCTGCTAGGAGTAATGGGAGACACAGCTGGTATAGTAGGGGTTTAGTAGGGCAGCGCATCCATGCACCTGCACCATTTGCACGGCAGACAGTGTAACCGGCATTTAGTATCCCGCTCATTAGCAACAGCACCTTGCCACAGATCTTCTGCCGATCTGGCACCCGATGTTTTTTCTGTTTATAGGACAAACAGGTTGAAAGTCTGCTAGGAGTAATGGGAGACACAGCTGGTATAGTATGGGTTTAGTAGGGCAGCGCATCCATGCGCCTGCACCATTTGCACGGCAGACAGTGTAACCGGCATTTAGTATCCCGCTCATTAGCAACAGCACCTTGCCACAGATCTTCTGCCGATCTGGCACCCGATGTTTTTGAGCTGAGTAAAGTTCAAGAAGAGCTGGAGAAGGCGATCGGGACAGAGGACACACTGTCAGTGAATAGCCAGGAGGAGAAATCAAGCGCTGCAGGATGGATGGTCGCCCATTCGCCGTTTCTGAAGAGGACAGGAAGTGGAATTTCTGTAAGTTATTTCTCAATAAAGGCTTTGCTATTTTAAATTTTAATTTGTGTTGGTGTTATTTTTTCGTTGTGTACTAACGAATTTTTGAAAAAAAAATTTGATGTTACTGGTCCTTTAAAGGTGAACCACCATTTATTGGCAGTTCCAACCAATCAGCTATTTGCGTTTATTTCATAGCTTATAACGTAGCTGATTGGTTGCTATTAACTAAATATCGCATTATTCTAGACCCAGTGCAAACATTTATTTAAAGGCCATTGTTTCTGTTCCTTTCAGATATTTCCTACATCTACTTCTTTTAAGTTGGACCAGTTGGAGTCTTCTGGCAAACTGGGCCAAGATTCCTACCGAAGTGAGATGAGCCAAACATATTGCATTAAGGACAGCAGTGATAAATGGTTTGTATTCGAGAATGGCATTGTTAAAGCAAAATATCTGCAAGGTATAAACATCAATAACAAAGGTACGTGCCAGTTTATACTGTACTATCAATCATCTATCTATCATCGCTCTATCTATCATCGCTCTATCTATCGTGGCACAGTGGCTGAGATAACTAGAGTGGCTGTTGTGGTTAATGAACAAACTCTGGGTTTTTGTTAAACATTGTTATAAGTTACTTCTGTCTTGGAAACTCCACTGTCAATAAAACAGACTGATTTCTGTTTAAAGATACCTGAATGTTGCTACATTTTTATGTTAAGAAGTTATTGCTAAGGCTAATATTTGAGTGAATTCCTATTTTATATATATATATATATATATATATATATATATATATATATATATATATATATATATATATATACATACACATACTGTATATGCACACAAATACATAAGTAAACATGTAAATGATATCCTTATACATAATAAAGATATTTCATGACCCTTATAATAACAGTCAGCCCATAGGGAATAAAATCATGTCATTTGCAGATGTCCAGTCTGTGCCCTGCAGAAGGACTATTTTAATAAATGAAATGAAAAGTGAATTTGCTAAAGCCCACCACCAAGCGTTTCAGCTGATGTTACTTTTGACTTAAAGGGATTCTGTCATGATTCACTCTACAATATAAAATTGAATTCCTGAACCAGCAAGTGTATTTTATTTTAGTTATAATATTGGTGTGTATGCAGCCATTTCAGGTCATTGTGTCTGGTCATGTGCTTTCAGAAAGAGCCAGCACTTTAGGATGGAACTGCTTTATGGCAGGTTGTTGTTTCTCCTGCTCAATGTAACTGAATGTGTCTCAGTGGGACCTGGATTTTACTATTGAGTGTTGTTCTTAGATCTACCAGGGAGCTGTTATCTTGTGTTAGGGAGCTACATGCTGGTTACCTTCCCATTATTATGTTGTTAGGCTGCTGGGAGGGGGGTGATTTCACTCCAACTTGCAGTACAGGAGTAAAGAGTGATTGAAATTTATCAGAGCACAGGTCACATGACTTGGGCAGCTGGGAAACTGACAATATGTATATCCCCTTGTCAGATTTCCAAATTAAATATAAAAAAATCAGTTTGCTCTTTTGAGAAATGGATTTCAGTGCAGAATTCTGCTGGAGCAGCACTTTTAACTGATGTAAATTTTTCCCATGACAGTATCCCTTTAAGAAAACAAAAACATCAATGGCACAACTGATGCAGTTGATCTGCTCAAGGGTGTTTATTTGCTCATGAAGAAGTGACAATGTTTTGACCCTTTGTCAAGACAGCATTGTTCTTTGTATCTGCTCTGGCTGGTGCAGTCAGCACAGCAGCAACTTGCATTCTTAAATAATGTGAAGGCATACATCTGAAGAAGAGCAATGGCACATTTACAGATTGTTGGTATTTTGGCACTCAGGTGATAAAAACCCATTCATGAATGAAACTGCTTCCCTTTCAACCAAATGAAAATCACCTGCAATCTTGAATGTCCTCTCATTTCTGGTGATTGTGCCTGGTATCCCTTAACATCACTTAACACATGTTTATTGAGTATTAAAGAATTGTACTGCTATGAATCCTGTATGTGATAAGAAAAAGAAAATCTGATTCATGTGTTTTACATTGTTCCCCCAACGTTAATAAAGATTTCTAAATACTCTCCATGGGTCGGAAATATAGTACCCATCACATTAAAGATAGAAGGGACGGACATTTTTCTCCAGTGCTCTTCTGGCATCCTGCAATATGAAGTAAGTAGTGAATGTCTGTGTCAGGATTCTGCAATTGTGCTCTCTGCCTAGAATTGAACCCCCCCCCTTGTCCTGGAGGTAAATGCAGGGGGTGAGGGATGTGGCAGTGTGTCGCCAGACTGAATACAATTAAATGAATGGATTCAAATTTTAAGGGATGTGAAAAACTGATACAAACAGGGTATTTTGATCAAAAGTTTGTCCAAGTCTTATAACTCATAGCAACCAATCAGATGTTTGTTTTCAGAAAGTTGTCCAGAAAATGCTTCTGATTAAGTGGTGCCTAATGGTTAGTTTGCAGCTTTAATAAAATCACTTTCATAAGGTTGTTGAAGGAATTCATGATTTTTTTTTATGGAAGGGTGACTTCTGATGGTTCTGGGAGAATGGCAAGTGATATTATTAATTGTGAATGAAGTTAAAGAGACTGAAGAGAGTAATATGACAGAAATAAAATTCATTCTGTTTTGGAGTGTTAGATGTTTAGGTAGCACTGTGACATTTTGGAGTATGGGAGTAGATAGAAGAGAGGCATTGTATAACTTGGAATAGAACAGCAGATGAGACATTTGAGTGGATAAAGCCAGATGGGCACTAACTTTATCTAATGTTCATGAGCAAAATGTTGTTGAGATCCCGTACTGCTGCTGGGTTTCAGTGGTCAAGAGTGACGTATGGTGAGAAGAGAAGGTATCAAGAGTTTGAGAGTAGTGGGGATAGTGATGATTGAAAAGTTAAATGGGAAATGAATGAGTCTGGAGATGAAGTAGGAATGGGAAAATATGAGGTAGAGAATGAGGGGTATATTTATCAAAGAGTGAAGTTCTGCCACTAGAGTGAAATTCCGCCACTCTCCATTCATTTCTATGGGATTTTTATAGGCGTATTTTATGAAAGGGTGAACTTTAGAGGTTCTCAGCAGGCCCAGACTGGCAATCTGTGGGTTCTGGCAAATGCCAGAGAGGCTGCTATAAGGTCCCATAGAAAGTCACTATTTAGTGGGCTGTTGGGGGCTGTTTGGGTCTCTGTGTACCTAAAATGCCAGGACCTATTTTAATTCTCAGTCTGGACCTGGTTCCCAGTTTAGAGGCAGCTGGAGAACAATGCGAACAGGAACATTAGGTTGAGAGCAAGTATGTCATAGTAGAACGAGGAAGCCAAGAAGAAAAGTGGTCCAGAAATGTAGAAGAGGGGATGGGGTTATGGGGGGTAAAAGAGGTACCTGGTGTGGACTTATAGGAAATATAGTAAAAAGACGCACTAATGTTTAGAGTGAAATTTACATGTGGGAGAGAAAAGCATTTAAGCTCCGCCACCCTAGCTATGTCCATGACAGCAGTGGGGGAGGGAGTTATAAAAGTAATCTGATTTAAAGTTTGAGATCACCTTTAAATCAGGGATGCACCTAATACACTATTTGGGATTCAGTCGAATCCCCAAATCCTTAGTGAAAGATTTGGCTGAATACTGAACAGAATCTGAATCCTAATTTGCATATTCAAATTAGGGGCAGGAAAGGAAAAAGTGGAAAAAAATCTTATTTTGTGACGAAATGTCAAGTGATTGCCCTACCCGCCCCTAATTTACATATGCAAATTAGGATTCGCACAAGGATTCGACCAAATCCTGCTCAAAAAGGCCGAATCCCGAAACGAATCCTGGATTGGGTGCATCCCTAATTTAAATAAACTTTAGCATGTTATAGATTGGCCTAGTCTAACTTGGCCCTGAGACCCCTCGGGACAAAAACAGGCGGCTGCTTCCGAATCAATGCAATCCGGGTTTTCTTTTTTAAGATGCAGAAACTTGTAGTAGATTTTCCAAGAGACCATTCCCTTGGCATCTGACAAATATAATAAACTTTAAATAATAAATAAAATGTCTGGAATATTGACAGACATATGGGCAAGACATACTGCTGATTTTTGTAGCTATTACAAAATAGCCGGGACCTGGACAAAACATCATTTGGGCACCCATTATTTATACATGGTATAATAGGAACACCCAATATATGGTGCTTCATCTTTCAACTGTCAAGGGTGCTAGAGATTGTACTTCAACAGCAGCTGCAGGGCAACATGTAGGGTTGCTACACAAATTATTTTCAGCCAACTGTAGTCATTCTGCTGAAACAAACACCAGGTGGCGTTATTGTTCTGAATTCAGTATATTAAAGGGGTTGTTCACCTTTGAATTAACTTTTAGTATGATGTAGAGAGTGATATTCTGAGACAAATTGCAATTGGTTTTCATATTTGTGTTTTTTGAGTTATTTAGCTTTTTATTCAGTAGCTCTCCAGTTTGCAATTTCAGCCATCTGATTGCTAGGGCCCAAAATACCCTAGCAACCATGAACTGATTTGAATAAGAGACTGGAATATGAATAGGAATGGTCTGAATAGAGAGATAAGTAATAAAAAGTATCACTAACAATAATGTGTAGCCTAACAGAGCATTTGTTTTTAGATTTGAAAGCTGGAAAGAGTCAGAAGAAGGCGGCAAATAATTAAGAAACTATAGACAATAAATAATGAATTGAAAAATTGAAAAGTTGCTTAGAATTGCCCATTCTATAACATACTGAACGTTAATTTTAAGGTGAACCACCCCATTAAGAATTAATACAGCAAATTATCTTGAAAACGATAAAAATAAAGAATGTTCAGATATATGAGTTGGCTGGTTCTGGTAGGATTCTCCTCTGGTTACACCAGCAGTAAAGCCCTGTCCTTCCTATGTGTCATTTCATTAATGGAGCTAATAATGTGACCCATGCAAACGATTGTTCCACCGACTACATTTCTATTGATCTCAGTAGGGGGAGTTCCAGGACTTCTCTCTTTCTCATAACAAGCTCTTAAAGGGGGTGATTCACCTTTGCGTTAACTTTTAGTATGATGTAGAGAGTGATATTCTGAGACACTTTGCAATTGGTTTACATTTTTTATTATTTGTGTTTTTTGAGTTATTTAGCTTTTTATTCAGCAGCTCCCCAGTTTGCAATCTGGTTGGTACCCTAGCAACCATGCATTGATTTGAATAAGAGACTGGAATATGAATAGGAGAAGTCTGAATAGAAAGATGAGTAATAAAAAGCAGAAATAACAATACATTTGTAGCCTTACAGAGCATTTGTTTTTAGATGAGGTCAGTGACCCCCATTTGAAAAAGTAAGCAAATAATTAAAAAAAGAGTACCAATTGAAATGCTGCTTAAAACTGGCCATTCTATAACATACTAAAAGTTAACTTAAAGGTGAACTATCCCTTTAAGGTTTTTTGTCCTATTTTCTCAATCATGTACAGGCAAAAAAATGAAATCCCATTTTTACTTTCTTAATGAGAAAGAAACCTATCTCCAATATACTTTAATTAAAAAATGTGTACTGTTTTTATAAGAAACCTGCAGTGAAATTCTCCCTTCATTTACTGCTGTGGATAGGAATTGTCAGATGGTCCCTAACTGCTGAGCAGGGAAACAATCATACTTATGAACAGCAGGGGGAGCCCCCGCCTTACTTCCCAGCCATGCAGAACTCAAGCAGCCTTGTTTATGACGATCCCTAAGCAGCCCAGACCACACTGAGCATGTGCACAGTCTTAGTCTTGCAAAGATGTTTAACAAAGTTACAAGATGGTGACCCCCTGTAGCCAACTTTGAAAGCATAAATTATTTGTTTGATTAGGCCTGTGTTGCAGTAAGTTCATGTTTATATTTAGTATACAAAATACAGCATTTCCAGCCTTATTCTATTTTAGACTTTACATGCCCTTTAACAATTCATAAATTGAAAAACAAAATGTTTTCATTCTAATCATTTTCCATGGAAAGTCCAACCCAATTTACAGTGTCCATAGACATATAACTAATCGTGAGTGGTTATCATGATCTACCCTGCCCTACTATACATGCCTCCTTACTTATAAATAGGGTGTATTTTCTTCCCTTTAATAGCACCCAGGAAGTGGCAAATATCGACGTAATCAATCAGTTTAGACACTAAACAAGGAAGTCAGACATCTGCTTCCCCCACTAATAAAAACTACAGTTCCCAGAGTTACCAGTCTGTCCCAAACCACTAGCAATTACAATTCAAAATGTACAATTATTTTACAGTTTTAATGAAATACTTCACATTCCTTTAGCCACAAGAGTTTCTTCCTGTATCAAATGCAATTCTATGCTCAGGAAATCCCTGAGAACATGACATTCAGTGGCATCATGCTCCACGGCTGATCTCTGTAGAGTGTTTCCCAACAATTTCAGCTACGTGGATTTCAGGAAATTACTAAACTGTATGTTGAGACACAGAGAGAGAGAGAGAGCGAGAAAGAGAAGCTACTTGGCCTCACTGATATGAACAGCAAATAGAAAGCAGCTAAGCCCCAAGCTGCAGGAATTAGGTGCCATTATTCTTTATGCACTAGATTACACTGGCAGTTCTAACTGCCTGCGACATGGGTGATATGCAGTTCCATCTATCTGCTGTTTCATAAAACAAATCCTTACCCATACATGTACCCACCAATCACATTACAAGTACCCACCAATCACAACACAAGTTGGTGTGGCTGGACATAACCAGGAATGTAGCATGTGTACTGAGTTTGTAGCCTAAAATTAGGTTAGGCTATTTAACCCCACATAGGTTACTGTGGTTATAGACCCAATACATTGAATTATTTAGTTTACACTGGTTCATCATAGCCAACAAAGCAAGAATGGGGGTGTCAACAAGGAAATAGGAGATCAAGGAAATAGTAGTCCAGCCTGGGTATTTGTAAAGTGTTATTCCAAAAGCAAAACATCCTACAAGACAGGAGAAAAAGATCCTACGTATTTTGTCCTGTAGGTGGTTCTCGGCTAACATGGAGGAAACGTGCATGGACAATGGATACCAGTCAATTAAACGTACAGCACACACAATGTAAAGACCAGTGGGTGGCAAAACACTCTCCATTGATCTGAATGGTAATTGCCGGCCAGGTGGCAACGCTATTTATGGCTAGTATTAAAGGGATGAGGTGTGACGCCAACCCTACCAAAATAAAAAATATCTATATGGCCCTATAGTCTGGAAGAATGCACTTACTGTACCCAGGGCAACACAATATAACTCTTGCAAGGCCTCTACTCACTCAAGCTGGCTGGCCACCTACTACTTCCATAGGCCTCCTATTCTGTTATACCCCTAACAAGAAGTCATATGTGGACATGGCATAGGGGTCCATTGTGCCAGCAACAAAATAAGGTGATTAATAGAACTCTCCATAGCATAATGATTGCCAAAGCTTTCTCAGTGTCTGTACAGAAATCCTCAGTGTGATACAATACACATTTTAGTTGCCCGCTAAGCTGCAATAACTAAGAGTGGGGCACAAAAGGCTGTTTGACATTCCTGCGCTTAGGCTCACACCATGGCTATTTCTACTCACGCTAATGGATTTTTCAAGTTTTGACACTTTCTTGGATGAAAATAGGTTTCACAGTTTAAATTAGGGATGTGCATATTTCTGAATTTGGAATTCTGTAAGTTGCAGTGCAGATCACATTATAACAAGGTTATCGTCTCTACAGTGTAACTGCAAGCTGTCTAAATATCCATAATGATAAGAATAACTCAGAATATAAGGGAGATTGTAAAAACAGGCTTAAAGTATTTTATTAAAGGATACAATTCCCTGTGCTACTACAGGCCATTTTGTCCACATATAAATTCTTACCTTCAGCTGGAGTAATAATTGTATTGTATTTATTTTATACCCCACTGCTATAGTAATACACCATTGTGGCTACATGCACCACTTCTCCCTACTATACCTGCTATCCCACAGTCACACTCCCTTCCCAGAGACTATTATCCCACTGTTACTATAGACACCATCTCTCCCTACTATACCTGCTATCCCACAGTCACACTCCCTTCCCAGAGACTATTATCCACTGTTACTATAGGCACCATCTCTCCCTACTATACCTGCTATCCCACAGTCACACTCCCTTCCCAGAGACTATTATCCCACTGTTACTATAGACACCATCTCTCCCTACTATACCTGCTATCCCACAGTCACACTCCCTTCCCAGAGACTATTATCCACTGTTACTATAGGCACCATCTCTTCCTACTATACCTGCTATCCCACAGTCACACTCCCTTCCCAGAGATTATTATCCCACTGTTACTATAGGCACCATCTCTCCCTACTATACCTGCTATCCCACAGTCACACTCCCTTCCCAGAGACTATTATCCCACTGTTACTATAGGCACCATCTCTCCCTACTATACCTGCTATCCCACAGTCACACTCCCTTCCCAGAGACTATTATCCACTGTTACTATAGGCACCATCTCTCCCTACTATACCTGCTATCCCACAGTCACACTCCCTTCCCAGAGACTATTATCCCACTGTTACTATAGACACCATCTCTCCCTACTATACCTGCTATCCCACAGTCACACTCCCTTCCCAGAGACTATTATCCACTGTTACTATAGACACCATCTCTCCCTACTATACCTGCTATCCCACAGTCACACTCCCTTCCCAGAGACTATTATCCACTGTTACTATAGGCACCATCTCTCCCTACTATACCTGCTATCCCACAGTCACACTCCCTTCCCAGAGACTATTATCGCACTGTTACTACAGGCACCATCTCTCCCTACTATACCTGCTATCCCACAGTCACACTTCCTTCCCAGAGACTATTATCCACTGTTACTATAGGCACCATCTCTCCCTACTATACCTGCTATCCCACAGTCACACTCCCTTCCCAGAGACTATTATCCCACTGTTACTATAGACACCATCTCTCCCTACTATACCTGCTATCCCACAGTCACACTCCCTTCCCAGAGACTATTATCCACTGTTACTATAGGCACCATCTCTCCCTACTATACCTGCTATCCCACAGTCACACTCCCTTCCCAGAGACTATTATCCCACTGTTACTATAGACACCATCTCTCCCTACTATACCTGCTATCCCACAGTCACACTCCCTTCCCAGAGACTATTATCCACTGTTACTATAGGCACCATCTCTTCCTACTATACCTGCTATCCCACAGTCACACTCCCTTCCCAGAGATTATTATCCCACTGTTACTATAGGCACCATCTCTCCCTACTATACCTGCTATCCCACAGTCACACTCCCTTCCCAGAGACTATTATCCCACTGTTACTATAGGCACCATCTCTCCCTACTATACCTGCTATCCCACAGTCACACTCCCTTCCCAGAGACTATTATCCACTGTTACTATAGGCACCATCTCTCCCTACTATACCTGCTATCCCACAGTCACACTCCCTTCCCAGAGACTATTATCCCACTGTTACTATAGACACCATCTCTCCCTACTATACCTGCTATCCCACAGTCACACTCCCTTCCCAGAGACTATTATCCACTGTTACTATAGACACCATCTCTCCCTACTATACCTGCTATCCCACAGTCACACTCCCTTCCCAGAGACTATTATCGCACTGTTACTACAGGCACCATCTCTCCTTACTATACCTGCTATCCCACAGTCACACTTCCTTCCCAGAGACTATTATCCACTGTTACTATAGGCACCATCTCTCCCTACTATACCTGCTATCCCACAGTCACACTCCCTTCCCAGAGACTATTATCCCACTGTTACTATAGACACCATCTCTCCCTACTATACCTGCTATCCCAGAGTCACACTCCCTTCCCAGAGACCATTATCCAAACTGTTACTATAGGCACCATCTCTCCCTACTATACCTGCTATCCCACAGTCACACTCCCTTCCCAGAGACTATTATCCCACTGTTACTATAGGCACCATCTCTCCCTACTATACCTGCTATCCCACAGTCACACTCCCTTCCCAGAGACTATTATCCACTGTTACTATAGGCACCATCTCTCCCTACTATACCTGCTATCCCACAGTCACACTCCCTTCCCAGAGACTATTATCCCACTGTTACTATAGACACCATCTCTCCCTACTATACCTGCTATCCCACAGTCACACTCCCTTCCCAGAGACTATTATCCACTGTTACTATAGGCACCATCTCTTCCTACTATACCTGCTATCCCACAGTCACACTCCCTTCCCAGAGATTATTATCCCACTGTTACTATAGGCACCATCTCTCCCTACTATACCTGCTATCCCACAGTCACACTCCCTTCCCAGAGACTATTATCCCACTGTTACTATAGGCACCATCTCTCCCTACTATACCTGCTATCCCACAGTCACACTCCCTTCCCAGAGACTATTATCCACTGTTACTATAGGCACCATCTCTCCCTACTATACCTGCTATCCCAGAGTCACACTCCCTTCCCAGAGACTATTATCCCACTGTTACTATAGACACCATCTCTCCCTACTATACCTGCTATCCCACAGTCACACTCCCTTCCCAGAGACTATTATCCACTGTTACTATAGACACCATCTCTCCCTACTATACCTGCTATCCCACAGTCACACTCCCTTCCCAGAGACTATTATCGCACTGTTACTACAGGCACCATCTCTCCCTACTATACCTGCTATCCCACAGTCACACTTCCTTCCCAGAGACTATTATCCACTGTTACTATAGGCACCATCTCTCCCTACTATACCTGCTATCCCACAGTCACACTCCCTTCCCAGAGACTATTATCCCACTGTTACTATAGACACCATCTCTCCCTACTATACCTGCTATCCCAGAGTCACACTCCCTTCCCAGAGACCATTATCCAAACTGTTACTATAGGCACCATCTCTCCCTACTATACCTGCTATCCCACAGTCACACTCCCTTCCCAGAGACTATTATCCCACTGTTACTATAGGCACCATCTCTCCCTACTATACCTGCTATCCCACAGTCACACTCCCTTCCCAGAGACTATTATCCCACTGTTACTATAGACACCATCTCTCCCTACTATACCTGCTATCCCACAGTCACACTCCCTTCCCAGAGACTATTATCCACTGTTACTATAGGCACCATCTCTTCCTACTATACCTGCTATCCCACAGTCACACTCCCTTCCCAGAGATTATTATCCCACTGTTACTATAGGCACCATCTCTCCCTACTATACCTGCTATCCCACAGTCACACTCCCTTCCCAGAGACTATTATCCCACTGTTACTATAGGCACCATCTCTCCCTACTATACCTGCTATCCCACAGTCACACTCCCTTCCCAGAGACTATTATCCACTGTTACTATAGGCACCATCTCTCCCTACTATACCTGCTATCCCAGAGTCACACTCCCTTCCCAGAGACTATTATCCCACTGTTACTATAGACACCATCTCTCCCTACTATACCTGCTATCCCACAGTCACACTCCCTTCCCAGAGACTATTATCCACTGTTACTATAGACACCATCTCTCCCTACTATACCTGCTATCCCACAGTCACACTCCCTTCCCAGAGACTATTATCGCACTGTTACTACAGGCACCATCTCTCCCTACTATACCTGCTATCCCACAGTCACACTTCCTTCCCAGAGACTATTATCCACTGTTACTATAGGCACCATCTCTCCCTACTATACCTGCTATCCCACAGTCACACTCCCTTCCCAGAGACTATTATCCCACTGTTACTATAGACACCATCTCTCCCTACTATACCTGCTATCCCAGAGTCACACTCCCTTCCCAGAGACCATTATCCAAACTGTTACTATAGGCACCATCTCTCCCTACTATACCTGCTATCCCACAGTCACACTCCCTTCCCAGAGACTATTATCCCACTGTTACTATAGGCACCATCTCTCCCTACTATACCTGCTATCCCACAGTCACACTCCCTTCCCAGAGACTATTATCCACTGTTACTATAGGCACCATCTCTCCCTACTATACCTGCTATCCCACAGTCACACTCCCTTCCCAGAGACTATTATCCCACTGTTACTATAGACACCATCTCTCCCTACTATACCTGCTATCCCACAGTCACACTCCCTTCCCAGAGACTATTATCCACTGTTACTATAGGCACCATCTCTTCCTACTATACCTGCTATCCCACAGTCACACTCCCTTCCCAGAGATTATTATCCCACTGTTACTATAGGCACCATCTCTCCCTACTATACCTGCTATCCCACAGTCACACTCCCTTCCCAGAGACTATTATCCCACTGTTACTATAGGCACCATCTCTCCCTACTATACCTGCTATCCCACAGTCACACTCCCTTCCCAGAGACTATTATCCACTGTTACTATAGGCACCATCTCTCCCTACTATACCTGCTATCCCACAGTCACACTCCCTTCCCAGAGACTATTATCCCACTGTTACTATAGGCACCATCTCTCCCTACTATACCTGCTATCCCACAGTCACACTCCCTTCCCAGAGACTATTATCCACTGTTACTATAGGCACCATCTCTCCCTACTATACCTGCTATCCCACAGTCACACTCCCTTCCCAGAGACTATTATCCACTGTTACTATAGGCACCATCTCTCCCTACTATACCTGCTATCCCACAGTCACACTCCCTTCCCAGAGACTATTATCCCACTGTTACTATAGACACCATCTCTCCCTACTATACCTGCTATCCCACAGTCACACTCCCTTCCCAGAGACTATTATCCACTGTTACTATAGGCACCATCTCTTCCTACTATACCTGCTATCCCACAGTCACACTCCCTTCCCAGAGATTATTATCCCACTGTTACTATAGGCACCATCTCTCCCTACTATACCTGCTATCCCACAGTCACACTCCCTTCCCAGAGACTATTATCCCACTGTTACTATAGGCAACATCTCTCCCTACTATACCTGCTATCCCACAGTCACACTCCCTCCCCAGAGACTATTATTCTACTGTTACTTTAGGCACCATCTCTCCCTACTATACCTGCTATCCCACAGTCACACTCCCTTCCCAGAGACTATTATCCCACTGTTACTATAGGCACCATCTCTCCCTACTATACCTGCTATCCCACAGTCACACTCCCTTCCCAGAGACCATTATCCAAACTGTTACTATAGGCACCATCTCTCCCTACTATACCTGCTATCCCACAGTCACACTCCCTTCCCAGAGACTATTATCCCACTGTTACTATAGGCACCATCTCTCCCTGCCCTGTATTATACAAGCAATACTGAGTGCTACACACAGACATCAAGTAATGGTAATGACTCCTGGGTTGGAACAAGGGAGCCGCCTGTGTTTATACCCGGAAGCAGCAGCAGAAGTGCCCCAGAAGGACAGACTGAGTCAGGGAACTTTCACTTTCAGACTTTCGCGCTCGGCCTGTCAGTGTAGGAAGTGCGGGACGTAGAGCAGCTGGAAGGTGCGAGAGCAGCAACAACAGGGGGATGCGAGGTGACTGGACGTAAACAAATAGTAACCCGGCAGACGGGATTGGAGAAGCGGAGGGAAACAGCTGGGGAGAAGGGAGACGCTGCGGATAAATGCCAGAGAGTTGAAGAGGAGTCTAGTGACAGACACAGCTCAGAATGGGTGAGTAAACCTGTAGCGTCGCCTGGCTACCGCGGAATGACGTGACTTTTACTCTAAAGCCGCTTGCTGACCCTTGGGCTGAGTGCATTTGTATCACCCCCACGGTCCAGTTTTATTGGTATGTCCCGTCGGTAAGATCTAAGCGAGACGTACCATTTCAGGGTGGTACTGGGAGTGTGGGACCTTTATAATTCAGAGCAGCTGAGCATTATGGGCTATTTGTCTCACAGTTCTGCTTCTGCTGCATTTGATTCACTCCCCATTGGATTATAATATTAGTGAGTTGCAGGTGACATCATGAGGTGACATCATGAGCTACACTGGTGTACTGTTGTAGGGCACTCATTCAACTACTTGTACCAGGTGCTGTTGTGCCCATATCTAGTGCATTTATTGCACTCTTGCACTTCTTCCTGGGGGTCTTTTTAGAATTTTTATGCCAGAATCCCCAGGTTTCTGACCCAAGGTCTGCCGGCGCTGTTTATTACATTCAGGCTTTGGCTTAAGGTCCAACAGAAATGTTTCTAACGCTTGTGTTAGTGCTGCAATAGGTACACATGACGCATGACAAGGTTAACGAAATCTTTACCCAGCGCTCTCCCTAACTCTGTCACGTGTCACTTTAGGCCTTGGCATTTCTCCCATTCAGACTTCGTGCCTATTGGGAGAGCGCCAGTGTAGCTCGTGTGCCAAACAAACTGCAATTGCTACTTATTTCACAATGAAAAGAGCAGGACTTCAATTTCATTCATGATCTTTCCCATGGCAAGCATTAAGCAACTGTCAATCCTTGCTGGATGGTTTACCTTGCCCTTTAATATCCTCGATAACTTCCATAATCAACCATTAGTGTTTAAAGGGGTTGTTCACCTTTAAATTAAATTTTAGTATGATGTAAAGAGTGATATTCTGAGACAATTTTGAATTTTTTATTGTTTGACCTAGCTGTTATAGGGCTGCTGTATGCTAGAGTCCTGCAGCGGGGTCGGGTACCCGCTGGTTACCCGCAACAACCTGCGGTACCTTGCAGGTTGAGGGGAGAAGTTCTGGGTGCGGTTAAAGACGCGGGTTTTCGGGCCGCGGGTCTTCTCAATTGTGATATTTACTCCTTTTTTCTGGTCACAGCTACTTCCAATGACGTCACTTCCAGTTTACAATGACAGCACTTCCTGTTTTACTCCTTTTTTTTCTGATCATGTCTACTTCCGATGATGTCACTTCCAGTTTACAACGACAGCAATTCCTGATTCTTGATGGTCATGGGGTCACATCCAGGTTGCAGATAAGGTACTTGCAGATAGGATCTGGTAGCAGTTCCTAGCGGGTAAGAATGCGGGTCCGGATTGCGGGTACGGGTCAGGTACGGGTCCCAAAAAATGGACCCGCGCAGGACTCTACAGTATCCAATCAATGGACGGCTGTATGCAATCATAGGGCTGCTGAATGCACTCATTGGGCTGCTGAATGTAGTCATAAGGTTGCTGTATGCATTCATAGGGTTGATGTATGCAGTCATAGGGTTGATGTATGCAGTCATATGCCTGTTTTATGCAGTCAGCGCTGCTGTATACAATCTTAGGGCTGCTGTATACAATTAGGGATGTCGCGGACTGTTCGCCCGCGAACATTGCCTGTTCGCGTCCGCCGAATGTTCGCGAACGTCGCGCGACGTTCGCCAATTTGGGTTCGCCTTAGCTGGCGCTTATTTTTGCCATTTCTCCCCCAGACCAGCAGATACATGGCAGCCAATCAGGAAGCTCTCCCTCCTGGACCACCCCCACACCCCCTGGACCACTCCCCTTCCATATATAAACTGAAGCCCTGCAGCGTTTTTTCATTCTGCCTGTGTGTGCTTGGAAGAGCTAGTGTAGGGAGAGAGCTGTTTAGTGATTTGAGTGACAGTTGATAGTAACTTTGCTGGCTAGTAATCTACTTGATACTGCTCTGTATTGTAGGGACAGAACTCTGCAGGGATTTGAGGGACAGTGAGTTTAGGTTAGTTAGCTTTGCTGACTAGTAATCTACCTTCTACTGCAGTGCTCTGTATGTAGCTGCTGTGTGCACTGCTTCTGATATCATCTGCTGACTGCTGTAATAACCCATAGTCCTTGTAAGGACTGCTTTTATTTTCTTTTTTGTTTTTTTTACTTTGCTACTGTAAGAGCCCAGTGCTATTAGTCTAGCTGTGTTGGGGAGTGGGACTGGTGTGCCGCTCCTCCTAGTAGTTCACCACTACCAGCACCAACCAGAGTCAAAATTGTTACAAAGTATCTTATTTGCACCTGTTAGCTGTTCTGAGCTCTCTGCCAAAAGCTAATTAAGTTTGAAACTGTTTTTTTTTTCTGGCTGTTCAGTGCAGAGAAAAGAGGGACTTTCCAGTACAAAAGAGGGACAGGGGGTTGAGTGGTCAAAAGAGGGACAGTTGGGAGGTATGCAAGTGCCACCTAGCTGTGTGAGCTTTTTCACATTCTGTCTAAATAACAATAATAATTCCGTGTCCGTAAACATCACCTGAGTGATGTTTTTACAGCAGCAATAATATATTCCGTATCCACTACTGTATACGTTGCCCTTGCAGGCATTGTTTGCACAGTCTTTAACCAAGTGCCACCTAGCTGTGTGAGCTTTTTCACATTCCGTGTCCAGAAACATCACCTGAGTGACGTAGTGTGATTTCTGCCCTTTACAGCACAAAACGCAGCGCTGTGTCAACAATGTATTTTTCAGATACATTTTTGCCCTTGATCCCCCTCTGGCATGCCACTGTCCAGGTCGTTGCACCCTTTAAACAACTTTAAAATAATTTTTCTGGCCAGAAATGTCTTTTCTAGCTAAAATTCGCCTTCCCATTGAAGTCTATGGGTTTCGCGACGTTCACGAACCGTTCGCATTTTTGACGCAAGTTCGCGAATATGTTCGCGAACATTTTTTCCGACGTTCGCTACATCCCTATATACAATCATAGGACTGCTGTATGTAGTCATAGGGCTGCTGTATGCAATCATAGGGCTGCTGTATCCAATCATAGGGCTGCTGTATGCAATCATATGGCTCATGTATGCAATCACAGGGCTGCTTTATGCACTCACAGGGCTGATGTATGCACTCACTGGGCTGCTTTATGCACTCACTGGGCTGATGTATGCAATCACAGGGCTGATGTATGCAATCACAGGGCTCATAGTCATAGGGTGCGTTATGCAGTCATTGGGCCGCTGTATGCAATTATTGGGCTGCTGAATGATTCCTTAGGGCTGATGTATACAACCGTAGAGCTACCGTATGAAGTCATAGAGCCACTAAAAGGAAGTCAAAGGCCTCCGATATCCAGTCATATGATTTCTGTGTTCCAATATATAAAGCAGCTCTGCAATAGGGGAACCCACAGCTGGGGCCTCTCACACACAAACTGACTTTTGTCAGACTTTACTTTGTCATACTACAGGCACTATGGCCAGATGACTTAAGTTGTCAGCAGTCGGACAAGAATTTCTGCATACCATTAGCAAGGCTTTTTTTTGTTACTGATCCCACTGTAAGAATAGAATTTGGTGCAGGGCCCCTAGCGTGTTTTTGTGCTTCACAGGTTCAAGCCACCACAACAACATTTGGGGAAGGAATGAAAGCAAAGGTGAGAAAGAACTGCCAAGTTAATTTTCCATTGTCCTAAGGCTGCTTTGCACACAGTCACATACAGCAGTTGTGTGATATAGATTGGGGTTGTTGCTGGAGTGGGCCTGGATAAGCCACAATCTCTGTATCTCCAGATAAGACTTCTGTTTGTTTGACCCCTCGCACAGTGTCACAGGGCTATTGACTCAATACACAATGTCTACTCACTCTTCTCCCCCTCCCTCTCTACCATTCCCCAAATGAGAAACACTATACGGTTATCCCTTGATCCCGGAATCTCATGGCTTCCTTCTCACATCTGGAACACTTCCAAGGAACGTCATACATATTCACACTCACTGATGTGATCTGCTATGTTAGAGCTTCCCAAATCTCATCTGACGCTCGCACCCATTTTTATTCCTCAACCGCTCACAAATTCGATCTGAAACACATCCCATAATAATATCTGGAGCCATTGTATAATAAAAAAAAAGATCTATAGTAGGGGATAGGCTTATATGCTATATCTAATACAGGTATGAGACCCGTTATCCGGAAACCTGTTATCCAAAAAGCTCTGAATACCTTGTTCTTGAGCCAAACTAAGATATAATTAATCCTTATTGGAAGCAAAACCAGCCTATTGAGTTTACTTAATGTTTACACGATTTTCTAGTAGACTTTAGGTAAGGGCACATGGGGAGACTCGGGGAGATTTAGTCGCCTGGCGACTAATCGCCTCTTCTTCTGGGCTACAATCCCCCCAATCTGCCTTCCCTCTAGCTATAATGAGAAATCGCCAGCGGGATGTCCCTTTCGGCTAATTCGGAAAACGAAGCACCACGAGTGCCATCCCACTATAGCCGAGGGGAAGGCAGATCATGGAGATTGACGCCCAGAAGAAGAAGCGATTAGTCGCCAGGCGACTAAATCTCACCGAATCTTCCCATTTGCCCTTACCCTTTAGGTATGAAGATCCGTTATCCGGAAACCCTCAGGTCCCGAGCATTCTGGATAACATCTAATTCATCTGCATGTTTGCACACTCAAAACAAAAACAATTTAACAAAAGGGTGGTTTAAAAATTAATTTTTACTTTTTGTTCAAGGAAAAACATTTTACATGGACAACGCCATACAACACATGGCATAATTTATACAATGTTAAAAAGTAGCATAGAATATCAACCACCCATTAGTTATATGTAGCAAGTAAGAGATCAGCAAGGGAGCGGATACACCTACCAGAAAAATGAGAATGGCCCCAACGTTTCGGCACCAAGGCCTTTGTCATGTAAAATGTTTTTCTTTGAACAAAAAGTAAAAATTAATTTTTAAACCACCCTTTTGTTAAATTGTTTTTGTTTTGAGTGTGCAAACATGCAGATGAATTAGTGATATGGGTTACCTTTTGTAGGAGTAACATTTGTTTCTGCACCTCTTGTTAACCTTTGAAAGTTTTGGTGTGCCCTCCATTCATTACTAATTCTGGATAACATCTCCCATACCTGTACAAGCATTCAGTAGCCAGAAGAAGCAGCAGCATGTTGCTTTAACTCTTTGAGTGCCGTATATTGTATCTGTGGTATCAGTATAAAATTTATTAATGGCTTCCACTTTCCCCTTTTATTTGTGCCACTCTGGGTATTTACAGGCAGCACGAATCACAGCAAGATCAAAGGACCACAGCACTTAAAGGGTTAATGAAATGTAAGCAGATGTGTAGGAAGGACTATAGGTGCATAGCTGTCAGCGTGTGGGCATGTGAAAGAATCTTGGCATGTTAGGGTGCCTCGGGATGGTTTTGCCTCCATGTGGGTGCAAGAGCTGAACACGGTGCAACACAAGGCATGCTCTTTTCCAAAGCCTGCTCACTCCCAGCCTAAGGGTAAAACTACACTGGGGTTTTGAATCAGATACTTTCCATTCGGACGCAACGCGAGGAAGCAAAGGCGTCACATCAGATCTGCCGAATCTAAGGTAAGTAATAAGAATGTCGAATGTTGTCGCAGCGTGCATCCGTCGGATGAAGAGGCAACATGCAGCATTTGCATCCGACAGTCGTGTCGTGTCAGATGCACACTGTGACAAAGTCCGACATTCCTATTACTTACCTTAGATTCGGGCGCATCCGATGTGACGCCTGCGCTTTCTCACGTTGCGTCCGAACGGAAGGTATTGGATGTCAAAACGCCAGTGTAGCTCTACCCTTAGGGATTCTGAGTAAGCAAATAGCAATGCTATTGGCTGTATAATTTGGTTGGAGTGCGGGATGATTCAGATCATAAATACTATTTATCCAGCAGTTCCACCATGCTGTGTGTGATTCACAGGGTAAAAGGCTCAGGTGCTCCAGCAAATAAAGAACTATAACTTATGTTATGGCACTTATCTCATGGCAATATGCTGGGAGTTGTAATCGTGCAGCATCTGAGGTTGTCTCTCTCCCTGATGTATACAGTAACACTCACTGTTCTACTACTGGACATTGGCTTAAAGGTGTGGGTCACCTTTTAAGTTAACTTAGTATTTTTTAGAAAGGCTAATTTTAATTCATTTGTTTGTTTTTTTATAGTTTCTTAACTTTTAGTATGTTATAGAATGGCTAATTCTGACCAATTCTCAACTGATCTTTAATTTTTATAGTTTCTGAATTATTTGTTTTCTTTTTTTTTTTTCATTTTTGATCTTATTTGATTCTTTCCAGCTTTCAAATAGGGGCCACTGACCCTGTCTAAAAAGACAAATGCTTTGTAAAGGTGGTCATAGACGTTACAATTACGATCTTTCCAGGAAAGATTGTTTGTTTCAACACACACGTGTAGAGCTGAATCGTCAGATATACAGATAGAAACAATAGAATTCTACCTGTATCTGATGATTCAGCACTAACAATGGCCGATGCCTTCAAAGGCGCCCGATCAAAAGGTGCTCAAAGTCGCCCGAAGTTTCCTCGTGAGGCAACTTCGGGTGACTTCGGAAAACGAAGCACTCCAAGTGCCATCCCGCCGCCGATTTACATTCTAGCCGGCAGGAGGCAGTTCGGGGAGATTTGTCACCCTGAAGAAGAGGAGATTTGTCGATGGCTACTAATCTCCCCGAATCTCTGCGTGTGCCCTGACCCTAAGGCAACAAATCTATTGTTATTGTTACTTCTTATTACTCATCTTTTTATTCAGACCTTCACCTATTCATATTCCAACCTCTTATTCAAATCAGTGCATGTTGCTAGGTAATTTGGGCCCTAGCCATAAAATGGCTGAACTGGAGAGCTGTTGAATAAAAAGATAAATAACTCAAAAACTACAAAAAAATAAAAACCAGTTGCAAATTGTCTCAGAATACCCCTCTATACATCATATACATCATACTAAAAATTAATTTAAAGGGGAACAACCCCTTCAAGCACATGATCAGGATGAGCTGAAACGCACTTCACCTTTAACATATAACTTTAAACACCTGTTGGTACATAATCTGCATTACTTATGGAATGTTTGTTTCTACAATGGATAATCCCAGTGCTGGCTGAACAAATGAAGGGACAGGGGAGAAACTGCTGAGTATGGGAAACAAAAAGTCGCTGTAAAGCCACAGAGAGACTACGGGAGAGAATAGAAGCCATTGAACTCGGTAATCCCTGCAGAAATGTTCTTGTTACAGTGAGTGACATATGTCAGGCAGGCTTTAATTCCATAGCTGTGCATTGTGTTTGCTCACTAGTAGCATTGGGTGTGTGTGCGGTTCTCTCTGCAGATGCAGTAGCTGCAGTGTGTGTGTGTGTGTTGTTTGTGTGAGGTTCTGTGAGTAGCTGCAGTGTGTGTGTTGTTTGTGTGTAGTTCTGTGAGTAGCTGCAGTGTGTGTGTTGTTGTTTGTGTGAGGTTCTGTGAGTAGCTGCAGTGTGTGTGTTGTTGTTTGTGTGTAGTTCTGTGAGTAGCTGCAGTGTGTGTGTTGTTGTTTGTGTGAGGTTCTGTGAGTAGCTGCAGTTTGTGTGTGTTGTTTGTGTGCAGTTCTGTGAGTAGATACAGTGTGTGTGTGTGTGTGTGTGTGTGTGTTTTGTGTGCGGTTCTGTGAGTAGCTGCAGTGTGTGTTGTTTGTGTGCAGTTCCATGAATAGATGCAGTGTGTGTGTGTGTTGTTTGTGTGCAGTTCTGTGAGTAGATACAGTGTGTGTGTTTTGTGTGCAGTTCTGTGAGTAGCTGCAGTGTGTGTTGTTGTTTGTGTGCAATTCTGTGATAGACTGCAGTGTGTGTGTTGTTTGTGTGTAGCTCTGTGAGTAGCCGCAGTGTGTGTGTTGTTGTTTGTGTGCAATTCTGTGATAGACTGCAGTGTGTGTGTTGTTTGTGTGTAGCTCTGTGTGTAGCCGCAGTGTGTGTGTTGTTGTTTGTGTGCAATTATGTGATAGACTGCAGTGTGTGTGTTGTTTGTGTGCAGTTCTGTGAGTAGATGCAGTGTGTGTTGTTTGTGTGCAGTTCTGTGAGTAGCTGCAGACAGTGTGTGTTGTTGTTTGTGTGCAGTTCTGTGAGTAGCTGCAGTGTGTGTCTGTGTGTTTTTGTGTGTGGTTCTGTGAGGAGCTGCAGTGTGTGTGTTGTTTGTGTGCAGTTCCGTGAGTAGCTGCAGTGTGGTGAAACCCCGGCAGGAAGCCCCCTCTGTGCGTATGACAGGATATGCACCACACTTACCATTAGGCACATGATAACACTCATTGTGGCATTGATCTGCACTGTGACGTCATCCCTTGCTCCAGCCGCACATGTAGCAACTGCAAATGTTGCCACTAATGTTCAGAGAGAAGTCAGCTGAGGGTCAGGCCAATTTCTCATGGATCTAAACGACGGCGCCGAAATCCAAACTGCAAACCCCCCCCATAGAACCATGAAGGGCAGTGGGGCTTATTTTCTAACATAGCTGCTACTTTGTGCCAAGTGCAGTTTCCCACCTTTATTTGCTTTATATATTCTAACGTGTAGGAGACTGATGAACAATAAATGGTGATTACTGTAATTGTTAAATGTTGTACAGGTATGTGTTCCGTTATCTGGAAACCCGTTATCCTGAAAGCTCTAAATTATGGAAAGGCCATCTCCCATAGACTCCATTTTATCCAAATAATCCAATTTTTTTAACAATGATTTCCTTTTTCTCTGTATTAATAAAACAATACCTTGTACTTGATCCCAACTAAGATATACTGTAATTAATCCTTATTGGAAGCATAACCAGCCTATTGGGTTTATTTAAAGGGGTTGTTCACCATCCAAACACTTTTTTCAGTTAAATTGTTTTCAGATTGTTCACCAGAAATAAAGACTTTTTTTCAATTACTTTCTGGTGTTTCAATCTGGCAGCTCAGTAATCCAGATGCAGACTCTAAACTGTTCCAATCTTGCAACATTTAGTTGATACATTTTTCAGTCTTATCTCTGGAGTCGGCGACCCCCCCCCTTTCCACAGCTGCTTTAGAAGGTGAAAAATTATACTTTACACTTCAAAACGGTCACTGATCACACCTTGTGTGATCCTGTGCTTTGCCCCCACTCCTCCTAATCCTTGCCTGGGGCAGTGGCCATGTGTAGTGTTCCCTCTTGTGGGGCGTTGTGTTTGCACACACCAGAGATTTAGCTTCTAGCTGGCGGGAAGGCTTTTCGAGGAACGCCCGAAGAAGAGGCGATAGTTGCCAGGCGACTATATGTCCCCGAATCTTCTCGTCTGTCTCTGCCCTTAAGGTGGCCATACACGGGCAGATTAAAGCTACCGATATCGGTCCTTTAGATCGATTCAGCAGTTTATCTGCTTGTGTGTGAGGGCTCCCACACACATATCGATCGGGCAAGTTAGATTTTTATGTTCGATCCAGGACCGAATCGGCTAGTGGATGCGGTCCTGCGACCCGTTGGAGCCCATTCGTAGTCTGTAATCTATGGCTGAACGATCGGATTAACCCGATATAACCCAGCCATTAATGAGTTTATCAGGTTAAGATATGCCAAACGATCAGATCTAATAGTGTATGTCTACCTTAAAGGAGAGGCTTCTGTACCAGCCCAAGGCAACCACAGCCCTTTATCAGTAAAGATCTGTGTCTCCAAAGATGCCCCAGTAGCTCCCCATCTTCTTTTCTGCTGATTCACTGCACATCTGTGCTACTGTCACTTACTGGGACCCACTCACAATATACAGTACACATAGAATAGAAATTTCACAATATAAGGCTGATTAGTAATTAATACTGATAATTACTACATGGCAGCACAGAAACCAGTGCAACTAGCATCAGAATGTAATAATCAGCCCTGTAGCATCAGCTTATATTACAGACCAACCTCATTTTCTGCTGGATAATTAGTGATGACCCCTAAGCTTAGCTTCTCAACAGCTGCTCAGAGCCCACTGAGCATGTGAGTGTCACAGACACTTTCCAAGATGGTGACCCCCTGTGACAAGTTTGAAGTCCTGGATCATTGCTGCTATTGACAAGCTGAAACTTTAGACTGGTGCAATAAGTTCAGGATATAAAATATGACACATACATTTTCTGGCTTTAGTTCTTCTTTAACACTGCTCCCTATCAATTCAAGATAAAGGGAAAATGCAACACCAGAGGGCCCTAGAATGTTAGTCGCATAGGGCTGCTGTCTGCGGGAGGTAAAACAGCAGCCCCGTGCCTTAGTAGAAACAAAATGAGCTACAGACAGATTGACTATAGCCCTGGGATTAGGGTTGCCATCTTTTCTGGAAAAAAATACCTGCCGTCCTATATATTTATCTTTTTACCTATTAATAACATTGGGATCAACCATTATTTTTACCGGCCAGGCTGGTAAAATACCGGCCAGGTGGCAACCCTACCTGGAATCCATCATAGCAAGTACTGAGCTTTGACTGAATGACTGCAGCTAGAGCAGTGATCCCCAACCAGTAGCTCGTAAGCAACATGTTGCGCTTCAACACCTTGGATGTTGCTCTCAGTATCCTCAAACCAGGTGCTAATTTTTAAATTCCAGGCTTGGAAGCTAATTTTAATTGCATACAAATTAAGTATAGTGCCAAGCAGAGCCTCCTGTAGGCTGCCAGGCCAAATAAGGGCTACCTAATAGCCAATCACAACCCTTATTTGGCACCGCAAGGGACTTTTTCCTGCTTGTGTTGCTCCCCAACACTTTTTACATTTGAATGTGGCTCATGGTTAAAAAGGTTGGGGACCCCTGAGCTAGAGTAATATAGCTTACAGGGCTGGGGCGAACACTGCCTATGTGTGTTCATTATTCAGACTGGCATGGGCATAGGTTTTAGTCTTTTTTTTAGATTGACTCATATTGTCATTTTGGGGGGTTAAGCACCATGGCTTCATCCTAAACATTTCACTACCCTCGGTTAGTGATATACAGTATATAATGATGATATACTTTTGAGTGTAAGCTCTTATAGGCAGGGGCCTTTCATCTCATGTCTCTATGCCTGTTGGCAATTGTTTCTCCCCACAGTGTTTCGGTTCTACCCAATTTATTGTGCAATGCTTTAGGATATGTTCTTTCCTTACCCTTTAAAGGGGATCTCTACCCCAAAACTGCAAGGAAATATAACTTTTCAGTATATTTCAGTATTTCTTCTACAGTTTTAAAGGCACAACAAGTTATTATATTTATTATAACATCCTTAACCAAGACATCAGGAAAGCAAATCTGCCAATTATTATTTAATGTCACATGTTCTCTGACCAACCTCTTGTTGTTGTAGACACTTGTGTTCGCCTTCATCTGTCAGCACCCTGGGCTCCCTGGAGCAAAGCAAGCCGATCAATGCACTTTAACCCTTTTTTGGTGCTGCCTCTTTGAAATGATTGTTAGAATGTAGTTTGCAGACCAGAGTATAACACACAAAGGAGGGTAATGTTGGGTATCTGGGCAGATACCCGACCTTTTATTAGTGTGTACAATACATAAGGATACACCAAACAAATAATGTTTGGATTTGGCCAAATTCCACCAAACCAAAACAGTTACCAGTCACCCAGAAATCATCCATATCCAAATCCTGCTGGGATTTATCTGGTCCATGCCGTTGACCTGGCATATGCGCAGTGCTTAGGAGAAGGGGATGCCTGGATAGGCAGGGGAACATGGCAGCAGAAGCCAACCCTGCTGGAAACTACCCCAGGGATGGTGTGTTTTTTTATGGAACAGGAGCTACAGCTCATGGTAAAAGGCAGTGGGGACACCTAAAAAAGTTTGCTTCCCCTAGTGACTTTACCATTCCTCATCTATGAAGTAATAGACAACTTCTTTACAAATATGGAGCCTCTTACATTGTTTGGAGTTTTACTGCATAACGACATGACTACCATACCAATTCAAGTGTTTTAAAACCACAAAAGTTGACCCTTTGCTTTACTTTGCAAAAACCCTTGGCCTGGAGGACAGTTAGAGTAAGATTTTTTGTGGGAGAATGCCTGTTTGCCCTCCTAGATACGTTCAGAAAGTCTAGTTGAAGGTCAGTTAGGGAAAGATTTGAGGTGAGACTGTATTTGCTGTACTAGATATTCCTGGACCCATGACTGAATGACTGATATACCAATGTTTTCAAATATATCCGTAACCTTTTTATTCTTGAAAATTAAGGGGAGCACTTTAAAAGGCATATTAATGCTGTGGTTGTTTGCCAACTACTAGTACACAACATGTTTCGGGCCTGTGTGCCCTTTATCACACTTGATGAAGGGCACACCGACCTGAAACATGTTGTGTACTAGTAGTCGGCAAATAAAAGCACAAACACAGCAATAATATGCCTTTTGAGTGCTCTCCTCAATTTTCAAGAATATAAAATCCACATATCAGAATATTGGTGAACTGATTGGGGGAAAGTTGCACTCCTTTCCTAAATTGAATTAGCAGTGTGTTTTGGATATCCTACAATTTTGATATCTGTAATCTTGTTATAAACAAACGGGGACTCTGTCCAAAGGTCGGTTCTTTAAGGGAAAACGGAAATAAAAAAAAGTCTGACAGCCACTGGTTTATGGGGGTTTAGCCAAGTTACAGATTTAAGAAGTCATAAGACGATTGGTTACACGAATAATGGCTTGGGAATTCTCTATCAAAATGGTTTGCCAGTGTCAAAAGCCTCCCAAGTGTCTCCCATGCAGTTGTATTTTGCTTTCCGGGAACTGTCATTTAACTACGCTGGAGGCACAGGTCACTATTACAGTAGGGTTACCAGATCACTTAAAAGTTCAGCTTCACGTCTAGAAAATCCAGCTAGAAGAGCTGCACTGATATCATGTAACTGCAATCAGTGCCACAAAGTGTTCCTAAATTTTCAAGTGCTCTGCTAACTCTATGTATATATTTACAGTCATGTACCACACCATTAGCAAAAACCGTACACTGGATCTTGTACAGATTTTCGGCCATAAAATGCAGACAAGTGACGTGTGTGCAGTTATGAATCAAGCAGTGATGCATACGGCAGAGCAGGGGATCTGGAAGCTTAGGAAATTGCTTCTTAATAGTGACAAATAGTCTCTGTTTCCTCTGAGCAAGTTACACCGGGCAATAGGCTAACATGGAGCAAACAAACAATCCCTGCAGCAGATTTTTTTAAACACTAAAAATGCAAAATAAACCTTGGTAAGTGGGGCCTGAACGTCCTGCTTTTCAAGGCTTTAGATGTGGAAACAGCATGCCTGCCCCGTGCCAGGCTATAACATATATGTCTGGGCCTGTGGCTGCATTGTTTATGCACCTGGCTCAGTCACATGTCGGCAGTTGCATTTCCTCCTGTGGCACTTTGCTTCATGCCTCCTCGCCATCTTGGACATTTTTCACAGTTTTCTATAATTTAGACACTGCAAAGGGGGTATTACTCAAAGACTGTTCTTTGGATTTGGAAATGAGCCATCCCCTTGACAAAGTCATTTTCGGTCCCAGGAAGCTGAGCTTTAAGCCCTGACAGTTCAGAAGAACCATCATCTGATTACAGTGTTCCAACAGACATTCAATTTGTAGTGGAAGTGCATCAACAAACCAGTGCCAAAATTATTGGGAGGATCTAATGTGTTTTAAACCATATGCTTTTTTTCTTCCGAACTGTAAAACCCATGCAGCAGCAGCAGCTCTTATCACTTCCATCTGAGTGGTAGCAAAATGGGCATAATACGTCATTTATAGGATATTACTGGTAAAATTCTTATCATTGGTTGATAAAATGTTTGCCTTTACATTCTTGCATTTATTCTTTCCAGAAACTAAAACTGTGACCATTTAGGACAATGATGGTCACATTCTGTTATGGAAGTATTATTCAGTTGGCTAGAGGATGGCTGAATCCAAACGACATGGGTTTTTGCACAGTAAATGTAGGACCTGGCACAAAAGACACCTCCAGCCATCCCAGTATTTACAGTTCACTGTGGTTTGGTAGGAATCGTGTGATCTGTAGCCCAAGGCGTTGGGCATTGCACCAAAGTGCTAGTACTTTCTAGATTTTTCCATCACTTTTATGAATACACCCTTGTGCATTATTGTATGAACATTTATTGATGACGTCATGTCCAAATTCAGCTATGTCAGTTTCAGGTTTAGACTGACATTCAAAATAGGCCCTGGCATTTCTAGTAAACAGAGGCCAAACAGCCCCCCACCAGCCCACTAAATAAGTAACTGTCTATGGCATCTTATAGCAGCCCCTCTGGCATTTGCCAGAACCCACAGATTGCCAGTCTGGAGCTGGTCCGTTCCAACTGAAGCATAGAAATGTGGTATGAGGTTCCCAAAAATCAAAACAATAGTAGTTTAAAGTACAAAATAATTTATTAGGACCTGAAAGAAAAGGATCGTATGCGTTTTGTGCCTATTAGAGCACTTAAAGTGGCCACAGACGTTACAATTACGATCTTTCCTGGAAAAGATCTTTTCCAAGATTGTCGTTTCAACACACACGTGTAGAGCTGAACCGTCAGATACACAGGTAGAAACAATACAATTCTACCTGTATCTGATGATTCAGCATTAACATTACAACCAGCCCGACTGATGAGCCAAACGATTCCCAAGCTTTCTGCCAATATTGGTCGGCATGCCTCCCACCATACACAAACCGAATTTTGAATTTTTTTTGTACGATATTGTCGGTGCATCTATGGGCACGTAGTAAGTAAATGCCCCAATAGATAAGGTGGTTACGGGGCAGATCAGGTAACAGGTCTGATACAGGTTGCAGGTACATGGTCTAGGTTGGGTCCAGGTTTCAGAAATTCGGCCTACACAGTATTCTACCACAGGCTAGTGATATAAACACCCTGCCTTAAAGGGGTTGTTCACCTTTGAGTTAACTTTTAGTATGATGCAGAGAGTGATATTCTGAGACAAGTTGCAATTGGTTTTCATTTTTTATTATTTAAGGCTTTTGAGTTATTTAGCTATTTATATAGCATCTCTCCAGTTTGCAATTTCAGCCATCTAGTTGCTAGGGCCCAAATTACCCTAGCAACCATGCATTGATTTGAATAAGAGACTGGAATATAAATAGGATAGGACCTGATTATAAAGATGAGCAATAAGAAGTAGCAGTACTAATAAGTGTGTAGCCTTACAGAGCATTTGCTTTTTAGATGGGGTCAGCAACGCCCATCTGAAAGCTGGAAAGAGTCAGAAGAAAAAGGCAAATAATTATAAAACGATAAAAAATAAATAATGAAAACCAATGGAAAAGTTGCTTAGAATTGGCCATTCTGTAACATACTGAAAGTTTACTTAAAGGTGAACCACCCCTTTAATTTGTGGTTTAAGTTATTTTAAATGTTAATATTGTTGCTTCCAATAAGGCTTTTTCTGTTGTTTTAAAACAACTATTTATGGGTGGAGGCCCTCTCTAAAATATTATTTTCACAATAGGGGTATGTGTGATGTGCCAGGGTAAGAGAAGCTCATTTCTCCCTTCCTGTTGACTTGTATGTCATCATCTTGTTCTCTCCTCCGTTACGTTGAAGCAGTTTAATAATGCAGAGGACGAAAAGTGAGAATGTGAGTTTTTGACTGTGCTCCTCCCACGCTGCTTGAACTCGCTAGAAGATACAGACAGGAAGTATGAAAGACACTAACGGGGTGGGGAATATAATATCTCTTTATTTGTGGAGAGCAAGTTAACAGCGAGTGAAAGAAACCTAGCTCTGTGTGTTCTGGTACTGTCCTCACCGTCGGTAAGTAGATGTAAGTCGGCCATTATATCTCTGTGACCCAGTTTCTCTATGCTTGTAGTTGGTTCTGGTTAAAGGGATACTCTGCCTATAAATTGTTAGGCATAATTAAAGAACAGATGATTATAAGCCACATTCCAGTATCTGTCAATTTAAAATTGTCACTGGTTTTAATGTTATTTCTCAATCTGTCTGATTTTTTTTTTATATCCTCCACAATTCTGATCTAATGTAGCGGAAGCCACCTGCTCTATGGTTTCAAAATGTAGAAGCAGAGGCCAGAAAAGACGAAACAAACACAGCTTTCAATAG
Source organism: Xenopus petersii (assembly GCA_038501925.1). NCBI lineage: Eukaryota > Metazoa > Chordata > Amphibia > Anura > Pipidae > Xenopus > Xenopus petersii. The sequence continues at coordinate 132,251,497 of CM076676.1, read as the reverse complement.
CAATTACATTTATTAGTCACTTTTTTTTTTTTTTTTTAAATGACTGTATAGCGAAGAAGTTGCTTCTTTCATTATGCAATTATGCAAAAAATAAAAAAATAAAAATAGTTTTTCAGCGAAGTCGCTCTGCGTTGTCTGCTGCTAATTCTGAGATGCGGAACAGTCAGGGATTTATTAATGGATTTAAAGAAAATGTATGTTTCATGTAGATATATCCACATGACTGTTGTGCCAGTCTTTCAAAAGAGGAAATAGCTTTTGTAGAGTGGTTTCTCATTAGCCAACGGCTGCTTTGTGTCTTGTACATGTATCTTACGCAAACGGTTACTTCAAAAAACAACATTTCTTTTCACAACCATGCAGTGCATGAGAAGCCTGCATTTTCAGTACACTCCAATTCCACCAACTGGCAAAGTCATTTAAAGGGATACTGTTGACCTAAGATCTCCCCACTGGCTACTAGCGACTTGGGATTTTTATGTACATTGATAAATGCTGTGCTACCTTCTGGCTCCTAAATATGTATAAACATGGTTGGTTTCTATACTATACACTATGGCAGATTTATATTCAGCACAGAATGACTATGTACCCAAGTATTGATTCAACCATGTCTGTTTGCCTACCAGGTGATAATTTGCTTAACTCACTAAATGGTGCTGTGCAGGTATCTATTTGGGCTAATACAAAAAAAGCCTTGGGTTGTAACGGCCTTTCTATGTGTATTGGGCTTCCCTTACCTGTTCATGCCCTTGAGATAATAATTTGGGGGTCTTTTCTTGTAAATGGTTTGGTGTAAAATTGCTTTCTCAAGTTTTTCCATATCTTGATGTTAGTGTCAATTAAATGAGTTCAGCTAAGAATGGTACTGCGATGTGCTTTAACAGCAAGGACACCAGATTAAAGGGATTCTGTCATGTAAAAACTTGTTTTTTTTGTTGTTTTTTTTTTTTTTTACAAAATGCTGCTGCAGCAGAATCCTGCATTGAAATCAATTTTTCAAGAGAGCAAAGATTTTTTATATTTAAATTTGAAATTTGACATGGGGCTAGACCTGTTGCTAGTTTCCCAGGTGCCCTCAGCCATATGACTTGTGATCAGATAAAACTCAATTATTTTCAATTGCTGCACTGCAAGTTGGAGTATTGTTACCCCCCTCAGCAGCCTATTAGCAGAACAATGGGAAGGTAACCAGATAACTCCTAACTCCTGCATTGCTAAAAATGCTTCCATTCCTATTGGCAGATATGAGAATAGCTTGGTGTGGTTGCCTATATTACAACTAAAAAAATACAGATATAAAAATGAATAATACCTTTAATAGTGTAAAAGGGTGTGTTTTAAAGGGGTGGTTCGCCTTTACGTTAACTTTTAGTATGTTAAAGAAAGGCCAATTCTAAGCAATTAATTAAATATTTTTTATAGTATTTGAATTATGTGCCTTCTTCTTCTGACTCTTTCCAGCTTTCAAATGGGGGTCAATGACCCCTTTCATAAAGCAAATGCTCTGTAAGACTACAGACTTTTTGTGATTGCTACTTTTTATTACTCATCCCTCTATTCAGGCACTCGTGTATTCATATTCCAGTATCTTATACAAAGTATTCCATGGTTGCTAGGGTAATATGGGCCCTAGCAACAGGAATCCTGAAACTGCAAACTGGAGTGCTGCTGAATAAAAAGCCAAACAACTCAAAAACCACAAATAATAAAAAATGAAAAAAAAGTACAGAGGGTACAGAAAAAAGAATGAAATCTGTGTGCATTAAAGGGGTAATTCACACTGAAGTTAACTTTAAGTATGATGTAGACATTGATATTATGACATCAATTTGATATCAATTTGCAATTGATCTTCATATTTATTTTGCATGGTACCGGTATTTCAATTATTAAGCTATGGTTCAGCAGCTCTCCAGATTGGTATTTCTACAGCTCACTGGTTACTAGGGTCTTATTTACCGCAGCAACCATGCCGTGGTTAGACTGAGGGTCTGAGGATATGAATTGGGGGAGGGACTTAAGAGAAAAAAAACCCAATAATTAAATTGTCGCCTCACAGAAAGGGAAATTGTTCAAAAACTTTAAAAAATAAATGCAAAGTTTCTAGGAATAGAAATCCCCCTGTAAACTGACAGACAGGGGAAATGCTTCTGTTGCATTTGTATTGCTTTAATGCTCAAGGGAACTCCTGACACTGACCAATTCAAAGTCCAGGATTCCTGTAGTGGACATCTGTGTTATTACAAACTGGAATATTGGGAAAACATGCTGCATACACAATTTTTGCACCTTTACTGTTAGTAAATACAAAGTCCATTGGCACATCTTCATTTCTGTGTGTTCTCAATGTATGTGTGGAGTCACAAAACAAGTAGACAGTCCCGCTTTTTACAGCTCAACCTGCAGTCCCGCATTTGTACTGAAAAGTCCAGATTTTCTCTGCACTGGGAACAGCCAGAAAAATAAACAAAAGTTTCTAGCTTAATTGGCTTTTCGCAGAGAGCCCAGAACAGCCACCAGCTGCAACTAGGATACTTTGTAACTATTTTTAGATAAGCAAATAAGTAATTGTAAGAATTTAGATGAGGAGATCCCTTGGGAAAAGTTACACTCACAGCTTAAAGGGCAATTCACCTTCATTAGCAAAACTGTAAACACAGAAATATGTTCAAACCTGCCAAGTTTTGTAAAATGAACATGGTAATTAGGGGGTGTGGCCACAAAATGGGCCTGGTCAAAAATGGTTTTATCCCTCTTTTCATTTGCAAAATGTTGGGAGGTATGCAAGTAGATAAACCCTATAAAACAATTGCAGACATTTGTGAATTGCCCACAATATGACCTGTAATTAAATACTAGTACACTTGTGATTGTGGTAGGAGCTCCTATTGGTGGTGGGGCACATTAGAGCGTGTGGTACACCAGACTAGTTAGTCTTCCCTTCTCTTTTCCAGAACCAATCCAAAATATAAAATACATGTCCTTGTAACATTGCATAGGTTTCCAGAAACCCAGAGTTCTTTAATAAAATAATAAAAATAAAAACACTGAGTGTGAGAGAACTTCGCTGGCGGTTTATTCAGAACTGAGCAAACAACTTTGAGTAACTATTCTAAGGAAAGTTCTGGTTATCGCAGTGACTGCTAATCTGTTATTCACAGGCCCTTTGAGAGCTAAATTTAATCCACCCTCTTAACACTATAATTATGTGGTGATAACCACTGCTTAATTTGCAGTTACATGGAACTTCTCACGAAACGCAAGGGCAGCCGTTATAGGTCCAGTACATACCCACCCTGTAGAGATCAGCCATGGGAGCATATTTATTAAGGGGTTAAAAAGCAGCTCGCCACAGTTAGCCAAGGGGAAACTTTGCAGCTCTCTATTTACTTGTAGAGGTTATTATCCAGAATTTGGACCTGGGAATTTCCATAGATTTCTCTGTAATTAAAAATCATTGAAACATTAAATTAAACCATTGTTTTGCCACCAATATGGACTCATGCAGTTTACGTACCATCAAGTACAAGCTACTGCTTTATTATTACAGAAAAAAAGGAAATTATTTTCTGCTTTAAATGGATTCTATGGGGGAAATTTACTAATGGGCGAATTGTCGCCTCGGAAGGCTCTGCCACACTTCGCGCTTATTGACTCTGGCGAAGTTTAGCCAGCGAAAATTCTTCAGCACGAGCATTTAAAAGCGCACTTTCGCTAGAATTACTTACTTCCGAGCAAAACTTCATTAACACAATTACGCTTAGGTCAATTTGAATAGGGCGGGTACATATAAGTCATATATATGTCTTTATTAGTGATGTTGGTGAAATTGCATAAAGTGGCAACTTCTTATTAAAAAGGAAGCCAAACCTCTTTACTTAATTTTTCAGGATTCATTGAGATCTGGCATAGTGCCAAGAGACTGGTGAATTGCTAATGTGGTGCCTCTATTCAAAAAAGGATCCCGTTCTCAGCCTCAAAACTATAGGCCAGTTAGTCTGACATCAGTGGTAGGAAAGCTTTTCGAAGGGTTAATAAAGGATAAGATACTGGACTTCACAGCAAATCATAATACTATGAGTGTGTGCCAGCATGGTTTTATGCGTAATAGATCTTGCCAGACTAACTTAATTTCTTTTTATGAGAATGTAAGTAGAGACCTCGATTCTGGGATGGCAGAGGATGTGATTTACTTAGACTTTGCGAAAGCATTTGGATACAGTGCCACACAAATGTTACTGGTTAAATTAAGGAATGTTGGCCTGGAACATAGTATTTGTACCTGGATAGAGAACTGGCTAAAAGATAGACTACAAAGAGTGGTGGTAAATGGACTCCAGTCCTTAAGAGGGATATAAATGAGCTGGAGAGAGTGCAGAGACTAAGTGCAACTAAACTGGTTAGAGGGATGAAAGACTTAAATTATGAGCGGAGACTGTCAAGGTTGGGGTTGTTTTCTCTGGAAAAAAGGCGCTTGCGAGGGGACATGATTACACTTTACAAGTACATTAGAGGACATTATAGACAAATAGCAGGGGACCTTTTTACCCATAAAGTGGATCACCTTACCAGAGACCTCCCCTTTAGACTAGAAGAAAAGAACTTTCATTTGAAGCAACGTAGGGGGTTCTTCACAGTCAGGTCAGTGAGGTTGTGGAATGCACTGGGTGATGTTGTGATGGCTGATTCAGTTAAAGGGATCCTGTCATCGGAAAACATGTTTTTTTTTTCAAAACGCATCAGTTAATAGTGCTACTCCAGCAGAATTCTGCACTGAAATCCATTTCTCAAAAGAACAAACAGATTTTTTTATATTCAATTTTGAAATCTGACATGGGGCTAGACATTTTGTCAATTTCCCAGCTGCCCCTGGTCATGTGACTTGTGCCTGCACTTTAGGAGAGAAATGCTTTCTGGCAGGCTGCTGTTTTCCCTTCTCAATGTAACTGAATGTGTCTCAATGGGACATGGGTTTTTACTATTGAGTGTTGTTCTTAGATCTACCAGGCAGCTGTTATCTTGTGTTAGGGAGCTGCTATCTGGTTACCTTCCCATTGTTCTTTTGTTTGGTTGCTGGGGGGGGGGGAAGGGAGGGGGTGATATCACTCCAACTTGCAGTACAGCAGTAAAGAGTGATTGAAGTTTATCAGAGCACAAGTCACATGACTTGGGGCAGCTGGGAAATTGACAATATGTCTAGCCCCATGTCAGATTTCAAAATTGAATATAAAAAAATCTGTTTGCTCTTTTTAGAAATGGATTTCAGTGCAGAATTCTGCTGGAGTAGCACTATTAACTGATGCATTTTGAAAAAACATTTTTTCCCATGACAGTATCCCTTTAATGCCTTTAAGAATGGCTTGGATGATTTTTTGGACAGACATTATATCAAAGGCTATTGTGATACTAAGCTCTATATTTAGTATAGATATGGGTATATAGAATTTAATTAAAAGTAGGGAGGGATGTGTGTATGTTTGCTGAGTTTTCATTTGGAGGGGTTGAACTTGATGGAAGTTGTCTTTTTTCAACCCAATTTAACTATGTAACTATTTTCACAGTTTTTATTTTCACACTGAACTGTTCCTTTTAAAAAAAATAAATAAATAAAAATATATATATATATGTATATATATATATACACACACACACTTTGAGAAAGGCATCGGAGAGGCCGAACCATTAGTCCTTTAGCTAATAAAACATTTTTATTTTTATAAGACCTGAGAGTGCGGACCTTCTTTGTGGGATAGTTATTCTAAAAATTTTGGACACTGCACCCAGGCACCTTTGAACCAAGTGACGTGAGTGCCGACTCCTACACAGACTACTATATATATAGAGAGAGAGAGATAGATATAGTGAATAAAGTACCCGCTCTTGTAAATTATAAGGATATGATAAGTTACCAAGGAGTTTCTTGACCATACAAAAACACGAGGCTGAAGGCCGTGTTTTTTTACAGGTCATGGAACTCCGAACTTCCTCATATTTTGCAACAGGGGGTACTTTATTAAAGTGAGTCATGTGACAGAAATGACATCACTACTCACCGTTTATAACTTACATCAGTACTCAACGTTTACAAGAATATCATTTACAATATATTCATGGATTTTGTGTATTATATATATTTAACAGGTGAAACTATAACCTGGCAACCTTAGTGGAAAATTTGCACTTTGATGAACGATGAACTTTGAGTAATAATGGTTCGCCTGAGCGAAAACTCACTTGTCGAAAGGGCATGAAACGTAATTAGCGCTAAACTCTTTTGCTAGCAAATTGTCCAATATGCCTTTTAGTAAATTGCAGATGTCGCCGTGAAGTGTCAATTTGGCGAATTTTCGCTAGCGACAGCTACTTCGCTCTTTAGTAAATTTGCCCCTATGAGAGATGGCCCTACATTCCCATACCTGTATAGGATCGTTAAGGCCATGCTCTAGAGCAAACTCTTTTTCCTCCAAACCATGTTCGGGATTGATATTAAACATGATGGATTGGTAGGAGAGGCCCTGATCCTGGGTGTGATCACAGGCAACAAGTTTGGGCAGAATGAAAATTCTCTTTCAGCATGGCACTTGTAAGTAGCTCATAAACAGAAGCCGAAACCTCCTTGTGTTTTCCAGGGCAAATCGTGGGTTATCCAGCCTACAAGACCCTGTGTGGCTTATTTTCTTTGTTTTTGGAATAAGACAAAAACATTATGAGCCCTAGCGCAGGCTAGCTCTGCATCCAGTTCATTCAGAAGTGGCGCTGTTCTGTTGCTGTCCATGGAAGAGGTTTGCTGCCAGCAGAAGGTGAAAAGCGGAACTGCTAGTGGCATAATGCTGTAATGGTTTTTTCCTGATGCCCAGAAATAATAAATGTTGCTGCGAGTCTGAAGCAAACACTTCTCTAGTCTATCCTAAAACAAGCTCTAGGGTAGTGCCCAGCTGAACAGTAGCACATCGAGAGTGGCACAATCTTGTGCTCTCCTTACCTTATATGTAGATCTCACGCTCTTTCAACTAGTGATTAGACAGGTTACTTGGCAATAAAACTAGTTCCCTTTTAACAGTTGTGCAAGGGCTACATGATGAGAGAGCGAAGGCACTCCAATTAGTCATTAAACCGGTGGTTCACTTTCTAAGTTAACGTTTAGTATGTTTTATAATGTTGTATATAGTATAGTATATTCTAAACAACCTTTCAATTCGTCTTAGTTTATTTTTAATAGTCTTTGGATTATTTGCGTTCTTCTTCAGACTTTTTCTAGCTTTCAAGTAGACGTGACTGAACCTAATAGACAATGCTCTGTAAGGCTACACTTTTATTGTTATTGCTACTAATGTTACTCAACTCTCTATTCAGGTCCTCTCCTATTTATATTCAAGTCTGTTGTTTAACAAAATGCATGGTTGCTAGGGTCAGTTGGACCCTAGCTACCCGATTGTGAAATTGCAAACTGAAGAGCAGCTGAATAAAAAGGCTAAATGATTCGAAATAACGACATATACTAAATACTGAAAGCCAACTGCAAATTGTCTCTAAGGGTAGGGCTACATGGACGATTTATGTGCGATCCAACGCACTGAACGAAACTGCAGGCTTCACATCGGATTTGACTGAAATAAGGTATTTAATAGGATTGTTGGATGGTGTCACATCGTTGATCCGACAGTCACATCAGATCAGCACTGCGTCACCATCCGACAATGCATTCACTTACCGTATTTCTGTCGCATGCGATTTAACGCCTGCATTTTTTGTGCAGCGCGTCGGATCGCACAGAAAACGCCCGTGTAGTCCTACCCTTAATATCACTCTCTATATCATACTAAAAGTTAACTCAAAGGTGAACAAGCCCTTTAACCTTGCACTACTAGATTGCACAAAGCTGTGCCACAAATAAGGCGTTATTTACTATGAGGCTCAGAGGAACAGACACCATAATTAGACTTTTTTGCCAGTAAATATATGTGCCCAACTGACTGCTTATTGTACCTGAGCAGGAAACCGCCAAATTTCAGGCCATTTACTTTGTACTTTGCTTTTGGAAGGGTCTTTGCTCCTCTCCAAGCCAGTTCCCATACCCCAGCATAACGGTAGCAAATCGAATCATTTTGTTGCATTGTATAGCTCAGACTAACATGCTGCTGCTATATAAATAAATGATGATGATATTGCTAATCTTTACCTGTGTGAGGGCAGAGCTGTGATTGGCTATCAGCATGCTACTTTACTGGTATTTATGAGGAATAGTCGTTAGGACACACCACTGTTAACTTGAAAGACAGATAAGCAGACTTCCAATAAAGGTGTAATTTTTACAGGTATTAATCCTTTTTAGGCCAAATATTTTTTCTTTATTTGTGACCATTTCATTGTTACTGGCTACTGCTCCTATAACAACTTTATAACTGGTTCGAGGCCTTGGGGGACCCTGGATAAATACTGAGTTGGTGAGCTACCTGGCTCTGGACTGACACGAAATTTTCATGCGGAGAGAAGTGCGCACTTCTCTCTATCTGCCATTAACCATCCTGGGGATTAGTTTGAGGGTCAGCTGGTGGTATGGAGTGAGTTACATCATGGACTCACAGGTGAAAGGCTGGCAATGCAGGCATAGTCACAGTAGGCCCTGGCCTAATGCCCCCTTTTATTTAAGGGGACCTGTCATCCTAAGAAACAATTTCAAATTCTTTTCTATCATGTCGCTTGAGCAAAATAAACTTTGCTTACACTGTATTTATTATTTAAATTTTGTTTCCTTCTGTTTTGGAATTATACAATCACAGCAAGCAGGCGGCTGCAATTTTGTGGACACGGTTATTAAGGGAAATTGTGTATCACCCCAAAATCTTGTGTATGAACCAGAATGAGGGACCTAATGTCCATGTGCAGTGCCCTACACAACAATTATAGAACCTGAGGAGGGAAGGGGGAATGTGAGGAGAGCAGTGACATGTAGGAAGTGCTGAATGGAAAGTGAAAGTAATTGACTGCCCCTCCTCTATGCCACGGGCATATAGGCGGGGCAGGTAATATTTGATTGACAGTTTAGATATTTAAACACCTTTATAACAGGTATGGATGTTTTAATGAAAAAAAATTTTCGGGTTACATATTTAATTTGGAAAGGACTTTCATTATGCAGTTTTTTATGTGTAGATGACAGGTCCACTTTAAGGCGGCCCTGCTCATACCAAAATCCATCTAAAAGCATGGCTGTCCTTGTCAAAATAATGTTATTGTACTGCAGCTATTTACTTAATTAGTTTTTGTTCTATGCATTTTTGGTTTCCAGTCCTTTTGTCCACAACAAGTATCTGTCTATGTCAACTGTATAGAAAATCCATAACATTCTGGCTTCCTCCCCCATCCAAGGGTCGGTATTGTAACTCCATTAATGTTTGGTTTTTATTAATTTGCTTGGTTATGTCCAAGCTGAATTCAGTAGTCACAATCTCTCAAAGGCTTGTCATTTGTTTAATGCCAGAAGGTGAGTCTCTGCATTTATGCCTGCAGGCTAAAGGTTTGCAATTGCTGAAAAATACAAGCTGTTCTTATTTAAAACGCCATGTTGTGTCATTTCCAGATACATGGAAAGGTCACAGAGCACTGTAGAACTACAGCTTATTCCATGGAAGAAAATACAGTGAATGTGTATACCTGTACCTATTATTTTTCTGAACCAAGAAAAACCAGAATGCATTACAAAGCATTACAAAATATGCTTGTACTTTATCATAGGCCAGGGACACTGAAGATTCTTTGTTTACTATTCTCGAGATATACCTGAGGCCGATGTGTGTACAAACATGAGATGTAGGGGGAATGTTATGTGCTAACAGTGGTCATGCACAGGCTGTTTATTCATGATTTCCTGGGCTGATATATGGCATACAGCAGGTCTGGACTGGAAATCAAACTGGTACACAGAGGCCCAAACAGCCCCCCGTCAGCCATACAGAAGTGCAAGGAGCACATGTTGACGCAAGTGCCTTTAACGAATGGGATTTTAAATACAAGTGCAATGGTACAGTAAGTGAATAAACCATAATAGCTATATTGCACTGATCCAGAGCAAAACACTACATGCAGGCTACTTGCTGATCGTTCACATCCCAGTGTGCCCTTTTGAAATTGGAAGTTAAATTCTGCTTCTAGAAAGTGTATATAGATTCCTGTTAACAAAACAAAAAACAACATACTTAAGAACATCAGATTTACTGAGAGATTTTTCATTGATGCCCTGTGATTATATATTAACTTACCCTTCACGTTTGCTTTTTTTTCTTTTCTAGGACAGCTATTAGACCCGGAGAAGTCATCTTTAACGTGTCCGGGTTTTTCAGCCCATGATGACATGAATCCAAGATTAACCAGACTGGGAGTACGCTAGGAAACATCATTGCTGCTGGAGAAAGATATCCAAAGACAAATGAAAATCGGCCAATGTGTGAAATGGAAGATCTGCAGCTTGATGTTGACAATGGTGACTTCCCCGTTTACATTCCACATTCTGACCCAGGGAGAACTTTACTTTATGGGGATAGTCAGGAAGAAATGACCAAGGTATGTGCCCATCTTGGTGGGCCCACAACGAATGTTGATGCCCATGCCAGTGATACACTTATCTGGTGTAGACAAGATCCCAGATCAACACAAGGAAATGTATTTGAGTCAATTATGCCTACTGCTGTGCCCTGTGAGACTAGGAATTATTTGTGCGCTGAGACTGTAACAGATGAGGAACAATTTCCCCTCATGTCTTTGGAACCCACCAGCACGAGGATCCAAGATAAGGAAAAGGGCAGTGTGGCTACCAATTTAATACTGGTGAGTATGCTCCAGGCTCAGCTGTGTATGGAGGAACTTCAAGATGAGATTGATAAAAAAGAGAAACCATGGAGATCTCCAGAGACTTTCCATTACCAAGAAAAAGGTTTAGATTTGGACCCATATAATGAAGACCAAGAGGATCATATGCAGGAGAAAGCAGATCTGAAGGGCGGTCATGAAAACGATGAGGATTGTGATGAGGATGACGAGGAGATACAAGACGAAAGTTTGTTCTGTGAAAATCCTTTATTTATGGGCACTCCACCTCCACAGCCTGTTCATCCCCATTCACAAGCATACTTAGATCTGAGGACTACCAGGAATGGCTTCATCTCATGTGATGAGGATAAGAACCTTGCAGATGGATTGGGATGTGGTCAGACATTACCAGCCACGGGTCTTAATGCTTGGGACAATAAAGATAATTCTGCAAGCCTGTATTCTGAGGGGCAGGTGATGCAGGCAGCAGAATCATTGGAAATCCTCCAGATAGTTGAAGATTGGGAGCAAGAGGAGGCCTTATCCAACACCCTGAGCAGATGCAAAAGGTCTCCACCTGTTGACTTTCACTGTATTGAGGAGGTATGTGGGCCAAGTTTAATTATCAGATCTTCTGGGCAAGATGCTCCATCATTAGGCTGATTTGTTGGTTTGGTTTTTCCTGAGAAAGATTTGATAAAATATGAAACTGAAATATGCTCTTAAAGGAAAACTATACCCCCAAAATGAATACTTAAGCAACAAATAGTTTATATCAAATTGAATGACATATTAAAGAATCTTACCAAACTGGAATATATATTTACATAAATATTGCCCTTTTACATCTCTTGCCTTGAACCACCATTTTGTGATGGTCTCTGTGCTGTCTCAGAGATCACCTGACCAGAAATACTACAACAATTACTGTAACAGAAAGAAGTGAGGAAGCAAAAGGCAGAACTCTGTCTGTTAATTGGCTCATGTGACCTTACATGTGGTTTGTATGTGTGCACAGTGAATCTTACGATCTCAGGGGGCGGCCCTTATTTTTTAAAATGGCAATTTTCTATTTATGATTACCCAATGGCACATACTACTAGAAAAGTATATTATTATGATAATGGTTCATTTACATGAAGCAGGGTTTTACACATGAGCTGTTTTACTCAGTATCTTTTAATAGAGACCTACATTGTTTGGGGGGTATAGTTTTCCTTTAATCAAAATAGCCAGTCCCCCATTAAAGCTTTATAAAGCAATATTGTTGCAGCTTACAGAAGCACGAGTGAATGAATACTCCAAAACCATGCTATCAAAAACAATTCTGCAATGCAAAGTATCTTACTGAAAACGGAAACTGAACTTTGGTTGACAACTTTATATGCCTTTTAAATCTTTTGGGTTAAATATGTATCAGTTTTGCACACTGTTGATAAGTGGCTATCCCTCAAGACTGATTTGCCCCCTGTTGATCACCCCCCAGTTATTTGCACCACCCATTCTATATTAACAAATGCTCCAAATCCTTCCGATAATAGAGTCTTTCTGATACACAAATGGCAGCAAGAGACAAAACAAACCCACATCCTTTTGTTGTTCACAACCACATCCCTTCTTAATTATGTAGATGTTCCTCTTACTCTATAAAATGTTTTTCGGATTGTTAATCTGTGAGATTTCTGTTTTTAGAATCAAAGTTGTTATTGTCCATGCGCTAGACTGTAAGGAATCTACCCAGGACGCTAATAATAGCTATAGAGCATTTTGTTCCTTTTGGCTGAGGATTTGGTAACATTTATAAATATTATGTTTTCAAGCCCTAGTCAAAGATACAGAGATAGTTCAGAATTCCTGAATAACTAGTCTCTTTCGGACATAAGGGGTGTTGTTGAACAATGCCCCTACCACAACTGCAGGAGCACTAATGGGTGCAAATGCAAATCCCTTACAGTAATTCATATAGGATTTGCGTCCAAAGCAATGCTGCTGTCGGCACCTGGGGCTGGAATAAAGATCATGCACATGATGCAGAGCAAAGTGTTGGCAGATGCAAGACAACCTTGTCCATAACTCCTGCCATAGGGCTGCTCTGCACTCTGTCCTGGCAGGAGCTTCCTAACCTGCTTGTCTGAATGATTGGGATAGCCTATGTATGCATTCCTCATTAATACAGTGTTTTTGAACATAGGCAGTGATGTATTCATGGAGCAAATGCCCCATCACAGTCACAGTGACCTCTATAGTTGTTCGAACATGAGTCTCGGCCATTCATAAATCAAGCCCCTAGACCTTGAGTATATAGCACAGGTTCCTGTCTGGCCTCCTGTATTGTTTAGAGGTTACAAATTAGGACTGGCATGTTGACGTGTGACCTATGGGGCTAGAAATACATGCAAGGTTCACATAAAATATTTGTGAACACAGGGAAGTCTCTTTCCAGTTTCACTTCCAACTATAAACTGATGTGTCCTACAGCAAATTCTCCCCTTCTTCTTTCAGTTTCAGCAGTTTTCCTTGTGGTTTTTTTTTTATTGCTCAAAGAAGCAAGGTATGTTAGGTCATCAAGTTATTTTGGCAGCCATGGATAGTGATCCAGAAAACCCCATCTTAAGTATATATCTTATATAAAGGTTGGTGGCAGACGTGGATGCTGATCGGATGACTAATCTCCCCTAAATGCCTTTCCGCCGGCTAGAATTCAAAATCACTGGCAGGATGGCACTCGGAAACGATTTGTTTTCCGAAGTTGCCTCACGAGGAAACTTTGAGCGACTTCGGAAAGCCAAATCGATCCAAGTGCCATCCCGCCGGCGATTTACATTCTAGCCGGCGGGAAGGAATTTAGGGGAGATTAGTCTCCCTAGGAAGAGGTGATTTGTCACTGGGCGACTAATCTCCCCCAGTAGCCACATCTGCCACCACCCTTAGGGCCAGTGCACACGCTGATATTTTGGGAAATTAGACACCCATCGACAAATCGCTTCTTCTTCAGGCGACTAATCTCCCCGAACTGCCTTCCCACCAGCTAGAATGTAAATCGCCGGGGGGATGACAGTCGGATCGATTTTGCCTTCCAAAGTCGCCCAAAGTTTCCTCGTGAAGCAAGTCTGAAAGGTCTGAATTGGCAGCTAAAATCTGCCCATGAACTGGAGGTCAATACATTTAACCAGCTGGTTAAAAGACCTGGAGGAGAACTGACTTCAAGAGCCAGAACCAGTGAACAGAAAGTGATGAGCTTTCAATTGCCAATTACATTTACAAATGTAATGTTTTCAATAGAACTTTTTGTACGCTTATTAGGAATTGCTGCAAATTAGGTGGCAATGGGGTTTATTCCATGTGCACAAGGATTCTCCTGCCTGAAAGCTACTGTACTGTGCATAGGCCTGTGCCAATGCTTATTGAACTGGTTGCTGTGCTGAGCTGTAAAAGGAATAAGCAGCTTCTCCCATTTCAGTCATTAATCATTTATTGTGAGCCTCTTGTTTGCAATAATGATAATGTAATATGCTGCACTACTGGAAAAAGAAATAACTAGTCTTTGCAGGAGAGCAAAGCAGTTTAGGTGTAGGAGGGAAGGGAGAATTAACCCATTGTGCCCCTAAAGCCTTGCAAACAGCTGCTTGGATTTGCTTACATAGTTCTCTTGAGGCTAATGCTAATGGAATAATAAACATCATCTTGTAAAATATTTTCAACCATGGAAAGAGTTCCACGACCTTATAATGGCAGAAGGCTGCTGGTCAAGTGATCTATACAGGTCTTATGGGTGACTTCTGTATAGATGTATGTCTATATGGCCTCAGGCCCACAGTGTTTCTTATTATACACACATTTGCATGACTTATGGGAAATAGCATCACACTGATGACATCACTAAGTTTATAGAGACATATTTGTATGATAAATATATATCCATGTGACAAGACTGTGTGAGTGCAGTACTAACTGTCATTTCTCTTCCTCCTGGAACAGAAGCCAGTGTGTAGTTACATGGAACTACAGTGCACAGAACCTTCCCAAGACCAGAGCATCTGCTCTTCTCCAGGCCTCTCATTCCTGGACCAGGTTAATACAAAGTACTGCAAAACCAGAAACTTACCAGCTGATGATTGTTTGTCCGGAACCCCAGTGCCAGAGCAGGCAGATAGAAATCAGGTTAGTACTACAGACAGCATATTAAACCCAACCTAAATAATATATCTATAGTAATAAGTCAAATAAACTGGACTTGCTGTTTTTCATTTACCTTGAAGACATTTCGTTCTCAATTCAGAATTCTCGTTCTGAATTGAGAAAGCCAGTCTGATGACTAGAGAAACTTCTTCAAGGAAAAAGAAAATACACCAAGTCCAGTTGATTTGACTTATTACTATAGATATACCATGACCAGGATGAATGAGAATCTTCACAGTCAATCTAAATAATGTCAGCGTATTGCCTTTACTACTAAATCATATTGTAAATGCAGTTTTTACTTTGCTATCTCTTGCAATAAGAAACTTTCTGGCAGTATTCTGCACTCCACACACTCATACTGCCCCAAAATCAACCACTTAGATTCTACAAATTATTTATAGTATTGCCTAGCTAGAGATGCCATTAGCGTCCCACAGTGCAAGTGGTTACAGAGTTTCTATTGCTTCCGCCACATCTGAAAACTACAAACCTTTAGTCTATTCGTGGGAAACAAACTCACAACTGTAACAGTGTAGTTCAGTATAAAACCTAAAAGAACCCATGCATTGAAGGAACCTGAAGGATTCTTGTACACACAACTTGTATCAGGCCCTACAGCACTGACCTCACCTTGTATTCCATCCCTCTTATGAAGTATCTCTATTTCATGTCCCACCACCAGCATCCCTGGGCCTGTTTCTGCTGGATTTGCCCTATGGGTTTGGTTTGCTGTTAATAAAATGAAAATACCAAAGCTAGAAATCTAGTAGACGGTAGCTGCTCAGGCCAAGACCCAGATACAGAGCACACTGAGTTAGAAGTAATATTACTGTCCTATTCTGGCTCCAGGGATGTTATTGTAAAGGAGCAGACCCTGTTACTGCTGGGGAGCCATATATATATATATATATATATATATATATATATATGCATTAGGGATGCACCGAATCCGGGATTCGGCCAGGATTCGGCCTTTTTCCGCAGGATTCGGCCGAATCCTTGTACCTGGCCGAACCAAATCCTAAGTTGCATATGTAAATTAGGGGTGGGTACGGAAATCACGTGACTTTTCGTCAGAAATGAAGCTTTTTTTTTCCACTTTTTATTTTCCTGCCCCTAATTTGCATATGCAAATTAGGATTTGGTTCGGTATTCGGTCGAATCTTTCACCAAGGATATATATATATATATTAAACAGTTTTAATATATGTTTATGGGAAATATCTTATTGCCAACGTTTAAATTGGCCCTAAAATGATTTTGAGGGGCCAGTAACTTTTAGTACATGGCCTGTGACTGAAGAGTAGTGGAAGCTCGTCCCTCAATTAGTATTATGACAACAGGGAGCTCAGTATATTGCT
Organism: Xenopus petersii; assembly: GCA_038501925.1. NCBI lineage: Eukaryota > Metazoa > Chordata > Amphibia > Anura > Pipidae > Xenopus > Xenopus petersii. The sequence goes on along the minus strand of CM076676.1, from coordinate 132,235,145 downwards.
AAACCACTAGGGTTTTCATGTAGGATTATATGTAAAACACTCCATTTTAATGTGTGATTTATTATCAATAAATGCATTTAATGCTGTCAAATATTCCATATGCATGTACTCTTGTAAAGTGTAAAATGTAAATGCAGTTATCTCTTGAGCAATTCCTGATTTCAGTTTATAACATTGTCATTAATTCATGACTTGCAGAGTTCTCCTTGGCCAGAGGACACTTTACCCGTAGATGCCCGTACCTCCTTCCAAAGGGCAGATGAAGTGGGTAAGTGTAAAGTAAAAATTTTTGCCTAAACCACAAACTGCTACTCAGGAATTCTATGCCACTATTGGATGCTTATTGTCATGCAGCCAATTGTGGAATGGAATACATACTGTAAGTGGCAGTATATAACCTCCAAGGCAGGTGAGAGGTCTGGCCCTGCATGTTCCATGTACTCATAGAATGTTACACCATTTTGGTTTCAAACGCAAAAAACAGGTCCAAAATTACAGGCACATGATCTCTATGTATGATCCCTGGGGGTGCCTCTTTGTGCCCCTTTTACACTCCAGTATTTGTGCCTGTATCCATGGTAAAGGAGCCCTCTGCACTTTATTGTCTGTTAAAGGAGAACTAAAGCTTAACTAAAGAAGTAGATAGAAATGTTGTACATTATGTTTTGGGCTTCTGTACCAGCCCAAGGCAACCACAGCCCTTTATCAGTGAAGATCTGCGTCTACAAAAAAGCCCCAGTTGCTCCCCATCATCTTCCCCCAGTTGCTCTGCTCTTAGTGACAGCAGCACAGAGCATGTACAGTGAATCAGCAGAAAAGAAGATGGGGAGCAACTGCGGCATCTTTGGAGTTAGGGGAGATTAGTCGCCTGAAGAAGAATCCATTTGTCGCTGGGCGACTTATCTCCCCGAATCGAGCGTGTGTCTATGCCCTTATTGAGCTTTGGGACCCACTCACAATATACAGTACACATAGAATAGAAATGTCACAATATAGGGCTGATTAGTAATTAATACAGATAGTTACTACATGGCAGCACAGAAACCAGTGCAATTAGCATCAGAATTTAATAATGAACCCTTTAGCATCAGTTTATATTACAGACCAACTTCATTTTCTGCTTGATAATTTGCAACGACCCCTAAGCTTAGCTTCTCAACAGCTGCTCAGAGCCCACTGAGCATGTGAGTGTCACAGACACTTTCCAAGATGGTGACCCCCTGTGACAAGTTTGAAGTCCTGGATCATTGCTGCTATTGACAAGCTGAAACTTTACAGTGGTGCAATAAATCCAGTGTATAAAATATGACATTTTTAGCTATATTAATTTTTAGGGTTTAGTTCTCCTTTAACTGGCTTTGCAGCCAAAGGAGAAAATCATGCATTTAAGATGACAACAGTCAGTGTACACTGGTATTGCCATTGTCCAGAGGGAAAGAGTTCACACAAGAGGATTTTTTTGTGTAAGATCACCACAATCCTGTTACTTATGTCTTCTGTTATATCTTATGTGTGTTCACCACTGTCAGACTGAGTAGAGGCTGTGGCTTTATCTGACAGGCTGGAGAGAAATTGCTACTTGTAAACATCAGAGCTTACTGCCTATCAGACATGCGCCTGCTCAATGCCCATATCCAATGGACTGATGAACACAGGCAGGAGAGCTGTCAGCTTCTTTGTAAAATGAATTATTTATGTTTGCTGACATAATGTGCATGGTTTAGTGAAATCGAGCAATTATTGCAAATTCTGACCTGAATGTTAAAACATGTATAAATACTTTTCTGCCTTTATATTTCCTGCCTACAAATTAATTATTATATATTATTGTCAATTTATGGAATCCGTTGGCATTTGTCCTTCGTATATTGTCCTTATATTTATTTATTATCCTTTATTGATAAAGCACCAACATGTTTATGCACAGAGATTGGCCATCATTCACTTCAGTCTCTGCCCCAGTGGATTTCAAAGTCTATGGTCCCTATCACATTCACACACCATAAGGTCAATGTCATCAAGAACCAATCTATTTGTATGTCCTCCTCTGTGTTTGCCTGAGTTTCCTTTGGGTACTCTGTTTCCTTCCATACTCCAAATACTGTACATACAGGAAGGTAATTGGCTCCTAATAAAACTGACCATAGTGTGACTTTTGTAGGGAACTTAGATTGTAAGCTCCACTGGGGCAGGGGCGATGGGAATGATGTATAATACCTGTAAAGCTCCGTGGAGAAGTGTCTGTGCTTTATAAATAACAGATTAACCAATAAAGGAACAGTTCAGTGTAAAAATAAAAAACTGTGTAAATAGATAGACTGTGCAAAATAAAAAATGTTTTTAATATAGTTAGTTAGCCAAAAATGTAATGTTTAAAGGCTGAAGTGACTGGATGTCTAACATAATAGCCAGAACACTACTTCCTGCTTTTCAGCTCTCTAACTCTGAGTTAGTCAGTGACTTGAAGGGGGGCCACATGGTACATTTCTGTTCAGTGAGTTTATAATTGATCCTCAGCATTCAGCTCAGTTTCAAAAGCAACAGATAAACTTTTATAAGATCTTTACATCTATGGCCAGCTTAAAACAGAACTTCTACTCGTGACGATTTTATTGTGTTCAGTAGTAGTAAAACATGGAAAATACTGCATATGATAATAGCATCCTTTTACCTTATCTTATCCCCCAGAGTGTCACTGTTGTTTATTAGTTGTTAGTAATATAGATAAGGACCCCTGGTCACAATTGTGTGAATCCTTTGACTCAAAGGTAGTGGAATGAAACCTATTCCCATATGCAGCTAAAAAACATTTTGTATTATTAAAATTCAGTTTGTTTTTCAACACTAGTCATAAAACTTTTGTATGTATTAATGTATCCAATTTTCTCTTATCTGAATAGCTGCTTCTCTTTGTGTACCATTGGTAGAGGAGGGATTGCTGTTTTCTCCTTCAAGTTCATTCCTGGTTTCAGCTCTGTTCATACCAAATGACTCAGATCACAATGTCCAAGCTTCCCTGGAGAATCCACCTGCTCTTCTTCTTCAGGAAATGCCACTAGCAGAGAGTAGAGACCATGACCTGGGAGATCATCTCGTATGCCAAGGGTGTCAAGACAAGGAGCAGGCAGTTAGAACATTGGCATCAAGAGAGAGGGAGGAAGAAGAGTCGGTGGTACTGGTGCAGCATCAGTATGGACCTGAGATTGTCAGTGAGGAGCATCAGGATGGACCTGAGATTATCAGTGAGGAGCATCAGGATGGACCTGAGATTATCAGTGAGGAGCATCAGGATGGACCTGAGATTGTCAGTGAGGAGCATCAGGATGGACCTGAGATTGTCAGTGAGGAGCATCAGGATGAACCTGTGATTGTTAGTGAGGAGCATCAGAATGGACCTGAGATTGTCACTGAGCAGATTAATGAAGAACCCACATCTGGGTAAGTAACCAGCTCAGAGTAATTATATTGTTAGTCACCCAATACTGCTGAACTACAGACATTCTCTATACAGAAGAATATTGTTAAAAATGTAGCACCTGTTTAAATGTTGGCTTCTGTAATGATCTGATCTAGATACTACACTGGGTATCTAAACTAAGGGTCAGAAATGAAGTACATTATAAAAAGGGTGGCTCCACTATCCTGGATGTACAAGAACCATAGAGCAGGTGGTAGATACTGAGCTTGTGCGCAGCTGTAGAAACTATCATCTACCAGAGGTAAAAAGGGTTAACTGTGTGGCAGCATTTTATTCTGCATGCTCTTCATAAGTTTTACCCATTCTCTTTTCTCCTGTCGACCATCATTCAGTTCTAAGGAGGTACCCAATGGGCACACTGTTCCAAACGGAAACAGTCAGGATCTTGAGGCAGCGAGGAGACTGGCATCAAAACTTTTTAAGTTGGATGGCTTTGAAAGATCCCAGGTGGCTCCTTATCTTCAGAAAAAGTAAGTGCAACATGAGAATGGGTGAGGAATTCCTTTGTTGGCTTTTATTCAATAACGAAAATACTCCATCTTTCTATTGTGAGACTTCTGAGGTTATTTAGGATTACTGTGAGCTGCAGTTCAGCATAATCTGTAGGGCCACAAATACGTAACATATTTTCCAAGCATACAGTGCTACGTACATGCATGTATATTGTCACACTCAACCCGTGTCTTGTTCGCTGCTTATATGGAAGCATCAGATTTCCGTGAGCACAGCAGGTTCCCAAATCAATCAAATCTAAATGTAGAGTCAGTATGTCATTAGCCATCTGAAACTCAGCAGGCCAGTGGCACATGGTACAAAAGGTACATTTCTCATGCCGTACACAGTCATTTAAAAACACTCAGCACATATCATGATGGAGTCAGTGTGGCTCAATGCATTTCATGGAAAAGGCACTGCTTCAGCAGGAGATGCACACTCCCTGTTTCTAAATTACACTGTTTACACTGCAAATAATTCACTCTACCATATAAAATATCATTCCTAATCCAACAAAATGTTTTTGTTGTAATATTGGTGTGTAGGTGCATCCCAGGTCATTTTGCCTGGCCATGTGCTTTCAGAAAGAGCCAGTGCTGCACTATGGAACTGCTTTCTGACAGGCTATTGTTTTTCCTACTCAATGTAACTGAAGGAGTCACAGTGGGACCTGGATTTTACTATTGAGTGCTGTTCTTATATGCTCCCTCTACCAGGGAGCTGTTATCTTGTGTTAGGGAGCTGCTATCTCGTTACCTTCCCATTGTTCTGTTGTTAGGCTGCTGGGGGAGGGATATCACTCCCAACTTCCAGCACAGCTGTAAAGAGTTCCCCGGCGCCATCTTCTGTCTGTTCACATTCTTTTGGGTCTGAGGGAACATGCCCAACTGCAAATCCCAGAGGCTTACTGTTGGCGAAGAGACTGGAAGAGAATGCGAACAGGCAGAAGATGGCGCCGGAGAACTCCGCTGCACATCTCTGAATTTTATCCTCAGGTTTTTTCAGGGGCTCCTTTCTGTCTAATACACAGTGCGGGGAAGGAGAGGTAAGGGGGGATGGAAGGCAGTTAAGAGGGCTGTTGATACTGATTGCATCTAAATAAATCAATATACCTTATATTGTCTCTATATAGCAATGAATTCAGTGCTAAGGTGGCAGAGGAATATCTCTCCTTTTTTGACTTCACTGGAAAACCTCTGGATGCGGCTCTCAGGTGAGAAGAGGCACAAGCTGCCTCCATTCTGTCTCTAAAACTCATTCCTATACTGTATGTGTTGTCTTCCCTATCTGTGTTCCCAGTATCAGATTGTCCTTTACAACTCAACTAAATATTCCCTTTCTGTCATGTGTTTGCTGATTATTAGTTAGCCAATAAAGGTATCACCTTTATACCACTTTTGTTATTTTTTTATTTCAAAAGGGTTGCCCTGTAACATTTTTACTGGCTAACACGGTACAGCAATTTTACCCGATTTCCCATATGGAGGAATCACACCAGAAACTTCGGTAATGCCTTTAAATCATTTATTTCAGCAGAAAATTGCAGAAAGTGCCATTTTCTGCTGAAATAAATGATTTAAAGGCATTGCCAAAGTTTCTGGTGTGCTTCCTCCCTATGGGAAATCCAGTATGATGACTGGCCTGGAAGTAGCCTGAGGAGTTGAATGCACCCAAAAAGAATAAGAAAAAGTAAGTGGTATGCTGAACAAATTGTGCATTGATATGTGTTTGCTGATCCCAGACCCAGTGTATTGTAATTGAAATGATTTGGGTCCCAGCATTTGATTGTGTTGATGCAGATTGTGCCCAGCGATATTTTAATATTGTGTCTGTCCATCACAGGTCCCTCCTGCAGGAACTGGTGCTGACTGGGGAGACTCAGGAGAGGGAACGTGTTCTGCTGCATTTCTCTAGTCAATTCCACAGCTGCAACCCCAAGGACTTTGTCTCTGCTGGTATGGGATGCACCTCTCTGAAACATGGCTTGATCAGATTTTTAATATAAAGGCACCTTTTGCCCCTTCAGTATGATGTTATGTAACAACAAAGACATATAGCCTTCTTTGAGATCCATAACCATGAAGTTGTCATACTGTTTGCCTTTGCGGAGGTATTTCTGAAACAAACTAAGTTATAGCAACAGCACCTCTAGTCATCAGCAATAGAAGTGGCAACACTGATGCCCACAGGGGGTTAAAGGCAGGCATCCAATTAAATATATTATTCATGAATATGCAGAAGCAATTATCTGTGCAAAGACTGCAGTGGAATTTTAAAGGGAGCCCAATACATTTAGACCAACTACTACCAATGAATTCTACCTGCAGGAGGTGTCTGCAGGCAGAGAGAAGCCAATGCGATCCCAGTTACTCTGCAAACACAGACATGTCATTGGCCTATGCACAAGACTAACAGATTGGATATCGGCAAGAAAATGGTCATGGCCAACGCCATGCCTGTTAGTGTAGATACACAGCAGAGAAACCGCAGGTGGAGAGAAACCAAGGCCCAGCGTTGTGTGACATTAGCACTTATGAGCATTATAAAAGATTTATCTTAAGATTTGTCCAGTTCTTGTAAATGTACTGGATTTGGTGCATTTCTAATTTGCTCAGTTCTCTGTCAGCAATACCCCCTGTAATGTAACACATGTCACAGCAAGCCTTTGGACTGGCAGATCCTTACAAATGCTGTGTAATCACTAACCTTGTGCTTTGTTGGCAGATGCTGTACACACGCTGACCTGTGCAATCATGCTGCTGAATTCTGACCTACATGGGCAGGTAATGCTCTGCGCACACTGCTTCCTGGAATAGCCAATAACCCACATTCCAATGGCACATTTCATCACCCATGCTTAACCATCTCCAGAAGGTCTGAAAATATCTTTGATTTGGTGTCAATATGAATTTGCATTGGTAAAAGCGACGGTAACCGCTGGAAATTGCTTTCTCCTGCATTTTCACACTAACACTGATATGCCAACATTCCAACAGTGTATCAGTCACTGCCAACCTGCTACTGCACAAGGGTACACCAGCCTGAAGCTAGTACAAATTGGTCATCTAGTTGTGTGCTATAAAGGGCTACAATTCACCTGATTGTCCCACAGACAGATCATTTAGATATCCCCCATCTCTTCTCATATGTTGCCAGAATAAGACCTCACTATCACAGCTTGCCATAACAATAAATTGAAATTTAGTTATAAGCGTGTCCTGGACATGCTGGGTAATGTGCATTTGTATGTCATTTATTGTGTTCTTGGACCCACAGAACATTGGCAAGAGTATGAGCCTGCAGGACTTTATCAATAACCTGGAAGGAATGAACGATGGGTCTAATTTCCCCAGAGACATACTCAAGGTAAGGTTGCATGCTGTTAATGGAGTTTGGAGTCAAGTCATTGGGTGGGATGTCAAGCTTGTGTGTGTCTTGCTGTTGTGAACTGGTTATGCTTTCTGCTCTTGGGGGCTGCTGGGATTTGACACAATTGTTATAGAACTATAGAGAGCAAATCCATTGCAAGTGTAAGTCCTACCTGCACTGATGTCCTTCATCTTTCTTCCAGGCGTTGTATAACTCTATCCGTAATGTTAAGCTGGAATGGGCAATGTAAGTATGGCTGCATAATCTCCATCATTCTCTTCCCTCCTGCTCATAGTAACACATTCACAATTCCTCACTTTTTAATCTATCACACAACTGGAGACTGTTTTGTTATTACACATTACTGTGCTTTTGTCACATATATACACACGCATGCACTGTCCTATGTCTTGCTGGGTTTTTTTTATCCCCGTTCTTAATGGAATCCTCTATCCGTTTTATCAACCCATCAGAAGTGAGGGGAACCTCGCAAACACTCTGGTGCCGAAGCCCGAAAATAATCTTTCCTCTCGCAAGAAGAGTAATCCTTTCCTCGATGTGCTTGCCCCAGATCCTGACGCCCCTATTTACAAAAGTGGGACATTACAGCGGAAGGTTCATGCAGACATAGATGGCAAGAGGAGTGAGTAACAGTGCCACCATCACCAGTTTTTATGGACTCGTTGTTTAGGTTACAGTGGTACAAGCGGAAGCCTTGCTAATACGTATTTTTCTTTTTTCAGCTCCTTGGGGAAAACGAGGGTGGAAGTCATTCTATACGGTATTAAAGGGAATGCTACTGTTTTTACTCAAGGTGAGGAACCTCCAGTGCGTTTTTACCTAAACAAAGTACAGGTTCATTTTCATTCCCTGGGTGCAAGGGTTAAATGGCATGTAAAGTCTAAAATAGAATAAGGATAGAAATGCTGTATTTTGTATATTAAATATAAACATGAACTTACTGCACCACAAGCCTAATCAAACAAATAATTTATGCTTTCAAAGTTGGCTACAGGGGGTCACCATCTTGTAACTTTGTTAAACATCTTTGCAAGACTGTGCACATGCTCAGTGTGGTCTGGGCTGCTTAGGGATCATCATAAACAAAGCTGCTTGAGTTCTGCATGGCTGGGAAGTAAGGTGGGGGCTCCCCCTGCTGTTCATAAGTATGATTGTTTCCCTGCTCAGCAGTTAGGGACCGTCTGACAATTCCTATCCACAGCAGTAAATGAAGGGAGAATTTCACTGCATACAGTCAGGTTTCTTATAAAAGCGGTACACATTTTTTTATTATATTGGAGATAGGTTTCTTTTTCATTAAAGAAAGTAAAAATGGGATTTTATTTTTTTGCCTTTACATGCCCTTTAAGAAAGCTAATGGGTTCAAGATCATGCTTTGTAGTTATCACATACCAAGCACGGGGGAATGCTGCTCTCTGCACCAAGCACTGCATCAAAAATCTGTAAGGACAGGACCCCATTTGCACTGTGCATCTTGACGCTCCATAACTTGCTTGAGTTAGAGGACTGGGGGCTCCTACATGGCTCTCCACACTACCCCCTAACACAGGCAGCACTCTGAAAAGGAGCACAGAGACATGTGAAACAAAACACAAAGTATCATTGTTTGATTGTAAATCTGCAGGCAGTTTGTTTAATGGAATCCATAACTTATCGAATACCCTGAGAGCCTTATAAAACTGCTCACAGTTGCATTGTGTCCATTTACATGAATCTTCCTGAAAGCAAAGGCTTTATGCCTTCCATGATCGCAGGAAGCTGAACCTTTGTTGATGCCAACCTCTTGCCATTGCAGGACGAGTACAGGGCAGACTGGCAGTCACCAGAGGAAGTGATAAGTTTGCATCATGCCTTAGCAGAACAGGCCAATGAATATACCAAGAGACAGTACGTGTTCCGACTGCAGACTGCTGACTGGCGAGTCTTGCTCTTTCAGGCGCAGTGAGTAGCATTTACAGATCCCTTGTAAAGTTATGAATTGGGATTAGAAAACCACCATAGTGTTTGTACCCTAGGGGGTCTGTTTATTATGCTGCGTTAAAAACATTACCGGTGATATTGCTCATAGCAACCAATCAGATCTTTGCTTTTGTTTTCTGTCTGTTGAAATCTAGTTGCTGATTGGTTACTTTGGGCAACATCACCGGTAATGTTTCGCTACACTTTATACACAGTATGATAAATTGGCCCTGAAGTAGAGAATATATTATTATTATCCTATGTATATAGTTAACTCAACTTCAGCTTTAATGAAATGCTCAAATGTGCCCTTTTGCATTCTCACCTGAACTGGTGTAACCACCTGCTAACTGCCATTCCATCAGCCCACTGTACCCTCCTGCAATTCATTATTAATTCTGCTGCCAGATTCCTCTCTCTCCCTCCTAAAACAGAGCTAACCCTACTAACCATGAGTGCTAATGCCCTTCATCACCATTTTATATCAGATCAGTTGCTGGCACTTTCCAAGTCAGAGTAAGAGTGGCCAAACAACCGGTACCCTGAAGATTTTGTTTGCAGGGAGGCTCAGTGCTGACTTGTTGTGCCAGAACACAGTGCTCGTTGTAATAGGCAGTTTTCTTATGCTATTTCTTTCATTGTTGCTTTAGGACTGCAGAGGAAATGAATTCGTGGATCCATCGAGTAAATCTGGTAGCTGCCATGTTTTCATCACCACCGTTCCCTGCCGCCATTGGCTCACAGAAAAAATTTGTCCGTCCGATCCTTCCCTCAACTCAGTGCAAACTAGACCTGGTAAATCTGTCAGTTTATGGGGGTACCTTAGGAAATCAGTTCCTAGCATGGCATGACAGCAGAAGAGGCAGAGTAGGACAATTGTATTGCATTTTGAGTCCAAATCAGTGACATGTAGTAGCATGAAATAACACAGCAGATGGTGACCCAAGATACAAAGGGTCGTTACATGTTGGGGCCCAATATTTTTTGACATGAAGTCGTTGTTGATGTTTTATTGCTGCTCGCATACCGTGTCCAAAAAACAGCCTGCAAACAGACAAATTTCATTTTCATATACTTTTATATTGAGGTGTTTTTGATAAATGAACAGGATAAATTGATAAATGCCCATTAGGTGCACTACTTCATTCTTGTCTGGGGAGACACTATTTTCTTGATAAAGGGCCTAGCCTGAAACATGTTGTGTTCTTCACATTCCCAATAAATATTTGCAGTCAAAGATTACTGCTATTGATTTGTCCTGCACTTTGATTTTCTTCTGATTTTCTGATGTAAACAAGGGAACCACGCACGTTTAGTGAATTCCAAATTTGGATTTTTGGAACAGTTTGGCTGTGAGGGCGAGACAGTGGCCCCAGGGAGCTGACGATCTATTTTCCCCTGCAGGAGGAGCAGCTGCAGTCACATGAGACCTGGATGGATACGTTTACAGATGACCTGACGGAGCATCAGCGCAACTTGCCAGACGGCAAGAGCAAAACTCGCGACTGGGAGGATTTCCATGTAAAAGAGGAGTATCTCCGCTATGAGGTGAGCAGTTGAGATGGTCTTTAGCCCAGAGAACCCAATGGGGCATGTAATAACAGGTCTAGTAACCTATAGCAGACAGTTAGTAGGTAGCGCTTGCTGGTCACCTGTTTGAAAGCAACTATCTTATTGGTCAGTCTGCTGTGGCCTCTATATTTCATTACCCACATCGTTTTATTTTAACATTAAATTCTGACCCCCGCACCACACTTTATGTTTATATTTATTTAATTATTTATTTATTTTAAACACAGAAAACCAGGTACGAGACTTATGTAAAGCTGCTGGCCTTGCGCATGCAGGGAGGATGTGAAGACATCGACACGTGGGAGTCCATGCTTACAGAACCCGATGGGGCCAGCGAGGAGACCAATGGGGAATTAAAGAGGTCCCATTCAAGCCCTTCACTCAATGCTGAAAGTTCCCCAGTGGTTGTAAAGGTTAGACGCAACATCTCAGAACGTCGGACTTACCGGAGGATCATCCCCAAGCGTAATAAGAACCTTGTCTGATTAAAATACCTCCTGCACTATGGATGCAATCCTCCTGCACTTGTAAGGGCTTAACCTTTATAAAGGTGTCCGGTACTGAAGAGGAAATATATCGTGAAAAACTGGGAATTTGGATATGGCTGGAAAGAATTACACAGATATGTGTAAAAGCCTTGAACTAGTGTAGGCTGTCTTCATCCACCCAGGCACTTAGCATGTGGCTGATCTACACGTAGTAAGGCCCATGTGTTGGATCATATGGAAACCCTACAAAGACCATAGTTAAATGGGAGCCATATAGATCCTGTAGTCGTTGGTCTCAAATCCAGGGTAACTATTTCCTTATCGGAGTGCTGGAGTTACTGAAGTTTCCTGTAGCTGTTAGTTTGAGACAGTATTCTCTGCCTTTACAACTAGATGGCGCTCTTGACTCATGTTAAAGACTTATACAGGAGGAAATTCAGAGCTCACCTGAGCTTTTACGAAATATTACTGAGCCGAAAAAAGTTTAAAAATATTAATTTATTTTATTAGATGTTACTTAGTTCTCAGACAGGTCTCAGGCTGTGTAAAGCTCGTTGGGACTGCTAGTTGCATAGCATTTCATATGACGCGGTTAGATACCATTTGCACCCTTGTGTTGGAGTCCAGCTGACTGCACAGTACTCTCCCCAGGTAAATGTACAACTGATGCAGGCCGGTGCTGTCAATTCCGAAATAGAAGTGTATGGATAGAACAGGTGTCCTGGAACTTGCCTGGTTGCTCCATAGGAACGTAGAAATGCAGTATCCTAGTCTGGTCAACTTCTGCATTAATAATAATCTTAATTAGGGGCAAAGTAATAATTGAAGAGAAGAGAGAGAGAGCGAGGGCAGTTGTCTTGGGTCCAGTGTCTAAGACAGGGTTCTTGGCAAGAAAATGTACTTGATAAAATGAGATATCATTATGGCGACTTGACATACATGTATGTATATTTTTTTATACATACGATCTTATACACAATGACCAAGGTGCCATTCTTGCCACGTGGGCACAGAAAAAAAAAATCCTGTCTTCCATCCCCCAATGGAGGACTGATTTGTCAGAGAGCAGACGCACGTTACAGAAATCTCTGTATGTGAAACTGTCAGCTGAAACTTCATTCAGCCCCTCCCCACGCATTTTGCAGTGTATTAGGTACGAAATGGTTCTGCGGTGCAAGAGAAGCCGTTTGATGTATTTGCGCCTTGCTGCTCTATTTGTGTTTACATAACTCCCACTGCCTTTGGTCTTTAACTTGCTCGGGCTTTGCCAGCCCCACGGATAAAGATCGCCACGCTATATCAACATAATTGGCCTAGTATTCTTTCCTATGGTCTCTAGGTGCTGCTTTTATATAACAAGACTTCAACTATATCTCAGGGAGAAGTGGATCCTTTCAGATCAAATAAATGCATTTCATTGAGGCCTGTCTGAGAACGGTAAGGAGCCCTCTCACAGTAATGTAAGAGGAAGAATATTATTTGTTTCAGATGATGGTACTGCTTTACACTTATGTACATACCTTTTAGTGTGATTTTGTGCGGTCACATTGTCTAGACCAGCTTTTCTAGGCTTTCTGTGTTCAAGTCTAGTCTTTAACTTATAAAATGGTGGGTGAGAATTCACGGCAAATCTCACTTTGGCTGGCCTTCAGACTGGGGGTCCCCTCCGCTATTGGCCGTGGGGTATCCCTAAAGTCTGGGAGTCACCCGTTTAGAGCTCCACTGTAGTGTCCCTTTTGCCTTCTCAATTGCTGCCCTCGCCCTGCCTCTCAGGTACTCCTTGTAGATTGTACAACCTGCAGGGCTTCTCCGCTCCTGCTTTTTGCACTGGAAACAATCTTAAATAAAAGCGTTATATACGTAAAAAACACAGAGTGGTGACATTTTTGAGATGGGGCTAATCCATGGAGACAATTTACTTCTTCTGCCACAAACCATGAGTTGATGTACATGGAAAAGCGTTTTACAAGAAGAAATAAATCCAGTAGAAAGCGACCTATGAGTAAAAGGGCAAATTGACCAATCCACATTGGAACAGTTAACTGACGTGGGACATAAAGACAGCAAGACTTTATAGTAGTGTCCCCTTGATTCTGTAAGCCCCACTCTGCATATAAAATTGGGGTCAGGTGAGAAATAGAAAAATAGGCTTTGGGATGATCACGCCAATGCAGTGGCAGTTTTTTTTTCAGGTACCTGTGGCTAAAGAGAACAGTAGTAATAGGGAATCTGTACGCACCATGAATGTAAGTGGTTCTCGTATCCCAAAGAGTTTGTTATTAACTCTTAAGCAATTAAAAAGGCAGAGCTGAGTGTCGATTGGCAAAGGAACCGAAGCACTGAAAGCACTTAAAGGAGAACTAAAGCTTAACTAAAAAAGTAGGCTAGAATTGTTGTACATTATGTTTTGTACAAGGCTTAGGCATCCACAGTCAGTGAAGGTCTGTGCCCCAAAGATGCCCCAGTAGCCCCCTATCTTTTTTTCTGCACATGCTCTGTGCTGCTGTCACTTACTGAGCTTAGGGACCCACTCACAATATACAGTACACATAGAATAGAGATGTCACAATATATGACTGATTAGTAATTAATACAGATAATTACTACATGGCAGCACAGAAACCAGTGCAATTAGCATCAGAATTTAATAATCAGCCCTGTAGTATCAGCTTATATTACAGGCCAACCTCATTTTCTGCTGGATAATTAGTGACAACCCCTAAGCTTAGCTTCTCAACAGCTGCTCAGAGCCCACTGAGCATGTGAGTGTCACAGACACTTTCCAAGATGGTGACCCCCTGTGACAAGTTTGAAGTCCTGGATCATTGCTGCTATTGACAAGCTGAAACTTTAGGCTGGTGCAATAAGTTCAGTATATAAAATATGACATTTTTAGCCACATTCATTTTTAGGGTTTAGATATCCTTTAACCTTTCCAAGACTAGCTATATATATATATATATATATATATATATATATATATCCACCGCTGTTATTTACATTCTGTCCAGCCCTGCATACTACATACTTCCCAGCCTTTCACTATTACGATATTAGACGTCACCCCTCCCAGGTTAGAACACTGAGGGTCTGTATACTGACAGCTGGCCTATATGACAGTCTACAATTCGAAGACAAACCTCCAATATACAGAAAGTGCAAAAATGTGTTTTGGGCAAGTGTTAATCTAAATATCTCTTTATCCTGGGGATGTGCAGGGCATTTTTTCCAGACCTTTATGCCAGAATTGCCCATTTGTGCCATTGCATTTGGCGACTTTAAAAATTCAGCTCTCTCTGCCCACCAAATATTCCCATGAGGGGTATTACTGGTTCCCTAAAGTCTTGCGACAAGAGGCTCCAACCAAGGCTTTACAAAATGGCACCAGTCAGCACTAATGTGGCATATGTTTGGCTCTGCTGGAGATTGTTCTACACTCGTTTGCATGGGGGTCTTTCTCTGCGTGGGGGGGGTGAGAAAAGAAATTTGATTGCAAGCTCCTCTGGAACAGACACTTATGGGAATGGGTATTCATATTCAGTATACATAAGACTTCAGCTTAACGCTTCTCTGGGAACCAAATTACTCAAATTGGAAGAAAGTGTGAATTTGGGAAATATAGCATGAATTTGGGGTTACTCAGCAAAATAAATAAATAATAGGCTTGTTCACCACTGAGTCAACTTTTAGTACAATGTAGAGAGGGACACAATTTGCAAATGGCTTTTATTCTTTATTTATCTTTTTTGTGTTCTTTTGTTTTTATTCAGCAGCTCTCCAGTTTGCAGTTTCTGCAATCTGGTTGCTAGGGTTCAATTTTTCCAAGAAACCATGCATTGATTTGAATAAGGAGGAATATGAATAGGAGAGGGCCAGGATAGAAAGATGAGTAATAAAAAAAAATAGCAATAACAATACATTTGTAGTCTTACAGAACATTTGTTTTTTTTTTTAGATGGGGTCAGTGACCCCTATTTGAAAACTGCAGAGGGTCAGAAGAAGACGGCAAGTCATTTAAAAAAAACAATAAAAAAATAACTAAACATTAACTTAAAGTGAATCACCTTTTTAGATTCCAGGAAAATATAAATAAGGAAAACATATATTATACAATTAATAGGAATAAATATAATATTCCATGAATACAGTGCTGCTATTTTCTATGCAATATTCAGCCTGTGCATGACATGTGAGTGCAGATAATTGGAGGGACCCCTGGAAGCTTGAGACTGTAGCGCTGTGCCTTTCAGCAAGACAAAGACAAACAGCAGCAAAAGTCTTTGTTTTTGAGCATCCATGCGGGATACAGAGCCTCTGGCACTATGAGCAGAGGGCGGGGGGTTCTATCCAGAAATACTGTGGAGATCTGATAAAATCTCTAGCTCTTACCACTCTGCACAATGGTGATCTGGAACTTGCCTTGGGCCCCAGCATCAGAGGGGCCCATACAAAAGACATTATAATAATAATATAATGAGTTATTTATCAGTAAATACAACAGAACTGTACAACCTGTAGGCCTCCGACTTTGTTAGATTGCAACTCTCTGAAAATGAATACTGTAAGGGGATGCTGAGAGTTGTAGTTCTGGACATCCCTGATTTATATTGATCTGTCCCTGCGCTGCAACTGCCATGCAAGGTTTGGGCTGCATATATTCTGCGTTGGTACTGCCTGGCTCCCATGCGACTCCCCATTGCAATGGGGGAATAAGACTGGGGGAGCAATGATCCTGAAAATTGCCACATCTGTATGATTTGCTTTTTTATTTTCTGCATGAGAAACTTTTATTTGCAATTAGCGACCTCCTTACTGCACTCTCCCCTGCCCCTTCCATCCGTAATCCATTTAAGTCTCTACTGTTACTTCCAGCGCTAGGGGAAGGAGTACTTAGGACAGGACACAGGGCCCGAGCCTTATACCTTCCACCCCTTGGCCCAGAAAAGATCTTTTACAATGTGAAAACTTTTATTATTGTAAATTAGGCTGTTGTGAAACTACAACTCCCAGCATCCCATGACACTCAAAATACTGATTTACATTACACTGATGTTTATTTTTGACGTAGATGTAATTTTCTTATATTTGATGCCCCTAGACCTATCGGGGTGATCTGAACCCTATAAAGCACAGATACGTACGCTGGAAACTAAGAAATGGAAGGCAGCCGCATCTTTACCCCACTATATTCATTTCAGCTAGTTAGCAGTGGCATATACCTAGGTGGCACATGATATCCCAAACCATCGATCAATCTGGACCCCCATTCCTGCCCCCCCAACAGTCTGCTGTCTTTATTGATACTCCCTTTCCAAATAACCAACAGACAGTAAAAGTGCAAAGGCATGGTATAGTCTATTCCCCCCCTGTAAGGAGCACATGGTAGGAGCAATCTGGCTTGTGTGCATCCAACTCCCCCATCATGACCAGGAAGGGTGGGGGGTGATATTCCCTGTTCTCTAGGCAGGGAGGGAGCCGAGTGGTTGGAAAGGGGGGCAGTATTGAGTGGTGGGTATAATGTTGCTGTTTCCTGCTGTTACTGCTTTGATTTATCCCTAATGAGTTCTTGGCACATGAATGATCAGAGCTCTCTGAGGAGCCTGCCCCTTAATGCAGCATCCTACAGCTCTCCCATGGCTCCCTGCAGTCTTTCTCACTTTCCCTCTCTCCATCTTGTCTGCCATTACCCAGGATCGCATGTACTCACTTCTCCTCAATTCTTCCATCCCATAATTTCCTTCTCCTCATACTTCTGGCTGTATCAGTCCCAAAATACAGTTGCAGTTTCTTCTATTTTTGTCCCAGAATTGTTTGCTTGCCCCAGCCTTCATGCACTGGCACTCTAACTCCATAGGTTTCCAATTTCTAACCCAGAATTTATTGCTTATGGATTCGTGTAAACCATGCGCAGAACTCCTGTGCCCATTTTCATTTCACTTCTGTCTCAGATCTGTCTCTTCTGCCTTTGACCTAGAACTCCCTGTAGTCAGTTGGTACTGTGTGTACAGAATTTATCTGTAGTTTCCGTGCACCTTTGCCCCTATACGTGTATCTGTCCCAGAGTTTTTTCCTTCATACTGTGCCTTCTTCCTTTCCAGAAACGCCAGGACTGGATCAGGATCTCAGTGTGGAGTTAGCTTGTACCTCTAATAAATATCAACTTACCGCTATTCTCTCGAAGACAGTTGGGCAGCTTTGTTTGTGGCAGGGCAGTATAGAGGGGCCAGTAGGGCCTTAAATTATGATTAAAAGTTCACAAATAAGCATCATATACGACCTGTTGATACAAAAATTGCATCTGCAGATGCGGAGAAACACAAGGATCTGCTCCTCTGCTGGTCCAAGAGCTTGCACCCAGAAGTATTTCCCTTTGCTTGGGTGCAGACAGACACAGTGAGATTTTGTGCCGATATTCCCCTTGTCTGCCTGCACCAGAGCAGAGGTAATGTTTCCAGCTGCAGGCACTTCTACCAACCTAAAGCTTGGTGTGGCCAAAAGAGCTTCAGGTCAGGAGCAGTCATTTTTCATTACACCATTGCAGTTTTTTACGTGGGTACTGGGAGTTGTGCTGCAACTACAGGTGATGGGTTGCAGGTTTGGAGGAACAAAAATACATAAAGATGTAAAGTGTTCCTGTCTCTGTATTATCTTACTGCTGCTATCCTTGCTCTGCCTGCTACCCTCCACTTCCTACCTGCTGCTCTGCACGACCCACTATGTTCTGTTGTTCCTCTGTGCTAACAATCCCTGAAACAATGTATTTATTTTATAATGCTCCATGACAGAGGGTGTAACTATATATAGAAGGCAGACCTTGTGATAGCTGGGGACCCAGGAGCTGCAAGGGCCCATGTGTAGTAGCACTGGCTGATAATGCAATTAATGTCTTATTTCAAGAACTCATGGGGCTCAAGAATGATCTTGCTGTGGGGTAACATCTAGTTACTCTGCTGCTCCAAGGCTTGTCAGTGCTTAATAGAGAGAGAGAGAGAGAGAGAGAGAGAAACAGTAACATCACAAACAGGTGTTATTTAAAGGGGAACTCCATGCAAACATAACAAGCTTTTTGAAAAGTAAGCATAATTTCAAGCAACTTTGCAATATACATCAATTTAAAAATATGCAGACTTTTCAAGATTTTTAATGGTTTGGAACAGTTCCCTAAGCCTAACCCCCTGCTCGTCTGCTGATCTTTCTGACTACTTTGCTGAGCTGGCTGACTACTGTTACTTTGTATCAACAGCCAGCTGTCCTCAGTCTGCATCCTCCAAAACCCACAATTCCCTGCACATGTGATTCTAATAAGGAACAGAACATCATAGTGCAATGTATTGTGGGTTGTGTAGTTCCTGCATGCTGTCTGTAAGCTGTGGAGAAGTTGTTACAATTTGTAACATGAGTGTTTAGTCCCTCCTTCCCTGCCAGGATTTCAAATGATGCAGAAAGAAAAGAACTGTTAAACAGCTGGTTTTCAGCATAGAAAATGGCATTTATTCATACGTTTTGAAGAAACAGGTAACTATTATGGGTTTCAGTGTTATGTGGGCCTCTTCATCAGAATTTGGTTTGGAAGCCAGAGTTCCCCTTTGATAGTGTTAGACGATGTTGAACATATACATGCCTAACAATATATGACTTCACTGGAAGGTAATTTTTGTTCTGAAGAGATTGCAATCAATGGTGTAACTAGATATTACTGGGCCCCATGACAAAGTATTTTTTAAGCCGCCAAAATGTCTGGAGGTTGACCAGTTTTAATAATAGTTATAGAAATTGTATATGAATTAGGGCATCATGGGGCCCCTATACCAGCCTGAGTGCCCTGCACCCGCAGGGTCTGCTTCCTCTATAGTTACCATGGGTTTCCGCAGGAAATTTTCTAGGGGGGGACTAATATCTAATATCACATAGGGTAGCACCCACTATAGATGAACCTATTCAGGAAAATACAGTAGTAACCTAAATAAGGCATGCCTTGGGGTGGGAACTAGAAAAAATGTTTTGTGTTGTCGGTGTTCAATTTACAAACAAATTCTTAGAACTAGCTGGAGAAGTCAGGGTGGGGCAACTGCCGCATCTTACCTCCTTCTGCGGACACCCATGATAGTTACATCCCTGCTTGCAATCTATGGATTCCATAAGAGTCTCAATATCATATACCCTGAAAGTTGTTGTACATATGACTGCTCAATAGAGGGAAGGAATGTGCTTCTATAGGGGTTTGTTTGGGGCAGTTCGCTGCACTGTCTCATGTGCCACATTTATGAATCTTGAGTACAGGAATGAAACCTGATAACCAGAAAGCTGTGAATTAAAGGAGAAGGAATAGCAAAATTTATGAACTACCTCCCCCTAAACATCTCATACAGATGCCCTTAATCACTGTATTTTTGTCTCACCAATGTGTATAGAAAACCACAAAATCATGCATCAAGTTTAGCTCTCCTTCGGTAAAATGCGGCCGCCATCTTGGTAAAGGATTACATGCTTCCTTTTCATCTTCCTCCGTATTGCACATGCAAAAAAATTCCCCTTATCCTCTGAAGCATGAAGCGCCTCTCAAGCATGCGCAATAGTAAGTCATTTGGCCCAATGCGACTCAAGGCTGCCTCGGGCGGCAGGGAGGAAGTTGCCTGAAAAATCAGTGACGTCACTGGAGTCCTACGCTGCATTCTCAAACGAGCGGTTCCTACTGCTACACACCAGGGACACAGAATTGACTACACTCTGTAAGTGATTAGTCTAACAGACTTCTCATTCAGCTTTATTTATGTTTTAGCTTTCATTGTCCTTTAAGCCCATTTTAAGAAAACAAAACGCCTTGTTCAAAGCCTGAATAAAAGATCCAGTACCATTTTTTATTTTACTACCCCCCCCAGGTGTGGTGTCAATGTTCTTCCACCCCAAGTCCTGATGCTCCATAAACACACATTCAACAAGGCACTTTCCTTCATGCTTATTTATTTAAAATATTTTATATTACAAATATTTATTTACAGTCTGGCCCTGTAGTTGCTGTATTTCCACAAACAGGACCATGCGATAAAGTCATTTAGTGCAGAGCAGGCACAATCCTGTAATAATGCCTGATCGTAAGTCTTTTCTTCATTCAAACCTGTTGCATTTTATACCCCAGCACTTGAGTGCACTCAGCCGTCACGTGGGAAGTAGAATATAAAATATGCCTGTGTTCAAGAACAAGTAATTAGAGATACTGTGTGCTGAGGCCCCAATCAAAAATTAATTCAGAAATGTCCAACCTTCAGCTCACTTGGTTAACAGAAAGCAACGGGGTTGACTTAATAACATGGATATTAACATGTCCCAGAGCCGTTACCAGTAACAGCCAATAAGAACTTTTCATTTCTAATGTGCTAGACTGATCACAGTCAATCATTGGCTGGTTGCTATGGGCGACTACCTACAGTGGGCCATTTTAGCACCTTTGTTAGTAAATTAGCCATGCTGTGTTTGTGGCACCTTCTTCAAAGTCCCGCTTTCATGAGTGAATGTGAACCGACACTAATAGTATAAATAATTAGTGCATTCAAGTCACTTTTAAAGCCCTTGTGGCTACATCAACAGTATATAGAGATCTGCATAGATGTATCTGTTTTACATACATACATAAATATATACAGTATAGTTGTGTAGTCTTTGCCCCTGCAACTGTGCAGGGAGTGGTAGTACCACAACACCAAGATCTCCCCTCTCTCCTCTGTATAAGTACTTGAATGCAAATCCATTGGACAGCTTTGGGAAAGTCCTGCTTTCTAAAAGGGAAAGGGTTGCAGGCTCATCCCTCTAAAAGTGGACAGATATCAAATCCAATGGCTTATTAGCAAATTATTTTGGAGGCTGTACTGGCCCACCGTGATACCAGGATAACTCCCGGTTGGCCCAGGTGTCAATGGGCTACTGCATCTAACCTACAGTATTTCATGGTCATGCCCTATAACTGTATGGAACAATGAGGCTGAATAGATGGAAGAATAGGATATAGAACATAAAGGGAAGTGACTAGAAGAATAAAGAGGTTGAGTGAGGAGAGAAGGACAATAGTTCACAGAGTCTCTGGTGGGCTTCCCAGTCCAACATCGCCTACAATAAAGGATAAATATTGCTGCATTTGTAAAATCTCTGCAGAGCCAGGCATTGGGATGAGAACAGCAGCCCCCATGCAACTCTATTCTGCTTTATACAAAATACACTTCCAACAATGAGGAGGAGGCTTTTGCTGATGGACCACAGAGTCGCTACACATAAAATAGGGGCAGTTCCTAAACTTTTAAACCAAAAAGGCAGATGAGAAGAGCAGCTAAACGCGACAGATGTTACAGAGAAAGGTAAAATAAGGGCAGTTCAGGTTGATTACCTTTAGACAATATGTAGTGTTTCCTGCCAACATTTTTCCAGGTTTTAATTTGGGGCATTTGTAAAGGCATTCAGGAGGAGACAAATGGGCTGCAGTTGGTATGTTTCCTCCCAGGTCCAGCACTTGCTGAGCTCTGGATAGTGCAAACTCCATTTATTATTTGGTACACTCTTGATCTGTGCCTCTCCATCTATTTTTAACCTAATCTCAAAGCATCCACTGCAGGTTGTTGTAGCACAGATTGAGAATCTCCATGTGGAGTGTCAGATTCGGCCTCCTAGGGACCATGAGAGAAGCGGACACTGAGGCCCCACTTGTAGACAGAACTAAATGTAATCGTTTTCATATAGATCTATGGTGCAATTAATAAATGGAAATAAATTGAAATTTTCATTGTCTGGAGCCCACCAGGAGATCCTGTGCTACCCCAGCAAGTCTGACCCTGGCCATGTGTACCATCATCCTCAGAATCAGCAGGAAAAACTACACATTGTTAAGGTAATGGAGGCAACTGAACTTTTATCATTTTCAGTTGTTATATGCCCAAATATATATGTATGTATTCCATTGTACATGGCCCTATTCATATTCTACGTTTGTTCGGCTGGCAGAAGCACATGCTGCAGGGTTTTTTCCCATTTTCTTTGGCGGCGTCATCTCTTCTGTTAACAAATATGTCCCACAGTCCAACATAGTCCAAGAGTAGGGGTTAACAATAGTCCATGTTTACTACACTGTTCATGTTACAGTGTTGTTTTATATGCTTGCAGTTGGTGGGTTGCCATGGTTAGGTTTGTCCACCATTAAGCCTCTTTCCCAGGGCTTGGTTGCTTTGTTGATGATGCTACTCACTGGTCTCCATGAAGACTACATAAGGTCATAGGCTCCTGCCGTTGTGGGAGGAGGTGCAGTCCTTGTGGCAGAGCTGTAGTAATAGGGAGAGCCTGAGAGACAACCAAAAAAAAAACATTATTAGGAGGTGGAATGGATAAAGTATTTGTTGTTAATAAGTATAATTGATCAATCATTAACATCTCATGCAAGTGTGTCATGAAGGAAAAAGAGAAGATGGTGAAGACAAATAGATTTGTGTTCTCTCGCCTGGAAACTAGTAATATTTCATCAAAAATATAACCATGAAATAATAACACATCTCTAAATAACATATCCTGATGTCTGGTTTCACTGAAATGCAGTGGTCAAGGTCAAAGATAGACAAAGTAATCCATAGTTTGGCACCTACATTGAAGCAGATATGACATTTCATAAGCAAATGTTTGCCCATTCCCATAAAATATTATACCACTGCTACAATAGGCACCAATTTTCACTACCCAGAGACTATTATCCCACTGTTACTATAGGCACCATCTCTCCCTACTATACCTGATATCCCACAGTCACACTCCCTTCCCAGAGACTATTATCCCCACTGTTACTATAGACACCATCTCTCCCTACTATACCTGCTATCCCACAGTCACACTCCCTTCCCAGAGACTATTATCCCACTGTTACTATAGGCACCATCTCTCCCTACTATACCTGTTATCCCACAGTCACACTCCCTTCCCAGAGACTATTATCCCACTGTTACTATAGGCACCATCTCTCCCTACTATACCTGCTATCCCACAGTCACACTCCCTTCCCAGAGACTATTATCCCACTGTTACTATAGGCATCATCTCTCCCTACTATACCTGCTATCCCACAGTCACACTCCCTTCCCAGAGACTATTATCCCACTGTTACTATAGGCACCATCTCTCCCTACTATACCCGCTATCCCACAGTCACACTCCCTTCCCAGAGACTATTATTTACTAGGAAAATTATTGTTCATAGTGTTTTACTTTCTACAGTATAAAGCTAGAAGAAGCCTAGACAGCAAATTTCAAGACATAACTTGCTCATGTTTGGTGCTACACATTACCCCATTAAATGTACCTTTACTTAAGTCATTTTCCATACTTTTACTTTTCCCTACTATGACTGACAGACAGCTTTTCTTTAATGTGTTCATTTGCTTTCTGCAATTGCCTTGGACACCTTGAAAAATCTCCAGTATAACTTTAATTCAGGTTGAGCATCTTAACATCATTGTACTGCACCATCACTCCTTTCCATTATGTTTCCACTCTGTTACAGTGCATTTGTTACATACCTAGAAGGCTGGAGCTGGGGAAGCGCCAACTGTCTCCGTATGCTGCATAAGCCCCATGGCTGTAGGCATTTGCAGAGTAATCACCTCCTGCTGGGAGAACAAGAAGGTTAGACTGAACAACTGGGGATAGGGGGGGGTGATATGAAATCTCGGTAATAATGGGGGTAATAGCTATCCCATGTGGCCCCCTGCTACACACTGATCCTTGCAATGTAAAACTCTAATTTCCCTCCATTTACACTAAATTGTATGTATCTGACAGATGGAACACAGACGCAAATACAGTTGCTGCTTTATAACTACAGGCTTTCGTTTTCGTTTGGGCTAAACTACGCTTGATTGCCTTTAAGGTGGGAGGGATACACAGGAGTGAGATAATATAGAGAGCAGGTGGGACACCAGGCCCTGACTGGGAATCGGTGGGTTCTGGCAAATGCCAGAGGGGCTGCTGTAAGATGCCATAGACACTCACTATTACTTGGGCTTGTTTGGGCCCCTGTGTAATTGAAATAAGGGCCTATTTGTACACTGACACTAATATTGTACAGCCTCAAATGCCATCAAATCCTGAGGTAAATTCAATAAGATTGGCTGGGCAGATTATCTCACTATAAACCAGAGACATCCCAGGATGAGAGAGAGGACATATGGGGACTTGTGTGTACATATATGATATAAAATCTATATCCACATCACACGGCGG
The DNA here is from genome assembly GCA_038501925.1 of Xenopus petersii. NCBI lineage: Eukaryota > Metazoa > Chordata > Amphibia > Anura > Pipidae > Xenopus > Xenopus petersii. The sequence continues at coordinate 132,210,518 of CM076676.1, read as the reverse complement.
CCATGCAAATGATAGAGGAGAGGGAAAAGATGTGTCTCTCTCTCACACACACACAGTTAAAATATAACTGCTCCTTTTTTATTTATCTTGACCAATCTCATTTCACGCTCCAGGAGAGGAAGGAGTGTGTGCACGCGGGTGTGCGGCGGCTGGGGAGGGGAATATAAGTGCTTTATATTTTTAACGCTGCATTAAGCGCGTCTCCGTGGTAACGCAGTAAGACGCTGGCTCAGCAGGTTCCAGAGCTGTGGGGACTTTTGATTTTTTTTTTCCTTGCCTGATTCTCTCATTTAAATGTACCTGCAAAGGTCACCCAGGGCCAGTCCTGTAAGCTCACCTCAATCCCTTCCCTGGCCTTTCTTTATTGGCTGTGTGTGTTGCAGTGGTGTAACTAGATGTTATTAGGCCCCACAGCAAATTCAATTTAGGGCCCCAATATATTGATAAGTTGGCCTATTCTACCAAGTTATATTAAAATTGCTAATGCCCCTAATGCCCCTAACTTTTTACTTATCCCTCATGCAGATTCAGGGATCGAAGTTCACGGCAGCCATCTTCCAGGTCTTTGTGTCTTCTTCCGGTGCTTTGGCACATGCGCAGTTGTCGCAAACTGGGAACTGGGCTCCAACTGCGCATGCGCTTCCACGCCAGTCTCATTCTCAGATTACCGAACACCCAGAAGATGGCTGCCGTGAACTATGATCCCGGAATCTGCACTGAGGGGTAAGTAAAAAGTTAGAGGCATTTGCCTGGGGTAGCAGCTAGGCTGGGGGAGGGGAGGAGGGTTTGTTTCTCCTTTAAAAGAGTTGTTCACCTTTGCATTAACTTCTAATATGATGTAAAGAGTGATATTCTGAGACAAGTTTTGCTTTTTTTTCATTATTTGTGGTTTTTAGCTTTTTATTCAGCAGCTCTCCAGTTTGCAATTTCAGCCATCTGGTTGCTAGGGTCCAAATAACCCTAGCAACCATTCATTGCTTTAAATAAGAGACTGGAATATGAATAGGAGAGGACCTGAATAGAAAGATGAGTAATAAAAAGTAGCAATAGTAACACACTTTGTTGTTCACCTTTAAATTAACTTTTAGTATGACGTAGAGAGTGGTATTCTGAGACCAATTGTGATAGGTCTTAATTTTTTACTATTTGTGGTTTTTGAGTTATTCAGCTTTTTATTCCGCAGCTCTCCAGTTTGCAATTTCAGCAATCTGGTTGCTAGGGTCCAAATTACCCTAGTAACCATGCAGTGATTTGAATAAGAGACTGGAATATGAAAAGGAGAGGCCTGACTAGAAAGACGAGTAATAAAAAGTAGCAGTAACAATACATTTGTAGCCATATTGAGTTTTTGTGTTTTAGATGGGGTCAGTGACCCCCCTGTTAGAAAGCTGGAAAGAGTCAGAAGAAGAAGAAGGCTAATAATTAACAAAGTATATATATAAAAAAATAATAAACCAAGTGAAAAGTTGCTTAGGATTTGAAATTCTATAGCATACTAAAAGTTAACTTAAAGTTGAATCACCCCTTTTAAATGACCTGGTATTGAGTGGGCAGAGCTAGCTTCCATCACGTCAACCATATATACCAACAACCATGATTATCTTGGGCACTTAAAGTCAGGGTGGGGACCAAATGACGGGGAAAAATACCAAAGAACGTCGTGCAAAACCAACTGATTCTGTTTAATTCTTTTTTTTCCATCTTTCACCAAGTTTACCCAGTATTTATTCACTTGTGACACTGGATACAAATTTCTCATCTGACAAGTATAAAATTTCAGATCAGCCATTTTCGGTGTCCATTGGCTGATCAGACCCTGTGACCTGGTGCGGGAATTTTCTATCATCTAATTCCCATAAAATATTTTATACAGGTATGGGATTCATTCTCGGGAAATCCATTATCCAGAAAGCTCCGAATTACGGAAAGGCTGGACTGCATTTTATCCAATTAATTCAAATGTTTTAAAAACAATTTGATTTTTCTCTGTAACAATAAAGCAATACCTTGTACTTCATCCGAACTAAGATAGAATTAATCCTTATTGGAGGCACAACAAGTCTATTGGGTTTATTAACTAATAGTAGACTTAAGTTATGAAAGAACTATTATCTGGGAAAACCCCAGGCCATGAGCATTTTGGATATGTTCTATACCCATATTTCAACATTTTAGTCTAAAAAAAATATGAAATAAATTGTGTGGCCATGTCACCTCTGCCCTTGCTGCACCAGTGGTAGTTCATACCCCAGATTCTGCATTATCGTCCACTTACCAGCTACCATTCCAGCAATTGCAGAGGAGGCATAATTTCCTTGCCCACTGGGTATGTGAGGTGGGTATCCTGGCAATGTTGCTCCAACTACATCACGGCCTGCACAGAGAAGAAAAACATAATAACGGTTGTACCATTTTGGAAGTGAGGGTGAAAGGAATATGCAAGTTAGAAATGAATTCAATTAATAGCCCACTAAGACTGCCATCAGAACTCAATTCACCCCCATGCTACTTAGTTAGCAGGTCCTTGCCTCCAAGGGGGCCTGAGTACTTGTACACTGGCTCTGCCATGATTTAGAAAACCAACTGCCCACTCAAATAGAACATACCTGACCAAGATGGGAAAGGACAAGGTGCTCCAGAATACATTGTAAATGACTCACCGAGTAGAAAAAGTGGTCCGGGTGCTCCAGCCCCAGAGCCCAGCTTTAGGGAGCGGCACAGCAAAGAAGAAAATAGGGCCGACCGGCACTAAACGGATCCACAGGACCAGAGAGATTGAATTAAAAGAATATTTATTTATATATTCATCCATGGATGGAGGATATTTATACTTTTAACTTTGTATAAATAAAATATTCTTTTAATTCAATCTCTCTGGTCCTGTGGATCCGTTGAGTTCCGGTCGGCCCTACTTTCTTCTTTGCTGTACCTGACCAAGACCCTGATCCTTCCCAACCACACCCTGCTACATCAAAAACCCTCCCATCTTCCCTGCAAGCTATACTCCTTTTCCAGTCTACACCACTGTATATTAAAAACAAAAAAACAATGAAGCACACAACTCTCTATAGCTGGGTCCCTGTCATACCTGAGGCCACATGGCTTGTGAACTGGCCATACACAGATGGGTGGGAAAAAGCGCTGAAGGATGGAGCTGAGCATCCTGAGCTGATTGGCTGCAGATCCAGGAAGGTGGGGCTACATAAAGATGAAGGGGTGGAGCTAGCGCTGGAGCTGTCTGAAGCCTCTTGTTTAATGGAGAAGGCTGTGAATTCTACAATGAGGGTGAGCGAAATGTATGAGAATGATGAGAAAATTAACAGCAGAAAAATATTTTAAAAACTTGAAAGAAAAAAATGCAGATGGAAAATTGATGAATGGGTTCTTCCTGTCTCTCCCTGTGAATTATTTCTTTATTCCTCAGCCCTTTGAAGTTTTTCATTAACTAAATACTAATTAGAGACTTGAAAGATTGGTTTTCCATACCCAATGCTTCTCATGACAAGCAAGTCAAGACATTGGATCATTTGTTGGAGATTTACTGGGCTGTCTGTTCTAGTTTTTGATATTCCCGTTGCACAAGCAAAAGGGACAGTTGTAGCCAACTAAACATAGCAAAGCATATTATATTCACTCTAGAGTTAACCAATATCATAATCCACAACTCTATCAGTTCAGATCTCCTATCAGTTGCAACTGCCCTAGTGACATACAGAGACCAATCAGCAAAGAGCATTGAAAACAACCAGTTGCTATGGGTTACTAGACATGGGCAAACTTTGTACCTTTTATTATATTAACCTTTTTCACATTTAGCTTTCCATAAACAGCAACTTTGACTCCATACAAATGGGGTGTCCTAATAAAAGTGTAAATTTTGCTCCACCTCTAGTAACCCATAGCAACCAGTCAGATCAACTGATTAGTAAGTTCTGCCTGCTGAATAGGTCCAGTCTGTTTTAATGGAATACTTTAGATACTTGCATATAAAGTTTTTGCTTAAGTTTCTTTGGGCACCTACCAGATAAAGCAGAATATCCTTGGTGGGTCGAGAGGTTTCTGCCAATTGTGGTGTTTGTGGAAGTCAGTGCTGATTTTCCATCATCCAATGAATTGTTGAGCAGGGGTAGGGTATATAGAGCCTGAAACAGAGAAACATATACTTGAAGGAGGAAAAAGAAAACTAATGAGGGTAGGAATCTCCATCTCTGCTCTATACACACCTGTTCTGTTTTGCTGTGAGTGGAAGAAGAGTAGGACTCCGGGAAATGTTGTCTCTGGAAGTGACACTCCAGGGCGTCTAGAGGGTGGTGCCCATAAGCCTCGGTACGGAGCTGTTTCCTACTGATCCCCACACTGCCTTGAGAGTCAATACTCAGCCTGCAGCTCTCCTGGTCACCTGCGGAGTGGCAAATACTTAGTTATATATCCATTCTACCCAAGTGCATCCTCATATGGTATATCCACTGACAATATATATATAATATATATATAAATGTTGTCTGTAGGACTAAGATGGATATCACACGTCTAGTAAGAAATTTATTCAGGCACTGGCTCTAGTTATTTTCATTCACATAAACTGAAAATATCTGTGTACCATACATCTCATGTAATTCCAGATAATGAGCTAATAACTACTTTGGGTTTCATTTAGGACCAAAAATCCACAGCTTTATATTTTCATACATTCAGAGCTGGGACCCAAATGTAAATGTTTTCATAATTTTAGTTGGCAATGTTTTCTAAGCCATTGCTATTGAACGCAGTAGTTACATGTGGTTTGCTATTCTCTGCACTGCTGGTTCTTACTAAAGGTACAATGTTGCAGTCATCAGCTCTGCAACCAAAACTCCACATAGGCATGGAACTATAAAGCATTCAGCAACTTCAATACTGGTAAAAAGTTTTTACTGTTTCTCACTCATTGATCCATAACTGCTGGCTTTAGCTGAATATTGAATCCTCCGCAATAGATTCTGGCAAATGCAATATCAGCTCTACTGATTTACAATTGTAAGGGTTTAGACTCCATGGCGCAAATTCACTAAGCTCTGAACGCTAGCGTTAATTTGCTATCGTTTGGCATTTTCGTTACTGCGCAAATTCACTAACAAACGCTGGCGTAGTTTCGCTAGTGTTACTTCGCATCCTTACGCCAGGTGAATTTTCGCTAGCGACGTAACTACGCAAATTCACTAACTTGCACAGTGTACTGAACGCTACCTTTTACGCTAGACTTCCTTCGCCACCTCAGACCTGGCGAAGGGCAATAGAGTAGATAGGGATTGTTTCAAAAAAAGTCAATTTTCTTTCTAAGTCCCAAAAAACGCTGGCGTGTTTTCTACATGATGGGTGATAGGCTGAAAAAGATCGAAAAATGTTTTGGGGCTCCCCTTCCTCCCCCCTACATTTCCTGACTCATGGCAACTTACCTAGACAGTGGGTACATGTGTAGGACAAAATAAAATTTTTATTTGCTGATTTGAAGGTTTTCTAGGCATTTGTAGTGCTGATACGTGTTCCTCCATTGAAATTTGAATTCCGCGCCGTATGCAAATTAGCCTTCACTAGCGTAACTTCGCTTTACATAGCGAATCAACGCTAGCGCAACTTCGCAACCTTACGCTATCCCTGTGCGCAACTTCAGATTTTAGTGAATTTGCGGAGCGCTGGCGAAACTACGCCTGGCGAAGCGCGTCGAAGTTGCGCCTGGCGCAACTTCGCATCTTAGTGAATTTGCCCCCATGTATCTGGCTGCTATGTGTTTTATCATATTGGAACCTTGCAAAAAAAAATGCTGGGATTCAGCCAAACCCTGATCCAAATCCTTAATGGCCTGTTTGTGTATAGTACATGTCTACATTTTCCAAAGAGTCAGAATTTGCGATTAATTTAAAAATAAAAAACAATACCACCTTACTGAGGTATTACATTCAAGAAACTTACTGTCATCAAGTTTGCGCTTTCCATCTGCGCTGGGCTGCGTGATCCCCAACAAACCACTGATGGAATATGTGGATCCCAGGGAGTCTGAATGGGGAGACTCAGGGGGTGTCACTGTTGAACTAGGGACTGAAGAGCACAAAGTAAGATACACAATGTGTATAGTTGAACCCACTTACTAACATTCATTTAATATTTTTTTTGCAGATTCTTGATTCTGCCACTAGGGGGAGTAGGAACAAATGCTATCAGCAGAATCTGCAATAGTCCTTGGAAAATGGCATTGCTGCAAAGCACATTGCTAAAAGTATTCCAGCAAAGTAAATGGACACATGCATACATTTGGGAATATTTTTTATGCATGTAACTGAAGTCTTTGACAAGTTTAGTACAATGGAAGTTGGTGTGAGTTACAATGGCATCTTAAAGCTGTCAGGAAAAAAATATTAATTGTTACTCTTGTTATGCTGCCAAGTTTTATTTTAGTTGTAGTGTTATGGGGGGGGCACTGGTCACTTACTCAGAGTTTGTCCTGGGCTCAGTGATTTTACACAGCTCTCCATGGGCAGGTTAAAAAGTTGCTGTACTTTAGTGCGTATGATTCTGTTGGGGTGGAGAGAGAGAGAGGGCATAGAGTTAATTCTTACCATTTACATAGGCACACACATTTCACCCTAGACAGATGCTATGTTGATGATTATATCTCTGTTCTAGTTACAAGACATCTATGGCAACGACAAATGCTGAAACACTCTCTTTGCCCCACCTGTTGATAGAGCTGACACTGGGAACTGTGTCATTGTCACACACCCCGTCTGTCAGCAGCCGGTCCCTGATTTCCCAGGCAAACATTGTTGGGTTCTGGCGTTTGTAATCTCCGATTTTCTCCACCACTTTGGGGGTGGCAACCTTGGGCTTGGAACCTCCAATGACACCTGGCCGGATACTGCCTGTCTCATAGTACCTACTCCAATACAGAAAATGGTATAATTACCCAAAACCAGACGTGGGTCCCTCATACCTAGAGGCTTATCACATGGCCAACCACCAACCCCTTGTTCCTTGTTTTAACCATGTCGTGGATTGGTTCTGCCATCAGTCTGGCAGGTTAGAAAATCCCTTCAGGCAAGGACAACATTGATGTAATCCTCTCCCAACAGGTCGCCCTAGGCACCCAAAATGAATGGATCATCCCACTGCATTGGTAACCAAGTCAGGTAAAGATATGCTTAACAAACTAATGGATCTGAGTGGATGCTCAGCTTTATTGGATATGATTGTTGGTAACTCTGAATCATGGTAACCAGACCTCCCCATTAATGGTATACATATATTCAAATATACGGGGTCATAGACTGTTTCATTTACACACCAGAGCAATTAATCTTCTGAGTTAAAGGGAAAATCACAACCTTATTTGTTCAGATATAAAGGGACAAGTTCTACGACCAATCTAATGCCTAGGCTGAGGCCATCTGCTTTACACTGTTACCATATTCTGGTTCCTTACCTGCCCAAAATTTTGCTGACACAGCCATGACTGACTCTGAGCTGTCGTGAGATGTCACAGGGACGTACCCCCTGGTGCGCCAGGTCAACAATCCGCTGCCTCACCACCTCTGGTAGAGGTCGTCCATTCACAAAAGCCCCACCTAACTGATTCAAACCTCCGTGGCCTGAAAGGGCAGAAAAATATGTTGTTAGGGAAGGACTGGCTCATAATGGGAAATCTGCCTGTTTTACCCATAGATACAGGTGTTTGTATAATTCTACCAATATGTAGGATAGGGTGAGATGTAGAATTAGTTGCCTAGAGAAGTTGACTAACTCTATGGCATTAATGAGCCAAAGATTGCACCTTGGCCAAGTCTTTGTTGCTCTCTCTATCGTGGAGCAGGTTCGTTTTAGAGTGAAAATAGAGTTCACCAGAGGTGAATATGGTATATCTTGGATTTTAGGAGCATAATGAGCAAATATTAAAGTTCACTGGTTTTTCCCCTTGATAAATATGAAAAATATATACCCTGACAATCATATATAAGTGAAGAGCTGTGAAATGTCCCTTTGTTGTGGTGACCTCTGTTTTCATCTTTTAATAAATATGCCCCAAAGTATGAGCTCATCAGAAGAGGAAAACTGTCTGAATGCAGGTATCCATGTTGGGGGAAATGTATACATTTTTTGTTCTAAACAGCCTCCAATATTTTTTGGAGTCGACACCAACAATGTGCATATATATATGTATAGTTCACGAATGCCTTGCACCCGTCCCTCTGCTCTATACTTTTAATTAGAGATAACTGTTATGCACATGGCTTAGAGTTAATTTAATTGAACGCTGGGTTTATTATGTATTTTATTATATATTATCTGTTTCATATTTATGTATATTAAACATTTGCATTAGTCTAGACCTGCTGTCGCTATTGGAACCCTAATCTTGCACCTGTTTCTACCAACATTGGCAGTTTGTTTGGCAGAGTGGAACTGAACAGTCAGACATCAGTGTATTGTGTATATTACATGGATTGATCGATTGAGTTGCTGACCTATATTGAAATTGCTGGCAGGTCCTGAGAAGCCCCTCTCTGTGGTCAGCTCTGTGAACAAATGCACTGTTTAGATACATCACAAGTGAATCTGATAAAGTAAGTTAGAGGCATGTAGAGACACACAAGGAAACATAATCAATAAGATAAGGAAAATGGAGGGGGGCACCAGGGACTGGCCATAGGGTTTTAGTTTGCTTCTCAGTTGGCCAGAGAACCAGACATTTAAGGTGGCCATAGACGTAACAATTACGATCTTTCTTGGAAAAGATCTTTCCAAGAAAGATCGTTCGTTTCAATACACATGTGTAGAGTGTAGAATCGTCAGAAATACAGGTAGATATACAAATAGAAACAATAGAATTCTACCTGTATCTGATGATTCAGCACTAACAATGACCGATGTTTGGGAGCCTTCAAAGGCACCCGATCAAAATTTTCCATCCATCCCGATCAACAAGCCGACCGATATTCAAGTCTTCTGCCGATATCGGTCGCCTCTTTTCCCACCATACACGTGACAAAAATTTGTTTTGTACGACATTATCTGTGCACCTATGGCCACCTTTAGATAGACATCCTAAAGCACATGCAGGATCAGTCAGGGGTGTAACCATAGAGAAATCAGACCCTGTGGTTGCAGGGGGCATAGACAGCCTAGTAAGGCCCTAATTAGTGAACAATTTCAATATATTTTGGTAGAATCTGTCAACTTGACAATGTTATAGGGCCCTATATTAAATTCAGGGGTATTAAACACTGGGGATGTAACTCCATGTAACAGCAGGTTCAAGAACTGGATTAGCATAAATGTGGAATATAGGCATTCAATGCCAACAAAAAGGAGTAAAAATAAAACTGTAACATATGCAAAATAGAATGTTACCAAAGCATCCTGTAAAACTCCAAAAAGTACTGGGATGCCTATCCCAGCTTGCTTAGCTAGTGAGGTGCATATAGTTACTGGTACCACCCTGCCCTGACTAATGAAGACGAGATACAAAAGGAAACATCCAAAATCACCTGTTAGTGCTACCTCTTCCCATAGCAAAGTAAGAAAAGTGGTGACAAATGATTTTAGGTGTTCTGCCCTCCATTTTTCTCTACTTGAGCACCATAAGTGTCAAAACATCCCTTGAGCCATAGGCCTTACACCAGGTATTGGCATCTAGGTGAGTGGTCTGGTGCTCCCATTAAGCTCCCAAGCCTGGATCTGTGGACAGGCTATACTGTGCAACCTCTAAAGCTGGCCATAGACGCAACGATCCGATCGTACGAACCGTGGATTCGTACAATTTTTGGGAACGTGTGTGGAGAGTCCCGACATTTTTTGTCCAGCAGAGATCGGTCGTTTGGTCGATCGGACAGGTTAGAAAATTTCTGTCGGCTGCCGATAATATCTCTGCGTGTATTGCCGATCGTACGATTTTCAGTGGGAGACTGTCACTAGCTTTGGTTGGACATAGATATCGTACGATTGCTGTCAGAGGCAGAACATTGGCTCATCTGTTCTTTTACTACTTTTTTGGTCGGAATGGTAAGACTTTGATCTGAATGGTTAGTGGAGGGTCAGGATATGGGTAAGTCCGATCGTACGTTGATTCGTACGATCAGATTTTTGCGTCTATGGCCAGCTTAACTCAGTGATCCCCAACTCCTTTTTCTTCTAAATGTTGCTCACGTGTTCAAAATGTTGGGGATCCCGGCTCTAACTATAAATATTGGATGCAATGATTATTCGTATATATTTAAAAGGAAAAACCCCTTTCATTCCCAGTCGGCTCTTACTGTTAATGTACAACTTCCCAGTTCCAGGTGGGGTATTATTTCAGCCACTGGAGAGGTCGCTAATGGTTTCACTGGATCCAGCTCGCCTCCCGCTGATTAGTACAAAGTTATTTAGTAATCAGTAGGAAAGCCCCTGCTTACATTTTGCCCTACTGAATCATATTTCCAGGTCACTGTAACTTGAGAAGGAGTAACCTACTGTTTTGATGGCCGATACACCTGAATATCCTCCATAATATAGTATGGCTCCAAGCAGAACTACTAGTAAATCAGGGGCTGCAGGTGGCCCAAAGCATTCCTTTTGTTTGGACATCAGGGGGAAAAAAAACCTTTTGAAACACAACCTAAGGCTGTTATCTTATCTAAGGGCAATGGGAAATGGATGCTTTTGATTGCTACAATCTTCCCAGGGAAATCCAAATACCTTGAGCCAGTAGCAGTTGCACTCCTTTAATGTATGGGAATCACATCGCCTATGGCATGTAACTGTGAGTGTTACTAGGGAACGGCACTCTTTTAGGATATACTCCTGTTTATTCATGTGTACCAAGGGCAGAGTCATCCCCATACACTGCAAGGCTTATGTCACAGCACAAAGGACTAACTGCAATTTGTAGCTGTTTAGATATAGATTTCATTGTTAGGGGCAAGTATAATGCTCCCAACTGTAAATAATTACATCTATATCTATAGGACTCCGAGGAACAGCTACAGATATCCCTGTATGACACAGGTTATACTTAGTGCATGAGTGATCCCTACTAAAAAAATGTTGTATGCTGTGGCGTAACTAGATATTATTGGGCCCACAGCAAATTATTTTTAGGCCCCCAAAAGGTTGACTTGTTTTACCAATATTTACTGAAAATGTATATGAATGAGGGCCTTGTGGGGCCCCTATACCTCCTGGGCCCCCCAGCAGCCGCAGGGTCTGCTTCCTCTGTACCAGAAAACATCAAAGGAGGCTGGCACAGGCCTGGACCCACAAAGTAGTATAGCTGGAGTCAGATTGTAAAAGAGTAAAAAACTTATATTTTCTTCTCCATAATTAAGTACCAAGACCTGACACGTTTCGTGTCTACCAGGGACACTTAGTCATAGGCTGACACTTTTACAATCTGATCACAACGGCTTTTCTACTTTGTGGGTCCAGGCCTGTTCCAGCCTGGCGTGTGCACCCAAGCCCACCATGTTCAGGGGTAAGTTCTCTCAACGCATTCAAATACAGCATATACTGGGTACATTTTTGTATAGTTTGCTTCCTCTATAGTTACACCCCTTCTATGTACTTAAAGAAGTCTGTTTATCTGATGGGATACTGGGGAGCAGAGAACATCTCAGTGTTATACTGCACGCATGCACAGTTTTTTTGGGGTTTTTTTCCTATAATATACAGGGGTGTTCTGTTTTACCAATATATGTTGAAACTGCTCAACAATTTTGGCCTTGTGGAGCCCTCTATACCTCCTGGGCCCCCTGCCCCCTGCTTTGTCAATAATTATGCCTCTGAGTCACAGAGTTGCAGCACCTACAGTATAACAAAATGGGGATGAGCAGGGGTATAACTGTAGGCAAAGGCTCCCTGGGGATAAAGGGTGGAGGGCCCAGGAGAGGGGAGGTCCCAGTGACACCCTTATTACAAAGTAGGCAAAATAAGTCAACTTCTGGAAATTTGGGGGCCTCTAAAATAATTATGCTCTGAGGCCCAGTTATAGGTGATGGGGCAGAAATGTCTGTACAATGTAGTTCAACAGAGCAGAAAGAGCTGCAGGTAGATGTCGCCTAAAGGACTGAGTTTTTTTGCTGTTAATACAGGAATTCCGGGTTCGGGTTGGTTCTGATAAAGCAGAAAAAGGGGTAACAAGTGACACCACCAAACAATTTGTGACATTGGCCACAGGGGCGTAACTATAGAGGAAGCAGACCCTGCGGTTGCAGGGGGGCCCAGGAGTGTAGGGGGCCCAGTGAGACCCTAATTAATTAGCAATTTTAATATATCTTGGTAAAATAGGCCAACTTATAAATATTTTGGGGCCCTAAATTGAATTTGCTATGGGGCCCAGTAACAACTAGTTACGCCACTGATTGGCCAGTCTGACCCGTTGTTGTCATCAATCTCAGAGCAGGGAAAGTGATCCTCATCAAGGCTCAGCCCCATCAGTTACCCACATCTACCAGGTAATTGCGACGCTGACATATTTATTACCGGCCGTTAAATAAAACTTGCCCTTTCACATTTGCGCCGATAAGAAGACCCGCATAAAGATCCCACTCTGTGTGAGAGTGTAATAAATATTAATAATAAAGAGAACGCGGTGCGACTCCCCCGAGAAGTTTTGGGTCAGGACATAATCATTTCAGATTCTTCCCAACAGCAGAGGCAGAGTCATTTATTGCAGTGACTGGACTGCGGGGATCGATTGCAAGTGCCACTGCCAAGTGCCATATCTCCTGGCTAACAACTCACTCTCTGTCCCTCGCTGCTACATAATCGCATCAGGCTTCCCCGACCTGCGATCCTCCAGCTGCTGCTTCACCTTCAGTCCAACCAAGGAGACAGTCTGGGCTTTGTAGTTCCTAAACTCTTTAAATAGTGAGGATTCTATAGCACTTTATCGTTCATAAGAGCTTGCAATCCAATCCAAGTGCGCATCGCGCCACCCTCGCCATATTTTATTATAAAGGCAATTATTTCCCCTCAATTAAAACGATTCCACTGTTTATAGTTACTTATTTTCTGCTTATCAATTCGTTGCTTCCTATTTGTTCAATTCGTTTTCACCTAGTGCTTTTTTCCATAGATATAATTAGCAAACAGATTTATGAAGGAGTCTGTATATGTTCATCTGCTAAAATAAACAGCTCATTTGCCACTTGATCCATTAATTCCTAATCACCTAATAATTCATTAACCCACTGTCAAGCCTACGCCTCTCATTTTACATATTATTCGAAGGTGAAAAGGGTAAATTGTTTTTTTTTCTTCTTCTTGTTTTTCATTATATTATTGTCCTCAACCAATAAATATTTCCTGGCACAATTCTGGAATTGAAACCAATATTTCCTCGCTGAATATTTATTTCATGACCCTTTTATTTCTGCCACCTGAGCAGATTGTACTTTAATTATTACTATATTATTATAATTTATAAATAACCTAAATTTTTTACAAGTCAATCATTATAACTGGAGGTTTTATATCTATCTATATATTATATATATAATTTACATTTACATACATTTACATAAAAAATGTACATAAAAAATATCCTGTTTAGGAGTACCGACCTGCCATTATACGAATTCTACGAATTATAGTCATCCCACCAATATATAGATTTATTTATTTAATTTAGAGGGACCCAGATCTGTTTCACAAAATTGTGACTAAAGAACGTGAAATTTAATTAATTGGGAAATTAACATTATTTAATATGTATAGTTTATATTAAGGCACAAATTAAATCAAGACTTTTAACCTTCCTTTCATACAGTCATTCCCTTAATTGGCTGTTGTATATAGTGGCTACAGGTAACTTAAAATGGGACTATTTTGTGTTATACTGTTAAATATAATTATATATATATATATATATATATATATATGTTTGTGTGTGTTATATACAACAAATATATATTTTTATAATTTATACACACTGCTTATACTTTATATTAATCTGAGCTTTATACATATACACTGAAATACTTATGAGACAGGAAATGTGCATTAATTGATTGGCCAAATCAGTAGCACTTCCATAGTACTTAAATATATTTTATTAGCCTTTTGAATGCTCCCACAACCCCCCCTATTGTATAATCGGATCATTATGCCACAATTATAACAGTTAAAAAAATAATCTTTTTTTTTTGTTAAAGGGCAAGTCAACCCCAAAATAAAAATTTGCTTAATTAAAGAAAACACAGTTCTATGCAATTTTCCAATGTGCATTCATTACAAATTGTCTGTGGTTTTTAAGTTATGTATTGCTATTAAAAGTAGCATTTTTTCTGTCCCTTTCTATTCTCTGCCCTGATGGCTCAGACTGTTGATACAATGTAAGACAAGGCAGCTGATTAATTTGCTGAGGAACCAAGACAACATTGTTTAAAAAGTAACAACCAATGCTGCTTTCGATATCAATTATTTTACAAATAACCTAAAAAGCCACTGAAAATTGCTTAGAACGATGTTTTCTTTTATTGGGCAAATTTTAATTATGGGGTTGACTTGCCCTTTAAACGATTGAACGTAGAAAAATTCAATCAAAGCTGTTGTTTTCATTGTAAATCTGGTGGGCATTCCAAGATGCGAAGAAACACAACACTGACCAACAGTAAATTGCAGCAGCGATCTCCCTTTTCCCGTGTAACACGAGACGCAGCGACAGATAGGGAAAATATCCACTTTAAAAGAACAAGAAAGTACAGAGACGAAGTTGGAATAACATCCAAACAATGGTCCCCCAGATCTTCCCCTCAAGCTGCATCCATCAGAGAGGCAGTTAAAGTGTCACCGAGGGGAGGGCAGCAATCATTTTGCAGCCAGAGAAATGATCTGCTAATTAACTGGCATTCACATCGATTCAAAGGCTGAAATAGGAATTCAATTGGCTCCCTTTCTCATGCACAAAGAAGGGAGATTTGCCAAAGATCGGCATGCACTAAATTAAGATGCAATAACATAGATAAACCGATCATAAATAATGGATATTACTACTGTATTTTACTAGATGGATATTAATTTGTTTTAATTTTCCTCATTCTCACCCTTATATCTATCAAAAGTTTTACTTACAAAAAAAAAAGATTATTTTTATAAGTATTCATCTCATCCATGTGTACTACAAAAAAAACACCTGATCATCAGAACACAACTAAAAACACTGGTGGAAAGAGCAAAGCCGGTCTCACAACGCGTTACGCAAAGCGCACGGTGTATCCACAGAAAAGATGGTTCTATCCATCAAGATCAAACGGGAACAGGTTTATAAATGGGACTGTTTGGGAATTATTTTAGATAATAATGTACAGGTTCCGTTTGAGAATCAATTGCTCAAAGCCTGGGTTTGGAAGTTTGTGGGGCCATCAATTCCAAATTGCTGGCGTTCAAAATTAACAAAGTATAATGGGGTTCAAAATTAACAAAGTATAATGGGGTTCAAAATTAACAAAGTATAATATGTAAGGAGCAGCCTAATCAACACGAATAAATCATAGGACGGGGCTGGCAAATTGATCAGAACTGATCAGTACTTATATATATATCCAATTGGCAAATTGATCACGATTAACAAATAATAGTGTAACTGGTAAACTAATCATAACCAGCAAATAATATAGTGTCATTGGCAGATGTATCCGAACCAGTAAATAAAATGAGGTGACTGGCCAACTAAAATTTAATTCAATACCAGAAGACAACTATATACCAGGGCTGATGTCTTGGGAAACCATCTGGATAAATATACAGAAGGGGAATAACCTGCAGTCATTAGGATACAGTCACCTGCTAATAACCAACCTAATTATTTGGCCCCTAAGCGCTTTCACTAACCAGCCCCAAACTTTGCCATCAATTCATTTTGATCAAACGCTAAGAATTACCGGTGTCCAGCCCCCAAAACACAGTTTTGTGTTAAAATGCTGCTGCTCCGTTGAACTGTGTCTTGGGGGGACTTTTTCAGCCCCCCATCTTTCCACTGGTCTGGCAGACTGAGTAACTAAAGTGCCAACATATTCCCCAGCGTTGTACAACTAACCCCCCCCCCTTAATTTTAACACCATTGCAATAACAATCAGTGAATACAAGATACAGGGTATAGGTTAAGGGATCCCCTGGGGCAGCTGAACACCTGGGACCCCAAATTATACAGAGATCAGGTCTGCACTGCTCCTATTGTAGTCGCTTACAGGGGGCAGTGCTGGGGGAATTGATACATTGCAGAAATAGAGTGCAAGCTCTTGGGTCACCCCACACTTGTCAATTTAACTGTCTGCAAGCTAGCGTGCAATTCACTCTCTTATGTCCCCCACTAGGTTAACCCTGGACCAAATCCATTTAGAGGTAAAATCTGCCCGACCCTGTTATACATACGTATATACTGTATATACTGTAAGCAGATCTACAGTGACACTCATTCACACAAACCCCAGCCATGCCAAAAAGCCCAACAAACCCTTAGAAAAGACACTGCCATCCTTCTCACCTGATCTGATGCTGCTGTTGGGCATCTTCTTCTGAGTCCCTGGTAAATCCACAGAGCAGCTCCTTGCAGCCAATGTCACCTGCGGGCAGGACAAACAGCTCACTCATTGGGCTGGAGGGGTAAAATAGACAGGGCAAGGTCTGGGATGGGGCAAAGGAAGGGTGATCTTAAAGTGATGGCACTGCTACTCCTGTGGTCCTCTGCCAGGTTGGCATTGTAGCTCTGCCCAAAGGCTGGGGAGTTCTGCTTCCAAATTCCCACAGTTTGCAATTGGTCCAATTTAACAATACAATGTGATCGTATGTCAATGTGTGTTAATAATCTCAACCCTTCTATAACCCCCCTATGAGTCTAAAATGATGTTGCATTTACATGTGCCAGTCAGAATAGACAGTAGATACAGTAGATAGATTTTATAACGATCAGACAGCAAGAAGGAATGAAAGCAGAGGCACATACTCACTTTCATACACAGAGGCTGGACACAGACAGACAGACAGATGCTCACAGCAGTACCTTGTCTCTGGAGGATCCGGTCACCTTCTCTCACTGCTCTCACTTTCCCTGGAAGTTTGTTCTCATAGGACAAGGTGCTGGGAGTGGGCTTTATCCCATGGTGGGGGTCTCAGGGCTGAGTGGTACAGCTCTCAGAGCAGGGATTGGCTGATGTTGCTCCAGGGGGTGCAGGGGGAGGGGAGTGCACATGGCTGGGTGATTTCAGGAGACCCTGTGTGTTTGTGTATGAGAACAGCCCTGTGTAGGGATAGGGGGGTAAACACAAGGTGCTGGGAGATCAGATAGAGATGTACAGGGGAGATTATGACTCTTGATCTTGACAGCAGCAGAGCAGGGGCATAAAGATCCGCTCGTGTTATGACATGGAATCACTGCTTGATAGAGATGGAAACATAACCCTATTTATAACTAAAGCTAATTATCCACCTCTCATTAGGGGGAACTAAAGGTAACACATATATTGCCAGTATTTTGTATCATCCAAGAATGTGAGTGTCAGCATGGTTATATATTAACTGAATTCAAGATAAATTGCTGTTTCTTAGAAGGAAATGGCCTTAAAAGGTTCTTTCTCATTCTGACCATTAGATCAGACCCAACAGATATATAGGGGATGCATTATGCTTTTGCTAGGCAACCCCCAAACAACCACAGTGGGGTCAGTATATATATATATATATAGTTTATATAGTCACATGACCTTCCAGTTCCCCACTGAGAACACCAATATGTAAGCAAGCTGTAATTTATGGAGGTCTGCGTATGCAGCCCTTGATATTTAGTTGGGCTTGATAGTAAATAGGGTTGCCACCTGGACGGTATTTTAAATTTTTTACAGTTATGGTTGATCCCAATGTTATTAATAGGGGAAAAAGATAAATATATAGGGAGGGTGGTATTTTTTTCCAGAAAAGGTGGCAAAGCCTAATAGTAAAAGTCTTATGATTTATACATTCACACATTTCCTTTGTCCTATTAAGTTTGTGAGTTGCTTAATCTCCTGACTTCCTCTTGCACGGCTACTCTATAAATACAACTGGAAGATATTTTTGGATAGGATACACAACATTTCCATGTCAATGGACACAGGGTTGATTCATAACACACGGAGCACTGGGGATAACAACAAGAACAACAATCATTCTAAATGGTACATATAATTCACATGTATTTATAAGGTGCCAGTATATTCAGCAGTGCTGTACAATGGAAAGGTGTATACACAAACTGAACAAATACTGACCCACACAGGAGGTAAAGAGGGTTCTGCCCTTAGGAACTTACAATTCAAAGAAATCCCCTGTATCACTGAGGCTCCACTATACTGCCCATTCTAATGTTCAGTTACATACGTGTTGCTTGTTTTATTTAGAGACATGCCATGCCTTGTATTTTTGTATTGAAACATCGGAGCTGTCATATTGCTTGCTTCATGAAAGGCACTAGTTACCATAGAGGCATGGTAGAGTATGTCGTTTTTAATGGTTTAGTAGGTACTAGACATATCTTGTTTGTTATAGTGATTTTACACAACTGGGATTAGGGCAGCATAACAAATAAATTGACTTTTAGAATGGAGACCTATAATTAAAGTATGTATACTCCAGTGCCATTTCAGTGAATGGATCAGCTGGCAGAAAAGTAATGCAAGGGCACATTGGCATTGGGAACATCCTGATAAAGACTAAAGCTCTTGTTGATTGTCTATCTATCGGTCTGTGTGTCTGTCTATAATCTATCTATCTATTATCTATCTTTATATCTATCTATCTATCTATCTATCTATCTATCTATCTATCTATCTATCTATCTATCTATCTATCTATCTATCATCTATCTATCTATCTATCTATCTATCTATCTATCTATCTATCTATCTATCTATCTATCTATCTATCTATCTCCCTATGTGTCTAGCTGTCTGTCTACATAATATCCATCTGTCTATACTTATCCTGGGCTGGTTGTAGTAACCTGTGCAAATGAGTATAGTATGCATCTGTAAACAAATTATAAAGCAATGTACAAAATCTATATACTGTACAGCGCAATGTCCCCTTTACGTACCACTGTTTGGAAACAGGGGCCAAAACTGTCTACAATATCTTAGCTTCCAGAGCATATTTATGAGATTCACTGAAATAATCTATCCATATATAGTAGCACCAAAGCCTTTTTTGGGATTTGGCCGAATCTTGAATCTTTCGTGAAAGATTTGGCCGAATCCTAAACAGAATCTGAATCCTAATTTGCATATGGAAATTAGGGCATGGAAGGGTCAAAGAGAATCATGCGTTTTCGGCCAGGAACATGGATTCAGCCAAATACAAATGCTGCTAAAAAAATGATGTGAATCAAAAAGAAACAAAGGCACACTCCACTCAATTAGGGCTGCCACCTGGCCGGTGTTTTACTGGCCTGACTGGTAAAAATGACAACTGATCCCAATGTTATTAATAGGGAAAAAAGTTAAATACATAGGAATGCCGGTGTTTTTTTTCCAGAAAAGGTGGCAACCCTACACTCAATGCATCTGTAAAAACATGAAATCTTCTTTTATTTAGGTGAGATCCCAGCAAACGTTTCGGGGACAAGCCCCCTTCATCAAGTGCAACTTACAAAGAGTGAAAAAGGAGGTTTTTAAGGGAAGGTCAACTATAAACCACACCCTCCGTGATTAAGGTTAATGACATCATCAAATTGAATGACATATGCAGTGACCAATCTTAGCAATCAACATTTGGGGGCACATTTACTTAGCTCGAGTGAAGGAATAGAAGAAAAAATACTTCGAATTTCAAATTTTTTTTTGGCTACTTCGACCATCGAATTGGCTACTTCAACCTTCGACTACGACTTTGAATCGAATGATTCGAACTAAAAATCGTTCGACTATTCGATCATTCGATAGTCGATGTACTGTCTCTTTAAAAAAAACTTCGACCCACTACTTCGCCAACTAAAACCTACCGAGATACAATGTTAGCCTATGAAGAAGGTCCCCATAGGCTTTCTAGCAATTTTCTGATCGAAGAAATTTCGTTCGATGGATGGATTAAAATCGAATCGTTCGATCGAACGATTTTTCCTTCGATCGATCGAAGTATTTGCGGTAAATCCTTCGACTTCGATATTCAAAGTCGAAGGATTTTACTTCGACTATTAGTAAATGTGCCCCTTAATGTTCTCAACTCCAAAGCATACGTAGTACCTTAGTGATGTGACCGTCTGAATACTTATAGTCCATTAGTACTTATAGTCCATGTGCATTATTAATCCTCAGGGTCAGACTGGAGCTTTCAGGGCAAGTGGCGTAACTAGATATTACTGGGCCCCACAGCAAATTATTTTTCAGGCCCCCAAAATGTTTAGAGGTTGACTTGTTTCTCCAATATTTATTGAAATTGTATATGAATTAGGGCCTCATGGGGCCCCTATACTTCCTGGGCCCCCCTGCAGCCGCAGGGTCTGCTTCCTCTATAGTTACGCCCCTGTTCAGGGCCCACCGGGGCTGCAAACAAAGGGCCCTCCTCACAGTCCCCGGGGGCCCCCTCCTGACCACCGATTACCTGGTCCACGGCGCGCGCATATGCAGAAACCACACAATGTACAGGCATGATCCAACATGTGCACAGTCTTATTTC
Source organism: Xenopus petersii (assembly GCA_038501925.1). Classification (NCBI taxonomy): domain Eukaryota; kingdom Metazoa; phylum Chordata; class Amphibia; order Anura; family Pipidae; genus Xenopus; species Xenopus petersii. The sequence continues at coordinate 132,189,866 of CM076676.1, read as the reverse complement.
TTTATGCGGCAGCTGAGGGGAGCAGGTTTGTGCCGGTCGGGGCCCATGAGGGCCAGGGCCCACCAGGTTTTTTCCTGGTGTCCCGCCAGCCCAGTCCGACACTGTTAATCCTTTATAGTTCTATCAGTCCTGTGATTTCTTTGTGATGATACTGTGGAAAAAAATGATTCCTGGCTGAATCCTGAACCTAATCCTGGATTTGGTGCATCCCAGAAATATATACAGTATATATATATATATATATAGATAAATCTAGGCTGGGACTTGCAATCTGTAGGTCCTGGCAAATACTAGACAGGGAAGATTGTAACCCCTCTGCCGCCCCCATCTTCTTCACCTTTTTCAGCAATGGAGGGGGTTTAGGGGGTCCACATTGCTAGTGCAGAGAGCACAATTATTTGGGGTTCACTCTCATTGGCATGTGAATTTATGGGTACAGGGGGTGAGAATAGACCGCGGCTGTCACTCCCCAGACAGGTTTATGACCCTCACAGACCCTATCAGTTAATGAAAAGAAAACGCACAATATAACCCAAGAGAGAGAGAGAGAAGTTTAATGAGCTGGGGGCAGAGGTGACAAGTGGTCATTAGTTTCATTAACTTGTATCCCTACAACGAGGACATGCCCAGGGGAATTCTGACCCACAGAGCTTGCAATCAGGTCAAAGTGAATCAATCACATACATGTAAAACACAGTAAAAAAAAAAAAAAGAAGAAGCATGAACTCCTCCTCATTACAATAACACGGGCTGCCAGTGTGAATCCTGAGGGTCCCATCTCTTACATGTGTATTTGTACAACCCCCCCTGGATGTGACGCCGGGGAATGTTTCTGTAGCAATTAGTGTATGAGTCTTGCTGTGTTACAGGTTGCTTTCTTTCATCTTCTTGCCTACCTCTTATACTTAGTCACACCACATTTCATCTACTACTATTAAAGCAAAATATTCGCTTTTTATGAGTAAAGTTTAATATCTTACAATTGTATTTGAACACAAAGAGACCAGTTTTTCTGCGTTTCTGTTGTTGTCATGCTGCCAAGATGAAGGGGAATATTTCCACAGACTCCAATGCAACTTGCTTTATCAGGGATACTGTAGAAGGTTTAAAGCGATTTTGCACTTTTATGTCAACTTAGTATGATGTAGACAATGATATTCTAAGACAATTTGCAATTGGGTTTAATTTTTTAGCTTTTATGGTTTTTCAGTTATTTAATCATTTGATCAGTGTCTCCCAGTTTGGTATTTCAGCAGCTATCTAGTTGCTAGGGTCTTGTTTGCCCTAGCAACCAGGCAGGTGAACATAACAGGGCCTGCATAGAAAGATAAGTAATAAAAAGTAACAATAACAATTTAATTGTAGCCTCACAGAACAGTTGTTTTTGGCTGCTGGGGTCAGTGACTCCATTTTAAAGCTGGAAAGAACAAAAAGGCAAATCATTCAAAAACGATATAAAATAAATCATGAAAACCATATGCAGAGTTGGTAGGAATAGGCCATTCTGTAACAAAATAAAAAACTTTAATGGGGTTGTTCTCCTTTAAATTACTTTTAGTATGATGTAGAGAGTGATATTCTGAGGCAATTTGCAATTCGTTTCCATTTTTTATTATTTGTGTTTTTTTGAGTTATTTAGCTTTTATTCTGCAATTTTAGCAATCTGGTAACTAGGGTCCAAATTACCCTAGCAACCATGCATTGATTTGAATAAGAGACTGGAATATGAATAGGATAGGCCTGAATAGAAAAATTGGTAATTAAAAAGTAGCAATACTAATACATTTGTAGCCTTATAGAGCATTTGTTTTATAGATGGGGTCAGTGACCCCTGAATGAAAGCTGGAAAGAGCCAGAAAAAAGGCAAATAATTAAAAAGAAAAGAAAAAATTAAGGCCAAATGAAAAGTTGCTTCTAATCATCCATATAAAATACTAAGGGCTAGTCCACACGGGGAGATAGCCACGCGTTTGCGGTCGCGGCGACAAAGCGCCGCGACAGTCGCCGCGACCGGCGCAGGCGACAGTTTTGTATGGGCGCCTATGTAAAAACGCCTGTGCTAACCACACGAGGCGATGCGCTTTTCAACAGTCGCCTGAAAATGCCTCGCCAGGCTTTTTCAGGCGACTGTTGAAAAGCAAATCGCCTCGTGTGGTTAGCACAGGCGTTTTTACATAGGCGCCCATACAAAACTGTCGCCTGCGCCGGTCGCGGCGACTGTCGCGGCGCTTTGTTGCCGCGACCGCAAACGCGTGGCTATCTCCCCGTGTGGACTAGCCCTAAAGGTTAAACTGAAGGTGAACCACCCATTAAATAAAGTTTGTCTCAGGCATGGGAGTGCCCTTGTTTTTGCTCAGCAAGAAATACCCTTAGAACTTATTTATTGCCTTCACATATCTACAATTGGTCAGTATAATGTCCCTTTAATTTAGCACCTTCCTCAACTGTTTGCATTGTCCTTCTGAAGAGGGGACATATCTCTCAATCAGTAATTAGAAGGCTTGTTACAGTGCAGATTTATACTGCCCCAGGCCCCAGGTAACCCAGTGCTCCCTGCCCACGGTGAATGGGTTAATAATGTCCCGCTCTGACCTTTTGCTTTGAGTATCTCTTCTTATTAGAATTCACTTCTTTTTTGGTGCGAAATGGCCAATAAAATGATCAAGGGGCAGATTGATGCTGGAAAGTTTAGGGCAGAATGACTATGTTCAAAGCTTTCCCCTTATCAGAGGAAGTGAGAAACATGAGCTCAATCCCTTTGTCCTGCGCTTATATCCCAGCCTTCCCTTATCTCTGGATCAGAGGCACTGATAAGGCTTTCCAATTAATCCCCCCTAGAACATTACTCCCAAACAAAAGGCAAGGTGTCTGTAAATAAACACCAGTCATACTGTACAGTGCACTAGCGGCTTGTTTGTAAGGAGGGGGGATACTACTGAACCCCTCTGGGTCTCCTAATTCAACAGAAATATACTTTAAATTAATGAAATATTTAGATTGGATGCTCTTTAGGGACAAAAACCTCTTTCTTTTGTTTTTCTAGACGTTTGACAGTTACCATAAGAATTAGGAATAGATAGAAAGTATCTGCCTGGAGCATCAGGGAATCCTTGGTGGGGCACATATGTATAAAGTGTTAGTAAACATATATACATTAGTATACATATTAGTATATATTGTGTAAAATACAACCTTATACAGGTATGGGACTTGTTACTCAGAATGCTCAGGGATTTTCCGGATAAGAGGTGTTTCCATAATGGTGGTGGCACACTTGGCTACTCGGGTAGATTAGTCGCCCAGTGACAAATCTTCTCTTCTTCGGGCGACTAATCTCCCCGAACTGCCTTCCCGCCGGCGATTGACATTCTAGCGGACAAGAAGGCATTTAGTCGGATTACTTTGTTTTTCCAAAATCGCCCAAAGTTTCCTTGTGAGGCAACTTCAAAAACCGAAGCGATCCGATCTTATAATACATACCAGCCATGAATATTCAGCCTAGTGATATCATCAGTTATAATTGGTACTTAGTGATGTAATTTTTTTCAAATGATACACTTAAACTCTTGTATATTATACAGGTATAGGATCCATTATCTGGAAACCTGTTATCCAGAAAGCTCTGAGTTACGGGAAGGCCATCTCCCATTGACTCCATTTTCTCCAAATAATCTAAATTTTTTAAAATGATTTCCCTTTTCTCTGTAATAATAAAACAGCACCTTGTGCTTGATCCAAACTTAGATATAATTCTTCCTTCTTAGAGGCAAAACCAACCTATTGGGTTTATTTAATGTTTACATGATTTTCTAGTAGACTTAAGGTATGAAGATCTACATTATGGAAAGATCCATTATCTGAAAAAACCCAGGTCCCAAGCATTCTGGATAGCAGGTCCCATACCTGTAATAAATAAAGAACCCCCTATTGTAAAATATGAGGATATTAGAAGTCACCTTGGAGTTCCATGACCTTTATAATAGAACACATGGCATTTGGCCTCATGCCTTTATATGGTCATCGAACTCCTCAATGACTTAAAATATCCTTATATTTTACAATAGGGGGTACTCTATTCATATAATTCCTTGGGGATACCAAATATCGATATATATTTAATATCTCCAAGAGTGACGTTCTGTAGCTGTTGTTCAAGTGCAACTCAAAGTTGATTTCTGCTGGGAAATGCTGAAATTTGCAGTTGAGAAAGGAAGGCTGCAAGTTGGACAACACATATAGATTCCATGTGGATAAGCTTTTAAGCCTGGGGGCTGATCAGCTGAATAACCCCAGGGTTGGCCTGTGAATAACCATGTTTTACACACAATTCTGCAGATCCAGTTGCTCCTGATGGAGCCATTATATACTGTAAATACAGGTAGGGTGTCCTGACTGATATGCCTTCTCAGCAAGAAAGGTTTTGGCACACCAGGTGTATTCTCTGCCAGTGTGTTTTGGATATTGTGAATGGGAGGCAGCAGAGGACAATTCCCAGGGCCTCAAGTGCCATAGCTTTTTTTGGCGGGTGAGGGCCCAGAAGAGATCCAATAGCCAGGTTTTTAACAAGTGGGAACAATCACATCCTGGGGCAACAGAATATTGTGTGGCCTCTTCTCATACCAACAGCTTTAAACTACAGGCTCATTTTGGCCTGATGCCATCTATTGTGCCCACCACGAAGGCACATGAATGAGTATGAGATCCTCTTCCATTCCTCTTGTGT